>OX104064.1:161633880-162233880 GCA_944474145.2 Dicrocoelium dendriticum | reverse complement strand
CGGTTGTCAGTTAGCTAATTGTGTCAGTGAAAAAGTGTAAGAATCTGAAGGAAACATTTGAGCAACTGGTGTACGCAAGCGATGCGCTTGTGGTAGTAAACTCAGCAGCGCTTTCCTCCCAAGGAACCCCTAAAGGTACCCAATTTGGGTCGGCCAAGGAAGAGAGCCAAGTTTCTCAACTCACCTCAGTGTCTCAGTTCCAACTGTCCCAACGCAATTCACGCACCGGGGTGGGCAAATCGTTTCCAGCTTGCATACTTCCACGTCTTCTAAGGATATCGCGACAGGTAATGCATTTGGCATACATGAGACTCGAAGATACAGCCAGTCCACAGTAGAGGATAACTGCACATCATACACATCGGATGCTTCCAGAACAACTCCGGAATACGCACCCATCACTACAGATACCGGACAGGATAAACTGAAGCGTCGCAGCATAAAACGCCATCATTTGTCCCGCCCATCAATCCACAGAAGGGTGACAACAACTAGGCTCAATCAACATGCCTTATCTTTTGTGTGCACTAACGTTCCCGAGTCCAAATCAAACACAATAAGCGGTAAGCTGATAGACGATGGTTATCAATGGGTTTCCATCTATATGGTCATTGATATCCATGCTTACTCCACTATACCGAGATGCATCGCAGGCCGCCTAAACACATTTTATTATGGTGAGCCTCCAATAATTTGAATAGCACTAAATTCTACGGATGAATCGGAGGCCATTCGGTTGCTTCTGAATCGACTTCACAATGCATCCGACGGAGTATGCATTCTACCGGACATCCTGTGAACGAAACTTCCAAAGGATAGGGACGACCAACAGGGAAACCGCAAATACAATGCTAGAAAACCGTTAATCTTAATCCTATCAGTTGTGGTGTTTTAGCTTTATGTGAGCCATCCAAGAGGAGCTTGTTCGCTAATTTGTGTTTCCGCTGTCCGCGCCTGGGAAATATTTTCGCTTGAAAGAATCCAAGGATCTCGTTTTGCTCAAAAGGATTGATCAGTACGTTAAACTCTGTACAAAAGGCACTAGCGATATTGACAGTGCGGTTCTTTGATGAATGCGTTTTGTGTTGCGCATATCCTAAACACTTTTACAAAGTACTCCAAATAAGTCGGATTAATCCAACCAAAATGGCGTTGAAACTGCATCCGTTAAATGAACAAGACACCATTCCTTGAGACTTAATGAGTTGGAAGGTAACCGGTGCGCATATTCCGTCAGGTTGGACAAACTGGACATAGAAGAGCACAAACCATTTGAGACCTTTGTTCAATGAATAGTCACAAAGCAAGAGCAGAGAAGCTTGGCCTCTTTTAGGCGGCAGGTTTGCGCGACATAGGAAAACAATTTACTCTTTCCCTAACGGGAAAGGTATGTTCACCATTTTACGTCCTTGCATTTGGATAAGACGTTGCTTAAAGTGTTCCCACTTGGTCCACAGTTCTACTTTCCCCCAGTTATTCAGGGCAAGTAGAATTAAAGGTTCAGTTCGTAACTTGGTATTACCAAGTTTCTACGCTTAGCCTCTCGTCAGCATTGGCGTCTGAGAATTTGTAATTTATCCTGCTCAATACTTGTTACGAATACCTGTAGTACACATGCAAACTCAGGTATTTGCTGAAAAAAGACAACCTGGACGATCTCAAAGCGCTCATACAAAATGAGAATGTGTAACTTTCCAGGCAGGACAAAGAGCAGGGATCGTGTTGATGGGGAAAATGACTACGTCGACAGGACGAACGTTGTTCTTCGCGGTCGCTTGAAGTTCCGTAAAAAGGGAGAATCAGAAGGACGAAACTGCAGCAATCGAACAGACATCTACAATGCTTCTACGGCGCTTGAAATAATGGAACGTGATTAACTCCGCCACGTTTGTAAAAATTTGTCCCACTAGGATGGTGATACAGAGATTCTACGGCCTAACGCAATTACATAAAGGGGGCTTCCACTAACGCCCATACCGAACATGTGCAACTCTCAGTACCACGCACCAGCCAAGTGGTTAGCTAAGCTTTTACAACCAGGTGTAGCCTAGGAGACAGCTTCAGCTTCCTAGACTCTATAAGACAGCTTTAGCTAACCGAAAATTAGATCTTTTCGTTGGATTTCGTATTGCGCTTCATCAATCTTTCGTTAGAAGAGACAATGGACTATATATGTGACACCGTTTGCAACCATCGATTGGGTGTCGGTTTTTCGAACGACTGCTTGAAACAGCTATTATGCTGTGTACTAGTAATATACAATTTCAGTTTAACGGGGCCATATACAGATAAAAGAATGAACTTTTAATGGGCCCACCGCTTTCATCGATGATAGGAGATGTGTTCATGAGAAAATTAGTGGATAAATATTTTAGCGGAGTCATGAACCGTCTAGCCTATTACAGACGATATGTAAGTGATATATTTTGCATAACGCTGAAACCATACTACCTGGGATGCCTATATTTCAAAACGATTGACAGAATAGTGGTGGCATACTTCCCAACGACCGCAATGAGTTACGTCTTAATCTCCCAAACGACCAACGGATCCAGGTTGTCGTCGCGTTTTGTACCGTCTTCACATAGAACGTGGTGACAGATGTTCAGCTGCTGTAGCGTACCGCCCAGTGTCGTCTACTTCAGAAATCTAGAGTCGCCTAGCCTCCACCATAACGACTGTATTTACACAGGCACAAAGTCATATTCTGCTGGTAAGTGACTTTAATCTTCACACTACAAAACCCGGCCTATCCAAAGGAACACTAACAATGTGGAACTATATTAGCTAAACATCGGACTATTATAACCACAGTACTTCCCCACAAAATTCAGCAATGGGAATAAATCAAATATCCTGAATCTCGTGTTCACCAAATGGAAGCTTATGATTGGAACAATCTCCACCAACATTTCTTTGTGTCGCAGTGATGGTGCAATACTGCTGCGCATGTAGAGTACTCATGTAGGGTATTCTGAAGGAAACGCCAACAGTTATCCGCCAATTACCGATAACTGCGTTCTGACTGCACTCATCAATGTTTATTTCTATCTTAACTACCGCCCGATATCGCCTGCTAAGATTTCTTTCCACAATTTAACAAGTTAATAACCATTGCTTCAAGAAACAAACCCTGACCTTCGATGGGAGTAAAGCCATTCATACACAGTAGGACGCAGAATTGTATGGTCACAAGTGAATTTCCCTGGCAAAAATACAAGGATTCACTGGGGGCCGAAACATGGGAAATTGATAATATCCAACGGCATCTTCACATGATTCTGGTAGGCGGGGATAAACTAAAACATCAACGTGATCTAGCTGAGAACTTAAGTTCAAACTCCAGCAATTTCGCACAAAGTGCAGCATGAGATTTCCACCCTTCACATGTAATGCTGGCAGGCACAAACTGAAACAAAAGCGACAACGCTGTGTGTCAGCAATTATCCCTAAACATGCAGAACACATAATCGTAACACGTGCTGTTCACGCAAACCATTCCAACGCCAGCAATTGGCCATAACTAGTTTGCGCTTACTTTTTCTCTCCATCCTACCTCTCCTGATACTGTTAATGTCGCCAAAATGTGTTAAAGCTGGCTGTGATGAGTTTGCCGATTTTCTTTCTCAGTTTTTCTATGTCTTGATGAGGTGTGGGTTCTAACTGTGGGGAAGCGCAGAATCTTCACCCCATTCACAAGGGGAAATCACGCGGAGTCGGCCAATTGTCGCCAGATAACACTGATTCCATTGCTTCATAAAGAGATGAATGCCATCGCTATCCATGCGTGACTCGCGTTCTCCTGTATCTTACGAATTACTCCTCTCTATCTTCTCTTAACGTAGCCGCTATAATCCCACTCGAGTCGGATTAACCAGCTCTACACGGTGATGCATCACATGTAACGTTATCCTTCACGATTAAAGTTCTTCGCACCACTAAGTGTTTTAATTGGCACCCGGTGATTAAACCAAAGCGGAAAACTAAATCACCTTGAACCGGTTGCCCTTCTGGCAGTCCGTAAACTCAGCGCTTATTTCAACCCGATGTTTCTTAACTAGCTGAGGAGGAATTTGTTAACTTGCAAGCTGCGTTCAGCGTTGCGTTCGGATTCATTTACTAGGTCCTAATGCAGCTGGGTCCAATATCGACTGATCAACCACCAACATAGGAGCTTGTGTTTACAACCGATCGCAGACGACAGACGGCGCGCACACAACAAGCTGACTGATGCTTACCATCAACGCATGCCCTGGACTGCACTGGCTGAGCACCTGACAAACGCGCATCCTTAAAAATGCCTATCGTCTGTGAACATGACTCAGGTCAAGGGGGAATGCGAATAAGGTATAGAAAAAAAGAAATCTATGTAAGTGGTGAAGATCGGACTACTGCACTCCAGTTACTCTAAATCATATCGCACCAAGTGTCATGGAATGGGGCCAATTGAAACGAATATATACAGTAGCATGATGGAGGCATTTTGGCTCTGTCCAGTTTGCAGTGCTATTCCAATTGTTTGCCGTCTAACTGTACTACTGAAGATGTATGAAAGTAAAAACTTTACCTGCATCTTGTCTACAGTGTGCTCCGCCCAGTAGTTTGTTAGCCATACGAGAGACCCAAGTGTGGTCAACCCACTATAGTGAGGAACCGGGCATCATACGTATCGATTGTTGCCAAACAGATGACGAAAAGAGCACCGGGAACTTAGCTTGCCGGACTGGGATAAAATGAACTTGCGCGGCACGGATAGCCTTTGCGAGCACCGTTTACTAATTGGCCATGACAAAGGGGAATCAAAGGCTCCAAAACCAGTAGGCACCAGGCACAACCATGGTGTCTACAACGTCGTATGCACAAATGTGCCAAAATCAAAATCCAATACAATTGGGGGGTAACCTGATAAATGAGCGAAATCAACGCAGTTCCTTCTGTACTGCGATCAGTGTCCATGTTTATCCCACAACATTAGATCGTATCACGCGTTACCCAAACTCACAACACTATGGTGAACGCCGATTACTTCAGATAACAATAAACTCGGCAGATAAAGGCCGTTCTGCTATTTATAGATGGCCTTCGCAACGCCACATTGGATTGAGCATATTACCTGATATCTCGTTTAGCTGATTTAACTAATCGAGGGGAAACCGAAATAGGGAAAATAAGTAAAAAAAGTGATTGCGCAAGATGTCCCTGAACTTCCAGCTTCCCTCTCCGACGATGCACAGATACACGAACGAGAGCAAGGGAGTTACATCTGCAAGGCCATTTCTGTCGAAAATGCCATCGGCACCTCATTGCCACGGCTCCCCGTGCCACCTAACTAAAAGGATATGGTCCCATTCTGTGGAAACTGATGTCAGAGCCTTAAATAACGACACAAGCGCTTATGGAGAATTGGTTAAGCTCCGTAGCAGCCTGCCAACAGAAGTTCGTCTGAAAGCAGCAAGAATGCAACCACGGTCTATTGACAAGCCATTGGGGTCGCCATTCTCAATGAAAACACCCACTGTAGGACCCGATGCGGTGACAGTTTCAACAATCGTCAAATCCGAAGGGACACATCAGAACACGAGCAATCATTTGGATTCGGAGCATCTGATGCAAGAATATTTCACAACTTTGTCTCAACAGCCTGCAACCGACCTAAAGAAAAGGATTAGCCTCTGACTTTACATCAGTCGGCATAAACTCACCCGCTTCGTTTACTATGTCCAACATGCCATTGGTTTCCTAGTAGCTCTACTGCAGGTACATAAGCGCCAATATACTACCCAACAAAATAGCTGTACTGAGACTTTGAAATGTGTCAGTAGCTTTAAACTTCATTGCATCACAAAGATGTGTGTGCCTTGAGATACCGTATGCCGAAGTCGCACTAACAGCTATGTCCGTTGTTCGAAATGATCCAGACAGCTAAGATGTTGGGGTGGACCCCTACTTCACAACAAACTCTAGAGTTAGCCCACACACGTTTCGGAAACCGAAGTGCCCGACTCCATTTGGTATCACTTACGGCTGATGGAACACGATGTTCGCCTATTTGTTGTTGTTGACCGCCCATTATCGTCTACATCCGATATGGGCTGCATCTTAGCAGTTGCGTTGGGGCAGGTGAAACCAAGAAGTACAGTTCCGTTCTGGTCGCTGGAGATTTCAGCTTACATGCTCTGGAATTCCAGGCCACACCAAGAGGGCAAAGCAAAGCAGATCTGCAAAACCTCGTCTCAAATATTCCGCTTGATGGCCACGTGACTGCGCCCATCAGATCCAGGAAAAAACAAGCTATCTATATTGGACCTAATAACCACTGATAATGAACTCAAACGACACATTAGCTCGACTAGTTGAAGCGATCGACTGGAATTTCCTAACCGTAGATACACGGGATGTTGCCTGGGAACTTATCGTCCGTAAATTTAATACCCTGGCTAGTGAAGCATCGGAAATAAATGCTATCTGTTCGAGAAACTTGGCGTTGTTTGTACGAATCAGGACACGTCAATGCAATATGCTGCGTGACGCGGCGAGGTTTTCTCACAAAATCGATCCGAGTCGCAGTACCTGGAATGCTTATGTTGTCCACCGTAACCACTGTATCAAACTATAGTACGCGAGGAGACTTAGCGTATCGACAAGCTTTAGCTGAGCGAGTTGCTCAAAATCATTAGCTTATGTAGAAGCATATGAATGGTCGTCGCAAGGTGAGAAGTGAATTTCCCCCTCTTCAAACAATTTGTGGTCTAATTCGGACTGCGAAAAAAGCGCCGAATGCTCTGCAACAACAATATGCAACAACCTTTTATTGTCTCTGGTCGACATCTGGACCTCTGGACTGTTTGCCGCCTCGACCAGTACTCACTCAAATAACTTTTATGGCAGACACCGTGATGAAAAGCCTGTCATAACTGCGCCTACACGACTGCCTCGGCATTGACGACATCCGTCCAAAGGCCATTGTTTTGGTAGCTAATGTTGTGGTTGGACCCTTTGTGCGGTTGTTCCAACGCTGGCTCTACGACAAACTCATTCCTGCACTGTGGAAACGCGGGATAGTAAATATGCGTTACAAAGGGCTTAGTCCTTCCGACTCAGCCGTATATCAAACAGTGACTCTTCTCACCTTCGACACACGCATCGTACCTGGACGGTTTTGGTCACAAAGCTCAGCAGCAACACGGTCCCAACCAAAATTGGTCAAACATTGTCCACCTATTGTTGGCATGAGAAAGCTGGACCGAAAGGCTGGATGTTGATGCAAGAGTTGATGTGGCTCACCTTGACTTCTCTAAGGCATTCAACTGGTTGGATCGTTTGTTGTACCGCAACTAAAACTTACATCCCACGACCGCAAGAAGACCTCCAAAGACGAGTCGGAGAAGACTTGTGTGCATTAAATCACACGGACTAAGATATTTTTAAACGGTTTTTACGGAAACTACTGAGATATACTTGAGCTGACCTAACAGAAAGAAGACGCTGATAGCGACAAGCGAATAAGCAATCGCGGAATGAATAACAAATCAGGCATGGCCTTGTAAGTGGCATCATGGGACGCAAACCCTAAGTTGAATATCCATTCACCACACAACTGGTGTTGGCCAATCATCATAAGGAAGTGTTTAAAAAAGGGCCACAGAACAGACAATAGGAAAAAACGCAAAGCTGCAAAGTAGGAACTACTACAAAAATGGATATCAACTCAAAATTCCCTTAACCTAAACAAGTAAAAATTTATGTTAGGAAAAACCAACCAGTGTGTTTATGGAATTAATGCTGCCGAAAATGACACGTAAGGTGGATGTCCATTGATAACCACGTGGGTTTGCTGATCGAATTTACGAAGTGGAACTGTTAAACAATTGTCAAGTGCTAGAGGTTAAGAAGAATAAAAACGGAAACAATGGTTGTTCACAAAAGTGTATGTCAAATAGAGATCCGCCTAACACCATTGTGTCCATCGCGCTAAACTACAAGGGTGTGACATTGCGGACCCTCCCTAAACGTGGATCTGCAATTTTCTCCCGCACAAGCATGTGCAGGTGAGAGTTCGTGAATCTATCTCGGACTCAATTCACATCGAATGAGATATGCAACAGAATTCGGTAATGAGACCCCGTATATTCTTGGTCTTCATTAACTATCTAGTGAGCCAAATCAGGTCAAACCGTTTACTCTACGTCCATGACATTACAGTTTGGCTAGCGCTCAGAGTCCCAGTAGACCATATCCAGCTCCAAAATGACCTCGACAAGATCTATGGTTGGTCAGGCCAAAATTGCCTTCTCTTCAGTGTAGCTAAATGTCGTGTGCTCCGTTTACGACACCGAATGGCCCACCGTTATTAACTAGGGAACCAGGATCCGTACCGTTGTTCTCACGAAAAGGATCTCGGCGTGCTGATCCATAAAAGCTCTGCTTGATCGGAGCCATCCAAAAATGCGTCGAAGAAGGAGATACAAATTCTGGGGCTTCTACGGAGAGCTTTCGTATACTACGAACCATATCTTTTCCGCCAATTACTTTCTGATTACATGTGCTCTAATGATGAATATGCAGTTCAAGCATGGCATCTATGATGGAAGCAGGATCCCACTGCTCTGGAGATTCCGCAACATCGCGCGGGGCCAAAGATGTCAAGGCACTGCGCCACATGTCGTACGAACAGCGCCTCAGATTTATAGGCAATCTCGGAGGACGCTATCAGCATTTGCGCGGTAACCTACGCATGATTTATCAACTTCTTAACAACCCAAAGCACTCGTGCCATCAGGTTTTTAAGCTCAGTCACAACAACAGACTAATAGGTCCTCACCTCAAACTGACAGAACACCATAGCCGGTTGGCGTGTCAAATAAATGTCTTCTAGCTCTCTGTTCGCCACACATAAAATACCCACTTCGAAGCTGTTATTTCAGTCCCCAATTTAGCCGTGTTCAGAGCTTCGGTCGAGGGGGCACTGGACGGAACATGCCATATCACGTAACCCAAACGACCAGCACAAACAACAAAAAATCAAATATACATCAAGGCACCACCATTTTTGCCTGGACACTACAGACGGAGGTCTTGGATAGTAAAACGAAGTGTAGGCTGCCCAGACGGGAACACTGTGACCGGCAAGTTAGCAATACGTGAAGATTGATTATTACTTTTTGCTATTTGTTGCCCTCATTTTGCTTACCACAAACCTATCATCCGGCGCATCGGGTCAAACTTTGACCTTTTCCCGCAATATACCATTGACCATGGTCGTCGTTATAGCGGAATCGGTCATGAGTTACTTGGGGGACGCACCGCCATAACACCAAAACAACATGAATTCCGCCAGAAGCGGCCTTGCGACACAAGTTTGCTACTTGATCACTCCAGTTGGACTGGAACCGTCGACGGCGGTGTGATGCAGTTTATCTGGACTTCTCAAAGTTACTCAACCGCCTGAACTATCGTGATCTTTCACTAGCATCATAGCTGTGGAATTGGTGACTTGTAATCGTTTCGTTAGGTTGCGCTCTACTTCAAAGACATCTGACTGTGAAAGTTCGTCGCATCGTCGCTGACTCTATGGAAGTTCAGTTTAGAGTGCCCCAGGGCTCAGTAGTTTGTCCACCTTTATTCCTGATTTACGTAAACGATCTGGCGAGATGGATCACTTCCAATTTTTTACTTTTCTTTGATGACGGGAAGCCATCAAAACAATAGGTGACAACCTTGCACTCCAAGACGATCCTATATGGTGTACGAACAGTTGATTCAGAATCCGCTTCATTTCAACGCCGCCAAGTTCATGACATTGAACATATGCCGTCAATTCATTGCGAGTACCGGCTGTGGTATCAACTTTTGCAGTGGGCTTTTACTGAATGCGACCTGAAACTAATGGTACAAGATGATCGTAGATGTTTGCGTCAGGTTAAGAAAGAAACCAAAAAGCCGAATAATACTTGGTTTATTGCGGAGAACGTTCAGACGTTTGGATCCTTCAATCATCTCCCCGATGTTTAACGACTATATTAGGCCGCATTAGGAATACGCCATTAACGCTTTGTAGCCCTAGCACAAGTACGACCTTGCAGCGCTTGAAATGCCGCAAAGAACGTAAAAAGTTCGTCTGATCTCCTTTACCAACTCAGGCTGATAGCCCTTTGTGTCTACAATGGACAATATCAATGTTTGCGTGTCCAGTAGGTAATGGCATGTCAGAATCTGAGGATCATACTCACGCCTGCCGTGACCTTCCGAAACTGAGCTACACTACTACTCTGAGAAGTTCCCAGCAAAAGTTGCCCACTCAGTATGGCTGGTTGGAATGTCGCCGGAATTACTTTTCACTTCGTGTGTGCCAGCCTTGGTGGTACATCTTCCTTACATAAATTATTTCTTCCCCAAACCACGGTAAAGGACGTATCGATGACACATGCATTTATATAATGCCATATCAACATTAATGACAGGATAGCATCGTAACACCATCAATCGTTATGTTCAGCTTTGCTTAATGCACTTTGTTAACTAAGACCTGCTACTGTGGGATATCGTTATGAGGTTGTCAAACTGTATTTACTCATCACATCGGTCCGATGAAACGGCACATGAGTGAGGGCTTTATTTTTATTTTTATATAGTGCTCTCCATTTTGGTCGGCGTGCACACTTTCCATTAACATTTCACAATCGTTAGACACTTAAAAGCACGGTTCACTTATCGTGGAAGTTTTGTTATTTTTCACCCCAGATAGCGTATGGGCTTTGTCAAGCATTTTCATTACTACCCATGATAAAGATCACCGTTTATTATTTATCTCCCTGCTAATATTATGCAATATGTTGGCAAAAATTCAAAAACGGTCATAAATTTTAGGGACTAAGCATCATTTCTTGTCTGACTGTAGTCAACATATGAACCGTTCCCCCCAGTCTATGGAAAGGTAAAATTCCAGGTGTAAACCAAAACTGCACTGGCCTATCAACTTCTGCAAATAGAAAGAAATTACAAGACGTTATACGTACCCTGGAATTTTTGACGAATCAGCGATCCACTGTATCCTAACGCTTGGTAGTGATCCTGCCTTTTCCGTGTACTGCGAAATCTCGCTTGGCCTTAACTAGAGCAATGTTGGTGCGAAACGTCCGTCACCTGAGGTCCCTTCAGACCCCTAGTACTACAAAAACATTGTGGTTTACTTATATTTATAGGGTACCATAACGTCCGTTTATAATTGGTTTTGTCGGAATGACGTGGGGAAATAGAAGCGAGCTCTTTTTGTGTGTCACGCTGTACTTTTGAGGACTAAACACTATCGGAGTTGATGTAAAGCGTTGATTTTGAAAATAATAACCTTCGTATGTTGTACCATTCTGGTAAACAATAGCAAATGGACGCTAAGATGAGCTAAGCATAAACTAGCCTATGTGTGGTAACGACTACTTTGTTTCCTCCCCGCAGTTACTCGCTTCAACTGTCACTCGTCGTGGAGGAAAGGCGGCCTCCAGTACGTTGTGATCTACCGAAAATCCAGCAATCACGCATATGAAATCTACCAGATGGTAAATTTCATACCCGTTTAAAATGATTCCATGGTTTTTTGAATCTACTTGATTAAGCGATAGTAATCCTTTTTCCTGCTCTACATGTTAACCCACAGGAACAAAGTTAATCATGTGCAACTCAAGTTTGGCATGGTAAAATGTAGGCTGTTTTTTTACTTATGTGCCTTAGTGTTGGCCAAAGGGATTGAACGAGTGTTCAATTTGTCCATTTCACTTCATTGCCTTGACGGATTGAGTTCCCTCGTCATCCCGAGATTGTATCTCATGACATTTCAGTTTTAACTAGCTAAAGGCGTTTCCTGATTGTTTTAGGTGTATAACCATCTTCCAGCTGAACTGGAGCAGAATGTCAGCACCTACGGACCTTATTCCAGCATTTGCTTGATTCGAGGACTCCGAACGACATCAATTTTGCAGTCTCTGGCCACGTGTGTCTCTAATGCGGAGTTATGGCATAATCAAACTGGAGGCGAGCTGATGCCGCAAACGGAACCAGTATTCCGAATTCGTATGCGTCGAGCCTGTAAGGGACTGTAAAGTGCACGCATAAACGATCGAATGAGTTGCTGCTATGTAAACACTTTTGTATCCATGGTCAGTTGTCACCGCGTAACTCTCGAAGAATGCACCAGGCCGCTTAGTAACTTTGAAAAGTATGAACAAGAGGACGACATTTGCTAGATACAAGCATTTCGTCTAGCAAATGGTGGATTTGACCGAAAAAGAAGAAACAAACTTGGGGACCAAGGTGGGCCAGCAGACCCACAATTTTGCTTCCAGCGGCCTCCAGACGATCAGATATAACGCGTCTTAGGTTAGCCCCAGATGGATTTAGTTTGTTTTTACGCAACAGCCTAATGACCGAACGCGGGTACCGAGATCGGAGAATACATTCCTAGAAGAAAGAAATTTCCACCCGTGCGCATACAATCTTGCACCTTAGGCTGACAATAGGATGAAGCAGCCTGACGGTTTCAGCAGGAATACGTCATTTGAAAACATGAAAGCAATTAATTCCCTTCAGCAATTTGAAAAGTACAACAAAAGACGACATTTGATAGATGCAGGTAGTTAGTGTAGCAAATGGTGGATGTGACCAAAAAAGAAGAAACAAACTTGGGGATCAAGATAGGCCAGTGGACCGCTTCAATCTTTAGGCTGCCTCATCGTATTGTAAGCCTAAAGTGTAAGATTGTGCGCGCACAGGTGGACATTTCCTTCTTGGAATATGTTCTCCGACCACGGTACCCGTGTTCGGTCCTTACGCTGCTGCGTAAAAGCAAACTGAAGTCCTCTGGAGGCCGCTGAAAGCAAACTTGTGGGTCTGCTAGCAGATCTTGATCCCCAAGTTTGATTTTTTCTTTTTTGGTCACATCCATCATTTGTTACAGGAACTGCTTGAGTCTACCAAATCTCGTCTTCTTTCTGTACATTACAAACTGCTGAAGGGAATTTGTTGCTTAATAACTTTGCTAAAATTAAGTAATGTATCATGGAAAATTTGGGTGTTATTCCCTTTTTTGTTTATGAACTGCAACTTGAATCACGAATGCATAGACTACAAGTGACTACTCGATATCTTTGTTGCGTATGTGCTGTTATAAGATCCTAGGCGATTTACAGCCCGACGGGTTACCGATTGTGGTATAACGGGGTTCGCACATGGTCATTTTTGTTGAAATATTACAACTATGGCGATATTGATACTAATTCTTTAAGACTATATTTATATGTGATGCATTCCCTTTAAACGCGTTCTAAGTTTGCCGGGTATTGTGATATTTCGTTTTTTCAGTTGGTGCTTGTGACGACGAACAAGAAGCTTGTGACAAAGGATGCAGCTTCAGTCCCCTAAACCAATACCTCTGTCACCGAACCTGTCTGAAGTTCCTTCACCATTGTGGTATGTTATTCGTGCTTATGCCTTGGTTTTCCTTTTTAGTATTAAACTATTAATGTTGCCAACCACCACAGTGATGTATAGATATTCTTGACGACACGGCATATCGTAAATTTCAGTAGATCCGTTTATCTAACTGTCTCTTAAAATACCCCTCATACTTTGTAATCTACAGTCTGTCTTCCGAGCGTTTGTGAAGGACAATAACAATGGTTATACCATTCGTCTGCATCCCACTGGCTAGGTGAACTCAATCCACAGTTAATGACATAATTCGCGATTTCAGTGGAGAACCAAAATTATGCGATTTGGTGTTTTTTCTTGTGACTTGGTAAAAGTGTGTCAACAACAGTTATGTTAAAACTGGTTGGATGATTATTGCTTTTCAACTCACCAGGAGTTTGAGATGCGGATACACTAGCACTTGTAGAAACTGTGCTTATAGTACTTTTTACGATATCTTGTACCGAAACGCGAACACTGTTACTATCTGTTAGTACCAAGCGGTGTGTTCACGCCCTAAAGCATATTATTTAGGTGTAGTGGCTTCTGTCATCCACCTACCAGTGTTTCTAAACGGGCGCTTACCGATATCCTCCTGGCCACCACATCAATGGCAGTCGTACAAGTACCAGCCTTTAGGATTGAGGACAGAAGAATTCCAAACTTACCTGGTAGCATAATTGTCGGCCACACCAAAAAGTGATCGTCACATTATACAAAGCACTATTGCATATAAGGCGATATGACTAACACACCATCCAGCGTACAAGAGGAAACAATCGAGCATAACGGAATTGCTTGAAAAAGTCAGTACGACACACTGCCCATCTAGGAGTCTAAAGTTTCATGAATTTCGTAGTGAGAGAGATCTCGAAAGAGCGGCTAGTGGAGAGATCTTTAAGTCATTGTGGGCTGTCACTGTGTTCTCATATGCAACTGAGCTACTACCACAGTATAAAGTTTGCTGGTTAAAATTTATGTCAAACACATGAATGCTTCACGTCGGTTACAGGAGTTAAAACAAATCGTGGGGAAGACTCCATGTCTGGTGCACACGTGTGAAGAAATTCAGAGCGTTCCTCGATTGCCGTTCAGCTAACTTGATGCTTTTCAGCTTGCTTATGTGAACGATACCTGTATTCATCCAACGAGTTGAATCCAAAAAATAGGCTGTGTGACACCATAGGTGGAAATTTTAGCTCTGCTTTCCCTTGTAAAAGGCATAGATGAGAACACGCGACTGCATCTTTGACAACGCTTTTACATCCTTTTATGGCATACCTGCAGCTTGGTTGTATCACTCTAATGTCAGAGTTGTGAACGGGCAACAGAAGGAAGTATGCTAACTTAGTTCCTTTGGTGGCGGATGTCCGATCACAAAAGCACATGTGTAATGGTGTAACTGTGAATTCATGGATGGCTTCTGTGTCACAAATGCACATGCTGGAGAGCAAAAATAAGAGTAGCGTGTTCTCACTGAAACCAGCCTTGCCATCCGAAACACGCTAGAGTGACTCGAACTGAAATAACTGTATAACAGCATAGTTGGCTCACTCGGATTCTGTTCTGAGTGCACGAAGATTCCCCTTGTAAAATGTGTACTAGTTTTATCACAAAAGTACGAGAATCTAATGGCCGAAACTGAGCAGGTAAAATTGCCTCTCTAGTGGTGACGACGGCAACGGTTGCACCCGATGTAACTCTACTAACCACCACCAAGAAACCAAGGAAAAGAGCCAGGTATTCTCATGGTATATAAGTACTGGAAATCTTGGGTACCCAGACCTGGCCCGTTGTGGCGAGTGATCGAAGCGTGCGCAGCTCTAGAGTCCATGCACTCTTGTTCACGGTATCGACTGCAGCAACCAAGAAAAAGACTACGTTTACAATTGACCGATAGAAATCGAGAACCTCTAAACTCCAATCCACTTTAGCAACAGTTGTTGCTCGATGTATACAAATTTCAGTCAAGCAGGCTAACGCATTAAAGCCGCATGTGATAAGAACAAGGTACAAACTGGAGGCGTTGTCAGTCCACTGAATGTCGCGTCTTCCACATCACCGAAGATTAGGAGGATCTATGGTGTCCTAAAACATATGCACCAATGTTCCTACGTTAGAGGTAAACTCCTTACGGGGTAAAAAGTAGGACGATCTGAACAAGTGGAATTTCCTTTGTGATTGGCTCGATGTTCTGGTGGGGCTGAATGATTAGGATCCATCACTGGACATCAAAATTGGATACACAACGGTAAGACTCGACTTATTCGGCAAACAATTGGATCCACAAAGGACATCGTAGTACTTTTGTTAGCACGCCACCTACAAAAAATGAACGCAGTGGCATCCACATTTTCCGGATTCTCCATGGAGTGAGCGACAACAAGAAAACTGCAATTCAGATGACCACCACACAGGCAGTAACAAGAAAACCATTTTCGTTCGTGGCGAGTCCCAGTTCCCAACAGATAGATGCGAGGAAGCCCGTGCCTATGACATACGATGCACGGTGCTGCATCCGTGAAGCTCTCACTGTCGGTGAAGTCATACCTCAATCAATTGCAAGGCTACCCGTGTCGCTTCACTACAGCGACAGTGGCCAGCAAATATTGAGCATTGCGATTCAATCCCAAAATATGGCGGTGGATTTAATGCGTAGCCGGCATAAATTGCGCGACAAAGTTACTACGGAACTACAGTAAAAGAGCAATTAGAGAACCGCAGCCACCGGATGTCCCCGAAGGAAGAATACCACCCGGAACTCCTTGTAAACACAATAACGAATCAGAAGGCTATATGCTCAGACCAACAGCCGATGAGAGGGCTACTGCTGGACTGCACACCACATATGCAGGGGAGATTAATAACGGATATGACTCATATGGAGATTCAGTAAACTACCCAAAAATCGACTACGAAGTGGCCTCACATCGGTCGCCATAAATTCACCACGTCCATATACACATTTTCTTGCGTTTCTGAGATCCTAGAAATTGTGTATAAACACTAATACTCAGAGTCTACTCAGCAACTTCCTGGTCTGCTACTCCTTCAGAAACAAAAGACCTCCGACCTTCTTGTTATAACGTCTATGGTTGAGCTTCGTCATGAGTGACACCGAGTTCTTGTCGTCAGGTTTGTTTCTTGGTACATGCGACCGACCCGGGAAATTTGGTGGGGTTGCAGTGACCTCCGCAGTGACCTCCGCAGTGACCTCTAATATGGGACAATGGAATATGTTGTCAATATGATTTGAGATTCCCTTTGTTTTGTCTATGTTTATGTGACTGCGGTGTTTGCTTGGTGGTGGTTGTTTATCGCTCCCATTTGCCACAGTCGAGATCGACTTTCATCTGGCATCCGCACTGAGAGAAAAGCGATTTGAGAGGTCAACATCTGAAGTTGGCAGAGCAGCAGAGTCGTTTGGAATGCCGTCTGAATTTCGTTTCCGTATTGTTCCCCAGGCGTTGGATGCCTTCCCGGAATCTGTCCTCTATACTATCCTGCTGGCAGATATTAAATGCCGAGTTGACCGTGTACTAATTTCCATGCACCACCTCACATGACAAATTGTCCATTGCCAAACACAAGCGTATGCTAGATCTTTCACAACTTGTGAGTTTTCATAGTGGGTTTCACCATGTTCACCTATTGGACCTGTTCACCAGTTTTATATATGGCTTATGCGATTGTCCCATTTGTCGTCATTCGTCCTGAATTTAGAGTGGATTTACCGTTTTTAATTCACATAACTGGTTGAGTCTACCCGAGTGAACTTAATTCTGCTAAAACAGTTGGGGTTTGCAGGACTCACTAGCTGGAAGAAACTATTATGTAGAAAGCTGTGTACTGAATGTGGGAAGTTAATCCAATTTGAATGAGTGCATGATCACAGTGCTCGATGAAGTGGGGTCTGATCAACTCCGGGAGAGCAAGGCGCACATTAACTACGCAACCGTTTCGGTGTGACATGATGCACAGTTGTATCACATTGACAGCGGTATGCTACAAGATTGATTGAGACGACTATTACTGAAGTGTACCAAAACCATTCAGTTCCAAGTTAACCAAACTGTACCGCCAAATGGACAGGGTGGCAACGCGTACGCTAGTATGACCTTTGCTTGCAGGCGTCTTTAGGAGCAGACTGAGGGAAACCAGTTTAATGAAACCATCAAGAGCTTTTTGTATTATAGAGCCAATTTCTAGGTGATATATTGTGTTGCATATAACAAAGTGTATGTTGATGGTCTTCTAAGTCACGTCAGCTTTGCACCTAGTAGAATGTTGTTTACTGCAGAAATAGAATGTAACAACTCCCTGGCACTTTTAGATATTCAGGTACACAGAGTATGGAACTAGCTAATGTGAAGAGGAGTGCACATAGAGGCAACTTGGACTGGACAGCATATCCGCCTCTGTAATAGGGCCCCACTAAGTAAGAAATGAAGTATCGTCCTTCGTCTAACGGAGTATGACAATAATATGTACGGAAAATGTGTCTACAGCTGGACTGCGTGTTATTCGAAACATGTGTGCGCGAAATGGAAACCGAGAAAAATTAGTCCAGGGGAAAGTGGGGCAGCGGGCTCCAAAGGTACAACCTGTTTCCTTGGAAATGCGGTTGATATAACTATCGTTATTGCTTTAGGGGGACGCGATAGCGGAACAACTCACACGAACCCTAATTGTGGCCAATGAGGAAACATGCTTTGCTGCTGGTCTACATGTAAGCGTCAAGGCAACAGCAATTTTTCGCCAAGCGCTCAAAGATGGGATAACTCAGTAACACGCTTTCTTTTGTGTGTATATTTCCACTTACTAGTGTCAAGCAAGTGGCAGTTGTTGAACGACCATGAGACTGTTCGTATGGGCCTGTGAACCATACCCAACATGGATCTGCCGCAGTTTGAAGAAGACTGTAACGAGTTTACTGTTTCCGCACTTACTGGAATTTAATCGCCGAATCCCTTGGCAGCATTCGCTCCAGCCTACTAGTATTGTATTCGGAAGCCACGCAAGAGTGGTCAGATGTCAACTTCAGAGACGACCGCTATAAGGCTCCAAAGCCTGCGTGCACAAACGAAATTTGTTCAGGCTCACGGTCCACGCTTATCGCAAGCCGCCGCGGCATGACGCTGAGCAGCCCAATCACGTAGCCGTGTCCATTTGATATATTTATCTAATGACTCCACATGTTTGAATTTAACATTGCTCTAGTCCCAGTACCTGTGCTTGCCTTAGCCTAATATCCGTTGACTGGCTTGGATGTCTTCTGCGGGAATTGTTTCTCAACTGTAACAGTTTACAGTTTGATTGATCATGCAATGTTCTGTTTAAAGTGTGGATTGCGTTCTATCTGCGCTTCTCTCTTTGATTCAAACTAGCCAGATTATTCATTAATAGCGCTGCCAGATCTTTTCTTGTGCTCTTCGACCGCGTGTGCTTAATAGTTGGCAGCTTGGCTTACTAAGTTGGAGCAACTTTTGGTTCAGTGCAAGCAAATACTGAGGTCGCCATGCAGTACCGTTGCTCGGTGCTTTTTCGATTACCTACCTTATCATGAATTCAAAGGAACTACGGAAAATTTGGAATTCGTAGCCACGTGCACTAGTTTAAGAGACCAGGTCACAACATTTAATTATGTATCGCTACGCACAGAATCTCAGCCGCGTCAAATGTGGATTTGCAACTCCTACTTCCAGATGTCGCTGAAGTAGAAAAGTACTCATCCAATTCAGTAGGTCTCCCGGCCGATTTGACGCTTTGGCAAAATCTTCAAGTGAGTAGAGATGCGTTTACTCCTGTTATGGAACGCACTCACAAGGCAAATCCGGTTTGAATGGTCTCGTGGTGCTAGCTGGGGTGTTCGGATTAATCTCACTCCAGCGAATCGTTCGGTGGCTGTGTAACTGCACGCGGTGGGTTTCTGCCTGGCAAGTGTACTCCCTATATAAAGCTACAAATATCCGTTTGACCCGCTTCAAGGTGACGGATGTGACTCATCACTAAATTAAGTCCCCGTCTTTTGCCTATCAAGGTGATCCCAACTCCTGCACAGACCACTCATTCACTTCTAAGGGTTCCTGTGATTCATTCTTGCACTGACCACCAGATCAACCACAATCACGCATGCAACGTTACGTTAACAACTGCATTCAACATGGCTGCACATATGCCTACATATGTACATATTCACGTAAATCCAGATTGCAACTTATTAGCATGTGATATAAGTGTACGATTGCTGATCTTTTCTATACTACCATGACCATTCCTATACAGGCGTGTCTCGCACTGTCGAGAATAAACAATTAGTTTTATTTATTTATACTGACAGCAAAAACTGATTTAGCCCATGTATTAAGGAAGTTGACAGATTCACTACCAAATATATATGATGGGAAGATCCCTTACAACTTCGAACACTGTACGGAATACCTAAAAGTGCTCAACATTAAAGTCAAAATAATAGTGGTTCAGTTCATATACGTACACGAATGACACAGCCACTGTAACTCAGAAGAGGAACTTAATATTAATTCCTGCGGTATCCAGCATTTGCGCTGAAGTAAGTACGATATCTGGGTTTCAAAGACCGGAGCTATGCTCACCAGTGAACGTTGCGATGATTAGACAAGTTAGGAATCGCTCTCAGCTAGAGGAACAACTCTGGTTAGTGTACCACAAGCAACTCTTTGATTCTGTTACCATCTTTCTGAATTTTGAGTTGAATCGCAGTGTACCGGCAACAGACATCTTCTGACTACTGATAGTGGCTCTTTTGAACTAATTACAGAAGAGGGGTGTTCATCAGCATTCTTCTTGCTATTTACCGTCAGACTTCGGACAGCATGCAAATGTATGTCGATTTTACGCCCTTCTTCATTGCCACTAGTGGCGTTTGGCTCAGTTTCGCCTTTTTCAAGTTCGCTAAGGAGGAGATCCTGGAGATTGTTCTGGAAAACTGAGTCTTGTAGTGTCGAACTGCTCCCGGGTGAGCGCGTTCACTACTTGGAGTATATAGATAACGCCACTGCTACTTACTAGTCCTCGCAGATCGCCCAGCATGTGTTGCTTGGGCTCGAGATGTCCGACACAAGATTTGGGTTTACCTTTCTCCCTCCCAAATGTAAAGTAGGGTTACAGGACTAGCCAATTACGTCTCATCCTCTCACCCTTTCGGGGCATCCACTGGAAGTAACAGATACATTCATGGACTTCGGGAATTGTCCTAATATTGATGGTATGACGATTGAGATTTCCTTGTTCATCTACCAGGTCACAGTAGAGTTTAAAGACTTCCGTCACCTGTGGCGTCGTGTGACCTCATACTGGCGCCGAAAAGCCGAGTCTACATTGCTGCGGTGCAAGTGTTTCTGCGAGACTTGGCCCGTTCGCACCAGTGATGATCAGCGGCTAACAGTTCGCGCTCACCGCCGCCTTCGGAGCATTGCCGGTGTCCGCGGGCAGCATCATATCAGTAGTGAGTAGGTTCATCGGAGAGTTTTCATATCTGACAAACTGCACTGGCCGCTAGACAGAGTTCATACACTGCGAAGACACGGCTGTCACGGATAGGTGTTTCTCATGCCTATGCAACAGCTGCATCGGCGTACCCTGTTTGCGAGCCCAGGCGTGGGCTGGAAGTGACGACAAGGAGGACTATATGAAACCTGGATAAAATGCTTTAAGGCGCAAACGTCGGAGCTGGCTGTAGTTAGAACCTGTAGACTCAATGGTTGTAAACATATGGATCGTGAGTACATCTAGTTGTGTGTAGATTCACGTGATCCAGGACATGAGATGTGGCAGTGATACAGGTTTCCAGTTTGAAATAGGAAATTGTTTTGCAAATGCGAAGATGTCGATAGACACGAATAATTATATGGATATAGATTGTAAGTAAATGTTGAGTCAGTGACTCAAATTGTGTTCAAAGTAAGTTGGGATAGTTTGACCTCAAACCGATTGCTTGCACCTCCATCCGCTATCAGCTTGCTTCCATTTTCGCCCGCTTGTCATATCCAGTGGCGTCAAATCTCCTTGCACAGGGTGGGATTCCTGTCCGTATCCAGGTGAGGGAACCGCGAGCCTGATGAGAGTGGGGATCGAAGTCGCTGTTAAGGTCCATCCGCTATTATTGCAAGATTCCTCAGATGCCGGTCAAGATGTCTGAAAAACTCGGGAAAAGGGCTCATCCTCGAACCACGCACTCAAAGGACATACGAATCCCCAAGATAAAATCTTAAAGCCGTCTTCGTGAAAACAAAAGCGCACTTGTCTTCACAAGAGCCTCCAAAACTGTCTACATTGACTGGGGAGGTCGATGCCAATCTTTCTTGAAAGGCCCAACTGGTGTGAGCGAAGCCACGTCCTCCATTGAATAACAAACTAAGTTAAAAGTATGTTTCTTGACTTACGAGACACAGGCAGAATGCAAGCCTGCTAAATTGGTAAAACTAAGTCTGATGGGGGAGAGACTTCTCTAGATCTGTGGAATGGTTGAGGTGCTTAATCAGTTAAAAGTGGTAAAATATGGAGAAGTTGGGGTGTGACTAAAAGAAGCTATAGCCGTCAGCTCAAGTAAAGTATTACGGGCCCATCATGGAACCGTCAGTCGGAGACCTGCTTCCACACTTCACTTACACATCTCATCTGAAGTGGTGCTGTTTCAGCAGAAAGCAAGTAGGCAATGATTTTTTGATTCGTTTCACTATGGTGGACGGGGCACCGCCGTCCATTCACTTGGGACTAGGTTATGCTCATGGGGCAACCATCAAAGAGTGCTGCATTCGTCTCTTCCCCAACTTCATGGAGTTTAAAGGAATGCGTGCAACTCTGGTCTCTTAATCGATGGCCTGTGATGACAGTACGTTTGAGAGCTGGGATCCTGATTTCTTTCGCTCTACGCTGCTTCAATTAGACCCTGCTGTCAACTGATACCTTCCCTAAATTACTACGTTACGGACATCTCATCGAGCTTTCTTCGTCTTGTGCGTTTAAAATCACGATTTATAAGCTTTTACTTATAAATCTTCAATCTCATAGTCCGGCTAACACCTCGTCATTGGTGCGCACCACACAACTGATGTTTGCAAATGTTCGCCATCGGGGTGCGGATGGCTGCTTTTTCTCTGAATTAATCGAGCACTATGGCCTGTTACAATTCATCATCTGGAGCGCCAATGAATTGCCACTCTATTCATTTGGTTGAACAATGCACGTTAAGCAACCGGATTTGTGCTGTCAAACACAGTTGACACTAAACAGTCGGACATTACTTTAGGCTACTTTTAATGGAAGAAAATGAGCTGTTTGTTTCCGACATTGCGAAACACGTCTGCACAGGCATGGTCATGGTGAAACAAAACAAGCACGATCTGTAACTGTACAAACATTTTACAAGTAAACTACTTATATATATATAAGTGTGTGTGTGTGTGCCCCATGCTGAGACAGATGTTGCATTCATGATGCTTCCTCACCGCGATTGGGCTAAACCAACCTAGATTTAAACTAAGACATTTTAATGTAAATACAATTAATTCCACTTCATTTGGTTCGTTATGCGTGCTTGATAATCTTCTGCTAACTTGCACACGTCGCTCATGCTAACTGTGGTAACGTTGCGTAAATTTATCACGCATTAATTTTTGAATAACATTCGAAAATTTTGTGCTTATCGTGGATTTGCTTATAACCACTTTACTGCATTTGCTCATTTAGCGAGTATTTATGTCATCATATACGTTTACTTTATTCCAGATCGTTTATTTGACATCAGCATTTCAAATGATTGGCTGTTGTTTGACATCCCAGGAGTGGCTGCGCTTGATGTGCATGTTCACAAGGTGCCTACCTGTCTATTACCCACTAAATCGTCCATACTGGCTCCAGGAGACAGTTGGTCGTTGCTGGAGGGGACGGGGTGCACGGTCCTTGTGGTCGTGCTAGGCTCGAAGTGCAGTTCCATGCACTCAGTGTGGAGCGGACTATGGTCCAGCCACCGCCTTGTATGCGCTTGATTCCCAAATACAGCGTGATCGTGCATGCCTGTGAAGGAGTGTGGGCCGGCTCCGTTGATGAAACGTGGCTCCCATCTGCATGCATCCTTGTCTTATTTCTTCGGGTTTACACTGGATATGGGGTGTGTGGATGGAGCTGTGGGTGATGCGGCGCAAGCCATCCATGGTTCCTTTGTAAGGGCAGGCGTCCTGTGGCTAGCCACAGTGACAGATAAATCGGAAACCGGATGCCGCCAACCATGTGTGTGTATGAGTATGTATTTATGTAGCTAAGTTGATTGTATTTGTCTGGGTGGCTCTGCATTTATGTTTGTGTTAGCTCATGTTGCCAGTGCAATAAACTATCATTGAAACTTTTCGACGTGTATCAATGACTTCCGTGGAGGCGGCAATAGGCAGTGAAAGTATTTAGTGGCAAGTCATATACGCCACATCGCAGTGATATAAAAAGGACATTTGTGTCTTTCCCTAGGGAGACAGCCTGTTAGGCGGAAACCCACCACGTAATCAAACACTGCCACCGAACCATTCGCTGGAACGAGACTGACCAGAGCCACTCATCTGGCGCCATGGGGAGGTTGTTCGGCGAGTCAGTCTAGGCTTAGGCAACTGCGTAAAATCGGTTCTGGTACTTCAGCTATCCCGTAACACATAGTTATTGTAGCAAAGCAAAGTGGATTGGTGCTGTGCTAATGAGAAATTTAGCAATGATGTATCCCAAGCAGCAATATTTGGTGCGGTAACCTTTTCATGCTTTATTAATATCATGTACTTTCCCAAAATGGTCGAAGCACGACATTGAAAACAAGGTATTTCTAACTTAAGGCTGCTCATGAAGTTTCGGACAAGAAATCAACCTCAAATTGGCACAAAACTAGTCAGAATCTGGGAAACAGAGAAGACTAGTTCGGCTCTCACTTGAACTTAAACTCGCAAACCTTGCTTCTGTCACAGGTTATTTACCCCAAACAACCTGCAATGATAAGGCACGCTCACCCCTTACATTAATGTTGTTGTGACTGAATGCCTTACTGTAATGATCCCGAATAGTAAACCTAATATGGAGGCGAAATTTTGGGTGCGTATTGATGCTCATATTAATATGAGCTCACACAGGAGACAGTGAATCACACATAGTTGGTTGACAGTCCACGGGGCCTACGGAGAGGTATTTTGCGAGGGGGGCGAATCAAGGCCCCGTGGCTTGTGTAGCGAGTGAGGAGGATACTAGCAGCTGGGCTTCACTACAGTACTTAATCTAGTTAACACCATGCTGTTAGTATGTATAGCTATGGTACTAGTCAATAAGCTACTGCAGACTACTTAAGCAAATTGGTAATATTTTTCAGATGGGCTGGTGCGGGACCCATGCAGTTTTCCAAAATATCTGATGGGACGATGGAACCTGATCGAGGACGACCATAGTTGTCCGTATGAAGGAAGGCCGGTGAAATACCATTCGTTAATCGTCGAACGAAACAAGCTAATACTAAACAGCCCAACCATGTCGAACATGGGACGCACACTTGACTGTGTGCGTTTACGTCACGAGGGAGATAGACATCAATGCATTCTACGTCTCCCGCATCAGTCAAACGGTTGGTAAGTGAAACATTTTGAATACCAGATTTCGTTTTTGCACTATCCCTCACAAACTTATTTGCTTTAACTACGCACACTCCACCGCGAACGGCGCATCGATAGAACCAGTGAACCATGATGTCTGTATACGCCAGCGTACTTACTGACCTTGCTAACACGATCCACACCACATAGCCCTTTATTGAGGCATTGTGATGGGTACGTCTGTCGAATATGGCTACCAAGATTAAATCAAACATTTCGTCATCCGCACTGCTACCTCAGCGGTCCGAAATGAGTTACTCGAGACTAGTGGTTTTAAACCTGGGGGTCAAAACCCCTAAGGGGAAAATTGGAAGCTTACGGGGGTAAATATAAATAGGAGGGGTGCGTTATCAATCAATCGCTAAACATAATCAAATGCCTCAGAACATGTAGCCGACTGCACAATCATTTCCAATTGTTAGTGAGTGGTCAATGGATTAGACAATTTTCGGTACTTAATTGTATCACCTAAATTACGAATACAAGCTTGCAAAGCAGCACAGCTAGACGGCGTCTCCATCTGCTCGATCTTGCATCGGTGTTCTTTTTAATCAGGCTGTCGTTCGCCGAGTCAAATTATATAGTTTGGTGAACACTTAGTCGGCAGCATACGTCAACCGACCGGGAAATAAAACAAGCTAATGTTTACATGATAGTATGGACAAAACAGGCTATTAGTGTTCAGGACGTGTCGAGGCAGAGTGGTGGTAGAAAGATGTCATCCACAACGGAGTTGGAAGGGATGGTCGAAACAAATGAGAAGCCCTTGACACATGTTCATACTTGTAAAAAGATCACACACAAATGGTCCTAAGATGTCTTGAATCGGGATAACAGCAAGTGTTATCAAGTGTATGAAATTTTAGGTTTGGGGTCGAACAACCAATGTTGATAGTGTAGGTTAGAGGTCAGTGTTCATTAAGTGTTGGGTTGATCACATTCAGCTATCGTTGTTTTTGACGAGAAACAGGAGCACGTGATGGAATTAGTTGTGTTGTGTTTAATATAGAGGTTGGTGAGATTATTTGAAAATTTTTAGGGCAATATAGCTTGTATTATAGTCACTTGTCTTAACTTGCGTGCATATATGCTTGGCGGCACCAGATGCTGGATTTGCCTGTCACTACGACCGCCATAGGACAGCCACGGGACGCCTGCACATACAGAGGGACGACGGGTGGATTTTGCTGCACCACTCACAGCTCCAAACACACGCCCCATATCCATAATAAATCCGAAGGAATGAGACCAGGAATCATATGCGTTGGAGCCAAGTTTCTTCAACGGAGCCGGTCCACACTCCTTCACCAAGCACAGCAGCAGCATTCATGTCTATCTCTGTAGGGAATCATGCGTACCAAACGTACAAAAGGCGGTGACTGGGCCGTAGTCCGCTCCACACTGAATGTGACTACTCTTTGAGCCTAGCACGATCACGAGGACCGAGCACCCCCTTCCCCAAGCGACGATTCAGTTTCCTGGCGACAATAATCGAGGTAGATGGTGTTAGACAGGCAGGCACCTTGTCAATTTGCGCATCAAGCGCAACTACACAGGGCTATCAAACAACCAACATAGGATTTGAGGGAAAGCGAACACACAAAACTGACACAGAATTTGCGGCAGAATATCAGAACTGAAGAAATCGTATAAACTGGAGTGACTTTTATCCCGATTAACATGATCTGCTTTAAGTGTTCTTCGTTTTAACCCACCTGCGGTGAAGAGGCATTAGGTAGGCAGCAACAACATATATATATATATATATATATATATATATATAAAACTGTATAAAGCAACTTTCAAGCACTGGAGCTTTACAAATTTTATCGAGCAAATTGTTGAGTAGCACTAATATGTTTTGTGCAGCAAAGTGCTCATGGCAGAGGATACGAATCCTTGAAAATTGAAATATAACTTTGAACGAACTCATTCTCCTTTTTTAGCAAAATATATTTCTTAGGAGGTTGAGAAGTGGACGTTTATTTTTTGGAAGTTTTAGTTACCTGCTTGTGTTTCGCTACCGTTGGTTTCTTGACATTTGTTTAAATGCATTAATTCTTTGAGCTGATTGGCCTATGTCGTTTGAAATGGATGTCACCTCAGAGGTCTATTGCTGCCAACGCCATTTCCTCAAATCGCCTGATTGGCTCTTGTGTTAACCACTTCTTATTCGCCTGCATTATTCAGTGTCTGCTAGGTTGATGGTTGGCTCAAACGTGTTTTACTAGTCTGGTTAGAACTACTGCTGTCCCCTATTTAAATGAGCAGATTACTCGTGTAAAAGAACTCGATCCTGACTCATCTTCGCGTTCTCTCTGCGGTCGTGTGTGCGTCAACAGTCGGCGGGCGACATAAGAATGTTATATTCTTCAAAGGTAAAGAAGTGGCACTGAACTGTGCGCGCATGGATACGTCGAGCTACGCTTTAAGCCAACAGAAACTGATCTTGAAGCTTCGTACCGCATCGCTCTGCAAATCGCCGAAAACAAGGATCCTCATACAAGTAGAGAAGATCTCATCAAACCTTGCATATTGGACGCGGTTAAGCTCGTTCTTGGAGAGCAACCTGCGGGAAAGATAAGTTTGGCATCGCTTTCTACCAGCACCATCGAAACTTGCATCAACGACATGAGCAGGAATATTTTGGACACAGTGCTCAATGACGACTTTCGTCAAGTTCTTTTATTCGCACAATAGATAAACCGACAAACATTGCATCCTGTTCCAACCTACTTGTGTATGTTCGGTACATAAAAGGCGACGACTACAAATAAGAGTAGTGGTTCTGAGGATCACTGAGCACCAATGTACTTGACAAAGATGTCTATCCAACAGTGGAGAATTTTATTGAATAGAATCTGCTGTGATCGAACTTAGTGGGTGTCTGTACAGACGGAACACTGTCCATGTTGGACGTTCTTTTCGAATTCCAAACATAAGTGATAACAGTTTCTCCGCAAGCTACATTTAGCTACTGCATTATACATCGCCATGCCTTAACACTGAACACTCAACAATCTGCTTTGCTAGATGGAACAATGGATTTATGCGGGTATGAAAGCTAAAGCTTGACAAATCCCGTAGGGTGATCAGTGCGAAAATCGTAAAAGTGTGAAAAATTCAGTGGAAACCAATTCAGTAAAATCGTTTAACAACGAGTCACTACAAGCTTGTGGACTCACCGAGTTTGAAGTGTCAAAATAATAATCCACTATAACTCCGGAGGGGATCATGAGGTATGGAGTATTTGGTTAAAAGAGTCACCGCCCCTTGAAATTCGCATGGGGCAAAGTGTTTGAGTTTGAAGCGTCAAAATATAAATCCACTGTTGAAATTTGCGTGGGGGAAAATTATTTTTATAGTATATATTTTGGATCTCTCAAAATTAAACTGTACTATGGGAGATAGTGCAATGAAGTGAGTGCACTATCAACTCGATTTTTGAACTCGATCAGGTTGGGTGCACTGAATACAGATTCTGGGAGAGCATTCCAGGCTTGGCAAACACGCACGGAAAAGAAATTCCGTCGACATTCCAAACGGCTGTACTGCACTGCCAGCTTCAGATGATGGCCTCTCAGATTGTTGTTGTTACTGAGCTCCAGCAGATGGCGGCAGGTATGATTGGGGTCTGTCAGAATCTGATAAGCCAAAATCAAATCTCCCCGTAGTCGTCGATATTGACCAATAAAATATCCCGAGCAATCTCAGTCTGTCTTCGTAGCGTAACTGGCCTAAACCTTTCACGTTCTTCGTTGCGCGTCGTTGAGGTTTCTCTAAATCAGAGAGGTCTTTCCTCAGCCACGGCTGCCAGACTTGTATTGCATATTCCACGTGTGGTCGTATGTATGCACTTAGAAGTTGGTGAAAAACGGATGGATCGAAGCGTCCAAATGTGCGCCGGAGAAGGCCCAAATTTCGAATGCTCGCGTTCGATGCTTTCTTTGCCTGGGCTGAACAACCAAGGTCGGACTGAATCATTTGCAGGCAGTGAAAATTGTAAATTTAATCTGCGGTAATGCGACAAACACAAGCGTTTTCAAAAAGTTGTGCAATAAATTTGGCGGCAATTTCGACGTATTGTTGTTCCACTCAGAAGGGCGTTGGCTATCGCGGGGCGACTTGTAGCACCGTGTGCTAGAACTTCGAGAAGAAATTGCTGTCTGTAGAAAGGAAAGGGCTGCATAAAGATAATGAGAACGGGTTACGCACCCTACTAACAGACAGTGCAGTTATCACTAAACTGGAATAAATTGCGGATTTATTCTGAGAAACAAATAATCTTAGCTACAGCTTGCAAAGAAATGTGATGAATGTTTGAATGGCTCAGGATAGAGTAGCCGTTTTTCTACGAATATTGCAGCTTTATCAAGGCTGAGCTGGTTTTGACAACATTTTGATATTCCAAGATCTAACAATGCTGCCTCTTCGGAAGCAAGGAAAAATGCATACCTACATTTCAAATAACTCACTACTTGTCATCTGTGATATACTCTGTCAGCAAACATTTTAAAGATTTGTGAAGTTGCCAAATAATCATTCGGGTGCTAAGATGCATTTCAGTGGATGAAAGAATATTTCCAGCTACGGACATTGAAGCCGAAGCACAGTTCCACGGACTTCGTGAAGACAACATACGGAAAATGAAATACCGAAACAGACAACAAGCAACATTTTGGGCAAAGATTAGTGACCAGTAATCATGTTATCGGAAACAGGTTGAGAATACTGATCCAATTCGCCACTACGTACGTCTGCGAAAGTGGATTTTAAACGGTGGTGAAAATGAAAGTCAAAGCAAGCAACAGAAGTAACTTGTGACGCGAATTGCGATATGCATTAGCTAAAACTGCAACAAATTTACCGCGATCTGTTAGAATTAAGCAATAGAACCGTCCCATTAACGTACCTCACCAGTTTGTTTATTAAGAAGTGTTCGAAAATAGTTGTTCTCTTTGTTCGAATGATTGAGGGTAATTAACAATGATATTCGTTTTAGCAAATTAAGGCAAATAATGCAAAAATTATAAACCTTTAACGTTGCGAAATAAAACTTCATAGGGAACGCACTTTGTGGGTAACAACCTCAGAGAGGTTGAGAACGATTGCTCTAGACTGAATTGGAGATACAGAAGCCACCATGTAATGAAACACCACATGTTCGTAGACTTGTAACAACACTCATTGACTGTTAGCGTAACACACACGGAGTGAAAGTTTGGAGTCCATGTTGGGGCACAACGTGCAGTTCAGCGTTTTAGCAAAACTCAGGTAGCCCGTCTGGTATTCTTTTCGTGGTCCCCTTCGCCCAACCCAATTCAGACTGAAGACTAGTAATGCGCGTATTTGATACAACGTGTTTTTGCAGAAGCGATACAACCGATTAGAAGTAGGGTAGTTTCAGAGGGCCTTACAAGCAAGTGGTTTTTAGGGGCTGTCATAACTGCTATACTGAACTATGTGCAACGGGATTTTTCCAACAAGTGTTTGAAACACTCGAGTCACAAGCATTCAATGGTAGGGACCAAGTAGCTTAAACACTAAGCAATGTTTTACTGATAGTGGATCCGGAATAAAGCATTGGGTTTAAGAAAGAGCAGCCCCAGTCTTAAGTAGTAATTGGACCTACTTAGCAAATGACGGATTGCTTTCAGCTATAGGCATTAGTGGGTTAACCCCACTGAATCATGTCAGCAACGTTTCATGCCGCATTGGAACACATAACAATTGTATGCCTTACTTGTGAGTATTTCTCGCATTGGGTTCACACCAGGATAGTTCCATGTGGAAGCAAATTGGGAAGGTCATGGGTACGAGATATTGAATCACACTCGCCAGATTGGCTTCGCAGTTAACATAATGGGAGAAATTTTGCTTTGGTATGCCATCATAATACCAGACTTGGTGTGCTGAGTAATGAGGATATTAAAACTAGTTAACGAAATATCATCTATATTGGAAGAGGTCAGTTGTGACTCCTTACGGGAGTCGTCATGGTTGCACATGCCCTTAACCACATGTTCTGCGCTAAGAGTGGTGATCAAGCACTGTTTGGTAGAGTCAAAATGAACTTGGAGTCACGTGTTAGATCGAGTACGTATCTTACATAAATACCTAGCTACCTACTAACCTAACAGCCATCAACTGAAGCATTTGGATGCCAATTAACACGTAATTGTGTTATGCAGATAACACAAGTTTCCTGAACCGTAATCCAGCAAGGAGAACAAGTCTGAATAGCACGAATTGTATCAGTCACTTAACGCACGTTATACAACTCACGGCAGACGCGTTGCAAGTTCCGGAGTTGTAAGAGGTTATTTACGAGCCAGTGTAGGAGAACAGCCGTGAGTTGTTTTACCGCACTACCAATTTTCACGCACTCCATAATAAACTCGGCGCACCAACTCCAAGTACCCTTGTCTCTGATCCCTACTGGCGCAACCACTGCCTGCTGACTAAACTGAGGACGAAGTGCAAACCATAAATCACATCTACCCCGTTCACTGATGACGCTTATCGAATGCCGAATCCAATCTCGAATGCCACGAGCATGGTGACTGAAAGAAAGAATGTCTAACCATCTATTACCCTGGGACAAACTATGTACATCGGCATTCCTGGTGTTAAGAAGCAACGCTTACAAACTTTCCCAGAATTAAAACGATGATCCCCGGGCTGGCTTAAGAAATACTTCGATCTTGCTCACCGGGTAGTCGAAAACAGGTCAGGGTGCTTGTGCTCTGGTTGGTCTAAGAGTTCCCGCTGTGTATGGGTTGGGACAAGTAATATCGATTGGGGCCATGTATATTTTGATCAATGGAACAATGGAAAATTCCGAGTAAACAAGCAAACGCTTAACAAGTCCCATAGGATGGACAAAATGAGAGCCGTAATATCGTAAAAAGAGAACAGTTATAAAATAAACGTCGTTCTGGTAGACTCACTGGAATGTTCCCACAGGGGCATGCAAAAGCGACAACATCGATTGTGTTGGTTAATGCTGCTTCTAAAGCGTTCCTCACATTATCTCACCTGTTGATGTAAACAATATATATCTCGTAATGTAGGTAAATTAGGGTGACGTCAAGGCGTTTTTTGAACACAGGTACAGTTGGGGCGGAAACAATATAATTTGCGCGGGCATTCCATGGCACACACGAAGAGAGTGAAAGCTTTTCCGACATTCTAGCCGATTGCACTGCGTTGCCAACTTGAGCTCCTGACCCCTTAAATTGGTTTTGTGACCGAATTGCACCAGGCAGTAGCAGACGTGGTTGGTGTTCCATAAAATTTGGTAAGTCATTAATAGATCTCCACATAGGCACCGATACTGACCGCTGCACAAGCTCAGCGTCCTCAGCCTTTAGTTGACGGGAAGATAAAACAACCATTTGACATGCTCGATAGCCCTTCACTGTGGAATCTGGAGCGCTGCGGGATCTTCCTCTGCCAGGTCCATCAGCGCTGGATTAAAGAATTCACATGAGGCAGCACGTGCGTGTTTAGCAACTGCGAACAGACGGAACGATCAAACCGCCAGAACGCCCTCCGCAGCAGGCCAACCTGTTGGTTTCCATTATTTAGCGTATTTTCAGATTGTTCTGAGCATCCTAAATCAAATCGGATTAATACCCGAAGATCTCGCTTCTGACTGGCCGCGTGCAGCACAAGGTCTCTAAGCTTGCATGGGATGTTCCGCTGTCGACGAATTCAGACCACCTTGCAATTAGATTAATTAAACTGGAGAAGATTGTGGAGCAAAATGCATACACCTTTTCCAGATTTTGTTGAAATGTATTGTGAAATATTTTGTCGGGGATCGTTCGCTACATCTTAACAGCACCAGCGCAACAAGAAATCGAAGCCACTCAAGCATGTACGCGCTTTAATAAACACAAGAAATAAGATCGGTCCCAGAATTTAGCTTTCCATACCATTTCACAGGCATGTTAGCGAATTGTACCAAGATTTCAGCGTGGCAAATTCTCGAAATCACCTGCTATGCATTCAAGTTCGCAATGCTACAAACGCCGTTTCGGCCTCGTTGACACCCTCATTGATCATGCGGCGTTAGCTAATGGGACACCGGTTTGAAGCCCCAAGCATAAGTGACAGACAGTCCAATGAAAGTGGTCGAGCATCACCTCCTGTGCTGCCCTGATGCGGGTCTGAAGGAAACCCCGATGAGTTCTCTTTAAACTGAAACCGTCTAATGGGCCACTTTTTATACCGGTCTAAGGAGGAGATCCTAGCTACCACATGATCCGAAGCCTACGCCGTAACCAGTGCCGACAGACATACTAATCACCACATGAAGCGGTCAATACTTTTTGATCGCTCTCCGCTACCTGGTGGTGGCTTATTTCAGCGGCCTAACCATGGTGGCCTAGACAGGCATTCTTCTAACTGGTATTCCGCAGTCCCTTAGGTCTGAGGGAGTCAAGCAGGCCTGCATTTGCGCTTGGTCAGGTATGCGCCGTGGCTAGGACACTGCACACCCTAAGCTAAATCAGTAATGGCTGCTAGACGCTTGGACAATTTGGTGCGGTTGTTATTGTGACGACCATGAGGGATATTGTTCCCATTGAAGTAGGTAAACAAACCTGAAGCTGAACAACGAATATTCTATGGGTGCTTACTTCTATCACAGTTGATGACTAAACACAAACTAAGATGATTCCAAGTGTGGCGGTGACACGACATTAGTGGGTGTTCGTTTGTCTCCATACGCATGTGTGACTTTGTTAATCAGTTATCGCTTCAGTGTAAACAGGTATGGCATTAGTTAAATGTCATAGGAAGGATGCGGAACCTATGTGTTCATAGGATAATTTGGCCTTACTTCCATGTGGTAGCCCATGTGTTTTGAGACGCTTTGATAAGTGGTGCTCCAAATAGCACCATTACAAGCATAGTCAATGCAGATAGAACCTCCTTATTACTTCCATGGACTGGAATGCTATCCCCATGTGATCGGAATTACTCAACGAAGGAACACCTAAAGGGGTTACAAAGACTACCGTATTTATAAATGCCCCATCGTCCTGCAAGGAAAGACGCAAAGACCGATAATTAGTGGCGGCGCACGCATTTTACTCTTCTAATTAAGGTGAATAATTGGAACAGACAAACACTGTTGTCTCACCTCACGGTCGTTCCTACAGCATGTTTGCAATCATTTACAAATGGCTACAGCGCCCACTAATCCTGTTATTGACCACTGTTTCAGTCAGTCATGTGTGCACGCCGTCGCACACGTTGCTATCGACTTGGCAACTACTCGGAACAGTTTGTCATTGGATACTAGGTAATTCGAGAGCCATTGTTGTATGAGGAAAATTTCTCCAAACCTTATGCTTAAATTGCGTATGCAATGCCTGTTGGCGGGTCATATCAGGGCCGCAGGATCACCTGGTAGTTCAAGTTTATCAATCAAATGGAAGTGACGCGTAAATCACAAGTTGAAACGCAGGATTGACATGCATTATCTGACCTTTAAATAAAGGTAGGTCCATGGGTACTGAGGCGGTAACTGATTATCGAAGTGGTCCACATGTGTGGAGACGAATGAACACTCACTAATATCGTGTCACCGCCACACTAGAAATTCTCCTAGTTGGAACAATGGCTGTAGATCCAATGATGTTCTTACCTACCCAGTGAATTTGACCTTAGTATACAATTTGCAAACTACATCAGCAGTACATAGTTACACTATTCTCATGATTGTACGGCCAACTGTAACAAACCAACACCGGAACTTTGTAGCTGTAACAGCTTTGAAATTTCTATTTGAAAGCAAGTCCTAGCTTCACCTCCTTCATATGAAGTACTGTGTTGTTTCTGATGACCTCACACTGCTGTAACAATCACATATTCCCTAAACGACATCGCACAGGTATAGATTCTCCAGATTGCCTGCAGTGGCACGATCACACTGTGCATACCGTTTCACGTGGGGCCAGATAGGCAAGCCAGCAAGAAAGGTAACCGTATAGTCCAACCGTAAGCCTTCAAAGCTTCTCCTCCAACAGCCTGCAGGTGTAGCGGTCTCAACACAATCAACCAATCCGCTTCCTATTACTATTCACTTAGATGTTATCTCGCTTGCGTTGAAATGAAACACGTTTAAGCCTGATTGGCAGCAGCACGTATTGTGTCTCCGATTTGCTGATCACCCTAGACACCAAAGAAGTGTGCTGGTACACCGATTGTGGTCAACAGATAGGCCACCGAGCAACCGAGCCAATCGTACAGCGAACACGCAAGACTGCTACTAGCCTACAGGTAGTTTTAAACAAGATGACGATCGTTCCAAAATGTGTTCTTGTTTAAAACTACCGGCACATTCCGTACCGCACCAATGCGCGCCTGAAGGAAAGCCGAGGCGTTCTCGCTGAAGTCAAACCGTCCAATCAACATGACCGCAAGTGTCCGTACTACTGCACGCGCGCACAGCGTCACACTTGTTACTCTTCCCTTGGGTGTGGTCGCAGACTCGACCCCAAAGTGGACCGCATGATACGCAGCGGACTCGTGTGGTCCAAATCACACGAGAAATGTACTGGGATACGAGAACGGACGAGCAGGTAAACTACCAACTGAAGCTATCGATAGTACTGGTGCACCAGCAGTTTCGTTGTCGTGCTATCGTTTAACAGTCTGCCGTTGGTACTAAGGTCTTGTACTGAGCCACTGTGGCAGCTCGTATTACACAGCGCATGAGGTGTGGCAGAATTAGCAACCTATCCTATCGCGCCTATCGCGAACACCATAGGATAGACGGCGCACACTCAGCCTAGGTAAGTAAGGGCATGTGCTAGGCTGATTTATCAATACCTGCTCTGCGGTTGGCTAACCCATCCTTAGCGAATTCCAGAAGGCCATTGTAGGAAAAAGGTTTTTAGGGGGCCTTAGGGGGGCATGTTATGAAAAGTGGGTTGTCATAACAAGAGTAACAATATTAATCTAAAAATAATTTTCCGTGTTTCTCTACGCATTAATCTCTCTTGTTGATCTATTAAGCCCAGGGATATCGTAAAACCTGAAGGGAGCTTCATCCAACTCTTGCCTCGTCATGTGTACTACGCCGAGCCATTATAGAAGAAACTTCCAGCAAAGGAGTGATGTCATAAATAGTTTTTGGCGGAATCTGTGCTGCTGTGACACCATGATGTTGTAGCTCTCGAGGTATTCCATGAGGGCCGCTGCGATTATACCCTCCACTACTTTGAATAATACGAAAAGGAGAGTGATCCTATTCTTGTAACTAGGAGTGAGCATTCCTTGATTTCACATTATGGAAACTTGCATTGCATTAAGAAATCGTTGAACGAACCGAGCTAATGGTTTGGCAACGTTCATGGCGGTCTGATGTCGTCCACCACCGGGGAGCTGTTCACCCACAGGGACTGTAGTCTTTTCATCACATTGGCTGCCGTGAAGCATACGTGGTTTTAACCCTGCTGGGGATGGGATCTGCGACAAAAGCGCGTGAGATGATGCTTCACTCTGGAATGTGTGGAGGAAACGTTGGCGAACCACGTTGGCCGCTTCTTGTGCAGTTTGCGCCAGACCATCTGTTGCACGTACAACTGAGATCCCACGCTGCACTTTACGGAACTTTTGGCGTGTCTGTACAGCAATTTAGCATCTGTACTGAATTTCGCCGCTAAGTTTGTTTTGGTACCGGAGTTTGTCTTCACAGTTCAACTTGATGCAGTGGTTTCGTTGAATTGTGTAAGCATCCCAGTTCTGAGTACTCGGACAGGCTTTGTAAGCGCGCCCAGCTGAATCCTCTAAAGCCATGCATATTCTAGTGTGGCTCATTAGGAAGGACCGCGTTTGCTTCTAGCGAAAAACCTTGCATTCCGACGCAATTGTTACTAGCTCGATGAATCAGGTAATTGCACCATCCAGGCGACAGCTGGAGACTGCTCCACTAGGAAGGACCAGTCGGTTTCTTGAGTGAATTCGGACAGGGTATCGTAATGCGTGACGACGTGTTTTCGTCGTTGTTCTTGCTGAGGTACTGCACGTAGCAGATATAACGAAAGAGTAACATCGCGTGATCGCAACGACCAAGTGGTGCATTAATGGTCACGGTGTCGACCACTAGTTCAACGTTGGTCAGCACAACCTGCAAAACAGATAGTGCGTCACTTATACTGAATCACCTTGGAGAGGTGACATGGTCGTGCACTGGTACAAGTCAACCTTGAATTGCTCGCTGTGCGATGCTGAGACTTCGATTGCGTGCATGTTGAAGTCCCCCACCAGCATGACGTGACTATACGATCTTGTCTCGACATGTTTCCTCGCAGAAGCTAGGCACTGTTCTATTCTAAGTTGGAAATTGGAGTGGGGTAAACAATTGCTAATAACTACACATCACCACGTCTTAGGTGCATATGACACCAAACAGAATCGCCGACTTGCGTTTTTGGATCCTGAGTTATATCAACATGCAAGTCGGATCGATAATACCGGAGCACTGCCCCCTTTTGCCAGGTCGATTGTTTCGTATGGAAGTCATGCCGCATGGATGGATCTCAGTAGCAGTGACCTCCGTGTTCACATACATTTCGCTGACCATAACGATATCCGTTATCGGTTATTTTGCTGAGGAGACCTCGTGCATTGGTATACAAGTAAGTGAGGGCATCGGTGGTTAGAAGCGTGTTTGTGAATGCTGATCTCCAGTGAGGGTGTATGCCGACCCTTGTAAGGTCGGCTGCCCTTTGTTTTTTATAGGACGGCCGACGCAGGACGTTGGGCCATCCCGGGTTGTTGTGTAGAGCACTCGTTGCCAGCATGAGAATGACCAACCTGTCCTCCTTCAGCTGCCGGCGTGTTTCGACACTGTCTCCACTGTGAGCTGTTGGGTGACGTGGGTGTACGGATGAACATATTGCTCAGTGCTACCTTTTCTATCTGTGGCCGGGTGTCTGTCGCCTTTATACGTAGTTTGGATAGCAGTATTTTACGCGATTTGTGCCATATTTCATTTATAGATTCTGCCAACAGTTTGGACTGCAATGTTACTTTCCCCATTCAGGGACCACACGCTTTGTAGTTAGGTGATAGCTGTAACCTTGACGTGGAATTAACGATAACGTTCTTGAGTGAGAGTATTTCACGAATGAAATATAATTCAGCCCATTCATGGGCTTTGGCCCCGCGCTAAATCAATGTCTGCAGCTCTGGGACACCGTAGTCAAGGGTCCATACTACGTCTATTTGTTTAAGGAAGTCTTGAGGATTGGTTTGCTGTTCTGACCTTCGCTGCTTGCTTAATCTGGAAAGAATCGAACAGCGTATGATGTTGTGTTGAGGCGAGAGGCTGACAAGAGAACTGCCTCCGCATCTTCACCTGACTGAAGTGTTACTTGCAGTAACCGTAGTACACTGTAGTGTAGGAGTTTGGGTGAAGGACGAGGCACACCATAATGGCTCGCTTAGCTAGGACACCAATTAGTTGACACAGGTAGTCCCACGGTTTCCTGTCGTATAGTAGCTTATCTTTTATAGAGTTCTTCCTGGATTCAGTCGCATTAGAGCACATAACAGTCAGAGAATTATGATATTGTTTCATGTTCTTTTTCGAGGTGTATGTGGTTGCTTTGTTTAGTTGGACAACTGACGAAGACTTGAGTCCCGTGATGGTGTCGGCAGTATTAAAGGACGCTAGTTTGACGGCGGGCGGGGTTATGGTAGGCGGTAGCAACAACAAACGCCTAAGTTGTCAGTCCCATAACAGTATTCGATTTGGCGCGTGGTTCCAATTAAGATGATGTGGCGGACGCATCTTCATGAGCCAATCTGGATCCTTGCTCAAATATTCGGCCTGGCTGCACCTTTCTGAATTGGAGTTGCATGTTGAGCATAGTATACGAGACACTGATTTATCTGGTTTCTGTGGAACAGCTCTCAAGACGACTGCTTTCTCTAACATCTTTGTCAGCCTATCGTACTTCTGTGACAACACAGCTATACATCCGACTAGTGGAATAGCCGTACTCTTAGTGCAGTAGCAGAGAGAATTATTCGTATTAGGAGTTTCATTATACCGCTGACCCTAAAGCGGGCACATCTAGGACGAAATATTTTACGGAAATTCGTGCTTTCTATACCGAAGCGCATAAGTTTAACACAACTTTCGCCCTAATTAACGTTTAAGTTTGAACCTTCAGGCCTAGCTTTGCGTTGGCAACCAGCACGTGCCATTGTGCTCGTCGATTTTGCGAATGTCTGTTGATTGGACGGTCTCCACTATTAGGCTAAATGCAAACGCTGACGGCCAGGTTAATTCTGAGACGGATACACGTTAGATTACTTTACTAAACGAGTAAACAAGCCGGGTCACATCCGCTTCTTGAGAGTGAGGTCATACGGTGACGTTGGGCGATGTCTTTAGGCCTTCGCTGTCGTGTCGGCAGATTGCAGTGTCTGTGTTGAAGTCCCACGGTGGCGTGTATAACGTAGCCTGGTCTAGTGATCGCAAGGCCTAGATGCCGAGTGCGGTTTGATGCGGGAAAAAGGAAGGATATTCTGTAGCAGATTCATATAGCGTTAGGCTGGAACTAGTTAGAGCTTGCCCGAACGCTGCTGAAATGCTCTATCGAGTGAGACCGGATTTAAAATTCAACGATTGAAATTGTGCAACCTTTACACGTGGGTATAGGTGAAACATCCACCGAGGTTCACAAATCCAGGTATCTATAGGGTGTACTGTAGTGTACTCGAGAAAATTGTATCTTGAGATAGAGTTTGTTAAAATAAAAATGAACGGGTATAGATCCAGTGATGTGTGCCAAAATGTCACAGGGAAACAAGGAACTAATTTCAGTGCACAAATGCACGAGTAGCACGCTCTTTCGTTCAAGCCGAATCAGCGTATTTGCGATGAAAACAGCACCACAACGAATGAGTGACCTGCGTCTCCGCGTCATCCAATGGTTCGCATTGTAATTCATTGCGGTATTATGGGATTGCACTGCCTAACCTGCTGGGACGATGGTGTCAGAGTGGTGACACTTATTGTATCGCGATCTCGACATCCGTAACTTCTGTAGCTCGGATGAGATATTGTGCCAACTGTTGTATAATCGGCTGCCAGCAGTTTTTTGGTGCTTTTATCCAAGAGTCGTTTGGATTTAGGTTTGGTGGCAACGTAATTAACCCCTCTGGCAGTTTATTCTGCACGATGCATGGATCTGAATTACTTGTCTTCGGAATAGGCATTTGGAGCAGCTGGAACAGATTGGACATCAAAATAAGGCATAAGCCAGCTCGAAAAATCAAAAGACACAGTATGTGCTAGAGGCATGTGGTTAGAATGCACAGACCGAACCACCCAATAGAAAGCAAACCGACAGTCTGCCATCACCCTCGCCTGACACAATCTTTCGGGTTGAGGCTCCACTGGTTGGTTGGTTGCTGACGCTTGCATACGCTACAATCACTCTCACGGTTAGCTTTATCCAACCGAATCAAATAGAAGAAACGTGCTTGTTTCTCATCACAACAGCGACGACTTTGTTTACGTGTGAGATGTAGCAATAAATATGCGGGTACTCTGCGCATCGCAATATCAAATAGCCTGTGCCAGACACTTCGTGACTAACCTATGTCCAATAATTCATAAAGTCCCTAACAAACTCAAATTGTTCACGACGCTCACTTACTCCCTTAATATTACAGCTTCATCTACGGTAGCATGCGGATGATTGAGAAGAAAGCCGTGGAAATGTAGCATAGATCATTCAATAAACGCTTGTTCGGTGCACATCTATTCCAAACTACCGTGAACATGGTAAGCTACCTCATCTTGAGCCCCTCTGGCTGCGACAACTGAATCAAAACTTTATGTTGCTACACAGTTTCCTAGGTTAGGAAACGTACTCTTACCTGCTCACATTAGAGATAAGGTGAAATAACCCAAAAACGATTCGCCGCTGGACTCTACGCTACTTGTACCAAAGGCTAGAACAACCATGGCCTCGAACACTTTCCTCCTCAGATATACCATGTGGTGGAACAGACTGTCAACCCCAAACAGGGCTTGTGAAAACCCTAAACCATTCCACACCAAACTGGATAAATTTCTTGCTTATGATGTGGTATTACCCATGTTCTCACTAAACAAATCGCTTGATGAAATATTCCAGGATGGAATTAAAATGTTCAGAAGCCTAAAAATTGTCACCAATATTCACTCTTGCAAGAGCATGAGCATTTTCTTACATACTAATCTGTTCTTTTCGTAGGAACAATCTATCGCATTTTGGAGACATATGCGTATATTACAATTGTATGCCGTTAGTTTTGCTGCTGCTCTGCTGCTTGGCAGTGATGAGTACTTAAAAGTAACAGAACCTCAGCTGCCAACACAAACATTTGCTTCGTTAAGTATGTCAAACTGCACAAATCTTTTAGACAACTGAGTAAAGCCAGCAAGGGATATTGGTTTGTTTGGCTAACTGAACATTTCGGGCAAAACTTAGGTGCATTATAGCTCTCTTAAAGGCACTTACATCTGTACTTCCTAACGACTTTATAGCGAAAACCTCTTAACTACCTACAGCTTTTAACTTTCATAAATGGAATGTGTTAATTATGGACGTTGATTGACAGCTCGTTAGCAAGCCAACTTGCGTCGACTAACTAGACAGTATGTTGAATCCTTCTTCTCAATGTGAAGCATCATGCTGAGTTCCCATTGTAGTTGTATTCGAGCTGTTCTGAGAAAAACTATCTGGAAGAGAAATATACGCACTTAAGTTTCTTCATATCTAATCTTGAATGAGCACCGTGGCATCATCAGCGCTCATTACTTGCTATCTTATGCAAAGCATGAAGGTGTGCTTAGTCACGAAGCCTGTACTCTTTCTGAACGACCTACGATAACATCCACAAATCATTCATCTTAAATCATAAATCTACATGAGGGACATTACTGAACCCCCACTTTAAATACATTCATCTTAAAGACATTGTAATAACATAGGGAAACGTGCCTTGGCGTCAGGAATTCACAAGTGATATCGAGGCAATTTCCAACTCAGTATCCCGAAAGTGATTGATGTTGATAGGAGAGATCTGTATCACATTTACCATGACGCCTTCCCGGAGAGATAAAGCAGCTCTGATAGCTGTGCTTCCTCTTGTTTACTATCTATGCAGCTCTTCGGAATGAGGCAGTAAGTTAGCCTACGTAGTTACCAAACGCGGATGCTCAATCTTGTCGGTAGACGTGACGTCATACAGAGTCTGAAAGGAGTGAACTTAATTACAAAGCTGAGGCTAGCAAGAAACTTCTCATGGGGTCCAGTAATAAGCCAGTTGTAAGAACAATTTTGGGTTTATGGGCGTAGCTACATTTCCTTGTCAGTATCCCATAATTATTAAGTCAATGTATTAGAAAGTAAACGGTGCGGAAATAGTTTATCCGTCACTGATATCAGACATCCCGTTTCGAAGTGCATGATGGTTTGAGCTAGCATTTTCTTGCCGTTTCGCAGAGGTCCTTGGCCTGCATGTGTTTTTGACACGATGGGCAGTATTACAACAATGTTTAAGAGTGTTAGAGGACTGAGTTCATCGTCACTACAGCACAGTGGCTCAGGACCGCGGATTGGCTACACAGGTAAGGCAGTATACATGGTTGGTGCTCTCAGTCAGTGAAATATGAAATGGCGTCAGAGTTGCTGTGGAACGACAAAACAATAATCTCATTTGGTTTACAAACTTTCATCAATGTTTGTTGTTTTACTTATCTTCGCACCTGTACAGGTTCGCACCGGTTATTTCCGGTGTTCCGCATATCTGCTTGCGGAAGTATACCAGCTTTGACCATACTAGAGTTACGGAGCAACACAAACTGGGCAGATCACAACACTCGGGTCAAAAGTGTGGCTTTCTCGACATATCCCAGTACTTGGTGCACCACTTCGACTCAGGGATGTTCTGTTTGTTTATTACCTCGTACTCAATGCGGTGTCATTTATAACTCTCAAGTACCTCGAAAACTCTCTGCCCATCTACCTCAGGCTACCACATGTAAACGCCAAAAAGATATGCACCCAGTACTGCAGTCAGTATACTTGGCGTGTTACGTGTGACCATTTAACTCACTTGCCAAGTGTCTCAAATGCATAGCGGATAAATTATGTGCACTCTGTGCTCCCACAGCTTATACCATCCTATGAGATTTATGCATTGCCTCTACGAGATGAATAATGCTGGTATGTTTAAAATCCACTCGGGTTACTAGTGAACACTTTATCACCAATTATGACAGTTTTCTAATTACCCTTCAACAATTGCATGATGAATCGGTCGCCCCAGCCAAGCGGTGCTAGCCAAGCGGAAACCCAAGTAATCCTGCTTTGGTCCCTCAACTCCATATCGGCAAGAAACACACACCATAGCTTGACGCAGAATGTATCCATGCGCCAGGAATCAATAGATTGTTCGCGACGAATCCAAATCTAAGTGGGCGCTACTAATGTCACCTAGACTGACGAGCAAACATCCACAACCGAAATACCCAGCCCAGATCACTAACGAATGTCAAGAAGTACGATATCCGTAATGCAATGTGAGCGGTCTATGCCTAACACTCCCCTCCACTAATGCATTTACAGCACAGGGGTATATCCGAGGGAAACCTTATAGGTAACTAAGAATAAGCACAGAGAGTTAGGACAAGTTAGTATATGCCATCATTGAGATTACTCTTTCCATTTTTAAAGCAATATCAGCATGAAAGACGCAAGCAGTTACATACGTTAGGGTCTTATTAATGCAGGTATGCTCGGGGGATTAGTGGTAACTATTGCGCAATCAAGATCAATGTAGTCTAGCAAATCTCACAAGGTTTTCTGTGCGCACAACACTGGCAGATTTAGTCTTATTGTTCACACTTTACTGATGACCAGCCGCTTTGGATACCGGTTACCTAAGAATAAGTTTGAACGAATTTACCGAATCGGCGTAGTGACGGTTCGTCACAAAATGCGTAGCGATGGAAGAGGACAGGTATCTAGTCATCCCTTAGTCCTGTGCATAGAGTTTGAAAAGGGAATGCTTTAGTCGCTTTGGGAAGTACTCATCTATATTTCAAAGCAGCCAACGGTTAATTCCGCTTATCTTTGTGTCGACGCAACTGCAAGTGTATTGGCAGATAAAAAGGAAGGCCGTAATGTCAGGTGAGTCGTTCCGAACATCCTAGATAGCAAATCTTGGTGTAGTACGAACGATTATTAGTTGAACGTTAATATGGATTCGCGAAATAACACACCTGATCTTGTACCCATTATCGTTCGCAATATGATTCCAGTGAGCGGCAGAGGCAAAAAACACGTTTGTTCCTTACCGTTATCATTGGTAGCTTCTCTTTGAAGGGTCTACTTTAGACATAAATGAATTTCTCTGGATATTAATTGCCGTCTTAAGTAAAACCTCGTTTCTAGTCTTTAATAACTTCTGGCTGCTGATTCTCCTGGTCACGTGGAACCGTGTATTCACGGGCCGCGTTTGTACGCAGCCACGGTGAGACTAGAAAATACTGACACTGAACTTCGCTGCTTGGTTCATGGTGGATGGTGGACTGAAATTTACCGTCAGCTTGTCTCAAAACAAACATTTTTTTAAAAGAAGTGCGGCCATATTATTTCAATTCATGTGACACGGAGGGATTCGGATGAGTGGAGTTCAGTTGCAATGCTTATCGTTGGAATAGATTGAAATGTCATCTTCATGAGGTTCATCCAACGTTGCTTCGTAGATACTGACAGCAATTTTTCCATCACTAACACCAAGGTTGATTTAGGAAAAATTGGACCCAGAGGACTACCCATGGCGACATTGTTAAACTGCTTGTACCTCAACACTTTAGATGCAGGAGGAACGTTTTGTGTACACAGTAGTAGCAGGTCTTTCAGGTATGCTGGCGGAAGGTTCACGGGTATGTCTCTTTTCTACAGGAATTGTTTTAAATCGTGTCTATGTCTAATAAGTAAGTCTACATCACTTGTAACATCAATTGTTCCAGAGCCTCGACTTGCCCAAAGGTCCCATGTAGACAATACCTAGACAGGAGTTTGGGCTCAACTCCTATCAACCCCCTGACTATCAATTATCCAGATGGTAGTGTGCAGTGGCTTCGCGAATTCGGCACGACGTTCTTTCTCAGTGTCTCCGTATTGGCAAGTCTTAGTTGTAGACCTATTAATTCGGAGATGTGTCCAAAAGGAAGGAAGGTCGGAGGTTGCCTTGTGATTTCCTTCTACACTACGGTGCTGTTCTCCTGTGTCTTATCAGCCTGAAAGCTACGTGCATCACTGTTAGAACTATAAATGAACACAAGGTTAACCTGTTTCCAATGCATTTACCTCCCTTAGAAATATTTCACATAGCGTTTGATAACTTCTATGTGGCGAGTATGCAGAACAAAAAGTTCCAAGGATACTTTGGAACAACCAGCTTCTCCACAATCTCATATAAATAGCTATATGTGCCTGATACTTGATGCGTACAAAATTATCAACTTTGTGGTTAGAAACTGCATGTCAAACCGAAGGGTAAAGCGGCTCCGCCACGTATGGGCATAAGGTTCCCGAAAGTTTCTGATCATGCAATTCAGCTGCCATTTTGCCAACCCAACCTGGAAGAAAATGTATAGTGCGGGCACCACTTTTTTCACACCCGTACAAAAGTCTAATGGGGATGATCAACGCAACAGGATGTCAGCAGCGGAGGGGCATTCAAACACAGACCCTTGGGATAAATATTTCTTCAGCTTCCTTAATTAACCGCGGTAGTGGTTTAGTTACATGTAACATAGGTTCCGCTAAATCATTTTTTGGAACCCGTGGTCGTAAAATATGCGGTACAAGATTCATCTTAAATCTTTTAGGTAAATGTTTTTATGTATGTATACTTAATCGAATGCATTCAACGAGGATACTCATACTGCATTTGTACGGCTAACATAGTGCAGGGAAACAGCACTCGAGTAAACCGAAAACAACATTACCAGGACATGAAGAATGTGAGTTTATGACAAACTCACGTTGATTTCAGGTGTTTCGAATCCAAGGCAAACCTGATCGATGCGAACTCCGTAGACTGCTTATAAGGGCGGTTGCTCAGGTGCAGGAGAAGGTACTATTGCACTCGGAATAGAAGCACGATGCGCACGCTCCCATTCGATTTACTGATCCATGCCAATAAGGCGGCGTATGTGGTACGTTTGCCTGCGTGATGAGTAACCTTGCATTTCAGAAGTAGATGTTGCTTGAGCTCCCCGGTGTGGATGCGCTTGATGTGAATGTTGACAAGGTGCCTACCTGTCTATTACCCACTACCTCGTACATACGGGCTCCAGGAGACAGTTGGTCGTCGTTGGAGGGGACGGAGTGGACCGTCCTCTTGACTTTGCTAAGCTTACAGAGTGGTTCCATCCTGGGTGGAACGGGCTGCGGTCGGACCACCGTCATGTGTACGTCTGGTGTGTATGCTTTCCCATTTAGGCCTGAATGCTTCTGTTCTGCTTGTTGAAGGAGTGTTGGCCGGCTCCGTTGATGAAATGTGGCTCCCATCCACATGCCTCCCGGTCTTATTCCTTCGGGTTTACACTGGATAAGAGGTGTGTAGTGGTGCAGCGCAAGCCACCCATGGTCATCTTTGTATGGGCAGGCATCCTGTGGCTGTTCCTATGTAGGCCACAGTGACAAGCAAATCCGGATATGGATGCCGCGATACCATGTTTAATCGCTAAAATATCACTGCTTGTCGATTTTTCTTCTGGCTACAGCTGACCAACCATTTGAATGTTGTCTTCTGTTAAAGTACTAGCTGTGTAACAGAGAAGTATGCTTGTGCTCGGAGTTTAGTTCATGCATGGTTCCGTTCTTTCAGCAGTTGCCTGTACTACGCCGTGGAACCATCAACAGATCTTATTCGATTACGGGACGGATCGACTGTATCCTGTGGTGCACCGCAAAGATCCGTCCACGACCAGCTACTGATTTTAGTTTACATAATTGACATCCCAGACAACATTTATTCCCGATGCAGATATTAGCAAATGATGTTAAAATATAGAGGGGGAGTCGCTCTATATCCGTCCGTGCGTGCCTCAAAATGATCTGGAGCGAATTGACAAATGGGCAGATAGGAACCAGCTACCAGTGAACTCTGCAATGTGCCACATGCTGACGGTGCGTAACAGCTTCATCAACCCATATCTATTGGGGCAACACGTCCTGCAACACGTGACTAGTGAACGCGACTTAGATATCATCGTGCAAGAGAGTCTTGGCAATTCGCTTTAATGTTCAAAAGCAGCAAGTGTGATGAAGTTGAACTTTAGGCTTATGAGGCGACCTCTCGGCACATTTGAGCAAACGTAATACCACTTGGAGCAACATATATCTTCTTACTCATGTTGAATATTCGGTGCAGGCCTGGCGTCAATAGTTAAAACGAGATATTCGTCCCTTGTAGCAACCCAAAGAAGTTACGAAGGCAACATGTCAACCATCCGGCCTCAGTTACGAACTGCACCTTCGTCTACTTTGTGTTTACTTGATGTTTTTGCCTTAGAATATCGTCGACTTCGCGGGGATCTCGTCGTCACATAACAGGTACTAACTAAAAGCGAGCACCCATGTGCATCACTGTTGACTCTAGCAGTTTAAAAACTAGATGGAGGCCAACACTTGAAACTAGTGGCGCAACACGCCCGTTTAGATTGTAGGAAGTATTTTTACTCTCTTGGAATCTGTTCCCAATGGAATATACTACCACGCACCAGACATGGCGACATTTGAGAGACTTCTAGACTTTCATCTCAGTGCTAAACGTTACACAACAGTGTGATTAAGTGCGAGGTCTTTATTACTGATGACTAACATTCCACATTGGGAAGTTTATTATTTTGTCTTTCTTGTACATTTTCCATCATGTTGGTCTTGTAAAGTTATGCATTTTATTCCATCATACACTATTGAACTATTGACGGTGACCACCTTAATGACCCACGCGCTAGCTGTATAGCGTTTATTTCCTTCTTCATTGCCTCCGTGATAATATAAACTGACCCCATAATCTTCTGCCGGGTACTTACAAATACAAGCGTATTATGCAGTCAGTTATTTTCTCTTGAATATATAACTGACTGGGAAGCCTGTCGAACCATCGTTCAAACTAAATTCGGATGATATTCCCCATCCGCCATCGAATTATGGAAGGTGACGCATCACTAATTTTGTTGAAGACGCTTAACTTGTCGTTGGAATCTGGTCATTTTCTGGATCAGTGGAGATTTTTATTATCCCTCATCATAAACTTGACCCCAAACAGAAGTTGCTACTCACCAGCCGATCCATTATTAGTGATCTGAGATGAAATCGTGCACTGCATAAGCCTAATCTTACGCACAGCTTGCTTCCCAGGACAAAAAGTGCAAAACTCGCTGTAGCGAAAATTGTAAACCTGGTTCTATAAAAGGGAATTTATATGTATCTAAATGACTTAAGACTAAGTTTGTAGACGTAGCTTTAATGTAGCTTAACAGTAAGCCGGAATCTTCCAAGCAGTCTGTATTCCCGATCAGCGGAGAACTGGCACTGCAGTGAATTTGGCACAGGGTTGAAACCGACAGAGGCGGCCGACAGCGGTTAGCGGCGGTCAGCACGTCAACGGTGAAGTGCGTGATAATGAGCCACTAGGACGGTGCTTCAGTTAACCGCAGTGATGCGAACAAACAAATATCTGATTCGGGTCTAATAATTCGTGTGGTTGTGCACATAGGCACTGAAGGCAAAGTAAACTATTTAAAATGTTATCGAGTACGAAAAGGAATATAAAAATATCACAAATTTGTAACTCCTGAATTTGTGATTAGCATCCGTCACATTCCCATAAAGGTGATACTGTTAGAAAAATTAATTAAATATGGAGTGCTGAGCTTTAACCATTGTCTTGGTCTGATTAACAAACTCTGGCATGTATTCCTCAATAAACACTCCCGCACAATTAGTCAGTTGCACTACAAGGGTTATATCTCAGAATTCCTTGACTCCAAGTATACAGATGTATCTACTCTTAGCGATACAAACGACATCCAAGCGTGTACCTCCTAAGATACTACTGAATTAATCGCTTTTGGGAGCACTAGTCCACTACGGATTTAGCAACGCTTCTGGGTGGCTGGGCGCTCCCAGTTGATTACTATCGGCTACCATCACTCTCTTACCGTCCACAAGCACTGTTGTTGTCACCCAAGAAAACGTACACGGTTTATCGCTTTGCTTACGCTATTATAACGATATTATCATTTACACTTGGCGATAGCGTTGAGCTTGTTGTATAATTTTCGAGTGGGTGAAAACGATATCAATATGTTGCTGACACGAGAATACATCAAAGCACTTGGGAAATAAAGTTCCTTATGGCTAATAAAGTGATCAACTGACAAAGCAAGTATTATTTCCTATGAATGTCCGATCCACTAAGCGTCGGTTAAACTCGATAGTGAGCAATGTTTTGTAAGTGTCTAATTATGGTCTACGAATATAATATCCTTCTAATTTCCCCTTTGCGCAGAGCAGTCCGAATATCAAATAACGTGGGCCAGACAAGCAATGGCTACGTTATTCCAGAAAATCCATACATTCCGTGCTAAAACTGGACTTTCAAAACGCTTATCCATTCCGTCCTTGAGCAATGCAGCATGCTCTATGAAGAAAATTGTATGAATAACATGGAAATTCTCTGGAAATCATACAAGAAGTGTTCACCAGTTTAGTAAAGCAACTACTTTGCGCATTCATCAGGGTTGTCTGCAAGCTTTCTTCGTGGTCTTTTTGTTGTGATTACTTAGAGGTAACTTGATGCTCATTACCAAACTACGAAACCAAAAAACATCCTCCAATCTGTCCCCGCGGTCTTCACAACAAGATTGGCAAACAAATTTTATGAAGAGAGAACAATTATTTACCATAACTTACTCCTCTTCTGATACACTGTCCTGTGAAATAGCCTACCAGCCACAATCAGGTCTTGTGAAAATGCAAGGACATTGTGCATTGAACTTGGGGATTTTCTGCATTAGAACGGCTGCATTTTCACCAGAAAATGGCCAAATGAGTTCTTCCAGACTGGATCGAAAAATATGTAGCTAGTGGGGAATATCTCTTACACAAAACGCAGCGCAAACAAAAGCCTGTAGACTAGAATGTTCTAGTAACAGAGACACTGCTAAATGATTATCTCACCAATGCAAGCAAATTTATGCTAACCCTACGAATGCTCTGTCCCTATGACAGAAACAATCTCTTGCACGTCGGGTAAGTTAACTTATTGTTATTTCTAGTATTGCATTCTAGTAGGTCATAGAACCTTCATTGGATGTACTGGTTAGTGTAGCTTACATTAGTAATCCAAGCTACTTACCGTCAATTTATTCCAACAATACTAGGTAGTAACAACATTGCTTGGTATACTTTCCTCATATAAGCCTATTTCATATGAAATCAATGTATAATATTGACAGCATTTTATCAGTGCAGTGCCCTTTACTTTTTTTGTTAGTCCTCCGAGGGATAGTTGCGTCAGCTTTTATCAACTCTCTCGGACTGACGCGCAACGAAACTACATGAATTCACTGATTTTTACGATGTGTAAGTCACACGACCTATCCGTTTTCATGTGCTGCACATCACATTGTACACAATGCGAGAGATTAATGAACACTTTTCAAATGCCAACTTGTATCGTGTTTCCATTTATCGTACAGAGTTGTCATCATCTTGTCTTTATAACTCCTTCCCTACTCTGGTGTACTAACAGGACTAGAACATTAATCCGATTCCATACGCCTAACACGAAGCACCGCTGTGAGTCAATATTTTGTGATATACATAATCAATACAAACTCCAGGAAACTATGAGAAATTCTGGGGTAGTTCGTCGCAGTCCCCTCTCTATCAGCAAGCGCCGACACATCTGGAAAAGCACCAAATAGGTTTTCCGACCATCTAAGTCTCGTCAATGATGCGTCTTCCTCAGGTCTTTGCCGGATTCTAACCCCATGACTTCCGGGTGCCAGCAGCTTGGGCCACGAAGCAGTGGGTGACAGCTGAGGACTAGCATGACTGACGACTACGATGTAACCGGGCTCATCGTCCATTGCCATTCCAGTTCCGAGCAGTGCAGAGGACAGTGATTAACCCCAAGAGCTAGAACTTTCTACATGGCGACTGTATCCGACACAGCAATCATTAGTAAGAAAAAGCTCTTTATAATGGGTTAAAAAACATTACGTAGTGCTGCAGAGTGGTGCAAAAGATCATATATGTGCGAACCAAAACAGCAGCGTAACGCTATGATAGACTGTCGAAATCTGATAGTACTAAGTAGGCAGCGCAAGCAACCAATGTTGCTTACGTCTCAAGTAAAGAATACTCGAATTGCTCACGCGTTTCCACCGACTCGGGCTAATCGTTGCAAATCATTATTATAAAGAAGCCATCTCTGCTTAATACATCACAAAGTATCCATTTATTTAAAAAACTGTAAGGAACCGCGGCAGTATCTAACTGTCCCATGGAATGGTAAACGTCGTCGCACCGATACATGACCTTGGGGGGGGGGGGGGGGTTCCTGGGTTGGAAGTCCAGGAGGAAGAATTAAGTTGGTCCCTACTGTAGACTGCGTCATTGTTAGCATAATTTTGAGCTATTGCCTCTGGGGTTAGTGCCCGTGATGATTTGCTAAAGCTAGCAATATACGTGGTGTTGAACTCTGACTAGTTTGTATTCCACCATGACTACTGCGCGTAACCGCTGGCAGCGTCCTCCGAACACCCCGAGTTCTTCAGTCTTTCTAGTTACAGAACATGGCGCAAACCCTTGACATCCTTCATGTTGTGAGGTCTGGAGTGCTTTCAGTTCCGGTTTTAGTCAAGGCTACCAAGCGTGAAGAATTATTCGATTTGCGGAGGCACGTAGACGTCGAGTATCAAGGCGAAGACGAAATATGTAAAACTTCCGACTTGCTTTACAAATGACCAACATGCTAGTTAACTTTCTAAGCAGATTCCAGTTGTCTGGAACAATAGATGTCGTCCTGAACGTGCATACCGATCAGTATACAACGATCCATGCGGGTGAACGCTTCTGAAATAAGCATTTACATGTTGTCCGTTCCGGACCCCTCGTCTGCTTCTTCCATCCAACTTTGGCTCGCAAATAGCAACGGACCCATAGTTAAATATAAGCAAGGAAGTCCAAAAGTCAACCGGTCCGGTAGCACAGTCAGCATGAATATCGCAAAATATGGAAAATCTGCCAGCTAAAGGTAAGTTCGCACCGGTATTAACAGCGGTACATACACTGAATGCCCACAGGGATTGACGACAGTTGGAACTTTTTTATTAGCTGGTTTGTGACGGGAGTCTGCAATCAAAGGGAGAAAACAGAATCACGTGACGACGTAAGCTGCTGGATTGTAGTGACGAGGACGACAGCTACCTCTATAACGGAACGCGAAAAGCAACCAGTCATCACAAGTCTGCCGGTTAAACAAAACCAGCGATGGTAAGTGATAAGAACAAAGAAAGTATTCAGATAGCTTATGTACATTATGTCTAAGCCAAGGTATGGACGACACTGATACGCCAAACTAGCTATAGGATCCTATTCGAATCGGTAACAGCTCAAGGAAAGAAGAATGCGATTCGAACTCCTGGACGGCGCAAATGCATGCCGGGATATTCAAACAACCTCATCCAAGCAAACGCAGACGGATGCCTCATGATCCCTGAGTATATGCTAAAACTAAATAACTTATAAGAACGTTGCCGTCATAACTTAAGTGAACGGGGGAATAGCGCGGTCTCTACACAGCCGTCTCCTAGAAGGAAAACCGTGGGTGACCCTTCATCCTGCGTTAGTACTGTCCGTTGACTGCCAGCTTTCTGCGAGACCAGGTGAACCAGATGCAGCTGTTGTGAGGGCACAAAAGCTATCGGACCCTTCAGGCCTCCCCAGTGTCATGTTTAGCGGTGTCAAAACGAAATATGGTAGGAGGGAACACGGAGTTCGGCAACACTCCGCATTCAACGTGTTTGTTCCAACTCACACGGACAGAAGGCTTCCGGTATGAAACAGAACAATAGCTGTGGACGATGATAGGCAAAGACCAGATAGTATGGGAAATCGAGGTTGCCGCTAACCGTACAGACCAAACAGTGAAATGCAAAATCGGGAATATAAAGATTTCCTGAGGCTTCAAAATGTTTTGCGTGTCTTTTTGCGGTTCTCAAAATGTAGTGGGGCGATATACCTAGAAAGAATTTTAAGAGTAAAATGCCAAATTAATGTTCGTAAACGCGTGTACGCCAGTGATCCCGATGGCCAGACCTAGTAGTTATATTAGTTTGGGTATAATCAGAGGAATCGTTGGCGCGTTCCCGGATAAATTGCCGATGATAATAAAAGGCGTTTGGTTTATCATCGGTCAGGTCAGTTCGTTACCCATCCTGAGAAGGATTCATAAATTTGGAAAAGAGAGTTAGGAAAGAGCAACAGGCCATCAAACACCTCATCAGCTTTATACCAGTACTTGGCTACTACTACCCAAATCTTCCTTTGGAAAAGCAATATGGAAGTAGTCAGAGCGGAATAGGTTCCGGTCTTATGCAGGATGGTAAACCCTTGGATTTCCACAGTCGGGTGCTCAAAGTTGCGGAACACCGTGGTGCACAGGTTAACAAGAAGATGCTCGCTGTAGTATACGTGATGGTGCGATTCAACGATCGAAACTTTGGGAGGAAGAAAGTCGTGTAAACCAGGGGTGTCCAAACTTTTTGCAAGGAGGGCCACAGTTTGTGAGGTAAAAATACGTCTGTCCATATTCAGTCTGACATTAAGATAATAACAAAAAGTAAACATGTGCGAAAAAATCCAAGCATGAATTTATTATTTCATTAGGAGGCCGCCGGTCATTTGCAAGGTAAACGCGGGCCGCATTTGGCCCGCCGGCCGGACTTTGGGCATTCCTGGTGTATACTAACCAGAAACCGCTCGTGTCCATAGCCAGTAAACCGTTGCACTGTGTCCCTCGACCTCTTTAAGGCATGCAAATCCGGCTCTAAAATTATGGCATTTATCTTGTGTGCCCCTCGAGAAGGCAAGTGTTCATCGCGGACACTTTGTCGAGAGTTCGTTTTCCGATAGTTAAACGCCAGCAGGAAAAAAGATTGACACTAAATCGATACGACAACTGGCGGTAATGAAACGTCTGCAGAAAACAAGGTGCTATACGGAGACAGACGCGAAGTGCGCGGCGTTACAAGACATGATTTCGAGAGGATTGGCACATATAAAGGACAAACTCCGAGCGAACTTAACGCGATTCTTCAAGTTTCAAGATAAACACACTATATGACAGTTTGCTGTCCAGTGAAATTAGTATTTTGATCCCTCTATTCCTCCGCAAGAGAACCTGGAACATGCTCATCGCGTCTAGTTGGGTTTTAACTACAGCATAAGCAGAGCACGAAAGTTGATGTTCTTGCTTGGGATGGTGAGTAAAATAGGAGATCAAGTGTCATGCTGTTCAGCCTGTCGCTCATACAAAGCTCGTTAAGCCATGGAACCAATGATGTTGTGTGAGGTTCCGTATGTACCACGCGGGTGTTAGCAGTGCACCTACTCTGTGACAACGGGAAAGACTATCTGAGCACAGTGAACTACTACAGCGACTACTTCGAGATCGATCTACTTACACTACGACCACGGAAGCAGTCTTCCATTGGGTTTGCTGTCGGTTCGTTCGACACGGTATATTAGGTGGAACTGGTCTCCAATAATGCTCCGTAGTTTACAAGTACTGCGTTCCAGACCTTTGAAAAAAGTGGGAATTTTCGCGTCTACAAACCAGTCCGTATCACAGCCAATCTGACGGAAGATCATATGCAACAGTCAAACAAACCAACAGGCTGTTGTCTTAGGCTTGATCCACTCATGAACACTCGTATTTGATAATGTTGGCGATTCGCAACACGCCGTCATGGAACAGAGGACTCAGTCCAGTGCAACGTCCAGACAACAGATGGACAAGAACCCTAATGTCTGCGTCGATTGTCCTTTGATGTCCGGTTTAGCCTTCGCAAGAGTAAATGCTAAAAGTTAAGGAAAGGGATCGACAGATCACCAACGACATTACGACCGCGGTGCATGAGCGCTATTCGAGATATTAGTGAACGAGGAAATGTGGATTTAGTCAGTATCGGGTGTCAGCGAACAATGGAAGAGAGGTGTACTTACCAGGAACTTCGGATAACGAGCTAGTAAAGTCAATACTGAGGAGGAGATAACCAGAAAGAACCGAGTGTGCTTGAGAAGACACCGGGAAAGGGAAACTTAACCTGAGGCAAGGCACGTAACGGCTAGCAGTTATAACCACACTGGCAACACAGACCACGAGCAGCTGAAGGGCGAACGGCGACTTCCGTGACATTGATGCTGCTGATCACGAAAAACGGGAGGATGTACTAGGAATATGCAATCAGAGAGACACTCGGATTTTGGTGACGGGGCAAGCGGCCCGACTGCTGTAAGAGAACAAGGCTGATGATAAGACGTCCAGACATCTGCGCTTTACGCTGATTGGTTAATATTTGGAGTCGCACGAGTGAGTTTGTTGGATTGAGGCAAAGGTGGTATTCGATATCTTGGAACATACTTTAAACCGATCGGGAAGTTATCATTTCAGAAGGCTCGGTAGACGACCGGTTAATATTTATGATGACACACAACGTTGTAGCTTTTGACACAAACGCCTCTTCAGGCGGGGTGAATTATCCTAACATGGGCATTTTAGAATGATCATGGGTAAGCTGCATACAGCGGCTAATCGATTTGCAGTTCAATGAGAAAGGGTTACAGCGGTCAAAGTCACTAGGCCGATAAAAGCACTACCACAATATCAGCTGTGAATCCAAGTGTTACCCCAATAAGTCAAGACTTAACACAGTGTATCGCAGTGGGATGTGCAATGATGCGCGCAATGTCAGTTGGCCCCACGCGTACACCGATCCAATCACAAACGAAATTCTACTGGTTCAGATAGTCCAACTGTTTACCTCTTCAAGAGTTTGCCTCGAACTCAGGAATATTGGTACATGCGGGTTAGGGCACCGTAGATCCGCCTGGCCTTCGATGTTGTGGCACATCATCGATTGGGACGAAAGCTATGCTGTTCCTGTGTGATGATATCGTAGCGTCCCAGGTGGGCCAATAATGCATCTGCATATTTGTTTTCCTTGAGCTTAGCGAGCGCAGAGTAAAGCGCTACTGGGCCAGACTCAAATCACGTCCATTCCTCATACATGGGGTTGATAACACCCCATTAGCACATGAACGGTGCCGTATTCTTTTCTCAATAGCGCTAAAGTACCTGATTAGCCGTATGGCTTATTGTCAGGCTACTACATGCAATGTTTTCGGGTGTATGGTATCCATACCAGAACTGTGTACTCAGCGATATTCACGTCTTCAGCATCGTTTCTGCACGAAAGGTGAGGTCTATTAATCCTGATGAGTGAGAACGGAAACAGAAATGGTTTGTACCAACAAAAGTTCCCTTGACAACGTTTGGGCAGAGTTCGTTAATAAACTCAGCGACGTCGTCAACAGAGCATCAGAGACCAAACCCCTTTGTCCCGAGAAAATGCGTTCAATTATAAGGAGTAAGACTCGAAAATGCCTGGCGATAAGGGATGCAGCATGGCATGCCTACAAGATTAACCCCGACTCAGAGAATTGGGAAAATTTCCTGACCCATCGCAACCATTGCACTGCACTTGTCCGTGAGGACAAAGTAACTTATCAACAGAGCCTAGCCAAAAAATTCATGGCAAACAACAAACTGCTGTATAAGCATGTCAATATGCTTAGTAAAGTGAAGCATGGAATCCCCCCACTATTCACGACAGGCCGTAGAGTACAAAGCGCCGAAGAAGCAGCTAATGCCCTGCGGCTTCAATACGCCCCAATCTTCGAACTCGCAACATCTACCTATCCCATAATATCAAGCACATTACCGACACCTTTGTTTACAAATGTTATTTTCAACCCATCAATTGTGCTAAGGAAGTTACTCTCACTGCGTGAGCATAGTTCGCCGGGAGCAGACAACATCCGCCCGAAGGCACTGAAGGCTGTGGCCACCAAGCTAGCTGAACCACTGTCACAGTACTTCCAAAGGTGCTTTGATGAATAACAAGTCCCCACTATGTGGAAGTGTGGCATTATCACACCTATTTTTAAAGGCGGTAGCCGTTCCGATCCTGCTAACTATCGTCCAGTGACTCTCCTCCCTGTGCTCGCGAAGGCGATGGAAGCAGTCGTCGCTGACACTTTAATGGACTACCTAGAAAAATGCAACATCTTGGTACCGGAACAGCATGGCTTCCGTCAACACCGGTCATGCACTATCAACCTACTTATTGCACGAGGTAGTTGGACGGAAGTGGCCGATGATGGGGTCGGAGTCGACGTCATCTATCTAGACTTCTCCAAAGCTTTCGACCGCCTTGATCACCGCATCCTACTTCAAAGACTACAGAGTTACGGAATCGGTGATCCTGTACTTGGTTGGATTGGCAACTTCCTTTACCAACGAAAGCTTCAAGTACGTGTTAGGGGATCACTCTCTAACCCAATTGAGGTGGAATGTGGTGTCCCGCAAGGCTCAGTGCTGGGACCGCGTTTATTCCTTGTGTTTATCAACGACCTGGCAAGGGTCATCTCCTCAAATTTCCTGCTTTTCGCCGATGATGTCAAGATATGGCGGGCGATTGGTAACAAGTCCGATCAGGATCTGCTCCAACATGACTTAGATCGCATTTACGAATAGTCAAAGAGGAACAAGCTTCAATTGAACATAGCTAAGTGCAAAGTGATGCATCTGCGTCACCAGCCGGTGAGCGCTTACAAGATTGGAGACCACACCTTGGCGAAGGTTTCTCAGGAGTGTGACCTGGGTGTATTGGTGCAGGAAGATCTCGGGTGTTCAAAACAAGCAGAGAAGGCGACGAGAACCGGAAACCGACACTTCGGCCTTCTTCGCAGAGCCTTCGGTCGATTTGAACCCTCAATCTTTCCCCAAATGCTTAACGCCTACGTGCGACCTCACTTGGAATATGCTATTCAGGCGTGGCAGCCGTGGCAGAAACAGGATCTCGTTGCTCTCGAGACTCCTCAACGACGGGCAACCAAGAATGTCAGGGGCCTCTTTCATCTGCCCTATCAGCTTAGACTGAAATCTCTAAGAATGTACAGCAGTCGATATCGGCTTTTGCGGGGGGATCTCATAATGGTTTACCAGATTCTGAAGAACCCAAACCACATTTGCCGTCCGCTTCTGGAATTGAACCAAAACACTAAACTAAGAGGTCACCCTCTGAAACTGACAATTCAGTATAGTCGGCTTGAATGCCGCAAAAATTTCTTTTCTCTCCGCGTGTGCCAGCCTTGGAACGCCCTCCCTAATTATGTCGTCTCTGCTCCCAATCTGGCAATATTTAAAAAACGTGTTGACGATGCATTGTCTCACTTACATTTCATTTTATGACTTGTTAGCCAGGAGCTACAAAACGCAATCAAACGGTTTCTTGCCAAACGCCTAACCAATGGATTTATAGATTTATATGTTTCATACGCGAACTTCTCCGCTATTCCGCATAAGTCTATGGTGAGTCCACCACAACGCTTTTCCCTTTATCATGCAATTGATTTTCACAATAATTTTCCATCCTACGGGACTTGTTAAGCAACGCTTTTTTACCCGTAATAAACCATTGTTCTATTGTTCCATTGTTCTAGTGATCACCAACTATCGTGAGCGCCACTTGATTTCAGTGTGTTTTACAAAGCTTTCGGTGGAATGAGAACCTTACATTCGCGCATGTCTGATGAGCGTAGTACTATAGTACAATCGGAGTTTATGTGCAGGCTATAACCACACAAATACCCATGGGATCAACACCGCCACTAAAGATAACACTCCACGTTAACTCATCCCGCTATCCAGTCACTGAAAGCATACAGATTCATACAGTTTCTTTTGCTTGTTGTACAGCTTTAAGCAGTTGTACAGATTTAAATTTCTACTTGCTCCCACATACAGTATACAATTTAGTTGACTGCTGAGCGCATATAAGCACCTCCCCACATGACGCGAAGCATTTCTCGATAGGGATCACACAACCATATACCTGACGGCTTTAACTTGATCAACTTATCTTCAGTGTTAATGCAAGCTTCTTGGTAAGTCCAGCAACAGGCGGGTTGTTTTATTGACACTAAGTTGCCATCTTTTGATTTTCACACCTAGCATCCTATAGGACTCGTCAAAACCATTGACACACTGATCCATGTAAGGGAGGAATTGCAGGTGGAGCGTTACCCTAGGTACTGCACTATCTTCGTCAGCATGTATACAATGAAGTTGCGACATTCTTTAGCTTAGCATTCTGAAATAAAATATCAATGTTACGCGCTTGCAATTCATTTATCACAGCCCAGAGCAGAAGACTCAGTGCGTCCGTGAATGAACTATGTGAACCTCGGCAAAACCAGCTCCTACATTCGCATATTTTTCAAACCGACAAATGGAAAACACTGGTGAGGGAAGTCCCTCTTGTTTGTAAGTGCCACCGAAAATTATGGTACAATGAGCTGCTTGCCTACCACTTCCTCTCTTGTGTTTACTACTGAATTCATTCATGTCTGTGAAACCAGGATACTGGCATGAAAAAGCAGTTGTCACCAGTAAATGAATAATTACGGTAATTATCAAGAAGCTGTTTTCAAGCGCGGCTGGATCCAGAACGTTACAGATGATTCATGCTTTCGCGTAGAAATGAGTGGGTGGTAGAAAGCAGACGTTGACGGGTACGGTGTGGGAACAATAAAAGTATACTGTCATTTCTAGTGGGTCCTGTAGTAATAGGCTCAATCGATTTCTATGGAATTTCAAGTGCTCTGCTTTGTTTGTTGCTACCACAGAGGTCATCCGTGGCATATTTCATGGAGTATACGGTTGTATTCAGCTTGTTTGCTGATGCTTTTTATATTCAGCCGCTGAAGCGCAACACATGCGTAGGTTCGGTCGCCGAAAGGTATTACCCAGATCGTCTCAGATTCCAATTGGTTCCCCTTTATTGGAAAGAAAACGTTGTGTAGAATGAGTACGTCAATATGTCGACAGCAAACATGAGTATAGACTTTAGTGCGCTAGCTCAGTCAGCTTTTTTGGAGGTTTTCAAGAATAACTAAGCATACCTCCGCCTCAGTCTCGCAATAAAGACGCGAGGTCCACCTACAGAAGCATCTTACACCTTCACTTTGTATAATCGAATGAGTGTGAGCATAACGGGGCTGGGGCGCCAGGAATGAGGTGCAGAATTGATCATTCTCTACGTTCAAGCTTCCAATTTGACTAGTTGCCTCCAACTAATTACAGTTGAACTGAAAGTAATAGTGAGGCAGAAGTTACAAATGAAAATCGGTTAGTTTCTGCTTTTCATTCTCCATGGGGACATGAAAGTCTGCAGATCAGCATGGTCGAGTAAGGGCAGAAATTAACAGCGAAGAGGATAAGGAATATGAAGACCGGTCGGCTTTTTCTTTCCAACTTTCATGTGGACATAAAAGTCTCTGAGCAGGTATAGCAGAGAAGGAACTGGCAGCAATGATTCGACAGGAAATCGGTTGGCTTTTTCTTTCCAACTTCTATGTGAACGATAAAGTCCTCAAGTAAACACTACTGAATAAACAGAGTAAGTAACAGTTGGGTGAAAATTCGAGACTAGTACTAGAGTGTTACGTTTTCAACTCCATGTTGATATGAGAGTCCTAGGTAAGAATGTCATGCTCCATAGGAGCAACCCAAATGTCTTCTTTCGCCCTATGTCAGTAATACGAAACGAATACCAAACCCTGTCGTTCTAAGCTTCCAACACCATCGTGAGAGGCTTCTACTCAGGTTCATGCTACTCTGGCCATAATGATTGCATTTCATACTATGAGACATATTCTTTTCGTTACAGGTAGGGGTTCATCATATATAGACTCAATCAGACAGCCGTCACACGCCGGAAAAGCACTGTACTACCATTTCCTTCTTTCGAGAATCGTCAGCAGTGCGCATTGCATCTGATACTGGTAGGGCCCGAACCAGCAGTTCGACTGTTGTCAGTCCGTGGTTGAGACCACTGAGCTACGGAGACAGCTAAGATCATCCTGAATAGGTTACTATTTGTGATATAGCGCAGCTATCCAGTGACTCGCATGTTACACCTATGCAGAGGACAGGGTAGCCCCCTCACCAAGCGACGAACTTACCGAGCCCTACCAGGGTTAGTTCGAATGCGCACTGCTGACGATTCCCGAAAGGATGAGACGGCCATACAGTTCTTTTACGGGCGTGATTGGCTGCCTGAGTGAGTCTAGATGTGATGAATTTCTACCTATACCATTCAACTCCCTCTATTATTTGTGGTTACGTTAAACCCTATATGTTGCAGTGCTCCCATACATTCCTCCGTAACTTGTTCCAGAGTTTTGAGTATTCCATCAAATGTGTTATCACTTAGTGGGTAACGGTCATTTTGTGAAGTACACACTTTCACCTCATTGTGAAGGTAATGATGTGTGTGGTTCGGAATAGGAAGCGTCAATTGAGCATCACTATACCGAGCCAGATGGAATCAAGTTTAAGGTTATTGCATCACTCGCTGTTGCAGAGTTTCTAAACACCTTTTGATAGACCGCCGCTGAATTCACTCAAGAGCCGCTTTATCAGACTTTCGCGTGTTTGTGCGCACGGTCAAATAGTACTCGATAACAGGTAAGCCATACACTTTGTATATAAGAAGCATAAACTTATCGAAGGTTCTTTATTGAACTCAGTGAGGAGTTTAGCCGCTCCAAAAACTGATAGCTCTAGAATCGCGCAGAGTATCGCGCCGACACATACACACAGGCGCACTTTTAGTGGCCAATTTTCGCCACCGTAATATTTGCTCTGGTTGTTCCGAAAATTCGGCAACCTCAAATGCATAATTAAAATGCTCGACGGAACGGTGCATGTGACCCCGTTTGCTTACCGCAGATTTCGAATTGCTCTGGTCAAATCGTCCCATGCTGGTGCACTTGGTAGAGCCATGCAACGCACTGCAAGGCACAGTGACCAAAAGATGACCACCCTAGCTAGTAACCGTTTGAGATTTAAGGCAGTGGATGACTTACTTCATACTTTCACCCACACTAATTTGTAATGCCAATACACGTTTTTTATTGCTCACATTGATTTCCTACACCACAGTTGCCAAACTCTTTAATTCTCATCATTAAGCAGCCCATGACCGTGTGCCACCGAAGTGTGCTCTTTATCAGATGGATTTACGCGGAACCGCAACCTTTGGTTCCAATTTCTGGAACTCGGCAACATGTACACAGGAGGGACAGTATGCTTCTTCCTACAAAACCATGCCGACTGATTGGGAGATGCGATTGAAACAGTGGGGATCAAAGGACGATTCCAGAAACCTGATCCCTTTACTGTCCGAGTTTTCACACCCGCACGGTATCATGAGTCGCAAAAGAAATTTTGACAACTCAGCGTTTGCGATCACGCACGATAACCGCACGGATTGCTACATTCGAATTACGGACTTTAACACTGAACTGGGGTCGACCGGAGAGTTTGATAGCAAATTGCGCATCAAGTCCGTTTGTCGCAAAAAGGAACCCATGTTCTTGAGTAACGTAGGTAAGCAATGTGTTGTTTTCACTGCCCACACTCTTCTTTCACCAGACATGTGGACGCGGGATATCAACAAAACGAAGAATTCTTTACTTGTGCCATTATGCAGTTGCAACACGATTTCCACAAAATTTGTCCGTCTGACATAGATACTAAGGGTATATCGTGCAAACAATCTGGATCAAAATCGACTTGTTATAGCCATGTGCAGCAACTGAACATCATTGGTATAATTAAATCTCAATGAAGTGATTGTGACCCAGTGCTTGAGAGAAATAACAGTAGGCGGTTCAGCCTAGTGAATGAGAGTGGGAGATTACTAAAACCATCCTTAGGGAAATATGTAGTCGTATTTAAAGACAATGGGGTATTTCGACTGCAACAGATTTACTCAACCAACCTTCGAGCCAAATGATCAAATTGGAACAAGATTCTGATAGGCGTGCTGCCAAATAACAGCACGTTAAAAGCTGTCCGCTGGGTAAAGAGAGGGATTCTGTATTCTATCAACTAAATGGAGTTCTAAGTTCGTTGTGTTCACTTCTAAAATTCTACTGAAAGACTTGTTGTATCACCCTTGCTTGGATACTGCGTCATTAGTCGGAACAACGATTCGGCTTTTGTGGACTGTGTCCGGTGCGGACAAAAGAGTAATCAAATTCAGATCTACACAACACGAGTGTCTTAATCGGCAAAGATTATTCCTCACTGCGTCGAGATAACACTGAGACCGCATGACAAGTTGCGACCTATGAGAGAGAAGAAGACAATGACCATGAGATCGTCCGCAAATAGTAAAAAGCTAGAGGTGAGCACTCACGCGAGGTCCTTTAGGAAGAATAGGAATAGCCGTGGTTCTAGTGCAGATAGATCCTTGAGAGACGTCCTGATCAACTTCTCTCGGGTCAGATAAAGTGCTGCGAACTAACATATTCAAGCGGCGTTGAATTAGGAATGAATGTATGCTACCCACGATCGAGGCACTGGTCCCACAGCTCCAATGAATGTAAAAGAGAATGTCGTGATCAAGACGATCACAAGCTCACAAGAAATCAAGGTAGGCAGCATAAACTGCTTTCCCAACCTCAATGGATTCCGTCCAACTGACAATGACTAATAAAAGGTTCGAGGTGAAAGAACGGTTTTGGTGGAACCTGCGCTGCTCCGGCATGATGATATCTTTTCCTCCTAGATATCATATGAGTGATTCTGCAGCGATAAATTCCGTAAGCACCCACCGGAAGAAGGGCAATCAGGCGATAAGTTGCAGGCCCAAAATGCTTAACTCCTTTGTAAATGGGGGTGACTGTTCCACGATTCCATGTAGTTGGAAGGTGCGTTGCAAAAACGAAGCTAACGGTTCAGCAAAACTCATGAAAACCACATTCAATGAATTGGAGCCTATTTTGTCCGGACCAACGGAACTGTACTCGTGTAGTGACAAAAGCCGCTTCAGCACATCCGCGGCAGTGAAAGCTATACGACCAAGTTTTAGTCGTGACGTGCTCTGACTAAGAATGAAATGGGACAGCGACGCGTTCTGGAAAGTATAAGGGGAATAGTTTCTAAACGCATTAGCCGCAATTTGGGCAGTTCGCGACTACCTATAGACAGTGGTTAGAGGAGGGATGCCACGTCGTACTTTTTTACGCTTACTAACATGCTTGTAAACCAGCTCCGCATTGCAGCGGAACTTAATCGATAAATACTGTGGGTATTTCAATTTGTCTTCGCGGACCGGTTTGACACAGGGATTTTGCTCGGTAACTTAAGGATTCCAATTCTCGGTGCTTGGATTCGCTTTGTGTGCTTGCCGAAGTCCATCTCTTAAAGTTTCACGTTTCCGCGTCCTACTCCTCGGGAAGGATTTGGGCTTTGTTGGACTAAGGATCTTAGTCTTTGATGAGTTTGTTACTGAAGTGCCAGTTTGAATTATGAATTCCTCCCTAGCGACATCGGGGATTGCTTTGCTATAGTTGATCAATCATTGACATTACTGAGGTCGGATGAAATGTCGTTATGTGTTACAATACGGACCACCTCGATGTTCCACGTGACGTGTTCCGCGTAACAGACATAGCGACTCAAAGGGCTGCTCATTGTTACTGGGTCCATTAAAGTTCCTTATTGGTTAACAAGAGGTCCAAATGGCCGGTTTGTTCCCCTTTCTGCATTTCTTGGTAGAGATGACGCGATTATGAAATGCTGGAACAGCAACTAGTTTCGTAGGTTAACTTTAATCGCTCCGTTGGAAAACGCCGGCAATTTTAGTATGCGCAAGTTGAAGCCTCAAAGAAGTTGGACGCGAGTGTTAGACTGAGCCACAACGGTTTTACAAGTAGAATACAGGCGGCTATTCAGTTCTAGAGAGGACATCGAAGGATGACCAAGATAACTTAAACATGTCTCCGCGTCCCACTTACAGGAGGCAAAAAGGGAGTGCACAAGTTGAACCCCTGGGTCGTCATCTACTGAGATTTAGGTCACTGTGATTTTACAAAATTACTCCACATAGCGACAATTATGTCGCTATGTATGGCGGACAAGCTTGTAGAGCGATCTCCGCTTCAGCGATAACATCATGCTGCCAAGTCTTAGTTATCTAGTCTGAAGACAAAAAAGCTTGACAAGACTGCGGTTCAGATAATTTGCTGAAGAGGCTCTGTGCATTGGTATGCATACAGGAGAGTGCTTTGAAGGTCAGAAGTCAATCTGTGGGTGCCAATGTCTGGTGCGAGCTCACGTCGATCTTTGGAAGATCGGCAACTAACCGTTTTATACTACTCACGAGTAGCAGGATTTTAGTTATAATTATGATTAGGCATTCATCCCAATAGTTCACAAGCTACTAGGAGAGCCTAGTCCGGAAAAGCGCCGGACGCGTTTCGGCCTATTGGGGCTCGTCAGTGGCGCGCATTCCCTCGGTCATCTAAGGAGGATCGAACCCACGACCGCTAGAAGCAGATGGCAACTAGCCAGCAGCTTAAGCCACTGAGATATGGGGGACGTTGGCTGGGCTACATAATTTGCAAACTAACTGGAATATAGCACCATCTATCTTCTACTGTCACTGACAGTGGTTAGCCTGCGAGGTGATGACGTCCTCTCACTAGACGCTATATCCATAGCATTTGAAACTAGGAGAGGCGATTTCTAATTTATATTACTCACTAGTGGCAGGCTGGCTAGTTGGCATCTGCCTCTAGCGGTCATGAGTCCGATCCTCCTTAGAGGACCTAGGGAACGCGCGTCACTGACGAGCCTCAACAGGGCGAAACGCGTCTGGCGCTTTTCCGGGCTAGGCTCTGCTATGTAGCTTGTGAACTATTGGGATGAAAGCCTTGTTATAACTGATCGTTTTTTGGGACTGCTGATACCTTACTTTGAGTCACTTCATATTGGCAGGTAGAACCTTCACTGGAAGTAGTATTGTGGAAATTTGCTGCTCCTTCAACGGTTTGTTGTTACCGCGGTAGTTCGTTTCGGAAGGAGGATGTACTGGAGTTACTGTTACACGCAGATTACTTTGCTTTCTCTTAGTCAACTAGGGTCTGGTATCAAACGTCTTTAGGCATATTTCTGAGAGGAACTTCTTGCGCCACTTGCAATGCGTTTCAAGTGCGTTCTCCGCCATGCGTCTGGACTGCAGCCAAACTTTCATCGCCTTAGGGCCACACTCTCTGCATTGATGATAAGGATAATCTTGTGATCGAGTTGGTGATCACGTTGTCGAATGAGAGCAGCATTCCTCCTAATCATAAACTGGAGCTTCACATTCCCCGGAGGCTTGAAGCCCCGGGATGCCATGTATAATGATCGATTTTTTCGCTTTCCATTTACTTATGGTCATTTGGTTTCTGCTTTCTTTGTTGACGCTCGCTCCAAGAGACTTCGGAGGAATTTCAAACACTGCATGAGTCAGTCCGAAAGGAACTGGCTGTCAACATATATTGCTGACTGTCGCGTCGACCGTAATAGCTCTGATTTCCAGTAGTTCCATACAGTGCGCCCCATGCTTGCCGATTTAGGTTGCATGCCAATTAGTAGACAAATTAAATGCAACTGTTCGCAGTCATCCAGTAACTCATCTTTCATGGAGTTTGCGCTGGATTCAGAAACACTGGAACATACGATCTTCATCGACTAGTGAGCTCTTAAATAAGTAACCCGTTTGTGAGTGAAGGGGATCTGATAATGTATTAAGTAGAGCCTATGGTGCCCTGTATGTTCGTGTCATGTGTAACTATCAAATTGGCTCCTGTTTCATGGGCAACTGCAACGGCCGCTTATGTATCCACAACTTCGGCGCTAGTGGGTGTGTTCCGGTGTGGCGGTATAGTTTGATCCACACGATTATTCTCGTGCAATATCGCCTGGGTCAGATGGGAGCCGCCGGAGTAGGTGGAACTAGATTGCTTGTCTGGTCTCAGGTTAGAAATATCAGCATATATAGCTTCATGCTTATACCCTTTTGCTGCCTAAGTATTATGTTCAGCTGTGGGTCAATGGGCTCCTTTATCACGCGAGTAGTAGTTTGTATTTGGTAGGCGGGCTGAGGCGAAACGGAACGCACGCAATTCAAATAAAAGTGGGATAGGTAAGGCGATTTCTTGTAATAGACGGATTATTAGGTGCAGACTAAAGCGAAGTCTGGGTGCTGACAAGGAAGCCTCATGGACTAGAATGGTTTAAAAAGTGGAGGAAGCGTGAAGAGTAACCAATTATCATAAGCACTTCAAACTGGTCAGCACCAATGGCCTTAGAAAACCAAGCGTCAGTGAAACAGTCAGAGACAGTGGGGATGTCATTATTCACAATAAGGAAGGCCGCATGGCTCGTTGAGTGAAACAAGTTGGAGACCAGTTCAAATGTGCCCTTCCTTCTGGATCTCTTCGTACTAGGATGGCGAAGGCTTAGTCATGTCCGGTTAGTTTGGGCGCTCCGTCAGAAGATGAGTCCCGGAACGCGATCACAGTCCTTAGCTATGTTTTCGTATTCTCTCGCATCTGCAATTTTTAAGGATAGGCATAAGGTCCTCTACAAAACACTGGCATCCCTGTTTGAAAAGGAAGAGACAATCCCAGCCAGGCGGAGTGAATCGATCACAATGGAAATATACAAGGGTAGTCGCACTGACTGTGTTAACAATATGGGTATTAGCCTAACACCAGTGGTAACAAATTAATAGCCTCAGTTCTCGTTCATCACTGAACTGCGGAACGAGACGCCCGGATCAATGGTGGGCAAGCAGGTTTTCTCTCTGGACAGGGCTGTGACATATGATAGAGCAGCGTCACATGTTTAGCAAACTAACAATGTGTTACTGGACTTCGAGAGTGCATTCGACTGAGACCACTAGTCCATTCTCTTCGAAGTCATTATGTGGAGTAGTGTTCCCATGAAATATGTGAACATTTTAGGTGAGCTGTACTCGAACACCACAGACCGCGTAGGTCATCATCATCAATACAAGATAGCCGAGGGTGGCAAAAGCACATTAGCTAATGTACCGTAAGAAATAAACTAAACAAGTAACATGATGCTAAAATCACATTATGCCTTGGGTTGAGATGGTTGTTGAAGGGAGGAGCCCAAGAGAATGGGAGGGATAGAGACTCATAACACAAACGCCAGTGAAGTCCACTTTGCGCCATGTCGATAAATCTATCCAACCAGAAGTGTTCATCGTCCTTCTGACCTTAGCCCGGCAGTTGCGAAACACTAACCGATGCCAACTTCGAAGTGAGGGACTTAATTTCCCTTGACCAAGTCATAGCTTGGCTTGCACTCTTTATCTTCCATTCACACTCAAGGCGCGCAAACAACCATCGTCGCGCGAGTCGGTGTGTTGGTATGCGCAACAACTGGATAGGCCATCGGAGCCTGATGTGTGACATAACGGTGCTGAACAGTTCACTCGCTCTTCCTGCACCGAAAACGCGAAGTCGAACACGCATATAGCTCACGCGGAGTTCCCACCAGACATGAGATAAGCTTCGAAGACAGCGATGGTCGAACTTAACAAGCCTCTTTATGTCTGTCCGCTATATGGATCAGGTTTCGTAACTGTACAGAAGGAGTGGACAGCCCGTTGCATTGTAAACTCTGCTCTTCAGGACCAGAATGATGTCACGCTGGTACCGCAAGTGGCGAAGAATGGCAAAGGCACCCCGAGCATTTGCTATACGCCTAGATCATCGAATTCTCCTTTCCAAGCTCCAATATTAAGGAATCGGTGACCCTCTCTTGAGCTGGATCATCAACCTTCTTCCGCAAAGATAATTCGTGGTCAGAGTCCAGATTACCCATGCCACTCGAGTCAGGTGTGCCCCAGAGCTCAGTACTAAGTCAACGATTGTAATTGGTATTTACCGATGACCTTGCACAGAAAATCGCTTCAAATTTCCTGCTGTTTGCTAATGATATCAAGATATGGCGCAAACTTCAGTCGAATACAGATCAGAATTTACCTCAAAGTGTCCTGGATACGGTACATGAGTGGTCAACCCGAAATCTTTTACAGTTCAACGTGAACAAACGCAAGATGCTCTCCATACGACACCAGAGTACCTATTCTTCCAAGCTAGGTACGCAGACACTGCAGCGATCATCCGGCAAACGCGATCTTGGCGTGATGGCTCAGGATAACTTGGGTTGTTCCAAGCAATCCGAAAGGCATCGAAAACTGGTAACCAGCACATCAGCATGCTACGACGGACGTTCGGACAACTAGACACCTCTGTTTCCAGACAGATGCTGAATGCCGATGTTCGCCCCATGTCAAATACCCAATCCAAGCCTGGCAGCCGCGGCTGAAGCAAGACCTTACTGCACTTAACCAACCATCAATTTCTCAAATTAATCAAGACATCTTCCAAGCTGGGATCGGATGGCGTTTCACCAACCACCATTAAACTAGGAGGACCTGATATACCATTGCAACTGATGAGCATGTTCACTCTATCGCTGGAATCTGGCCACTTCCCAGACCATTGGAAAATGTAATTTATTATGCCTCGGCATAAAGGAGGTCCCAAAAAAAGATTGATAAGTACCGACCAATCCATCACACTCCGATAATCGCTCGGCTATTTGAAAAGCTGGTCAGAATGGAGATGATGAACTTTGTTGATTCTATTGGCCTGATCAACAATTCGCAGCATGGGTTTCTCAATAAGCGATCGTGCACCACCTGTCAACTGCATTACCTTAATCACATTTCAGAATCAATCGATTCCGGCTATGCAGTAGTAATCTTGTTTCTTGACATACACCAAGCGTTCGACCGAGTACCGCACAAGCGACTGTTACAAAAGTTGGAGAAATTTGAGATCCGGGACCCATTACTAGATTGACTATCGTCATACCTGAGTGATCGTCATCAAGTAGTCACTTTCGGTGATTATCACTCTTCCCCACGCTTAATCACCAGTGGAGTCATTCAAGGGAGAGTGCACAGCACTTTACCCTTTTTGATTTACATCAATGACATCACATCTGTAAACATGGTACATCATTTTATTTGCTGACGATATCAAAGTATGCTGTAAGTTTCGGCGTGACGAGCTTCACGGGACATTACTGCTCATTCAAGTTGATGTACATTCCCTTGAGTCATGGTGCTGCACATGGGGTGGTGAATCTCTCGGGTAAGAAATCAAGCATCATATCTTACGGCTGATACATCCCCTAAGGATCTATCACCCTAAACAATGAACGTGTCCATACACAGTTGTCCACGCGAGATGTTGGAATTAGGTACTAGTCTACCTTTAATTTCTCCAAACAGGCCCAATACCAAGTAGCACGTGCCAGACAGTCTATGCTCAATATATCAAACAAACTACACACAAATCGTGCTAGAGTTGCACTTTTCAAGCTACTCACTCCCCATCCTCGAATACTGCAGCATAATATACGGAAATATGAGAAAGAGTGACAGAATTATTGTGGAGAACCTGCAGAGGTCATTTATTAAACATCTGATTGGCAAACACTCTGCTATGAGTTATCAAGAACGTTGCAATGGACTACACCTCGAACCATTTTGGATTCGACTAGTGAAGCACAACTTGTTGCTGTTTTTCAACATGTTACACAAAAAGACCTATTCCGACCTGCTTACACACAAATTACAACATTGCTCAACTCGAGCGCTCCATAACAAAGATTTTACATTGAATATACCGAAGGCTAGAATGAACGTCCGCTGTAATTTCTTCCTGGTCAGATATAACTATCTGTGGGATAAACTACCAATAACACAGGTCATGTGAGAATGTGGCAACATTTAGTAGCAGACTCGCCAATTATCTTGAACTAACTACGCTAAGCTCTATATTCACATGGAAAAAATCCTTAGATGAGCTATACCAAGAGGGGCCCAAAAACATATATTCACCAAGGTTTTCATAACTATGCTTTGGCCTCAAACATCCGCCAGAATGTTAATATATGAAACGCATTTCCCAATACTCAACCCATGCATGTCACCTATGCAAGAGCATGGATTCTGTTACGGCAGAGAGTATGGGGCTAATCGTATCACCTAACTAACGCACGGTCTGGGCAGTTAAAATGCAGGGCAGTGGGCGGAATGAGTATACTGAATAACCGTGGTTCTACAATAGCAGTAATAAACAAAAATGGAATACAATTAACTCACGAATAGGTAATGCGACTCGCTACTTCGGGCAGCAATTATTCCACGTCAGCAGTTAAGTCTGCGCAAATGGCGAATAGTCCGTAAAACTGGCACAGTAAAACAAATTACAACCGATGAGACGAAAACCGTAAGTTCACAACAATTAAGCAAAGAAAAAAAGAGATAATAAATGCAGAAAACTTGCAGGGTTTTATCAGTTTGTTAAAGCCGAACATTTGTGCATGAACAGGTAAACTCGAGTACCATACCGTCCAACGGGAAAAATATAAAGAAATTGAACTACTGGTAAATGTGCAGTAGTATAGTTCAGAATAGTGAATTTAGAATTCACAGATTCTACTGTACAAATTGATCTGCGCCGCTATAGACAGATTTTCTCTCATCATGCGAAATATACCTATTATGATTATTATTATTATTAGTAGTAGTAGTAGTAGTAGTAGTAAATGCACCTCCTTCCATACGAGCATAGGCTGAAACGTTTGGGAGTATTTAGCTGGCGGTATCGCCAACTACGAGGCAACTTGCTTATGGCGTATTTGATTTTATACAATCCAACTCATGTGTGCCGCTGTTTACTGCAACAGCCGTAGCATCAAACCTAGAGGTCACTCCTTGGACTTAGCAGAACCCTATAGCCGCCTTGCGTGCCGCAGAAATTTCTTTTCCATTCATGTGTGTCAATCATGGAATGCTCTCCCTGAATCGGTTGTTACCTTCACCCACGCTAACCACATTTAGAGCCAGTTGGATGACACACTCCACCAGTTACATTAGGTTACTTGACCCTACTCCCTATCCTACTCCTGGGAAATATCTTACCATAATTTTTCGCCTAATGAAGCTATGGAAATACTTGGAGTGCATTGCCACCGCATTACATACGATAAGTCCATTCTGTTGACAGTAGAACTATTGACCGCATTTTTTCATTAACTTTGTTCGCTAGCCCACCAGACTACTCAACGGGGCTTGTAAAGCAGTGCTTCATAACCGGTATAAAATCATTGTTCATTGTTCTTAGTGACATCATCTACAATCCTGAGGAGGCTGATATAGCTGCCCAGATACTTACATTCTTGGACGAGTTTAGCTGATCACCACCAATGGTCAGCGCAGGAGTGGGTCCCCGCCAATCTTGGCAAAGGACCTTACATTTCGAGGGTGCAATGCATAACCCGAAGCGAATGACAGCCAAGGCAAATTTAGGCAATGCAAATTGGCACGTCCGGGGGCTATCACAGATGAGTCCAATGTGGTAAGCATGCCTCAGGTCAAGAATTCAGTCATCTGGGAGCAGCTCCACACCCTCTAAGTTGTGCCCGTCGAGCACCGTTGCCTTGAGTTTGGCCACAAAGAAGATAAAAAGGAGAGGTGACAGCGGGCAATCTTGTTTTACACTGATGGAGACATTGAAGGGTGGTGAAAATTTAACGTAAAACCTCACTGCCCGAGCCATGCGCGTACATCGCTCTTATTATAGGGAAGCGGATGCCAAAGACTACTCGGGAACAGGAAAGACAAAACGGGATAGTACTGAATTACCAACGGGCGGGGTGGATGACACAAGACAAGATAGTGTAAGCCTTGCGGATCGAGCCGACAGCGGATCAAGGGTGACGTCTGGTGACGGGCCTGCGCCCAGACCAACGAAGGAGGTACTTGTCGAGAACGCAGTGAATCAGACAAATACGCCTCCAGCGAAGCCCACATGAAAGTACCCGGGCCGAGTGATGCAGCCACAGGAAAGCAAATCGCGAGCTTTCGAACGACTTTTAGCTGATCAGAATCGGATGCAACGAAGCAGAGATCCGGGAGGAAAACATGGAAGGATGGTTCTTAGACTCAAGCTCGTAATGCACGTGGAATGACTCGTTTCCCGATTCCTCATTCGCAGTGCGCCGTGGGAAGGAAATACGGTTCCTATCTGTATTGGGTTGCAAGTAGTCAGTTTGCGCATTGTTTTGGCAATACACGCTCTACTTCCCTCCCGCGTCGTCCTCGTTAAATTATGACATTTACAGATTTCTCAAGCACATCTTTCCTGATTAAACAGTCAAAAAGATACAGCAATCAACCGAATCGAAGGCCTCTTTGATGTCTTGGAACACGACTACCATGGTCACTAATAACTGTGGCAGTGCTCCAGCGACTGACGTGGTGTGACGATGTGGTCCAAGTAGCCTCGATTTCGACGAAACCCGGAGTGCTTCTCGCGCAGTCAGTCTAGGGAAGACGACAGAGGCATTTAACTTAGAGGCGATTTTGATCAGACTGTATCGTCTATGAATTCTGAACGGGACCTTCCCTTGAAAATTTGGACTATAACAGAGCGGCTCCTGTCTGTTGGGAAAGTTTCTTGCTCCCATAGATTCAATATCAGGTTATGTAAATAGTCCAAAAGAGCAGGCCCTTCGAATTTGTGGATGGCCAGGGAAAGTCCCTCTGCTCCGGCGGCCTTGTTTAATTTCAGCCGTTTGGTTTTACGTTTGATTGCTGCGCTTGATGACGGATCCAGTGGGACGGCCTAGGGAGAAGGGAGATCATTCGCCGATTGGGAAGCTGGCAACTTTGACTGATTACGCTACTTTTCAAAGTGTTCGGCCAAACAATCCAAGCGTTTTGACAAACTGTAGCCTAGCCGTTCACCTTCGTAACGTATGATCTCGCTAACGCTAGTTCTCCTTCTATCCGTTTCCGGTATCAGACAGAATAAGTTTCAATGTTTACCAAGGGCAGCGGCTGTCTGTATCTCCGACACACAATGAGACCACCAGGATTCGCATTCTCTCTTTAGGCTAGCGCGCAGTTTCGCCCTGAGTACGTTGCGAGTATCCCTGTGTTTGCTCCCAGGCGCACTGTGCGGACGAAGAGCCAGAAGTTCCAGAGACTGGTTAGTGACCCAAGGTCCAGGTTGGTGATTTGGTTTGCTACATGAATACAGGCCTGCTGCCAATAACGTCTAGCAGATATGCGACCAGTGATCTTCAAATGTGTACAGTAAGCGTTTGCTCAGCTCAGATGTTTGCATACTTCGAAAGGCATTCAGAACATCTGACTTCTCCAGTTGGTAAGTATCTATGTGTTCACCGCACCGTTGCGGACGTTCGCTGAAACGCACCTGCAGATGGGCGCAAACAAATGTGTGGTCAGAGTTCACGCTCGTGCTCCAAATTGAGCGAGTTTTGGACACAGCCTATCCAGCGGTAACTGATCGAGATGTGATCAATATGCTTCTATGGCTAGTTCGAGACTGGTGATCTCCATGTTCACCTTCTGCTGGTGATGTGTTGGAAGTTAGCGTTTGGGAGAAATAAGCGAGCTTCTTCATACAGGTGTAGCAACTGCTCACCTTTACCACTACCGGAGGCTGCACCGTGTTAGCCTCCCAGATGAAGCGCATCAGTGGACAGTTTTCCAACTTTGGCGTTCGAATCATCAGCCACCACCACAATATCTGTACATTTGCTGTAGCGGACGAGCGCGTTCAGTCGGTACTACATTTTGTGGGCGAGTAGGCCGATATGGCAGACTACCGCTTGTCTCCACGCGATTTCGATGCTTTCAACGAACCAGACCATCTGACAAGGAATATCCAGCTGTTCATTGGAATCCAGTCAATCGGGACAGCATCTGCCCGGAGGCTCAGAGCTATACACACTAGCTTGACCAGTATTTAAAGCCGCGTCATCTCCGGACAAGCGCAGCGAGAAAATACTGCCAGTGTCGCACGTTTGGTATCGAAGGGTAATCACAGAACTCGAAGCCTGCATTCGAGTTACTAAAAAACAGCTGATATCCATTGATATGGTCTCCAGTGTTAGGGCTGGTGCTGCCCGTTGGCCAATCTGAAACAATGTGCGTAGGTTGAGGCACGCCAGACTTAGGGAAGATCAAGGGCTCCAACTAGAGACAGATGAACTGATGTCCGGTTGTCTGGACATGGATTTGTCGACTGGGCTGGAGGGACGTCCTGAGATTGCGTGTGAGTCGAACCCAGGAGAGAAAAGATTACCGAAGCAATATGGGGTGAGCAAAGAATTTAGGGGTTAAACACAGGGGGATAAAAGTGAAGTTGGAACGGGACGAAAAATTTGACAAAACACAAGGGCGGTAATAAGACGGAAAGATTTGTATAGTAGCATCTAAACCCTTATCCACCCAACTCGATGCAGCAGATAGGATGCCGTTAATTATCTCCTGCAACAGCCAGAGCATCAAGAAATGGTTTGAAGGAAGATTCATAGTACTACGTAGGTAGAATACTGTCAGGTTGCCCGGACCTAAGCAAGAGAATGGATTTGGGTTCTCAACCAAAGCCCTTAGTTAAAAGCCGGACCGCAAGGCAGCGTGGGTTTGGCACTGGGCTACAATGAGTCCGTTTTTTGAAGTTGGGAAAACTTACTACAACCCCCAACATAGTGGGCTACGTGACAGCGTTTGTCAAGCCTCTATTTAATGAACAATCTGGTATGAGTAGCGCTGAAGGTGTGAAAGCACCACCCCGCACGGCCCAATGAATCGCTGAACCACAGTGTTTTGTCGGACGCCTTTCCGACAACAAGTGGCGTTCGTCAATGTTGTCCAGTTTCCCCAGTTTTGTACAACTTCGTCGTGGACTGCATCATGTAGCCTTACCTTGCGGGATCTCACGATGCAGGCTTTGAAAATATTTTCTGGTGGAAAACTAGTTGATCTCGATTCTGCTGAACGTATTGTCCTGCTATTAAACAGCGTCAAGGCGGCACAGTCAACTCTATATAACCTCCGTAGGGTGGTCCCATAATTTGCATGTGTTTCGCACTTAAATGGTTACTGTGTTGTTGTAGGACCATTCACCACCTGGTGACTCCTTGACCCTTGATAGCAAGGAACTCGAAGTGGTTGATCAATTCATTAACCTTGGCAGCTGCATCAGCAATAATGGGCACACAACCACTTAATTCGATCCACGTATCACAAGACCTAGAACTACCTTCTTGAACTTGCGACATCTGTGGCGGCAGAAAGAAGTTTCCCCTTGTCCCAATGGCTGTGTTTACAAGGTCACAGTGAGGACCATTTTACTCTATGGTAGTGGAGCTTTGTCCCATCGATCTGAGGATTTGATGGGAATTCAAGTATTTGTCCGTCGCTGCCTGCGAAGCATAGCTGGTGCTGGATCGCACAAAAGTGCCCTCACTGCTGGGGTGCGTAGGTGAGTACGATGGCTCAATGGTGTATTACGGGTAAAAAAGCAATGCTTAACAAGTCCGGTGGAATGGAACTTATTGCGAGAATAAAATTGTATGGTAAAGTGAAAAGACTTTTGGTGGACTCACCATAGATTTATGCAGAATGGGGGAGATGTTCGCCTATTAAAAGCATAATTCCATTTGTTGAGAGTTTCTTACGATACCGTTTAATTGCGTTTTGTAGCCTAATGGCTAACAAGTTGTGAAATGCGATTCAAATGCTACAACACATCGTCAACTCGTATTTTAAATATTGCCAGATTGGAGCAGGGACGATATACCTAGGGCGTTCCAAGGCTGGCATACGCGGAGGGAAAAGAAATTTCTACGGCATTCAAGCCGGCTATACTGTATTGTCATTTTCAGAGGATGACCTCTTAGGTTAGTGTAGTGGTTCAATTCCAGCAGCAGACGACATATGTGATTTGGGTTCTTCAGATTCTGGTAAACCATTATGAGATCCCCCAGCAAACGCCGACAACGAGTGCTGTGCATTCTTAGAGATTTCAGTCTAAGCTGATAGGACAGATGAAAGAGGTCCCTGACGTTCTTGGTTGCCCTTCCTTGAGGAGTTTCGACAGTAATGAAATCCTGTTTCTGCCACGGCTGCCACGCCTAGATAGCATATTCCACGAGCGGTCTTATGTAGACGTTAGGGGGAAGCATGAAGTTTCAAACCGACCGAAGGCTCTGCGAAGAAGGCCGAAGTGTCGGTTTCCGGTTCTCTTCGCCTTCTCTGCTTGTTTTGAACACCCGAGATCTCCCTGTACCAATACACCCAGGTCACGCTCCTGAGAGACCTTCTCCAAGATGTGGTCTCCAAGCTTGTAAGCGCTCACCGGCTGGTGACGCAGATGTATCAATTTGCACTTAGCTATGTTCATTTGAAGCTTGTTCCGCTTCGACCATTCGTAAATGCAATCTAGATCATGTTGGAATAGATCGTGCTCTTCATCTTTACTAATCGCCCGCCATATCTTGACGTCATCGGCGAAAAACAGGAAATTTGAGGAGATAACTGGTGCCAGGTCGTTGATAAACACCGGGAATAAGCGCGGTCCCACCACTGAGCCCTGTGAAACACCATATCCCATCTCAATCAGGTTAGAGAGTGATGCTCTAACAAGCACTTGACGCTTCAGTTGGTGAAGAAAGCTGTCAATCCAACTAAGAACAAGATCTCCGATTCCGTAGCTATAGCCTGTGAAGTAGGATGCGGTGATTCAACCGGTCGAAAGCATTGGAGAAGTTTAGATAAATGACGTCGACTCCGACCACACCATCAGCCACTTCCGTCCAACTACCTCGTGCAATAAGTAGGTTGGTAGTGCATGACCGGTGTTGACAGAAGCCATGCTTCTTCTGCGCCAAGATATTGCATTTTTTCTATTAGAGCCTCAGCGACGGCTGCTTCCATCACGTTCCAGTGCACAGGGAAGAGAGTCACTGGGCGATAGTTTGCAGGCTCTTAACGGCTACCGCCTTTAAAAATTGGGATGATAATGCCACACTTCCACATACTGGGAACTTTCTGTTCATCGAAGCACCTTTGTAGGAACTGTGACAGTGGTTCAGCTAGCTTGGTGGCCGAGGCCTTCAGTGCTTTCGGGCGGATGCTTTCTGCTCCCGGCAAGCTATGATCGTGCAGGTAGAGTACATTCCTTGGCACAATTAATAGGTTGCAAATTACATGCGTAAACAACGGAGTCGGTAACGTGCATGACATTACAGGGCAGATAGAAGCTGCGAGTTCGAAAATTAAGGCGTATTTAGCCGCAGGGCATTAGCTGCTTCTTCGGAGCTTTACGCTCCACCGCCTGTAGCTAAAAGTGGAGAGTTGTCATGCTTCAATTTACGAAGATTGTTGACATGCATATATAGTATTTTGTGGTTTGCCAGGAATCTTTTGGCTAAGCACTGTTGAGAACTTACTTTGTCCACACGGACAAGTGCAGTGCAATGGTTGCGATGGTTCAGGAAATTGCCCCAAGTCTCTGAGTCGGGGTTAATCTTCTAAGCACGCCAGGCTGCATCCCTTATCGCCAGGCATTTTCGAGTCCTGCTCCTTAGAATTGCAGGCATTTTGACGGGACGAAGTGGCTTGGTCTCTGATGATTTATTGATCGTGTCGCTGAGTCTCAACAAAATCTGTCCAAACTTTGTCAAGGGGACCGGTGTTTGAGATTTTCCAAGCAGATGCCTCGACGAGTTCTTTCAGGACGTGGTAGCGTGTGATTGTATGAGTTAGTTCGGAGTATTCAGATGGATACTCTGCATAACACACATAGTTGAACGTTAGCACTACATAGTCACTGAGACTTAGTGGACTATGCATCAATAACTTGTCAACCATGAGCTCTTCATTCGTGGGTACAAGGTCCAATATGGACGGTTTGTTTACTGTCCTGAATCTAGTGAGCGTGGTGGCATGATTGTACAAGGGAACATTGGTGAGCAGTTCATGCACGTCTGCTTTGAAATGTTCACAGGTCAATGCCGATACCACCAGATCGTGTAGATTGGCGTTTATGAAGATGAGAATGTGGCTGTATCTAGTGCGTGTTACCCTGTTCAGGACACGCATCAAGCGGGAATGCATTTCCGGAGTGGACGTTGGGGGGCAGTAAATGACAGCTACGACACATGTGTCGTTGTGTCTTAGTCGGAGACGGCAACAGGGTAAGTCGGTAACGTGAGTTTTCAGACCATCAACTATTGCACATTGCAAGTCGCTGCAGTAGTAGAGTAGGACCCCACCTTCTCTGCTGTGGTCGTCGTCCCCGGTGAGTGACGTTCCTGCTATCTCAACCTCAGCATCAGACACCTCTTGGTGCAACCAAGTTTCGGTAATAGAAATTAGGTCCCAAGCATTCGCAACCTGACGTAGCCGAAGTTCGGTAAGTTTACTGAGGAGCCCTTGGGTCTTAGTGTACATACATGAACGTTTCTCAGATGTAAGCAATGTTTCGGAAGTTGTGCAACTCACACGTGAACTTCCGCCTACTAGTGAGTATCCGGTGAACAATCGTTCTTTCAGTGTGTACTTGGATTCAACGTCTTATTCATCGTCTGTGTAGTTACTCCCGTGGTTAATCATCTACATACAGTGTAAAATGTCTGGTCAAAATCATCTACTACAGGTGTTATGGGCTCATTAGACACAATACTGGTGCATTGTTCTTTTGTAGATTCCATCGCGTTTTGGTTTGTTGGGTGACGTATCATTAGGAGGCATATCGCTGACTGTCTTCAGCCGAAGCTCAGATGGTAACCTGCAAAGATACATGTACCAGCTTTTTAGCTGCCGTGCTAGGCAATGGTAATCAGACTGGTTCCTTAGAATAACCGTTGGCACTGAAAAAGTTGTGCTTGCATTTGCACGTACTACTTGTGGCTGGTGACCGCCTACCGAGGGGGGGGGGATGGTTTAGTCTGCCAGATGTAGTGTGGTATAAGGCTAGAGGTGGGCAAAACTTAAGCTGGCAGCTGGAAATAAATTCACTAACGAGCAAACTAGGTGCCGTTAGTCTGTCTCGCCTTCAGGCTGGAGTCCATATGACCCAGCTTGTGTTACAAAACATGGCTCGCAGTTTGCACCACTGGTGTGTCTACTCTTGTCATGTAGTCGGACTGTCGTTTTATAGTCTGTTTGGTGCTGAGTTATTAGTGAGGTAATGTCACGGAAGTTTTAGCTATTTAGGTTTGTCACTATTTCCCTCCCTACCTGTCTTAAGTTTTGCCCGAAAACGTGTTAGAACAGATCCTCCCTACGTAAGCAAACCTCGTTATGACCATTTGCACTCTTCACCATTCACTAAGTGACACTAGCCTAGTCTGACTTTTCGTTTGACAATGACTTATACAGTCGTGACTTTAGACGCGGTGCTTGTCACCTTACGCTTGCCTGAGGGGATTGATTGATTCGTGTATCGATCGTGCCTGTGATATAGTTCCATCAATTGGTCCAGGTGACTGGCACGTATCGGTACTCTGGTTCTTTTGTGTTACATTGTTTCTGACTATTGCAGTTTGAGATAGGATTATTGTAGGCCAATGTGCTGGATACTGTTGGAGTTGATGTTGAATTTGTTGTTCTACTCCGTTGTGAAAAGAGCACCGTCGTTATCCCCAGCTTTGTGTTCTCAATGGACCAGGGGATTTTTACGAGTTGCTCAAAGCCAAGGGGAATTGTCAGTAAAAGTTAATATCTGAGTACGACGCGTAGCGTTGATAATTGCACGGAAGCACTGTAGTCGATGCAGCCGTATGTTTACATGATGGCCAGCTCTTTTTAATTATGACGTAGGGAAGGTCTAGACGCTTTGATTCTAGATGATTGCAGGGGACATTAAACTTTTCACCTAGTTCCTATCCTATTATTAGTCGTTACGTAGCTTAAAGTGGTTGTACGACAGCAGAGCATTGACTTAATGGCTGATGTACTGCCACCGATGATAATCCCGGCTGCAGTTGTAGCCAATATAGAACTTTTACTAAGCCTGTATTCCTTGACAATCGCCGCTGCGTTATGGCATTTTCGTGCTAAAATAACTGTGCACGTACCAAGTGGGACAGCCATTCAAGCAATGCAGGCCCAAAAAGGGTGTTTTATTGTTCGGTCTTTTCGTATCTCTCTCATCAAAACCAGCACACTGCGTGCTAGTGTTTGCTGCATCCAGAGCATTATATGCCAGCTTGAAACACTGTTCCGTACCCGCAAATGCTGTTCATTTGGGGCTCGCTGTGCTTTGTTCTGCGTCCAAATTTCTTTTGCGTTATGATCCTAGTCCTGTCTCGGCCCATAGATCGCATGATGCAGTTGTCTGTAGTAACACGCAAGCACATGCAGTTGGGGTCAGTTTGCAGTGGCACGAAAGGCGAGAATCACTGGCAGAATGGACAAGCCGCAAAAACTAAGGAAGATGAAAAGTAACAAGGACACCGGGGCGGAAGTCGACAAAACAGCTCGAGGCCTACGGGGCAAGCAGGAAAAGGGCAACGAACAACAAACGACGTTAGGACCAGGTCGAGAAGAGCGGTGAACGTATTTGTGAAGGGTCCGAATTTTCGGAGATATACGCGTTTGATTGCGCCTCCAGAAATAACCACGAGGAGAGCGACGCAACCCAGATTAAACAAATCAAGAACATCAGAACGAATCCAGGCTGGTCAGAATAAGACGCGCGGAATGGAAGATACGAAGGCAAATCGGCGAACGCCGACCTATCGGATGACGGAGATCGGGGCATGAATGTGACGCCGAGCGAAAGAACAATGTATGTTCTGTGGTGGTCGGGAACTGTCCTCTTTAAGTGCGCGCGTGTGTGCTAGCAGGTGAACCCGTTGAGTGTTGGCAATAAAGACTGTTGTCGCTACATTGGTGCCGTGACCAGTTCAATTTGCGGACAGAGATGCGGAGGAGTGGCTTGACGAGTTCGGGGAACTTGCGGCCTGCAACGGAGTCAAGAGTGATGCCAACCTGCTCACGGCCTTAGGCACGTTGTTAACCGGCAAAGCGATAACGACGTATCTGTTCACGTCGAGGTCCGAAACTGGGTGCTCTTTCAGCGAAGTGAAGGCGGCATTGCAAGCAGAGTTCGGGAAAGAAATTGATCGTCGACGAACGCCGACCTATCGGATGACGGAGATCGGGGCATGAATGTGACGCCGAGCGAAAGAACAATGTCGGGAACTGTCCTCTTTAAGTGCGCGCGTGTGTGCTAGCAGGTGAACCCGTTGAGCGTTGGCAATAAAGGCTGTACGCCACTACCGTTGTTCACGGTACAAGCTGACCAGTTGTTTGAATTGAGTAGGCGGACTGACGCGAAACGGGACGCACGCAAGTCACACAAAGGTCGAATAGGCGATGCATCGATTTTCGATAAACAGCGATTGCGGTGGCCACCGAAAAACTGGGTACTGTACAGCGTTTTGTATTGGAACGTGGTCTGCAACATATGGTTCGGCGGTTAAACACAGTGTTGGCTGAGTTCGTTTAAGCTGTTCGTGCAACCCAAAGCAAGCTTTTTCTAGTGAGAATAATAGGCCTAACAGGAACTTAAAGGATGAGGCGTTCGCACGTGTGAGTTTCAGTAACAAGTTTATCCAGTCTCAATGTGACTAAGATAAGGAAGGGTTGAGAATCATTTGGCAAACTAATATTCGCTTCGTAGAGTTGATAACTCCAAATACAATGAGGGTAAGCTCGGTGTTGAGCAGCAAAATAAGGAGGAGTAATCCGTAAAAATATTGAGAATGAGTGATGCGACCGCACGATAGCTGAGAATATGGTTAAAATTGTTGGAGAATTCAGTGTATATGTATCAAGGAAACCTGAATGTTTATTGTTGCACATCATCCAGTTGGATATTCTGGGGGAATCGATATTGATGTGTGCCTTCGAAGTTATGAGCCACCAGATTTTTCTGTTTGTATATAAAGCGGTATCTGTGCTATGTTGTTTTAATAACCAACTACTTTCCACAAACTGCTTCTAAGTTTACCTTGTATTCTTTCGAATATAGAATATGTAAACGCCACAGATTTTATTAGTATGAGTAGCGAGATAGAATCATTGATGGCACTTCTCGTTTCTTTTTGTACTTCAGAACACACATGTCTTTCATCGCTCAGGCTACACACAGACACAAGCTCCGTGGTTCGGCATCAGATGATTGTCACATATGTAGAATCACTGGGGAAGTACTACTGCTGGGTTAGTGTAATAAGCGTTGCCTTTCAATTTTCACAAGCCGTTGTTTACATTATCTCCGAACTTTAGAGAATCTGGTCGTTTTAACACCTCAAAATAGGATATACGAAACAACTAGATGAGTTACTTAGACTCAAATGCACATTTGATTTCAGTGTGAATCCATAAGCACCATCCGAGCTGATTGTACACCTTTTATTTTATACATCTCGGTGACTGCAAACGTCCATGCACACTAAGCCTGAATCGTTATAATAATTACTGCACCGTGCCAATATCGATCATAGATCAGAAAACCGCTCTTCGTACAAACAGGCATCCCTAGATTTCATTACATTACTCGTCAACCCACACGCTTAAAGTCTTGGTTGCTGCCTTCTTATATCCGAAGGCCACGTCCCTAAGTGCAAACTGACCTGACACAGGAAAACTGAACTCTTCGCATTGCACCTGGACATGGTACTTTCGTGTGAAATTGCAGGCACAAAGCCACAATACACTTCATGGGAAATGCACGGTGTCCTGTCCGCCCACATGTAGTCCAAATGAGCTCCGTTTCCGAGTGCTGTTCAGGCTTGTCCTTGGGGTTATCACAGCCGAGATGTGCAGAATGGTGACTCTTTGCAGTGTTTATAAATCAAACTTCATAACTCCGTAAAGTACCACGTCACCAAAACCTTGGTAGTTCGGGCAAAGGTTTCGTTATCTACTCTGATGAGTTCGCCATAGCTCTGGTACCAGTCATTCACGTTACTCAATTTCCGCTGACTTACAAGCTTCTATACCACTATCATTGTTCCAGCAGTTCCATCAAACGACCGTGGTTCTATGGCCCACATAGTGTTCTGTTGGCCAATGTTACTTTTCTCATCTAATATTTACATACTAGTAAAAGGAAGTCCCTTGGTGCCTTATGCTAAAATGATGCCGGAAATGTCAATGTGAAGAAGTATAGTTCATCCTGACTGCAATTAAAATTTGTACGATGGCCGTCATATGATATGGACCGTGTGCTTCGCAAACTCATTTTTCTACAATGAGATATCAGTAAAAGCGAAAGAACAGATTGTCATGTCGCTGTAGTTTGCGCATCCAGCAAACTGGTGATATCAGTCCCTAGACAGAATGCGTTCTAAAGATTCGTAAGCGCACTGGCCCAACGGTTTATGGCATGATGTTACTGAAGGGGTGCAGCTCAGTCGTGACCATCGGTTTAAAGTACATTCCGAGATCTCGGGTTCCTTTGACAACCAACGGACAGCAGCTGTATGTTGTTGGTAACGTCGCTAAGTAGAGATCCAAACAACAGTGGATCTCGTAAATCCGTTGCTTAGAATAGGTGAAACAATTATTTTGTCTGCATAAACAGAACAAGCGATCAGTGCAGCTGGGCTGGCAACATTAGCTATTCAAATCACGCAGTCCTAGCGTGAAAAAGCGGAGATGATGGCATAAACGATGAAGCAACATCATGGTCAAGTTCCTTGCCCCGGATTAATGTCCACACTGAAGGCAAATTTCACGGAGGCTATTTTTAACCATAAGATGAATTGTTTACAACGTGGTACACGGCATGGAACCATCAGAGGTCCTTAACCTTTTGTATCTAATGGACTTTGTGGTACTCAAGATATTGTTCCTTTCTAGTATTCTCCGGCCAACACACACCATCACGCCATTGATTGTAAGCCATGCATTCGTTCAGTGAAGATGCTTTAATTGTTGGCGGTAACACACACCTTCGGTGCTTGCAACATAGCCAGCACCGAGACAGAAAAGGGTTGACAGCGAGGGAGACTAAACATCTCAGTGTCCTGAGTTAATTTGCACGTATGGGAACCATTCAGCTAGTGCCTGGAGTTTCCAAAATAAAAACTTGATGGCCAGGGACATGCAACGTTGAGATCGCCTAAGATAATAACCATGTGTATTCACTTTGTATTCTGGTCCCCCTTTTTTGTCGAAGGTCGTTTCATTTCAATTTCAGTTTCACTGTGGTTCGGAGTAGGACTCCCAGCACACGCCCAGAGAATAAAGGGAAGGGAACGAGGTGTAAATGCAGTAAATGATATTCAAAATTGGATGGAAATGATTGTGAGCTAGCTGGCTGGCTCACTTATTCAGTATTTACTCACAAAGTGCTCTGTCACACTAAGAATAACAACTTCCTTCTGTCGATTTTATTTTCCGACTCAAACCATGTATCATTCGCGAAGTTGGTTTGTTACTAGAAATAAGTTCGTTTTACTTACTGTCATTCAGTTGCAGGAGACTACAGTTCGTGAAACTGGTTGAAATAACTGCTGTATTAGACATTATGTGATGTGGAAAAGCTGAATGCTTGCGTCTTCTGTTTACACGTATAGTTTTTGAGTAAAGAAGAGCAGAATAGCGAAACTGGGATAACTGCGTTCGTTTTTGCGTCACCGCATTGCCGGTACCGTCGACTGATGCCGGTCGGGTTTGAGCCAGATGAAAGAAGGGCAATCGTGCAAATGAGCTTAAAGTCATGTAAGTTTTGTACCCAGCAATCTGTTACCGTTATGCTACACTTGCAAACTGATATCGAATCCTTCAGCAACAATGATGCGGTTAAGGTGATAAGTGACATGCGGAGTACACCGTTCCACTTTCTGCTCATATTGTCTTTTCAAAAGAATAGCTTTTTCCGTGAATCCAGCAGTGCTTGATATATGTGCATCGCGCATACGTATGTGTGCAGCGATCTTACGCTTTTGTCCCAGAGAGGTGGCGAACACTTTGCCATTTGTTGTGTTACTGAACCACTGGATAAGCATGGGAAGATTTACACGATCGTGTTCGGTAATAGTACACCAGACCAGATTCAAGTAAAGTTATCTGATCCCTTCAGAAGACCGCAATGTGAAATGGGTGGGTCCGACACTACTGTAACAAGGATCTCTGACCAAAGTATTTAGCGTCACATAAAAACCTTAAACGACTCATTTTCGGAAAATACTATAGGCGAAGATGCTAATAAATGAGAGAATGGACCGTTCGTGGAAAGTCACATGATAAGATAGTAGTCATCAGATTACACCGTATAATGCAATTGGCCTCTTCAGTCGCGTAAGTAAAGCTTACACTTGATCTCAGTGGTCCCCGATACTGCCACCAGTTCCAGCAACTTTCAGACTTGAAAAAGGGAGAGCAATGAACAATGAACAAGGATATATAACAGGTAAAAAAGCGATTGCTTTACAAGTCCCGTAGGATGGTTGAAGTGAAAGTAAACTTAAGCGTAAATCAATTTAAGCGTCTAGTGAATTCAAGTGCCCCTTATTCATATAAACGTTGTAGAATGTGTACTGAATTGTTGCTGTAGAGTACTATGGGAAGTGATATGGGGAAGGCATGTCTTAAGAACAAAAGAAACGACAACGCTTACTCGTGCGCCACTTTCTTGGACTGAGGTAAATTGATGAATGCAGCTGTAATATTTCCGAAACTATATTCCACAACAGCAGCGTGTAAATAGTGAAGCACAAAAGCTGAGGATGAGCACCGTTTATCTTTTTCGCGTTTGACGTAGACATCTCTGATTATATAGCGTAATGTAGGTGGATAAGCGAATCATCCAGACGTCTTTTGAATACCGTTAGCGTGGGGGAAGAAACATTGTATGTGGGAAGAGCATTCCGATGTTCGCATACACGAGGGGAAAAGAAATTCCGGCGGCATTCCAACCGGCTGTATTGTGTGGCCAGCTTTAGCTGGTGTCCTCTGGGTGTGGTATTGCTATTCAGCTTTAGTAGGTGACGACAAGAATGGTTTTGATTCCTCAAGATCATATAAGTCATTATCAAGTCGCCACGCAGGCGTCGATATTGTCCACTGTAGACCCCGAGGGTTTTCAGCCTCAATCGGTAAGGGAGATAAAACTGGCCCTTTACGTTCTTGATCGCCCTTCGTTGTGGCAGTTCAAGAGCGGTAAGATCTTGCTTTTGCCATGGCTGCCAGGCGTGGATGGCGTACTCAGAATGAGGCCGAATGTAGGCGTTCAGCATCTTGGAAAAGATGGAAGGATCGAAGCGCCCGAATGCCCTCCGCAAAAAACCAAGGTTTTGGTTAGCTTTTTTGCAGGCTTTCTCGGCCTGACGGGAATAACCCAGATCTTCCTGAACTATCACTCCTAGATCGCATTCCGTTGTAGTGCGCTGCAATATTTTATCCCCCAGTCTGTATTCGCAAGTGGCTTTATGGCGGATGCTCAACACCTTGCACTTTGTAGCGTTGAACTGAAGCAGGTTCTGAGTCGACCATTCGTAGACCCTGTCCAGATCATCCTGAAGTGCTGCATTGTCGCGGGTTGTTCTAATGGCCCGTCATATCTTGAGATCATCAGCGAAGAGTAAGGAGTTGGAGTTGATTACTGTTGCGAGATCGTTTATGTAAATCAGGAATAGTCGTGGACCAAGTACTGAGCCCTGGGGCACTCCGCACTTAACGTCAATTGGGTCAGAGATGACACCGCGAACTCTGACATTCAGATGTCGTTGAAGCAAGAAGTTAGCTATCCAACCGAGGATTGGGTCACAAATTCCACAACACTGCAGCTTGTGAAGGAGGATACGGTGGTTTAGACGGTCGAACGCCTTTGAGAAGTTCAGATATACTGCGTCAACACCTATGCCGCTGTCAACGGTCTCAGTCCAACTGGATCTGGCAAGCAGCAAGTTTGAAGTGCTTATCGGTTCTTGCGAAATCCATGTTGTTCTTGTGCTATGATATTGCGTTCTTCCAAGAAGTTCATCAGCGCTTCAGCAACAATCGCTTCCATGATTTTGGAGAGCACCGGAAGTAGTGTTATCGGGCGATAGTTGGCCGGATCTGTACGACTTCCCTCCTTATGGATGGGAGTGACGATGCCTTGCTTCCACATTGTTGGCACGCGCGTCTTATCAAGACATCGTTGGAAGAACTTGCAGAGTGGGTCCGCCAGGTTTACTGCAGCCAATTTCAACGCTTTTGGACGAATATTATTAACACCGGGAGAGGTATGCTCGCGCAGGGCAATTAGCCTTTTCATGACATCCTCAGTCGTAAATGTGATGTGGCTAAGTCCTGGTGGTGGTACAACGATTGGGCACAGTGTATGCGGCGATGTCGTGCTCTGGAAGTTCGGGGTGAATTGTTGACATAGGGCGTTGGCCGCTTCGGTTGCGTTTTGTGCAAGTCCACACAATGTGTGTAAAGCAGGAATTCCTCGCTGCACTTTACGGAGCTTGTTAACGTGTCTGTACAGGAGCTTGGGGTTTGAAAGGAATTTCTCGGCTAGGTTCTGTTGGTGCTGTCTTTTATCTTCGCGTACCAGGTTTACGCAGTGATTCATTTGGATAGCGTAGACTTCCAATGTTTCGGCACTCGATGACTCCTTGTATCTTCGCCAGAGTAAATTCCTCGTAACGATACACTTGCGTGTCCTGCTGCGTATGAATGATTTTACTGTCTTCGCTCGCGAAGGTTTTTTCCTAGAAGCACTAGTTACTAACGTGTTGAATTGGTGAGCAAATTCAGACCAGGCGTCATCGGGGGATCGTTCTGCTAGAAATGTCCAGTTTGTAGCATTTATAAGTTTGAGTAGAGCGCCGTAATCCGTAATGAGCTGACATTCCTCGGTGTTTTCTGAGGAATACTCTGCATAACAGATGTACTTGAACATGAGGGTTGCATGGTCGCTACGGCCTAAAGGACTCTCTATCGATACCGTTTCGATCATAAGCTCTTCATTGGTGAATACAAGATCCAGGACACCCGGTTTGTTTCCCGTCCTGAATCTTGTGGGAGATGTGATGTGATTGTAGAGTGGTAACCCACTGATTATCTCCTGTACTTCCATTTTGATGTGTTCGTTGATACAGGCTGGGGTTTCTATGGTATGAATATTGAAGTCGCCAACCAGGAGTATGTGGCTGTACAACTGCGAGAGAATGGTCTTCATTGTGGAGGCTAGGCGGTTGTCCATTTCCAAAGTAGCCGACGGAGGGCGATACACCACACCCAACAAACATGCGTCCCCACGGCTAAGTTGAAGACGACACCAAAGCGCATCGACAATCTGAACCTCTGAGTCATCGATGAGATCAATGTGTAGTTCGCTGCGATAATAAAGTACTACTTCACCTCCTCTACTTGGTCGATCGTTGCGTAGAATAGACATCCCAGGTAGTGCGACTTCTGTATCAGTGATCGCTTCATTCAACCAGGTCTCGGTTATCATAACGAGGTCGCTTGACATCGAGGTCTGACATAGGCGAAGCTCCGTCAGTTTGCTTAAAAGACCTTGTGCGTTGGTATAAAAACAGGAGAGTGATTCATAGGTTAGAAGGTTATTTGTGGATATAGACAACAGGTTTGAGACTTTGCCGACCCTCTTGAGGTCGGCTGCTACTAGTTTTTTGGAATTGTCTTAGGCTCGTGAGAATGATTTGGGATAACTCTCTGCACCGTGTGATCAGGTTCATGATGATCCTGGTGGTCACTCACCTCCTGCAGTGCCTCGCCGGATGCTATGACGGCAGTCAGATCAGTCTCTGTGGTGGACTCTGCAACAACGGTTGTTCCCACTGAGTTGGTTCTCTCCATGGAGTAACCAGTAGCCTCTGGTCGTAAACCTGCTGCTTTAATTCGAATTTCTGTTGGTAGCATGTTCCGGAATTTACCCCAGTTCTCTAGAACTGTCTGTAAAGTTAGCTCAGACGGTAAGACCAACTTCAGCAACCTAGGACCACACCCTTTGTAATTTGGTGATACGGGAATCCTGGTCAGGGAAGTAGCAATGACATTTTCTAAAGACAGCGCCTCACGGATGTATCGCCATTGCTCCAGGTCATGTGCCTGAACTTCTTCAGGAGGTGAAGCTTGAGACTCAGGGACGCCATGAATAATGACGGTTTTCAGCGCGTGTTTTCTACTTCCCTGTTTATTGTTCATATCCTTTGAACGTTCTTTCCACGGAATATCCGGTAAGATACATACTCCGTTGCATGCTCTGTGATGTCGATTTGCAGCGAGCAGAATGGATTCCGTTTCTTCCGCGGAATGTAGTGTTACTCGAAGTAGTCGAGGTTCACCGTAGTGTAAGTTGTTTGGGTGTCTTGCGATGCGGCTCAGCGTAGTGAGTTCAGCGCGCATGCTGATGGCACTACAGATGGAATCCCACTGACTACGATCGTCTATCAGTTTGCCCTTTATTGTGTTGGATTTGGATTCAGGAACGTTAGTGCACACAAGACTTAAGGCACCATGATTCCGCCTTGTGGTTTGCGACTTAACAGCATTAGGTTCTTTGGCTTTTTATCGATTTGTGAACCGCACTGGCGATAGCGATCCATGTTGAGGCACAGTTTTGACCTTTCCGATAAGTGGAGTCAGAGGTGTCTTTGACGGCGTTTTCCTAGAAGCAACCGCTGCGTAGGAAGTCCAGTTATTTTTTACCGTAGGCTTGCTGGAGTTTTGTGTGTCGAGTATGTCAACTGAATTACTAATTATTACACCGTTGGAGGACGTAGTGGCAAGTGGGTTGTAAACGACTTTTTCACTTAGTGGTCATGAGGCTAGGGGTCGTTGGAGACTGAGACGTGATGGTGGGGTTGGGATGCCTGGCCCTCTTCCTCGGCCTAAACGGGGAGTTTGTAGGTGTCCGTTCAGTTTCAAGTATAGCGTTGTTTACTTTCACAGCTGCGTTGCGAGCGTTCACCAGTTGCTCAACTGTTTCCGCCAACTTTTCACACGTTTTCATTAGAAAAATTACACAACTAACGACAGGAATGGATTTGCACACCTGGCAGAACCAAAATGCTTCGGTTTTGCTGCTGTATTGTCTAGTTTCGAGTGCACTCATCCCTAAACACTTCGAATGGTACGCTTTTTGACAGTTAAAGCAAACTGGACCAGACTTAACAGTTTTTACACATAGGTCACAATTGATTTTCGAATGGGCCATTTCTACTTGAGGCGTGTACTTTGTTATTTTGACTTGCACCAATTCCAAAAGGGATTAGATAGAAAAGGAAAGTTCAGAATCTATGTTGTAGATCTCTCACCACTAGCTTAGAATGGATAATTCTAATGAATTATGTGGTCACGTTCAGTAATGAGGCAGCGAAGTGGGAATGACCGCAGATGGTGTTGATATGGTGTAGAGATTCACCACTAACAAGATGGAATGGAGTAACTGGATGTGTACACTACAATAGGGGTAGCAAGAGGATAGAGAGACTGACGCACCGTGTATGACTTCGCTTCAGTTTTCGTTGCGCAGCAATCGGCGCTGGTTTGAGGTCAGGGGGGTCAGACGTGTGGCGTCCAGATGAGTCACCCGTTCCTTAGGGTAGGTAGGTGATGTGCGTGCAGGTAAGTGGGCAGGTAGGACTGGGGCAAGACAGAACGACTTGGAAAATACTGTCTATTGACGACAGTGGCTGCACAAAAGGCGGACCAAATTGACAACTATCGCTTTGTACAGCGACTAGAAGGAGTGGTAGTAAGATGCTCGGGTGACTCCCAAAAAGCTCTTTAAAATAGGACCACCAGAGTTCTTGTGCGACGAGAGGAAAAATAAATTATCCGATAAAATTCAAGCACGGTTGATTTCCAAATTGCAAAAGCACAGTTTGCTGCTGATCCAGGAATGACAGATCCAAAAGGTGAACAGTGGAAGGTGGAGCTCGCGGAGCCCAATCGAATGATAGTACGTAGGTCACTGTGAGAATAAATCCAAAGATTTCAGGGCGAATAACGCAGGAGGACACTTTTTTTGTGACTGCTCGTTAATTTAAGCGTCTACCAATTCCAATGTAAAGCGACAGAGACTGATGTACTGGTACGTGCATGCATCATCGCCCGTTGCCTGCTAACCCGGCATATTTTACTATTTCAGGCAATCTTGTTTTTCAACTTTTCATTTCGCTGGCTCATGATTGCCAGCTAATACTAGAACGGATCAGTGGATAAAGGAAAATGTAGCAACTGCACCCCGGTTCTCGGACAACCCTAAAGCAAATGAAAAAGTCATTGTCTAGGCGTAACAAGCATAACCACGACACTCACTACAGTTAAAACCCACAGAGGACTGCCTTATCTGAGTATTATGAGGAAGTGAGGATCAATCTCTTCAAGGGACAAAATCCACATTTCCGTGACTCAGTGGTGTGTGTAGGATCACCCGGTGTAACCAGTTGCGCATCGTAATGTCACTGGCTTCTTGTAGACTCCTCAATTAGCTCACCCTGACTATGAGACTCTGAGATCACTTGAATAACCGTGAACGGTCAAATACAAATCATTCATTGCAATTAAACCTGTAGTACGAAGTTTGTTTTAGTTACGCTAGATGACAGGTGAAGGCGTCGTTTCTACACGACAAATATTAATTTCCGAAGTTTCTAGAAACAGGAGACGCAACAAGTTCCGCTTTGGCCAGTTTACATGGGGACATGCTGTCCCATCTCGTGGGCTAGACTACGTACCTCAAGTCATAGGGATACTTCAGATACACTGTATCCAAAGTAAGCCAGAAGTATACTGGAAGACTAACGGCTTCTTATCATGCGCTCTGTGGTGTTCTACTCGTTTCTCTGAGCTCAACAGTATTAACCGCGAGGTATTCTTGTACAGTAAGACCTCTGGAAGTAATAATAAACACTGACATTATTTATGATCCGTTGTATTCCTCCTTTACTATTTTATTACCCTCAAGACAAGAAGAAGTGTCCCGAATGCAAATCGTCCCACAGCACTCTCTCTACAATACAGGACCGGTTTCCGGATTATATGAATGCTGATTCCACCAGTCACCGGAGAAACAATTCACCAACCCACGCATTGCGTTGGTCTTCGAAACGAGTGAACGAACTGCAGGCCAACCAATCTCCATCTGTGTTCGCATCAACAATGTTACGGCTGTTCATGTCAAGCTCAATCGCCCTTTGTGGCTATTCATAAGCTAGGCATAATTGTTCACCATGCTCATAGACACAAGACTCCATGGTTAATCGAAGAGCCATCAGTATGTGCAAACTTCCAGTTATCCTCAAACATCATTTCTTGTGCTTGAAACATCTATGTGAAGCCTATTTAATTACATAATCAAAATAGAAGGTCATGTCTTCTATGCACAGCGGATGAAAGAGGAGGCACAAAAATGGTGCTAAGTTCTAGCGATCTTTATCAACTTGAACAACAAACGTGTAACTAATCAAACTGACCGAACGCGTCGGCTTTTCGCTTTTTGCACTGGTGTTTTTTGAACTTTGTTGAGTCATTCTGGAATATATGCCAGATTGTCCTTTCCATGGGAACAACTGCCTTGTTCATTCTACTGAAAGGTGCAGCACAAAAGAAAATGATGGATCAGTTGAACGATTTCCTAATGTGAGTAAAACAGTAACGCTTAGCGAGCCCTGCAAAATGGCTATAACGAGAATTTCAAACTCCACATAATAACGGTTAAAAAGAGATGTGGTGTTCAACCTACCATGTTGTTAGGTCCAACGTAAACATGAACGCTCCAATCCAAACTTTATTGCGAAGATTAATGACCACATTGTATTTTTGCATTATATTTCCCGATGAACACGGACTAAACTACGTAGAGCAAGCGGGTTGGCGATCGTCAAGGTTGTATTACACCGCAAACCTAGATGCAGAAATAGCGAACCTTGGAAAAACACATCCGACGGAGAAAATATTCCAATTCGACTTCAGCCGGCTACAACACTTTGTCAGCTTGAGTTGCGTGGTGCTGTACCAAAGCTCCAGGTGGTGGTAGATCTGGATAGAGTCCTTGTGGGGTGTGCATGCGGTTTGGATATCACTTTGCAGACGTCGGTAGTGTTCAGTAGATATTCCGTGAACCTCCAACCAACACTGCTGTCAAAATAGAACAGGCCCTTAGCAATCCTATTCGCCGTCCGCTATGGATTCAAGCATACTACGATCGAACCTGTGCCAGGACGGTTAGGTCTGGTTGGTGTATTGCATATGGGGTTTCGCGTAAGCACGATCGCTTCCGACGTCCACGAGGTTTCAGGGATTATAAGATGTCTTGAATGTTTGATGTTTTATTTAGCTAAACGAATGCCCTCCGCTGATAAGCTCAGAAGGGAACAGACAGTGGTGAAGTACGTGTATTTTACAGATCCCATCCGATTCAAAACCCAATAAGCTCAGTTATTCCTCTTTGTATCTAGTAGAAAATGCTAGGTGCGCCTGAAAAGTTCGGTGAATGATCGCAGAAAATAAAGGAAACATAGGTTACAGACAACATACATCTGCTGGTCTTCAAATTCATCACCATTAGCTATAACACGATTCTGACATCGGTAGTAGAACTGTTGGAAACTGCCAGAAAACGGCTATTGTGGAATTGCTCGAAGCAACGTGATCACGCATTGTTGAAAATCTGCAACTGTTGTATAGCGTAAGTTAAGGTTGGGAAATAAAAGACGTCCATCGGCGCAAAATCTGAAGAAAAAGGAAGGCGTTACAGAGCAGTACCCTTGCGATGAGCAAGAAAGTTGCTTATGCGGATCGCAGTTTGCGGGTGGACATCGTGGTGCAGGAAGTCCCACCCACCACACCGGTAAATTTCTGATCAAACCTACCGGATGCGTTTCAGCAGCCATGTTGAAACTCCCTCGTAAAGTGCGTCGTTGTCAGTTTGCCCTTCGGGTAGAGAGGCTTTATGGGTCAATCCATTGCTACCGAAAAATGCAACCAACATCGTCCTAAGCTTCGATTTTGTCAGCCGACGAATTTGGGACTGGAGGAAGACGTTGACAACATGTTACTGACTGTCGCTTGGTCTCCGGATCGTATTGGTAGCACCAGGTCTCATCTTCTGGCTTCCAAAAGTGCAGATTCTGGTTAGACATATCGAGGAAAACTCCAGATGTTTGCACTTGCTTTTGCTTCTGCACGTCTGTCAGCGTACGCGGTTAAAACCGGGCACAAATATTCCGTTGCTTTTAATGTTTTAATGCTTACATTTCTTCCGCTATCATTCTCAAAAGCAGCCACCTATCATGCACAAGCATCTGTCGCACTCGTTCGATATTGTTTGGTATTACGTTTGTTGACAGTCGTCTCGAAAACAGCTCATCCTCAGCAAATCCTCTACCATCTCTAAAGCGTTCAAAACACACAAACACAGATACATTTAACTCACTGCCTTAACACCGAACACTTGTACTGACAGTTCGTAAGTCTCCGCCACTGTTTTCCTTAAACGGAAGCAAAACTCGGCGTTTATTAGCTGCTCCATTTTGTGCTCTATTTTGCAAATGATACGAGTTCTCACAGAGACTCCGTTAGCTTAGTCGTACCATGCGCTAATGCTTCATTTCGGCGATTGGCAGATAGGGTTGGGCTTGTTGTCTCTCAATGGGTATGTGCGGGCCTCTTATCCTAATCAACACGGTTGTTAACATACGCAACCATCCACAAAGGTTTTCGGACGCACATTGTGGAAATATGCAGAATGGGAACGCATATGTCTGCCGATAGTGGGGATATGGCCACCGCAACTTGCTGCATGTAAGAGAAATACGTGCCGTACCGGGATGCAGCCGTACATGCCAAAAAATCTTGCAGGGGACTTTAGCATATGTGCACCACACAAATTATTTTTATCCTGTGTTCTGTAAGTAAAAACAAGAAGTCTAAACTAACAGCATATGCACGGACGTTTCTAGCTGAGTATGTGAGATAAGTTAGGCCTCGTGATGACCGAGTCTGGGCTGACAAAAATCTGTTATTGATGAACGGTAAGAACGTATAAGCCGTACATAAAGTTGTAATGCAATTTCATGATACGGTAGAACCTGTGTAATTTGACCACCCAAGGGACTTGGTCAAAGTAGTCAACATAGAGGTGGTCAACACGGAGGTACTCTACCAAGGACTGGGGTCTTTTACAAGGGACAATGCTCTCCCCCTTTTCTTTTATTGGTACAGCGAGAGAATCCCTATTTCAGCAGGTTGTGTTGAATGTAACTACGCCGACGACATCGTTTTAAGCAGTGTCTTTCCCACCAACGAGTCACTATCGGCGCTTCAAATAAGGGTTGGACGAGCTTGAACGGTGGTCATCTTCCCGATCCTGTCTTCAACGATACAAAGTACTGTGACCCAAACTTTTCTCTTCTTCACGCTGACAGGGGTCAAACTTTGCCCAGTGCTTCGAGCCCTATTGTTGTGAATGGATGCATTATACTTAGTTCACTCACTGTCAGGTACCTTGGTGTAATTTTATCCCAAAACTTAACATGGTAAATACACTTCCACGAAACAGTTCGCAAGGTAAGGATACTATTGTTTTATGCCCTGGGAATCAGAAAACTTTCAGTACCTCGTTAGTTATTCTATAAATTCGTAGCTGCCTGTATGCTGCCTCACTGGTTGCTCTGCTCGCCTTCTGGACTTCCTCAAAAAGACTTTACAATTATTGTCCGTTTGAGTAAGTTCATGTCTCTTGTAGACTTCATTGTTACCAAGCATTTCGATGGATGTCACATATTTTCTTCCCAGATATTAACTGATCCGCATCACCCTCTGCACGATCAGTGATCGGAAACTCGTTCCTTCTCATCTACACGCTACATACTTAAGGTTCTGTATTCTCGTACCGCTTCTTTTCATAATGTAGCGAGAACGACGCTGCAATGAAGCACAATCTTTATTGGTGCGATCACAAGCTACGTCACCACTCACACACGCGTACATTAATGAGTCATGTATCCTCCCCACCACGCACTATCTCTCTTGTCTTCCGCTAGCGACACGTCCATGCAATTTGGGGGCCTGGCGATGGAGTATTCCCGGTCCATTTCACCCCCTTATCTCCGCTTCTACGTGTCACATTCTGACCAGCCGACAGTCGTTCGATAGCTTGTGATGTGGTTGAAGGTGGATGCATCACGCTGCTTGGGGTTGGTCCGGGATGTTTCAATAACCTCGATTTCGTCTTATTTATTGCGATCTCGACGACTACCCTCACCGTTCTGCTGGCTCAGGCTCACCACCGGACGCCGCTCGTGTTCCTTTCTCGTCTCCTTCTGTCAGGTCAGAGTTGCTCCGCTAATCCCTCACATTCTGCCTGTTCCCCTTTTCGTTCGCCCCTGTTTTAGTGGTCCTGCTGTCCTCCGGGCAATCAATGCCTTCCTCCTCCCTACAATAACTCTGTTTTGCCTTAATTTATCACGTTTTCTAGTGAACTTTACGTAGGTCATTGATGCCGCGCGTGAACGTTTGCTTGAGCGAATGTAGGTATATGTATTAACTTTCTTCACCAATTGCCTGACCTTTCAAGTAGATTTTTGTACCCAATGTTTATCCGCTGTTCTAGTGTAAAATGGTGTTGAAAATGTGCTCGGTCAGAAACACAAGGCTTATGTTGACTTTTAGTTGCTTTGCTTTGAACATAGTGTAACCTACTTTCCCTCTGCTAGTAGTATGGTAGGAAACGTATTTTCACATAAACCAATTTCGGACACATTAGACGAGAAATCAAGTAACGGCAAATGCAGTACAGCCATACAATGTCATAAGAAATCAAAACGCAGTGTAACTTTTGCAAGTGAAATCATTGTTTTGAAGCAACAGTAAATCCTTGATTAGCTAGCCGAACAACCTCCTTGTGCTGCCAGCTGGGTGATTCGGGTTTACCCCGTTCCAGCAAATAGTTCGGTGGCAGTGTTCCAGGACGTGGTGGCTTTTCGCCCGTCAAGCGTTCTCTCGATAAAAATCCACAAATGTCTGCTTAACAGCATTGTGAGGTGGCGGTTGTGACTCGCCACCAACTAAAGTCATCCCCTTGCTTATCTGGGCAACCGCATCAAGTCCACAAATATCAAGCATCTCTTTAGCACTGGCGACATGATCAAAAGTGCAGGAAAGCATTTACAAATCTCATAAACACGGCTGTACATACTTACATGTCCACATACATACATTCCATCGCAATGAGGCTGGACCTTACCGTAGCGCGATGGTTTGTGTGCCTCAGAGATCCACTGAGCTATGCTGGGTGGTGCTTTTTTGCACCTTCAGAGCCCCTCATACCAGACTGGTCAATGGTTAGAGGCCAGACAAACTCAGCCTCCTGGTCCTCCAGGTTGGGGTTTGGAATGAGGGTGGCACCTTATTCCTTAAAACGGACTCCTTGTAGCCCAACACCAAACCCGCTGCCTTGCGGTAAGGTTTTTGAACCAAAGGCTTTGGTTGAGAACCCTAATCGTTCTCCTGTCTAGGCCTGGGCAACCTGACAGTATCCTGCCCACGCAATACAATGAATCACACTTCAAACAAATTTCTGATGCTCTGGCCACCGCAGATGATAATCAACGGTGCCCTATCTGCTGCATCGGGCAGTGTGGATAGGGGTTTGGATGCTACTACTCAAGCCTTCCCGTCTTCTTATTCCCCCTCTTGCGCATTTTCGCTCTTATCGTCCCGTTCCAGCTTCACTTTTATCCCCCCTGTTTTCAACCCCCCAATTCTCGGCCCTTCCCCACGTTGCTTCAATAGTCGCTTGCCTTTTAGTTTCAACTCACATGTGAACGCGGAGCGTCATTCCTGCCCTGTCAACAGGCTCATGTCCAAGCAAGCAGCCCATTCCAGTTCATCGGCTTCCATTTGGAGCCCTCGATCCTCCTTCAGATTGGCATGTCTCAATGTTCGTGCATTGCTTCAGATTGGTCAACAGGCAGCACTTGCCCGAACATTAGAGACCCCCATTGGAATGGGGGTGGCTCCTCATTTCATAAAACGGGCTCTGTAGTCCAGTGCCAAAACCCGCTACCTTGCGGTAAGGTTTTTGAACCAAAGGCTTTGGTTGAGAACCCTAATTGTTCTCCTGTCTAGGCCTTGGCAACCTGACAGTATTCTGCCCACGCAATACAATGAACCTTTCCCACAACAATTTCTTGATGCTCGGGCCGTCGCAGAGGATAATCAACGGCGCCCTATCTGCTGCATCGAGCAGGGTGGATAGGGGTATGGATGCTACTGCTCAGGCCTTCTCGTCTTCTTATACCCCTTCTTGCGCTTCTTCATCCTTATCGTCCAGCTCCAACTTTACTTATATCCCCCATTTTCAATCCCCTAATTCTTGGCCCTCCCCCAGCTTACTTCAATAGTCGCTTGTCTTCTAATTTCAAATCACACACAATCGCAGGGCCTCGCTCCAATCCAGTCGACAAGTCCATGTTCAACCAAGCGGACAACGTCAGTTCATCCGTTTCCCTTTGGAGTCCTCGTGTCTCGCTAAGACTGGCATGCCTCAACGTGCGCACTTTGCTACAGATTGGCCAACAGGCAGCACTTGCCCGCACACTAGAAACCCTATCGATCGATATTTGCTGTTTATCAGAAACCCGCCCGCAAGATTCGAGCTCCGTGCTTACCCTGAGATCCCACATGCGACACCGGCGGCACATTCTCATTGCGCCTGTCTGGCAATGATGCAGCTTCAAATACCGGTCAAGTTGGCGTCGGCATTGTTTTGAGTCCCCGGGCTGAAGCTGCCCTGATTGATGGAATCCCAGTAAACAGTAGGATGTGCGTCGTTAGATTAGCTGGTTCGTTCAGTGCTACGAAGTCGCGCATGGACAAACGGTGCCTGTTTGTCATTTCGGCTTGCGCTCCTACAAACTGTAGCACTGATTCGGTAAAAGCTGATTTCTATCGGCAAGTTCACAAGCTCTTTCGTTACAGAAGAAGCACGGATACTATGGTGTTGGCTGGCAATCTAAACGCTCAAGTCGGAAAATTGTCCTCTGATGAGCTTCATCTGGGCGGCCAACAAGGTGTAGGCTCCCGTAACGATAATGGTGAGCGATTGCTACAACTGTGTGAAGATGCTCGCCTCTTTCTCGCGAGCACTAACTTTCGACAAAGCACCCGCAGAAGTGTGACTTGGCGGCCACCAGCCTCGGGCCAGCCATGAACGCAAATCAATCACCTCGCGATTAGGTACCGCTGGAGAGGCTGTGTCCAAAACTGTTGCTCGGTTTGGAGCACGAGCGTGGACTCTGACCACGCACTTGTCTGTGCCGACCTCCGGGTGCGTTTCGGTGGACGTCCGCAACGTCGATGTGAACGGATTGACACCAGCCAACTGGCGAAGCCAGATGTTCTGAATGTGTACCAAAGTGCGCTGACATTTGGGCTGAGTAAGCGCCCACTAAACCCCGTTGAAGATCACTGGTCGCATATTCGTCAAACTTTACTATCAGCAGGCATGTCTTCATGTGGCAAAGCAAATTGCCAAACCGGACATTGGGTCTCTACACAGTCTCTGGAACTTATATATGCTCGCCGACGTATCCCGGCTGGAAGCGAATGCAATGAGACTCGCAAAAATCTGAGGGCAAAACTACGTGCTAGCCTGAAGAAGGACCGCGAAACCTGGTGGTCTCACCGTGCCTCTGAGATGGAAACAGCCGCTGCCTTTGGTAATTATCGTAAGTTATTCCGTCTGATACGGGAAACAGGCAGCAGGAGACCTGGTGTTAGCGAGACCATACGCGACGAGAGTGGGCAGCCGATCCACAGCTTGTCAAAACGCTTGGAGCGTTGGGCTGAACACTTTGCAAGGCAATTTAACCAACATGAGTTATCGCTTTCTTCTTCGGGCATTGAGCGCCCTTCTCCCTGGGCCGTCTCCTTTGATCCGCCCTCACGCGCAGAAGTCCAACGTGAGATCAGGCTGTTGAAATTGCATAAGGCCGCAGGGGCAGGTAGAATTCCCCCAGCCCTCTTCAAATTCGGGGGACCTGCTCTAGTAGATGATCTACACTAGTTGGTAGTAAAACTTTGGGAGCAGGAGACTGTCCAGACAGACTGGAACCGCTCCGTCATTGTCCCAATTTTCAAGGGAGGCTCCCGTTTGGAATGCGGCAATCATAGAAGGATCAGCCTGACTTCGATTGCCTCTAAATTGCTTGCCTCTGCCATTCTCCACAGACTGACTGGCACTCGTGAAAGCCAGATTCGTGAAGAGCAAGCCGGATTTCATCGAGGTCGGGGCTGCATCGACCACATCTTCACATTGCGTCAAGTGTTGGAGCACCGCCATGTTTATTGGCGACCCACCGTTGTCGTGTTTCTTGACATAAAAGGTTCCTTCGACTCAGTCGATCGATGTGCCCTTTGGGACTGTCTGCTGAGGAAAGGTGTGCCTGATAAATATGTAAACATTATCAAAGCGCTGTACGCGCATAGTTTGGGCAGAGTGAGGGTTTATGGCAAACTCTCGCCACCCTTCAGTATTACCAGCCGTGTAAGACAAGGTTGCCGGCTGTCACCTTTCCTCTTTTACTTCACTATTGTTAAAGTCTTGGAAACAGCGTTCGCTGGACACGACCTAGAAGGTGTGGAGCTACTTCCTGGCGAGCGACTTCTTGACTTGGAGTATGCGGACGATATTGCCCTAATCTGTGACAGCTCCCAAACATGCCAAGCAGCACTGGACCGATTAGCACTGGCTGTCAATCGTTTTGGGCTATGCTTTGCTCCATCGAAATGCAAAGTACTTCTCCAAGATTGGCAGGGACCGAACCCTGCGCTAACGCTTGGTGGTGATCTGCTAGAAGTCGTTCAGGAATTCAAGTACCTGGGCAGCTATATTAGCACCCGTGGGATTGAAGATGAGGTTACGAACCGCATAGCAAAAGCTCGAGGTGCTTTTGCCAATCTCCGCCACCTGTGGCGCAGACGCGACATTACTCTCGCTCTCAAGGGCAGAGTTTACAACGCAGCCGTCCGTTCAACTCTCTTGTATGGTTGTGAAACCTGGCCCATCAGGTCGACAGACATGAAGAGGCTCGTCACATTCGATCATCGCTGCCTTCGCAGCTTAGCTCATGTCTGGTGGGAGCACCGCGTGAGCAATGAGCGTGGCCAGCGTCACGTATTTGGTGAAGGAAGAGCGAGTAAACCACTCAGTACCATTATATCACGCACCAGGCTCCGATGGCTGGGCCACGTGTTGCGCATGCCAGCACACCGACTCCCGCGACGTGCATTGTTGGCGCGTTGTGGGTGCGGTTGGAAGAGGAGGAGGGGAGGCCAAGCGATGACTTGGTCGAGAGAAATGAAAACCCACACTTCGAAGTTGGCGTCGGTTGGTGCATCCCGACTGCCTGACTGGGGTCCTAAGGACGGTGACCACGTTTGGTTGGACACACTTGCTGATATGGCTAGGAGCCGGCCCCAATGGCGTTTGTGTTGTGAGTTCCTTTGTCCATCCCCCTCCTGCTTAGCATCCCCCTCACATCACGATCTCAATCGTTAGGCATAATATGACTCTCTTTTACGGCAGCCAGCTGTTAGCTCTCCGGAACGATGTCCATCCGTTACTGTGGACTCCGCGGGCGTGCCACTGTTTGTTTTTTCTTTTCTTGTCTTTTGTATTGCGGCACAATAGCTGAGGTGTTTTCCACCTCCAGCTAACGTGCAATGATGATGATGATGACATACATACATTCCTTTAAAAAATAAGTGACAACCCTATTGTTCCATTGTTCATTTACTGAGCATATTTTTGTACTCTTACCATGATCATGCCTGTGCAGGCGTTCCTCGCGTAGTCGAGAACAAACGTTTTATTTCGTTATTTATTTATTTAACTGAAAAAGCGCTCAACACAAGCCAAATTACTTAACACGGATTGACATTTTGCACAGCAAATGATTTCACTTGCGTTAAATGATATCTAACTTCATCTCCTTTTGGAGTTTCTGTGATTTCCAAATCATTGTCAATCAGATGTATGTACGTTGTTTCCGTACGGGAGTACCGCAGTCAGCATCTCTCTGGAAATAGCATCTGGGAACGGTTCAGTGCGTCACCAAGCCATCATCCAATTCAACAAGCTCTAGAATCTAATTGCTCATTTGTTCTCCGACCTTGGAGGTTATGTTGCAAACGTTTCATCACCATGCGAGGTAGCATCCTCATTGTAGTGAGATTCGGTATGAAATCTTATTAAATGCATCGTCCATCCGTGATCGACCCGCAGGTGACTTTTGAAAGTGGGTCTCGATTAGCATCCCGTGACCTCTACCCACTTTCCCCACGACTGAAGTCAGCGCCCGAGGTGTTCTGCCTTAAACCGCATGAAAAATGTTCTTTATTTCTTTCTATCGAAGTGGTTGGTATATTGTATCGATGTCGACACGCATGTTGATTGCGTTTTCGTTGAGAACAAAGCTTCCAGGCATTCCCTTTCTTCTCTTGTGTCCATTTAAACACCATCATCTTATGGTAGCACACAAACCAACTGTCACGTTGAGAAAAACACTTTCAAAATCAAAAGAACAACTGCAGACGCATGAACAATGCAATGTGGTATACAAAATATGCTGCCTTGCTTACCAAAAGGATTATGTTGGCCAGACGGGAAGGAAACTGAAACTAGGGTACAAGAACATAAAAGAGCCTGTGTAACTCATTACGCATCGTCGCTAGTTTCATTGCACGTAGATACAAAAGGACGGAGCTTCGATTAGAGCAAAACAGAAGTCCTGGCACGAGGTGACAAGAAAAGAAAGGGAATTCCTGGAAGCTTGGTTCTCAACGAAAACTCAATCAACGTGCGTGTCGACATCGATACACTATACCAACCACGTCGATAGAAAGAAATAAAAAACATTTTGTGACGCAGTTTAAGGCAGAACAACTCGGGCGCCGACTTCAGTCAAAGGGAAAGTGAGTAGAGGTCACGAGATGCAAATCGAGGCTGCAACTTTCAAAAGACACCTGCAGCTCGATCGCGGATATATATATATATATATATATATATATATATATATATTCAACATGGCCAATAGTACAATTGGCATAGTGCCACAACGTATGGAAAATACAATAAACATATGAAGATAGAGGGAAAAAACAGGTTCATGGGAATAGTGACTCACAACAAGTCCGCCACTGAGCCCGATTTCTTGCCATATTTAAGAGCGTTTCCAGCCATGTGTGTTCCACTTCATTCACACTGCAGCCGGGGAGCCGAGACCACCCGACTACGACTAACTTTGACGTTAGCTCTTTCATGCTCCAGGCCAAAGTCATACGTATGCCACCTGGTTTTAGCTTTCAGCCGACTTCCGCGTGCGCGAAGTGGGCACGGCGAGGTAAGCGATGAGTAAGCATGCGGAGAAGGTGCCCAAGCCACTGAATTCTGCGCAGAGAAATTTACTGCTCAGTGGCCGGCAAAGTCTGTTTGATTTAAAAATCCTTCGTCGAATATCTTCATCCTCAGTGTGATGTTACAATCGTACGCCAACGATACTCAGAAGGCAGCGGTGATCAAAAACAAACAGCCTCTCAACCTCCTTTGCGCGAACAGGCCAAGTCTCGTAGCAATAGAGGTGAACCGCTCTTACTGTGACATTGTAAAGTCGGCCCTTCAGAGCTGGACTCAGATCACCTCGAAGCCAGAGATGGCGGAGATTGGCAAAAGCAACCCGAACTTTGGAGACGCACAAAGAGACCTCATCCGTTAAACCATTGGCTGAGACAGGTTCCGAGGTAAACGAACTTGTCCACCACTTCCAATGAATGACCTAGAAGGGTAAGGTCAGGAGCAGCGCCCAGACAGTCCTACAGGAAAACCTTACATTTCGATGGTGCGAAGGTCATTCCAAACTGGGAGACAGACATCTCCAACCTACACAGAACATTTTGGGTAGCCTGTGAGGAAGAGCAGATCACAGCGATGTCGTCTGCATACTCCAAAACCGGAAGTCGGTCCCCCGGAAGCAGCTCGACACCGCTGGGTTCTTAGTTCCCCAGAATACCCTCCAAGATTTCGTCTATAGTGAAATTGAACAAGAAGGAGGATGCTGGGCAACCCTATCTCACGCCACTGGTGATCCCAAAGGGGAGCAAAAGTCCACCGTACGCCCGCACTCGGCCCGAGGTTTGAGAATAGACGGCTTGAAGTAGGGTGACATACTTCTCGGGCACTCTGCTTCTCAGCAGACAACTCAAGAGGGCAGCTTTGGCGACTGAGTCAAACGCGGCTCGTATGTCTAAGAAGACAACGCTCGTTGGCTGGCCGAATGTTTGAAGATGCTCAAATATTTGGCGGTGTAAAGATGTGATCGATACAACTCCGACCTGAGCGGAACCCAGGTTGCACTTCACGTATGCTCTGTTTGGGTGCCAAGCTGAGCCTCCTTGGAAGCAGAGCTGCGAGCAATTTGGAAGCAATACAGATGAGACTAATCCCTCTGGGGTTGGCCCAGTCAGTTGGAGTACCCTTTTTGAAGACAGGCACGATATTCGCTAGGCTCTAATCAGATGGGATAACTACAGTAACCCAGATCTCTTGGAGAAGTTAACTCCTGAACAAGTAATGGGCCATCATCTTTGAAAAGAGCCAAGGGAGTTTATTTGAGCCAGGGGATTTGTAGTGCTTTAAGAGGCGAAGCTCACGGGCAACCTCAGCCTCGGATGGTGTTAAAGCCTCTACACACTATGGAGCGCGCTTGGCTCAAGAATGGGAACTCATTGGTGCTGCTAGCCAATTAAACTGCTGCTCGAAGTGCTCGGCCCAACGCTGGAGTCGGCGTTTTTGACAGTGAATTGGCTCGCCATTGGTTTCGCACAAAACTTCGCTTACAGTCGGCCTTTTGCCGCCAGTAGATGGGATCAAGAGAAAAAGCTTACGAAAATTCCCCGAGGTGGCCTCTTGCTCCATCTCAATGAACCGCTGAGTCCACCAGGCCTCGCAATCTTCCCGGAGAAACTGTTTGAACTCAGCGTTAGTAGTCTTGTGTAGTGAAGGGCATTCACGCTAGCAAGAATTGCTCGACGGGCTTCGAGAAGTTGGCGAGATCGTGCAAAGATCCAGTGCTTGACAAGACTACTGGTGAAGCCACAAACCAGAGTTGCAGTTGTACATGGCGTCGCGGATTTGTGTCCAGTGTGTTTCATTGTCTGTGCATGAGGCAGTCTTTAGCCGTTAGGCCAAGGAACCCTGAAATGCACAGAGAACGTTTGGGGCAGAAAGCTTAGCTACGTCAAGCCCTTTCTGGTGGCGCTGCTGAGAGCCACCAAAACGGAACGCAACCTTGGCACACACCAGCGCGTGATCCGAAGTGTGATAGTTACTCCAGATTGATTTGCAATCCCGTATGCTACTGCGCCAGCGATACCTAGTGGCGATGTGGTCAGTTTGTGTTCACGGCTGGCAAGGTGATGGGGGCCTCCAGGTGGCGCGTTGGCGCCCGGATCCCCGAAAGCCAGTGCTCGACCGAAAGAGGCCGTGATCGGAGCAAAGATGAAGTAGTCGATCACAGTTGTCAGTTATGCGGGTGCCATGGCCGTGTTGACCACCGAGTTCACGTTTGCCAACTTCAATTCTATCGACCTGCGCGTTCAAGTCTCCAGCGAGCACCACGATGTCGGTACGGCGCTTTTTACAAAGTAAGTCGGCCGGTTGACCATAGAACTCATATTTAACTGACTCCGGGCTGCAATCTGTGGGAGCGTACGCTGCGACAATGAATAGACAGCGTGTGTTGGTTTCGCGCCTGGACAGTCGCACAGAATTTTCAAGTTGGATCGCGCAGAGTAGACCGTTAACAGTGATCCGATCTAGTAGCGCGACCTCAGCACGTGTGCTCAACGCAATCTTCACGCCAGCATAATGATTTATGATTTATCAATGATTTATCACGGGATAAAAGCAAGTGCTTGACACGTCCCGTAGGATGGTAGCGGTGAATATGAGGCATTTAAAATATGTCTGGGTCATCTATCGAACGTCCACCGAGATGAATACTTTGATAATTAACATCAGTGTGAAAGGAAAAAGAAATATCGCGCGTAAACATTCAGAAAGACAATGGGCCCAGTGATAGTTGAGGTAAGGAGTGAGAAAATAAAATATGGTCGCTCACTTAGGTCCATTTGATACATTAGTCCTGTTGAAAACATGCTTGGCGTAATCCACAACAGAGGAGCTTGGGTAACAAAATGTTGGGAGCTGAGAGCAACATCTAATCGTTTTTTGAAAACATCCAGGGTAGGAGAGGATACAACTGAGTCTGGGAGTGCGTTCCAAGGTTTGCAAACCCGAAGGGAAAAGTAATTCCGTCGACACTCTAGACGGCTATATTGTTCCTTCAACTTTAAGCAGTTACCCCTGAGCTGCGTGTTGTGGCTAAGTTTCAGCAAATGGCGGCATACGTGGTTGGGGTCACTCAATATCTGATACGCTAATATGAGATCGCCGCGCAGCCTTCGATAACGTCCGCTGAAAATTCCCAGCAACTTCAGCCTTCGGTGGTAAGAGTGATACCGCAGGCCCTTCACGTTCTTTGTTGCTCTCCGTTGTGGTGCCTCTATCGCTTCTAGGTCGCGTTTCAACCAAGGTTGCCAAGCTTGGATTGCGTACTCAACATGCGGGCGCACGTAGGAATTGAGCATCATTGGGAAGATTGATGGGTCAAATCTCCCGAATGCCCTTCGCAGCATGCCGACGTGCTGGTTGCCTCGTTTGGCAGCTACCTCAGCCTGTTTTGAACAGTTGAGGTCGCTCTGTACGATCACACCAAGATCACGTTCCTGGGAGCTATTCTGCAATTCGTTTGTCCCAAGTATGTAGGTGTAGTTATGTCTATGGCGTAATTGTACTACGCGACATTTGTCTACGTTGAACGGTAGAGCGTTATGAACTGACCAGTTCGACACTGTGTTAAGATCGTGCTGGAGCCGTTCATGGTCATCCGGTCCTCTGATCCTTCGCCATAACCAGCGGCTTCGGCGGTTGAGTCTCCAGATAGGCGCAAAGTGAAAATGCCGGTGGAATTCGCAGATGGTGAAACTAGTCTCAGCGTCGTGCTAGATTCCTGTAAACGGGTCTCGCTGACACAGTAGACAACAATGGCCGTATTTTTCAGAGTGCGAGCAAGGGCTGTCTGTGATCCAATCTGCATCAGCGTCCGAACATTGAAGGTTGTTAGCTTGAATTGGGAACGGGACACTAGAAATGGCTTGTCGATACGACTTGGCGCATCTTCGGACCTAAGCTCCTGGTCCGTGTGGCGAGAACCTTCACCCAAGGCGGCACGATGTTGTGAAATGGAAAACGGAGGGTGAAGACAAAGAATTGGAGGGGGGAATAGAGTGACTAAACGGTGGTGCGGTAAAAGATGGTTTGTCAGGTTCAGCCGCCAGCACCTCGGCAGATGAGAGCAGTTCGAGAGATTGAGTGCAGATAGAGCGGGAGCGGAAAGAGCATGCGAAGAAGTGTTGAGACATAGATCCATAGGTTGTGTTGGCATAGCACTTCCCGGTTGCCCAGGCAGAGGAAAAGGGTTGACTTAGAGGACCTCACCCGGAGCCTTGGGGCATTAAGACCTAACCTGCAAGGCAGCTGGGCGATTAACTTATACCGCGACCGTTGGGAGCCGGCTCTCCAGGTGAACGACTTTCGAGTAGAGGCAAACTACTCAGGGCGCCCAAAGAGCCCCAGTGAAGCAACAATGACTACCGAGCTCGCCGCGAAGCACGAAGGCCGTTGACAGCCGGGTGACTCATACGCCATCATAGAAGTCAGTGGTCATCGAGGTTGTTCATCCGCCCTCCGTTAATTACTCACTTCTGTGGCCAGAAGTGAGTGATCAGTGACCCTGTAGCCGGTCACATTGGCTTTAACACAGCGTCTTGGGAGCACTTGTAGTATTTAATGAGAAACTAGGTGACCAGCTTAAAACCCCTCACGCTCTAAGACGCTGCCGCTGATTGTCCGCGACTGCTTATTCATCTCGCCTGCGAACAGCCGAGACTTATTAACAGTTACCTTCACAAGGAAGGCCTTCCCCATCCGCAACCTGGGGACACGCCCGGTGGCGTACAGATCTGCCGAACCAACCAGTAGTCAGTTCACTTCCGGATGGACGATTCATTCAGTAAGATTGCACGCTGAATTCCGCTGAATTCTGCTAATAGAGATTTAATATCTGATAAGGCGACAGCATCCCACTCGCGAGATTGAACAAATTCAGCTTTTCTGAAATACTTCTGTATTATTTCTGGTCGAACTTTGAACCAGTGGGAACTTATCTAAAGCACAACATCCAAAGCATTCATTGAAGCAACAGATAAAGTTCCTTCAGAATGAGGATCATTAGTATGCAGTTTTGCGTACTGATCTGCCGAACTAACCAGTAGTCAGTTCACTTCCGGATAGACGATTCATTCAGTAACATTGCACGCCGCATTTCACTGCCCTGAGGATGCCACTTTGTATGGTGTTGAAACGCTTGCAACAAAACCGCCAAACACGGAGAACAGAGGAAAAGTTGAATCATCAGCACGAGCTACCAGTATTCCCAAACATCTTCAGAATGTATTTCGCTGAATTCTGCTAATAGAGGTTTAATTTCTGATAAAGCGACAGCATCCCGCAAGCGAGCTTGAACAAATTCGGCTTTCTGAGACACTTCTGTATTATTTCTGGTCGAACTTTGAACCAGTAGGAACTTATCTAAAGCACAACATCCAAAGCATTCATTGAAGCAACAGATGAAGTTCTTTCCGAATGAGGATGATTAGTATACAGTTTTGCCATACCTCATTGCATGATCTGGGCTCGGTAGTGCATTCTGTATAGTTTGGTGATCCCTTGGTCCAGAGGTTGCATTTACGGGTCATGTTTGGAGGCCGAAACTTAAGTGTGCTATTTGTGAGATTTTAAATGGGTGTGAATAGGACAGTTGTCCACTGTTAGGATAATGAAGCGTTTTTTCTTCATCAGTTCATTGTCGATGCTTCTGATGCACTCTTCAAATATGGCAGCAGTCATCCATGCAGAGCGGTTTAGTCTCCAGCTGATTGGAATATTTTAAGGATTTAGGTTTTTGAACTCAGGTGGTCTAGCTGAATTACCCATGACCATGGGCGTTGGTTTCTCCCTCCCGTGAGCTGGCGTACAAAAGAATTGAGAAACGTACTTTGAAATGTTTTCCATTTGTCACCCTTTATATAGCAAGGCTTCTGTTAGGCATCGCCTTGAAAAAGGGTCCGCACTAGTTAGCGTTAAAATGTCGTCATTGTTGTAGCCCTAGCTGAAGTTGGAAAATTGTTCGATAAGTCTTGAGCAAACACTTTTGGCATTTCAATGGATTCATCAAACAAAGCTCAGGGAAAATCCATATCGGAGTTTAAATTTCTCTAGCCAACCATTAGATTTTTTGAAATCTGCAACCCCAAATGTTTGTGAGAATCTTTTAACATTTACTTGGGTTATTGGCCCAGAAATACGAGTGTTAGCTGACCTCATTTGATTGAACCTGCGCAGCGAAGCCTTATTGACATCTTCGTGTGAAGTTTTCCGCTTCCTCCGCTGTAGATCTCCTCTTTCTTTATCGCATCTCTCCAAGTACTCGTGTTTGTGTCTTTAGATGTTGCTAAATGCTGTCTTGTTACACAGTCTAGTGAAAGGCACACCCCAGTGATGACAGGCCAAGTCTCACGAAATGCTGCAAAGCATGCAGAGTTACGCACAAGCTGTGCTATCACCTCCGTTAATAGCTGGGCAACAACACTTGACTCCGACAGATGTTGCAACTAAGGGCGTTGCACACAAACAGTCTTGCTGTAGGCTTGGGCAGTCTTCCACGGTAGACAAGTCAGATACGCTCACACGACAAACCGCTCACAAGAAACTGCAGAACTACGCAACTAAAAGGCGCTGACAGTGATATGTTCAAACAACCCAGAACCCACCAGTGAATCGTTACAAGTCAGACAGACCAAGGAGTAAAACCGCCGGGCTGAAATAACCTGTGCCATCAGACTGAAAGTTAGCTCAACTAGTTTTACTCGTCTTTCATGAAATCCATCCTCTCCGCACGTAAGGGAACATCAATTACTACGTGCAACATTTGGGAACACAGGGGACCTGGAAGCTGTTCTCTTAGCAAGTCACTAGAATAGTGAACTGTTCTGTCAGAGGTACTAGCTCATGGTGTGCCAGAATTAAAGCATGACGATAACAGTGAACGACGAAAACACGACAACGAAGTGTAGAGGTACATCACAGAACTCTATAACATACAAAATGTCGTCGCTTTTGACGTCATCCGTCTAGTTGCTTAATTAAACTACCAATGCAGCGGGCCAAGAATTTGGAAAAGGACCTTGGCTACACCCGAGATGGTAACAATAGCAATCCAAGCCTCAATTTTCCTGTAGCCGTGACTACAGGAAAATTGGGGCTCCAGAGTTACGCTTAAAACCATTTCTTCAAGCAGTAAGGAGTTCAATTACAGACGAGCCAACCTCGGTTGTTCCTATCTCAGAACAGTCAACAGTAAAAGGACACGTTTCAAGAAACGACAGCAGACCGGCACTATATGTGCGGGTCACACACATCCAATCGAGATCCTAGTTCACCAACAAGTACAATGCTGCTACACTAACGATCACGGCCTCTACTCTAAGCTGTCGGAAGTGCACCATCGACATGAAACATCAAATTGGGACATGGTAGCAGTAACTGAAACTTGGCTCTCAAACGGCATACTAGATCCAGTGTTTGAACACAGTGAGATGTCAGTCATTCGAAATGATCGTCTATCTCGCGATGATGGTGTTGTCATTTATTATCGAGATTACCTTAAATGTGAGACCCTTGTCGAACATGCCCTTGTTATTTCTGACGCATTATTTTTTCCGACTGCAGCTAGCGGGTCAAGATGGTGTATGACAGAAGAAGACGCGGGATTCTTGCCTCTTAGCAGTTGTCTACAGGCTAGCGAATTCCTCCGCATACAGTGATGACATTCTGTTGAACGCACTCCATTATGCAGGTTCAAAAACTACATTCATTACCTTATAATGAACGATTTCAAAGTAAAATAATAATAATAATAATAATAATAATAATAATAATGCGTCAGCTGTACGCCGTAACAGCGCTTCGCTGCCGTGCGACCACCACAAGTCGCATGCAGGCTGCCTATACCTCGAGGATGCCCACTCCTATGCGGATTAGAACCCGCGTCGCAAGATTACGAGATAAGCTCGTTACTTCTAGGCTATGGGCAGACGCGATTCCAACGTAACTTCAATGGTCTCAGTGTCCCCTAAGGAGCCATGATTTCAATCAAAACTTTTGAATTCATGGACATGGCAGTGTTGTTTAACCATATGCGTCGACCACCTAGACACCGCGGTTCAAACACGCCATGATTACTGGGCCCAATCCTGACAAATGAAGAGTTGGTGTTTGTCTAAGTCGCACACGACCCTCCATCAGGCAGTAGCGAGCATTCAGTCCTAATATTTGGCTGTAGGTTTTGCCAGTAGGGCTGATAAAGAATGCGAAACCGAATAAACTGCTGCTGACTATTCCATCCTTCACAAGTTAGCGACAACAGTTGACTAGGGCCTACAGACTCACTGTTTGGTGATCAACGCATGGAATGAATTGAAAGGTAAAGTTAACTGGGTCATACGAGCAGCCTCAAAAGTTGTACCATTACGAGTATCACGCCGGACCAACAGTTGAGTCCGAAACAGAACATGTAAATGGATCAACAGAAGAGATGAGATTTGGAAGCAACATATGCTAAGCCCATATGATACCTCCTGGCAGAATTGCAACATAATCAGAAACCGCTGCACGGCATCTATGAGGGCAGACAAGTACTAATATCAGGACATCATGAAAGTTAAGTTTGCGAGTAACAACAAATTGTTAAACAGGTATGTGCACGATAAAAGAAAGGTTAAACCTGGAATATCACCAGTGAAGACGGTCAGTGGCTTAACTATTACTGCTCTGGATACCGCGAAATCTTTACTCCTGCAGTTTGCCTCAATGGCTACAAAAACATCATGTAACCTTTTCTCTATCAACTCCCATCAAATGTCATCAGCTTAACCAGTGCCACCTTTAACCTAGAGGCTGTCATGAAAACAGTGTCTCGGGAATCGGCAAGATCTGCCCAAAGGTACTCAAAATCCTTACCCCCACCATAGCAGTACCTCTTGCAGCATTTTTCCAGTGTGTTTGACTCCCAAAAACTCCCGCATGGAAACGTGGAATCACCACTCCGATATGCACAGGAGGTAAACGATCACATCCTGTCAACTACTGACCTATTACTCTCCCACCTATTTTATCAAAAGTAATGGAATCAGTAATACCAGAGGAACTGGTGCGACATTTTGAAATTCTGGGAGGGATATCCAATGTATAACATGGTTTAAGACGCTGAGGATCTTGACTCACCGATCTGCTCCTTGCGCGGGATTCATGAACCAGGGCGGATGTTTAAGGATTCCCCATGGATGTGGCTTACTTAGATTTTTCTAATGCATTTGACAGGGTCAATCATTTCGTTCTCCTTCAAAAGCTTGCTGCCGGTGGTATTAACGATTTTCTACTCACCTGATTGGAAGATTACCAACAAGACAGAACCATCAAGGTAAGAATAGCTGGCACTCACTTCGAAAGCCGGTGTTCATCCAGTGCTGTACCGCAAAGACCTGTCCTCGGCGCACTACTGTTTTTACTTCACATAAATGACTTCCTAGAAAACATTTTGTCCCCGATGTACATATTCGCAGCTGCTGCCAAAACATGGAAAGAAATTCGCTCAGCATTCGACTATGCCTATCTTCAGAACGATTTGGACCGGATTAAGGAATGAAGAGAAAGTAACCTGCTCCCACTAAACCCAACAAAGTGCCACCTGCTGACGGGGAGTAGCTGCTTCATCAACATATGTCTTATAGGAAAGTAGATTTAGTAACGCGTGAAAAGCGAACAAGTGTCATCATACAAAAAGTGATTGGAAATTCGCTCCAATGCTGAAAAGCAGCAAATGTCACAAACTTGAACTAGAGGCTTTTGAAGTAAACACTCGGCACATTTGAGCGACGGCTAGTAGCACAGCTTCCCCATGCTAAATATGCGGTTCAGGCCTGGGATCTGCCATCACTAAAATACCTGAAAAGCGGTGCCAAGAAATTCGGGTGCAACCTGATCAAGGATTCCTGCGCATGTGGAACGGTTCCAAGCTCCAGCTTAAAGGTTTAGTCACAGTCAAAGTGATCAATACCAAAGACGGCTGTTCACATCAGTTGGAAGTCTTAGTCGTGGAGGAAGAACTTAAGCCGATTCTCGGCACTGATTCCATCTAACTTCTAGGCTTTGTTCATTTTAAACATGATCGGTTTGTGCATGCTTGTGAAGCGGCGACAGGTGTTTATGAACAGTATCCGTCCGTGTTTAGCCCAGGTATGAGGAGGTATGAAGGTTCCGTTCATTTGTCCCTAGATCCGTCAATACGACCGACTGCGCTGCCGGCTAGAAGAGTTCTGTTTGCTTTAGGTGATAAATTCGCCACCGAATTAAATAGCTTGATACATTTGGGCGTAACCGTGAAGGTCAAGGGGCCGACTGAATGGGTTAGCCAATTCGCAATTGTCATGAAAATGAACAGCTATTTGTGTTTGCACATACATCCTAAGCCGTTGAAGGCTTTACGTAGAGAACACTACACGCTGCCACCGTTAGTATATGTTTTGCAGCGTCTGACCAAGGCAAAGTAATTCACCAAAGTTGATCTATCCTCGGCGTTCTGGCACGTGTTCCTGGACGCAGAACCTAGTTTTTTTTAACGATGTTTACCACATACTTCGGACGTTCTCGATGATTACGTTTACAGTTTGGCTTAAAAGTTTCAAGTGAAATTATTCAGAACAATGGAACAATCGAACAGTGGTTTTATACAGGTACAATGCTGAAAATTAACAGGCACCGCAGCATGATAGCAGTGAAAATTCAAAGTATATGAAATATTGTCAGCAAATGTAGGTTCACACAGTGGACTCACCGCGGTATTCGGAAGTGCAAATCTACTGTAAGTCAAGTTATGTTCGATAAAACACATGTGCATAAGTTTGCACATGGATATATATCCGCTTAAACCGAATGCGTGAGGGCTGGAGAGCACAATGGTTGTCTGCGTCCTGTTGTCTCTAAGTGAACAGAAATCAATCCAGGTAATGCAGGTGGTGTAATGTATCGTCCAGTTGTTTTTTAAAATGGGTAGCGTGGACGCAGAAATGACAAAAGTCGAAAGAGCGTTCTAGGGGTGACAAATTCGTAGAGAAAATTAGTTCCAGCGGCATTCCAGTTGATTGTATGGCTTAGCAAGTTTCAGCTGGTGACCACTCAATTTTGTGTTGCGGCTAGGTTTCAGGTGGTGGCGGCAACCGTGCCCAGGGTTTTTCAAGATATGGTACACCGGAATGAGGTCGCCCCGTAGAGAGCAATAAGCTCCGCCGTACACTCATGAAGTAATCAATCGCAGATGGTAAGGCAGGTGAAGCAATCCATTCACATTTTTCGTTGCCTTTCGCTGTGCGGTATCCAATGCAACCAGATCGCGTTTTAGCCAGAGTTGTCAGGCCTGAATCACCTACTCCACGTGGGGCCTCACATACGCATTGAGAATTTGTGGGAAGTTGGAGGGGTGGAATGGCCCGAACGCCCTCCATAAGGGAGCAACGTGTTGGTTAGCAGTTGTGGATACCTTCAAATACTGGGAGCGTCACCGACCGACATTCTGCCGTGTTCAAAAGAGGTAAATCACTTATATCACTGTGTGCGATTCATACAGTCCTCCCTGTATGCTTAGCTAAGCAACTGAAATTTTTTCGTTAAAGCTTCAGCCAAATTTGTAGCAAAATTTCACACACACACGCACTGAGTCCAAGCCAGGATGAAACCACGGTCGTTGGATGCCAAGGTTGAGATGAGCAACACGAAAATATTTCCATTTCACAAACGGTCCTTGTGATCGGAATTAGCGAGGTTTACCTCAAGTGAACCGAGGCCTCACTAAAGGTTGCTTGTAGTAACCAAACCAAACAGTGGATTGTCCAAGTCCAACATTGAATTCGTTCATTGTCTCTATGGCACAAATCCGATGAACAGTTTGTGCACGTGCCCACGTCAGCGGCTGTCGCTCCCCAACCAATAGTTAGACCGAAATGCGGCAAATAGCAGTTTGTTGTCTAAGCATACCTCCACATGTGCTCCGCAGCCGCATCCCCCTCCCTCTGCCGGTTGTCGCACTATTTCAAAAGTTCGGTTTCTTTTTGGACAACCCTCGTATATTCTTGTATTCAGCTCAAGGCAAGTTGCGAGCTTGTTACTAAATGTGGCCACAATGTCGCATTATCTACGTGTGACTACTGGCAGTTGATTCCACAGATAGGTATATTTAGCCGGGAAGCAATTCGATCTCATGCTTCTCTTTGCCTTTGGTATAACCGATGCATAACCTATGTCGCAAAGCTCTCGATTCGAGCCATGCTACGGTTCTTGTGCGAGCAGTTCGAACTGAATATTTTTTCGTGTAAGAGGTTATAACTTAGCACCATGTTATGCTTCAATCGTCGCATCCAAAGTGGTTTGCGTTGGAATTTGTTTCAACGCCCTCGATAATTCATGGCAGAATGCTTTCCAAGTACTCCAGAGAAATTCTGTTGCTCTTTTTATGTTGCTTTGTATTATGCTACAGTATTCGTGGGTTGGGCAGGTAAGTAGCTGAAAAACTGCAACTCAGCATGGGTTATGTGGATTTTGTCGGATGCGTTAGCGCCAGCTTTTCTGACAAGTGCTACTTCTTATTGGGCCTGTTCGGAGAAATGGAATGTAGGTGGGTACTTAATTTCCAGATCACGCGTGGACAGCTGTAATGGAGCACGTTCGTTTTTCAGTACAACAGATCTTCCGAAGACGGAACAGGCGTAAGACATCATGCCTGATTTCTTAACCGAGAGGTTCATTGTTCATATGTGGCAGCGTGATGTTGAATGAGGAAAAGTGTTCCGTGAAATCCATCACGCAGAAGCTCATAAACCATCTTGATATCTTCGGCGGATAAAACTGGCCGATAATGTTTTACAAATATGGTGATGTCATTGATGTAGCACAGGAGCAATGAAGGCCTGAGCACACTCCCTTGGATGAACCCACTAGTGGCATGGCGTGGAGAAGAGCGATAATCACCTAAAGTGAATAGCTGGTGGTGACCCTATGACTATGATGATGGCCAAGCTATTAAGGGGTCCTACATCCAAAAGGCCTTTAACTTTTTAACGACTTCTTGTGAGGAACCAGATCGATTACTTGGTGTGTCCAGACATAGAATTACTATTGTATGACCGGTATCGATAAACTCAGCAACGTACTACAAATGATGTAATTGCAATCGTCATGGGCAACTACACTACCAAACTCGTCATTCATTTTGTTCTCTTAAACTCCTTTCACTTACTGCACACCCAGATCTAGCCTGATCATCGGAAATTCTCAGCTCACCACTACCAATAATTGCGGCACCGTATGGTTCATTCCTGACCGTGATCGCAAGCGTCGTTACGTAAGGCTTGATGTTACCTCGTTTCATCCACTACTGCTCTCTTCACTGGTATATCAGTAATAACCGCCACGTCGTAGATAGAGTTGTGTTCATCAGGTGTTTGGTTGCTTTCAAAGACTTTAAGGGGAATTTTAACAGCACTCGTAAATACGCTGAGATGACGCTAAGCTCCAGTTTCCCCTTGTGGGCTTGAAACCGGTTCTGGACAGGAAGGAACGGTTGTCCATGCACAATGTAAGAAGTCAGTTTTCTTTATCTCAGCAGCCTCTATCGAGTGCATATTGTCCATTAAGCTGACATCCCCATGGTAGCTGGTGACCGACCCGTGCGTTTAAGTGCCCAGAAAGTACAACCATGCCCAGGAGGTGGTGAAGTTGTTTATAAAATTGGTCTTTGAAGAAATCACAGCTGCAGTCAGTTGGAGAGAACTATGCCAACGAGAACAAGGTGCGTCTCTCTTCACAGCCCATCTTTGATCTTCATTCGGATATTATTTGGGAAACAGTCCAGTAGTGCGGAATGAAAAAGTGGATAAGTTGTACTCCATTGGCAGAGTCAAACGGTGGACGCATTCAAATATTGCGCTGAACAGCCGAGGTCGGCTTGCATCACCATCCCAAGATCACGCTCACGTGAGGCGGTTTTCAGCTTATGCTCCCCTAGCTTTTCTGCGTAAGTAAACATGTGGCGTAAATGTACAGCCCTGCACTTGTCCGCGCTAGACGAAAGTAGATTTGCCTTTGACCATTCAAAGACGGCCTAAATCTCTCTGCAGCACATCGTCATCGTCCTGACAACCGAGCGCCCGTCATATCACGAGGTCATCGACAAAAAGCAGCAAAGTCGACTCGATGACACCCGCGAGGTCGTTGCTGAAGACAAGGAATAAGCGCGGCCTTAACACCGATCCCTGTGGGACACCTCGATAGGATCAGAAAATGAACCCCTAACCTGAACCAGAAGCCGCCACTGAAGCAGGCAATTTCCTATCCATCCAAGAACTGGGTACGCTTGCAGTTTTTGGAGAAGGATTTGGTGATCTAAGAGGCCTAATGCTTTATAATAGTCGAGCTAGATGACATCATTACCGGACCCTCTGTCGGCTATTCGGGTCCAACTGCCACGCACCGTCAGCAGATTGGGAGTACGTGACCGATGCTGACAGAATCTATGTTGTTCCTAGTAAGTTAAACAGTTCAAAGTAGCACATTAGCGCCTTAGCTATGATCGATTCCATCAGCTTTGAGAGCACCTTGAGGAGAATCGCCGCGCGATAGTTGACGGGCTCCAAATAGCTACCACCCTTGAAAATTGGTGTGATGATGCCCTGCTTCCACATATTGGGAACCTGCTGTTCATCCAAGCGTCTTTTGAAAAATCGAGCTAGTGGCTCAGCTATCCTCGTATATTTTGGTGATATGTTGTCAAAACCGAGGAAAATAGGAGTGCACAACCATATCAGCTTCCTCAAAACAGTCGCTGAACTAATAGTGACGTGTGTGAATATTGGCGTCTGGGAGAATGGGACAGGTATGTGACATATGCTGGTGGCGCATCGAAATATTGAAGCATATTGCAGCCGTAGAACGATGGCCACATCTTCGGCAGTTTGATCACATCCATTTGCTGAAGTAACTGTGAGGACACGACGTTTTACATTCCACAGGCTGTTTACATATCTGCACAGAAGCTTACATTTAGCACAAAACCTTCCTGCTAGGCTCTGTTAGTGTACTAATTTATTCTCACCTACAAGTGTGGTACAGTAATTATGATGATCTACGTAGTAGTTCCAGGTGTCAGGTTTAGGGTTCGCCCTGGACACATGCCACGCTGCATCTCATAAGGCCACGCGTTTTCGTGTTCTGATCCTAATGATTGATGGTGTTCTTGTAGAACAAATGGGTCTGTTTACAGATGCGGATTTAATCAGATTGCGGAGTTTGCCAGCAAACTCCGTCCATGTAGTAGAAATGGAGCAATTGTCCGAAAAATCCTTAATGGCATCCCCAACAAGTTCTGTGAGTGTGTGATGGTTCGGGACAGGTCGCTATGTTCCTGTGGATATTCCGCATAATACACATGGTCGCAAAGTATTGTTACGTGATCACTTCGCCCCAGATGGCTCTCCATCTATGGCTTCTCGATCATGAGCTCTTCGTTGGTGAGCACTAGATCAAGCACAGATGGCTTATTTCCAATTCTGAATCTGGTGAGCGAACTGACATGACTAAAGAGCAGAATGATTGTAAGAACCTCTTGCAGGTCTGCCTTGAATTGTTCGTTGGAAGAAGCGGGAACTTCCAAATCGTAAGCATTGAAGTCACCGGAAATGAGAACATTGCTGTATTGCCCGTCGAATTACCCTCCCCAATGTCAATGTCAGGCAGGAGTCCATCTCTGGGGCGGGCATTGGGGGACCATAAACAACTGCCAAATGACAAGTGTCGTTGCGCTTAAGTCGTAGACTGCAAAAAAGCGAATCCCTGAGTAGCGTTTCCGGATGGTCCACCAGTACGCATTTCAGGTCATTATGAGAATATAAAATTACCCCATCGCCCTTACAGGGGCGATCGTTTCGAATAAGGGACATGCCATGTATCGTGACTTTGGCGTCGGTGATTTCTGATTAGAGCTAAGTTCGTTACGAATATGAGGTCACAGGCGTATGAGGTATGACGTAGCTGCAGTTCGACAAGCTTGCTCAGTAGACCTTATGCATTGATGTACATGCAGGAAAGTTTGTTTGTCATTAGCAATGAGTTGTGGGATTGCGTTTTGGGTATGATGCTGTGCCGAATGGTGAAATGTCGGCAACTAATCGTCTTTTGGGTGGAGCGGTGACGAACTGATCTGTGTCAGATCCAGAGATCCCGCTATTACCACTTCGCTACTCTCCTTATATGTAGTGTATGAGGTGTGTTTGCCAGTTTCATTGGCTAGCTGAGTGAAGTTATCCGATTTGTTATCTGGAGGTGGTCCGGCTAATTGGCTTCTTCCGTGTGCTTGCTTAGGTGACGCTGCTTCGATCCGGAGTTCGGAGGAAAGGCTGCTACGTCCGGCATAACAACGCTGCAAAACCCTTGTCAACATTTGCCTGGACTGAAGCACTAATTTCACGACCCTCGGGCCATTTCCTTTGTAACTTGGCGACCTGCGAAGCCTCGAGATCGATTACGTCATGACATTTTCCAGGTACAGGGTATGTCGAATGTAGCGCCACTGCTCTTGGTCTTGCGCGATCGCTTCGCGCTCATCATGACCTCCAGCCTCGAGAACACAGTGTACAGGGATGGTCCGTGGATGGCCACGGATTCGTTTCGGTATGCTTCCAAGTCATGCTTCGCCTGTTTGCGTTCCCTCCAAGGAATATCCGGGAAGATGCGGATGGAACATGATACATTCTGAAGGCGCAGTGTTGATAACGGAAAAGCTTCTGCTTCACCAGCGGAGATCAATAAAACACGGAGAATTCTCGGTTTACCGTTGTATTGTGAGTTTTGGTAACGCATTATCCGTGTCAATTTGGCGGGCATAACTACAACGGCTGTAATGTCACATAGGAAGTTCCACTGGTTTACATCATCGGGTTGTTTTTCTTTCAATGGATTTGATGTTGACTCGGAAACGTTGGTGCAGAGTAAAGATGGTACACTATATGTAGCTCGGATTGATGTCACCCACTCATCTGGTCTGCATACAACCGGTGGAGGCTGTGAAAGTAAAGCTTCACATTCTTCGGTTACTTTAGGCCCAGTGGGGGTAACTGAAGACCTAAGTTTCCAGTTGGACTTAGCAGAAGTCATGGTCCAACCAGCAACAATGTCGACGTCCTTCTGGAATTTTGTGACAATATGGGGGTGAATGGGGCCCTGACCGCCGTTGTTCCAACTTGAATGGCGGTGGTTGTTTTAGGCGTATTTTGGCAGCCGGTGGCGTTGACATCTAAAGCCTCATGGGACGCATTTTTAAAACTCGGCCCAGCGTTATTCCGCTGTTTTTTAGCGGAGCCTATTGAAAAAGTCTGGGTATGCTCACGGTCAAACTTCCCCCAAACGAAGCAAGTTTGGTTTTCGCTGTTTGTTAAGTTATGGCCACCATTCTTTCGTGTTCCTACGCTAGTTCATGCACAACCTTTACCAGTCGGAAAACTATACATGCTTTACAGAACCATAAAAATTTGGTTTTCTATTATGTACCTTCAACTGGTTCACTGTGAGCTTTGAACATTTAGAATGAAAATTGCTGCCACAAATTGAACACTGAATTCCGGTTTGTCCATTTTCATGGCATGAAGGAAAGTCACATACCACTGTCAGCATTGGTGTGGAATTAGGGGCAACTGTTGCTTGGTCGTCACGGCGTGGTTTGCTCTGAGATTTAAATAAAGCCAGTAAGCGGTGGAGACACAAATGTCGGATAGCTAGTTCGCTCAGCGGTCGATAGCTGTGGTTGTAGGCTCGTCGTAAAGATCTCTGAGTTGGCTTTTGTTTGCGACCACAAATACTGCTGTGTGCTCCGCGGTTCGAAAACTTCCTCGATTGCCTTCCAGCGGGAACAGTGCAAAAACCGCGGTGTTGAAATTACAGATAATCCACACAAGTTAAATCCATAAGATGGAATGCATTAAATAGCGCTGATGAAGCTGAATCGACGGATTGATAGCACGTGTGTGTGATGAGAAGTGTCATTAAGTCCGATTAAAGTAAGAGACCGGATTTTTTACGTCCGCGCGGTGAACTATAGCGGTTGAGACTGCTGATAACATAAGCGAAACCCAGATTTGCCGTACATCTATCCGAGGTAAAGGGATGAACCGAAATACGTCAACTCGAAACCCCCGACCGCATGTTGGAACTGCGGCGCATGGCACTTGCAAGTGACTGCATGCAAAAAGCATCAATGTCAAAAGTGCAAGGGGTTTGGCCATAAAGCAAACTATCGTTTTGCGCACCGTTTCTGACGCTTGTTTCACCTAGGATTGCGAATAAACTCCAACTACAGAATGGCCAAGTTTCATGGACCAAATGCAGAAGAAATCCTCGTAACCTTTCGCACAGAATCTACGAGCAAGAGAAAGTAGCTCACAGTGAAAACCAACGATGTCCCCTATCGTTTTAGCTGGATAAGGCGTCTAATACTACTATCGTTTCTCGATCGACATGGTCAAAACTTGGCAAACAGTCACCGAAGCGCACAAACCTGACAGTCCAAAATGTATCCGGAGAATCACTGAAGATGGATGGTCAGTTTACAGGTGGAATTAAATTCAAGGATCAGTACCTTCATGGAAGTATCTACTTAGCTTCATGGGTTGACTTTGATCTTCTTGGGTTGGATTGGATGGAAAGACTAAACTTGTTCGATGTGCCGTTCAATCAAGTTTTTTTCTGAGCGGAGTGCAATGATGAACCATATAATCATACTGACCCACTCAAGCCAGATGAATTATCGCTTTACTCCGAATTATTAGGCAACAGTTGCGAAGACACCAGCTGAAATCCATATGAGTTGAAGACTAAGAACCATGCTATACCTAATGAGCCCCAAGCATCCAAATCTACAACTAAGGAATTAAGTCATGAATCTGCAATAGAACAGGCGGTATGGAGCAAGGAAAAGAAATTTCAAAATGGACGGACTCATATTTGCGGCCTCTAATCAGAGACGGCGGATCATTTTGTGTTGTAACGCTGCTTTCCCTCTGCTATCGGCCACCTCAACCCAACCGGGGACAAAACAGAACACCGAAGCCTGCTAGACTGAAGTATATCAGGCACAGATCATGGTTTATTTTATAGGTCACAATCTATCATCCCCTGTAGCAACCTGGTTCATGCTGATGAAGTGATTTCATCAGGTTCCGGCGTGACTTAGCCGTGGTACCGCCGGTCGGACAGCAACCCGTGTGCCGATGATAGGCCTCTCGAAACTGTGTTACATTCTTATGCTGCGGCTTCCGATTACCACCCTTTTCGAATTGAGTCTGCTTGCGTACTGTTCGAACTCGAGTTTGTTCATAGCTTTTCGCCTTGGGGTCAACTTGTAGCCATTGTGGTCGTCTCCACTTTCGAGTCGGCCTGCATTGTGTATCATCTGATGCTTGTAGCTTCTGCTGTGATCCACGTAGCCGCTCAGCTTCCTTTTCTAAAGCAAACCTGTCTAGCAGGATGCCCCACGGTAAGGATGGCGATTCTAGGGAACTTTGAATCTTTCCGTGATTCGGCCTCAACTGATTGGGGTGCCTGACCCATTTCACGTTTCCTAACATTAGCTAGTAAATGACTTTACCATTTCTGCGGATCAATCTTCCTATCAACCACATCATCGGTCCTCGTAAGTCTCGCGCGTACACTATGTCACCACTATTGAATTGACGGAGTCCTCCACTTGACAACTGCAAAGCTTTTCTTTCCTGCTTGGCACATGGTTATCGAACAACCTCCGGATCTTTCGTCCAAATAAAATTTCGGCAGAGGATTTTCTATCTGGGGCATTTAGGTTTGGCGCATTCCGATACATGCATAGGGAAGACTGGATCGGGTCCTTCGGGACCTTGTTTTTTCCCGCTTTACAAAGAGCATGTTTAAAGGTATCCACGATCCGTTCCGCCCGTCTATGTGATTGCGGGTGAATTCCATTCTCCTTGCACCACTCGCGAAGGGAAGTTTAGTTGAATTGTGTACCGTTGTCTATCACTATTATCTCTGGCAGGCTGAAATACTGGAAAAGCTTTTCCAGTAATTTGATCGTGTGCTGGGCAGGCGGACTTTACATCGATATCACATCGGGCCACTTGAAGAAAGAGTCCACCAAAACAATATAGGATTGGCCGGTGATTGGTCCTACATAATCTAAGTGAATTCGCTGCCATGGCTTTTCTGCTTTGGGCCAAGATTGTCGGGGAGACTTGGGTAGGGCCTTCGCCGCCAGTTGCAGGATTCACAATTTTGGCAAAATTGTTCAATTTCTACAGCCGTTCCGTGCCAATAAACAAAACTGCGTGCCAAGGCTTTTATATGGTTGGTAGCTGGATGCCCGGTATGAAACTGCTGTAAGACTTGCCTGTTCACTTTCTTTGGCACCACCACTCGGTCTTCAAACATCAAACACTTGTGCTCAACGGACAGTGACCCACGTCGGTTGAAGAAAGACCGCAAGCCAGCAGGGATACTACCTATTGGTCAACCTGTTTGCACTTACTGCATCACTTTATCTAGGGTTCTGTAACGGGAAGTCTCCGCGCGAATAAGGTCAGCTGTTACTGCTTATCGGTCAGCATTCGCTGGACTTCTGATTCGAACTTGCTGAATGCAATCACAAAATCATCGTTCTCCTTTGGGTGCGAATTGTTGAGAGGAGGCAGGGCATCCGCTTGTTGCGTAGATCGATACCGTATACTGAAATAGTACGTCAAAAGTATAGTCCCTCATCTTTGTAACCGATTAGCGGTAAGAACGGGAATTCCTAGCTTTGAGCCGATTATCGACAGCAATAGCTTATGATCCGTCAGGAGGGTGAAATGCCTGTCATATAGCATCTTGTGGAACCGCTTCATTACGAAAACGATTGCGAGTGCTTCCTTTCCAATCTGACTATAGTTCTTCTTACCTGACGTGAGGGACCGTGCCGCGTGTGCAAGAGCCTCCTCTCCTCCGTTCGGAAAATGGTAGGAAATAACGTCGCCGATGCCGTAATTGGAAGCTCCCGAAGTAACTTTGGTTTCCAACTTCGGATTGAAATGAGTCAATAGTAGATCAGAAGTGAGTGCTGCATTAACTGCATCAAAGGACTGCTAGCCTTCCCTCGTCCATTTCCAAACATTATCTTTCGTCAGCAACTGGTTCAGTGCACATTTGATATGATGCAGGCTTGTTATGAAAACACTGTAATGGCTCACGAGATAGAGGAATGTGCGAAGCTCTGCGACGTCTTTCGGACGCTCCATCTGTTTGATAACTGCGATATTGGCAGTATCTGGGTGCCGACCATGTTGGTCTATGATAAACGAGAGGAACTTAACATTAGCTAAGATTAACTCACATTTCTCAGCCCATAATCGAAGTCCAGCTTCTTCCAAACGTGAAAACACTCTCTCCAGTGTGTGCATCAAGTCTTGTGCGTCTGGGGCTATAATCAATGCATCATCCAGATAGACCGCGGTCTTGGGGATATCGTTCAGCAGGATATCCATAAGTTGCTGCAAAATAGCCGGTGCGGTTTTCAACCCAATTGGCAGCCGGTTGTACTGTAAAAATCCGAGGTGCGTATTAACCGTTAGTAATGTTCTGCATTACTCGCCAACTAGAATTTACAAGTAAGCGTCAGCTAAGCCAAATTTCACGAAACATCTGCCACCGTTGAGTTTGGAGAACAAGTCTTCTGATACGGGCAATGGGTACTGATGTGCCTCCAGCACAGAATTCAGTCCTGTTGAAAAATCAGCACAGATACGGCCCTTACCGTTGACTTTGTTTACCACCACAATCGGTGTCATCCATTCTGGATAGTGGTCCCGTCCGATTATACTTTCGCATCGCAAACCATTTAGCTCGGTTTCTACTAGAGCTTGAGTTGCGTACGGCACCGGGCGTCTTGGTCGGATGACTGGTCTGGCATCTGATTTGAGGTTCAGCTCCGTCCTGGTTGCGCGACAGCATCCAAGACAGGGTTTGAAAAATAGTTCATGGTGTGGCTTCAGATCTTCAATTTGGTTGCGCAATACAGGGTTCATCGTTGGCATCTGCGTAGGGAGCTTGACTTGCAACTGATGGTATGTACTATTTACCGACTACTCGAACAAGTGCAACTCGTCCATCCAATCGAGTCCCAGAAAAGCGAACCTCGGTTGGTCAGTCACAAAGCACGTTGTGTGGATCGGTTGGCCTAGGAAACTGACTTGACAGCTCAATTCAACAAGCAATTTTAACGTACCACCTGAAGTCTTCCGAACTGAACGGGTCGTTTGTACGAGTGTTGGCCGCCCTAGACTGTGCCACTTGTCGCTGGAGATCAAAGTGATATCTGCAACAGTATCAACTTGTAACGAGTTGCCTGCCATTGTTTTCCACCATGGTGTACTTAAACCTGTTGACGCCATCAACCTTGAAAGTCGCAGTGATCCTTCTGATCCCATCGGGCCGTCTGAACGGTGTGGCATTGTTGCGCTTGCTTCTGAACAAAGTAGGACCATGTGCCAAACAACACGACTCGTTATGACTTCTTCTGCCGCATCGGTTGCAAATGTGATTCTCAAAGGGGCAGTGTCGAGCAAAATGCCATTCTCTATAAAACCAACAAACAGAGAGAGGTTTGGAATGTGATGGACTCACGTGACTTGGTGCTTTTTGGGGAGTCTGGTTGACTGCACAAATAAGGTCATGCTCGTTCGTATTGAACAACTGGTGAATCAATGGTTTATCATGCTTCAGATTCGTCATTCCCGGACACTGACCGGTCACTTGCCGAAATGTGATGTGCGGATTCTGTTCAAGCTTGTTCAGTATTCTTGTTCGTATGTCCGCATCCTTGGCTGCTTGTAGGCCGCAAACGTAAATGTGGCACTTGTACTGGTCGCCGGTCATCTTGTGAAACTGTGAACCTTCGCACTCGCGGCTTCACGGCTCGTGTAGGTGACCCAAGCTTCTTCTTCTTTCTTGGCCATCGTGAGACACTTGTACCGGATGTTGAACAAGGATGTCTGCTCATCAAAACGCTTTGACAAGCCTGAGTCAACGTCGTCAAAAGATAGGTCAATGCTCTTCCTTGGCAAGATGAAATTTGTAAAGTTTTCATGTTTATCCACACCCAGCTTCAGAAGTATCAGGCGAATTTTCTTCTCCTCTGGTACATTAGCGAAATCAACACGAAACGTATCTTCACACTTGTGAAACTAGGTAGTGAATGTCATGCCAGCATCCGCATCATAATGGAATTTACTGCCCTTCTGAGTCAGGGCTTTTGGAAAGGGGACACTCATTTGCCCCTAAATCTGGGCTTGACTGCATCAATAGCTTCTGCGTCAACATCTCAATGAGCTTGGCCTGCTGCTGCAACGTTGCCTGCAAGTGTTCGAAGCTGGCTGCCATTTTTGTGTTCGATTGAAACCCGCGACACCACCGTGGCAACGCTGGTTTCCCTCTGATGTCTGCCACGCCAACCCAGCCGGGGACAAAACAGAACACCGAAACCTGCTAGACTGAAGCATATCAGGCACAGATCATGATTGATGTTATAGGTCACAATCTATCATCTCCCGTAGCGACCTGGTGCATGCTGGCGGTCTGTTTATTAGCTTCCGGCGTGACTCAGCCGTGGTACCGCCGGTCGGGAAGCAACACGTGTCCCGATGCTAGGCATCTCGAAACCGTGTCACGTTCTTATGATGCGGCCTCCGATTACTTAGACGCCAGGACGATTCATGCGGCGTCGAGGCTTGGTGATGTACGGTGTGTAAGTCAGCACACGGTTGTGGAGACGTTATGCGAATCAACTGATGCCATGGGATACACGAGGTGCTGTCGTTGTGAATGCCAATGGATTAGATGTCGATGAACTGGACAATGACACGCCTAGAACTTCTGCAAGGCGTGAAATTCAACCTAAGAAACGCACGACAATGAAGCGCAGCAGTGAGCGAAACGAACCAGAAAATTTGCGCAGCTTTTCCGTATAACTGCTGTCAGAAAAATGATACAATCCTCAGGTAACTATTTTTAAGAAGAGGAAGATGTCAGGGGACACTTATTGGACATACGTTTGTTGAAAAACATTCTTAGTTACCGATTTGTTGCCTTCCGCCATCGCTGTTACTGACATTTGTTTAAACACATCATTCCGCTAATTTCGTGAACTGCATATGGTCACTGTTTCTGCCCTCGGATCCCAGTTCCACTTCGTTGCCAACGCTCTCACTTTTCGTTCGTTGAGTGCCCCTCATTTGCCCCTTATCTGGCAATCCTTCACTGGCTTCATTCTGCTTGCATCTTTGCAGCAATATAGTTGGCTTAAATGGCTGTTAGTAGGTTCAATTCAGCTTATTCTCAAAACTGTTTAAGCAAGCATGATTCAATGCATACAATCCTTTCCCGGCACGTCTTTGAAGTTTTCTTGCGGTTGTGAGGCGAAGGCATTCTCTGGCAACACTACAGATCTTCATTCTTTCGGATATCAGAACATGCCCGTGAAAAACACTCCCGGGTTCCGCAGCTCAATTTTCTCGCGTTTGAGCTTTATCTTCTTTGAACGCGAGGCTGCAAAAGTAACGCAGTTTGGCGTCATGTTGCTGTCCGATTGTGCTTTAAAAAATCACATGGTCTGCTATCCACGCTAGACCGTCTAGGTCGTCAACCGCTTGATTTTCACGGGGAGCTACTGTGCGAAAAGTTGCGAAAGCTTCTGACAGCTGACCCACTAGCTCGATTTTTCAAAAGGTGCTTGGATGAACAGCAGGTTCCCAATATGTGGAAGCAGGGCATCATCACACCAATTTTCAAGGGTGGTAGCGATTTGGAGTCCGTCAACTATCGCGCGGCGATTCTCCTCAAGGTGCTCTCAAAGCTGATGGAGTCGATCATAGCTAAGGCCCTAATGTGCTATTTTGAATTGTTTAACTTACTAACATAAGAACAACATGGATTTTGTGGGCCTCGGACATGTACTACCAATCTGCTAATTGTGCTGGGCAGCTGGAACGGTACTGATGTCATCTAGCTCAGAAAATTAGCTGAATTAAGACTTCAACACGCGTCTGCAGCTTGGGACCTCATCAATATCACTGAAACGTGGTTGCGCTGTGAGATAACGGATGCCGAAATCGCGCTAACAGGCATGTCCGTTGTCCGGAAGGATCGAACCAGTAAACGTGGTGGGCTAGCCCTCTACTTTCGTAACAACCTGCAATGCGAACCCATAAAACATTCGGAAACCGACGTACCTGACTCCACTTGGTGTAGTTTCCGGCTGAGAAGGAACGATCTCGGCCTATTGGTTGTTGTTTACCGCCCACCATCGTCTACCCCTGAGATGGACTGCAACTTGGTGGCTGCGTTGAGGCAAGTGATAAACAAGAAGTACAGTCACATTCTAGTCACCGGCGGCTTCAACTTACATGCCAAATCCCAGGCCACACCAGGAGAGGAATTCAAAAGAGACCTGCATGATCCGGTTTCAGACTTCCCGCTTTATGGCCACGTCACCACGCCCACCAGATTCAGGGGAACTAACAGGCCATCCATATTGGACCGAATATTCATTAATGAAGAACTGATGGTCGAGATAGTGATAACCGATACTCCTTTGGGCCGCAGCGATCATGCGACGCTAGTGTTTCATTACATGTGCTACGCGGATTATCCTAAAGAGCATACCGAGGAATATTATGTCGTAACCAACTATGACGACCTGTCCGACCTCACTGATGCAACAAGCTGGTCCTTCTTAGTTGAATTAACCCATGAGATAGCCTGCGGAGAATTCGTCAACATATTTAACAAGCTCGTGGCAAGCACATCTGAAACCAAGCTCTACCGGCCTAGAAGGATGAAGTCTTTCGTAAGGAGCAGGATACGTAAATGCATGGCACTAAGGGACTTGGTATGGCGCACCTACATAGCCTCCCCGAATGACGACATCTGGGATGTCTACACAATACAAAGGAACCAGTGTGTCAAACTCGTCCGGAAGGATAAACTGAATAATCAACCAGGTCTAGTGAAAAAGTTTTGCCCCAATCCAAAACTGCTATAAAGACACGTAAACAATTTGCGCCGTGTTAAGCGCGGTATTCCTGCTCTGCACACAGCATGCGGGTTAGCCCAAACCGCACAAGAGGCGGCCAACGTTCTTGGACAACAATTTGGCCGTAACTTCCAAAGCGTGCAATCATCATACATCCTGCCTAAGCAGATCATGCCGCCATCAGGGCTTAATCACATATCGTTTACCTCCGCAGCTGTACAGAAGAGGCTGATGTTTCGGCGCCAGTTCAGCTCCCCGGGTGCAAACGGCATTCGACCGAAGGCGTTGAAAGTTGATGCCATGAGTTTGGCAGGACCACTAGCAATTTTCTTTCAACAATGTCTGAACGAGATGCACGTCCCCACGATGTAGAAGCACGGAATAATCAAGCAAATCTACAAAAGTGGCAGCCATGCTGAAACAGCAAATTATCGGCCGATAACAGTACTTCCTGTAATCTCCATGGTTATGGAGTTCATTGTAGCTAAGGCTTTGATGGGGCACCTGGAGAACAGCAAAATTCTCATTCCCGAACAGCACGGATTTCGCCACAATCGGTCCTGTACCATTAATCTGTTGATTGCTCATACAAGCTGGACGGAATCTGTGAAAGCTGGTGTAGGAGTCGACGCGGCCTACTTGGATTTCTCAAAGGCATACGACTATCTAGACCATCGCATTCTACTCGACAAACTCCAGAAATATGGAATCGGCGATGCTGTTCTGGGCTGGAGTGGAGACTTTCTCGTGTAACATCACCTAAATGTGAAGGTTCGAAGCAACCTATCCGATTTCATGGAAGTTCAGTGCGGCGTACCTCAAGGCTCGGTACTTAGACCCCACCTGTTCCTGGTTTTTATAAACGATCTCGCGAGCGTGCTACCTTCTAACCGTTTGCTATTTGCTGATGATTTAAAGGTATGGCGTACACTAGCTGCAGTGGAGGATCACACAGTGTTACAGGATGACCTGGACAAAGCGTAAACATGGTCCATCGAGAACATGTTGCATTTCAACGTCAACAAGTGCAAAGTTGTCAGCATACGGCACAAGAGTACGCACTAGTACCGCCTAGAACCACAAATTCTACAGCGGGCTTCTCACGGGTGCGATCTCGGCGTGCTAGTTCAAGATGACCTCGGCTGTTTGAGGCAGATTGAAAAGGCATCTAAGAAAGCAAATCACCACCTCGGCTTTCTTCGCAGAGGTTTCGGGAAGTTCGACCATTTAGTCTTTCCAAAAATGCCTAGTGCGTATGTGAGGATGCGCACGGAATACGCTATTCAAGTGTGGCAACCCTGGCTCAAGCGCCATCTGACCGCGCTTGATACTGCACAACGTAGGGTAACGAAGGGCGTCAGAGGTTTGACCAGCCTCCCCTACCCACTCAGGCTGAAAAGTCTCAAAATATACAGTGGACGTTTTCGGCCTCTAAGAGGCGATCTCATAAAGGTGTATCAGATCCTGAGAAACCTCAACCACCCATGCCATTCCCTGCTGATATTCAGTCAAAACACCCCGCTAAGAGGTCATCAGTTTAAGCTGGTCACGCAGTACAGCCGCCTGGAATGTCGGCGACTTTTTCTACCTTCGAGTGTCACAGCCTTGGAACGCCCTCCCGGAACATGTAATTAATGCACCCACCGTATCCGTTTTCAAAAAACGCCTTGACGATACTCTGTCACATTTACACTACGTGCTATAGCCCATGACCACCAGATGCTGGCAATAATGCACAACAGACAGTGGATAGCCATAACCCTACTTGAGAATGAGTCACTCCAGAACCCTTGCACACAATTTGATAAACGCTATTACTGTAGGAACTGGATTTCTGTATCCCGTCGACTCAAGATAGCTGCACACGAGTAAGCGCTGTCCTTGCTATCTTTTTATTTTTTCTCGCTTATTACGTGATGAATAACCAATCCCATAATTGCTTTGTGTGTGCACATTCTACGGCAGTGCAGTTAAATATGTAATCGGCCGAACCGACGATTTCATTATCCCTTAATCTAACTTTTCTCACTCTAACCACCCTGAGGGACATGTCAAACACCTGCTTCTTTGAAAAGCACGGTAAGAAGACGAAAACTGGTAGATGCATACATTTCGTATTGTCTCCTCAGTACCATTAACAATAACCGGTATGCAACTATATACTTAAATATGTGTGTGACCGAATAAGCATAAGGTGAAAAATGAATGACGGAAGTTCCACACTTATGTCCACGGCAGTCTTAAGCTGATAAATAATTGCTTTTGAACACACAGGGCCGGCTTCATCCGGCTTATCGCAACGGCCTCGGCGAAACGGAGGAAGCGGGGATTAGGGTGACGTAATACAAGTGTGAACGCCGATCCGAGCTCTATCCGGTGACGTTATAAATCATTGTTCACTGTTCGACCGCTTAGATCACCGAATCCTTCTCCAAAAGCTGCAAGCGTACGGGATTGGGTACCCAGTTCTTGGATGGATAGGAAATTGCGTGCTTCAGCGGCAGCTTCTGGTTCAGGTTAGGGGTTCATTTTCTGATTCTATCGAGGTGTCCCACAGGGATCGGTGTTAAGGCCGCGCTTATTCCTTGTCTTCAGCAACGACCTCGCGGGTGTCATCGAGTCGACTTTGCTGCTTTTTGTCGATGACCTCGTGATATGACGGGCGCTCGGTTGTCAGGACGATGACGATGTGCTGCAGAGAGATTTAGGCCGTCTTTGAATGGTCAAAGGCAAATCTACTTTCGTCTAGCGCGGATAAGTGCAGGGCTGTACATTTACGCCACATGTTTACTTACGCAGATAAGCTAGGGGAGCACAAGCTGAAAACCGCCTCACGTGAGCGTGATCTTGGAATGGTGATGCAAGCCGACCTCGGCTGTTCAGCGCAATATTTGAATGCGTCCACCGTTTGACTCTGCCAATGGAGTACAACTTATCCACTTTTTCATTCCGCACTACTGGACTGTTTCCCAAATAATATCCGAATGAAGATCAAAGATGGGCTGTGAGGAGAGACGTACCTTGTTCTCATTGGCATAGTTCTCTCCAACTGACTGCAGCTGTGATTTCTTCAAAGACCAATTTTATAAACAACTTCACCACCTGGGCATGGTTGTACTTTCTGGGCACTTAAACGCAAGGGTCGGTCACCAGCTACCATGGGGATGTCAGCTTAATGGACAATGTGCACTCGATAGAGGCTGCTGAGATAAAGAAAACTGACTTCTTACATTGTGCATGGACAACCGTTCCTTCCTATCCAGAACCGGTTTCAAGCACACAAGGGGAAACTGGAGCTTAGCGTCATCTCAGCGTATTTACAAGTGCTGTTAAAATTCCCCTTAAAGTCTTTGAAAGCAACCAAACACCTGATGAACACAACTCTATCTACGACGTGGCGGTTATTACTGATATACCAGTGAAGAGAGCAGTAGTGGATGAAACGAGGTAACATCAAGCCTTACGTAACGACGCTTGCGATCACGGTCAGGAATGAACCAGACGGTGCCGCATTTATCGGTGGTGGTGAGCTGAGAATTTCTGATGATTAGGCTAGATCTGGGTGTGCAGTAAGTGAAAGGAGTTTAAGAGAACAAAATGAATGACGAGTTTGGTAGTGTAGTTGCCCATGACGATTGCAATTACATCATTTGAAGTACGTTGCTGAGTTTATCGATACCGGTCATACAATAGTAATTCTATGTCTGGACACACCAAGTAATCGATCTGGTTCCTCACAAGAAGTCGTTAAAAAGTTAAAGGCCTTTTGGATGTAGGACCCCTTAATAGCTTGGCCATCATCATAGTCATAGGGTCACCACCAGCTATTCACTTTAGGTGATTATCGCTCTTCTCCACGCCATGTCACTAGTGGGTTCATCCAAGGGAGTGTGCTCAGGCCTTCATTGCTCCTGTTCTACATCATTGACATCACCATATTTGTAAAACATTATCGGCCAGTTTTATCCGCCGAAGATATCAAGATGGTTTATGAGCTTCTGCGTGACGAATTTCACGGAACACTTTTCCTCATTCAACATCACGCTGCCACATATGAACAATGAACCTTTCGGTTAAGAAATCAGGCATGATGTCTTACGCCTGTTCCGTCTTCGGAAGATCTGTTGTACTGAAAAACGAATGTGCTCCATTACAGCTGTCCACGCGTGATCTGGAAATTAAGTACCCACCTACATTCCATTTCTCCGAACAGGCCCAATAAGAAGTAGCACTTGTCAGAAAAGCTGGCGCTAACGCATCCGACAAAATCCACATAACCCATGCTGAGTTGAAGTTTTTCAGCTACTTACCTGACCAACCCACAAATACTGTAGCATAATATACAGCAACGTAAAAAGAGCAACAATCTCTCTGGGGTACTTGGAAAGCATTCTGCCATGAATTATCGAGGGCGTTGAAACAAATTCCAACGCAAACCACTTTGGATGCGACGATTGAAGCATAACATGGTGCTAAGTTATAACCTCTTACACGAAAAAAAAATTCAGTTCGAACTGCTCGCACAAGAATCGTAGCATGGCTCGATTCGAGAGCTTTGCGACATAGGTTATGCATCGGTTATACCAAAAGCAAAGAGAAGCATGAGATCGAATTGCTTCCCGGCCAAATATACCTATCTGTGGAACCAACTGCCAGTAGTCACACGTAGATAATGCGACATTGTGGCCACATTTAGTAACAAGCTCGCAACTTGCCTTGAGCTGAATACAAGAATATACGAGGGTTGTCCAAAAAGAAACCGAACTTTTGAAATAGTGCGACAACCGGCAGAGGGAGGGCGATGCGGCTGCTGAGCACATGTGGAGGCTTGCTTAGACAACAAACTGCTATTTGCCGCATTTCGGTCTAACTATTGGTTGGGGAGCGACAGCCGCTGACGTGGGCACGTGCACAAACTGTTCATCGGATTTGTGCCATAGAGACAATGAACGAATTCAAAGTTGGACTTGGAGAATCCGCTGTTTGGTTTGGTTACTACAAGCAACCTTTAGTGAGGCCTCGGTTCACTTGAGTTAAACCTCGCTAATTCCGATCACAAGGACCGTTTGTGAAATGGAAATATTTTTGTGTTGTTCATCTCCACCTTGGCACCCCACGACCGTGGTTTCATCCTGGCTTGGACTCAGTGCGTGTGTGTGTGTGTGTGTGTGTGAAATTTTGCTACAATTTTGGCTGAAGCTTTTACGAAAAACTTTCAGTTGCTTAGCTAAGCATACAGGGAGGACTGTATGAATCGCACACAGTGATATAAGTGATTTAACTCTTTTGAACACGGCAGAATGTCGGTCGGTGACGATCCCAAGTCTGGAGGAAATTCCACATCACCAAACGATGACCATGTCGAGAGAGCTCGTGCTGTGATCCGTGGAAATCATCATTTAACTGTTGGAGAAGTTGCTGACAAAGTCGACAGCAGCGTAGGATCACGCCAGCAAATTCTAGCGCGTTTGAGGGATATTCTGTGCAGGAAGAGTCCTGAACTGTGGGAAAACCAGACTTGGATGTTGCATCAGGACAATGCGCCGGCTCACGCATCACTCGTTCGCCGCAGCTATCTTGCAAAACAATCCACACCCGTTGGGCCTCATCCACTGTATTCTCCGGACCTAGCCCTGCAGACATGTTATTGTTTCCAAAAAAGTGCGTTCCAGGAGGCTTTCCAAAAATGCAAGCATCTTTACGAACGGTATATTGCCAGTAGAAGGGACTGCGTTGAGAGGGTGTGCTTAAAATGTTGTACAAAGAGCAATAAAAATGTTATAGCAAAAGTTTGACTTATTTTTGGACACCTCTCGTATTCATCTGGGAAAGATCTCTATATAACTGTTCCAACAGTGGACCAAAAATGTCGAAATACCCATATTTCCAAACATTGGCTTTCGCTTCAGCCATCCACTAATACGCTATCACATGAATCCCATGCCGCAAGATTGCACATCTGGATATCACTCTTACTAGAGCATGGTTACCTTTATAAATTTTGACCTGTGTTGCTAGAGATCATGAGCCATATATGTATTCGAACAATTTCTCCAATGTTCGGACTCTGAACACTTTATGGTGAATATATGATTTGTAGCCAACTTTAAAATGCTGCCGTAATGGATGGACAAATAGTAAGTTTAGACTGCACGTTTAAAGTAAAAGGTTTTTAATGTCTGAAATCGACAAATTAAAGTGAGATCTGAAGGTAAAAATCCTGTGCACATGTGCATGTATATGCATGTTTGTATGGTTGCAGGTGTAGATGTCCTGTGGCTGTTTACAGTCGCAATGACAAGCCAATCCAGAAACGAATGTCACCGACTATGTGCAAGACACATTAAACAATCAATATGGAGAGCAATTCGCTCAGCATCCGACCGTGTCTACCTCCAGGAAGATCTGACCCGGATTAACGAATGGGCAGAAAAGAACCAGCTCCCACTGAACCCTGCAAAGTGCCATCTGCTGACGGTACACAACAGCTTCGTCAACACATACCTTTTGGGGCAACACGTCATGCAACACGTGACTAGTGAACGCGACCTAGGTATAATCGTGCAAGAGAGTCTTGGCAATTCGCTCCAATGTTCGAAAGCAGCAAGTGTGGCGAACTTGAACTTGAGACTTTTGAGGCGAGCTCTCGGCACTTTTGAGCGACAGGTAGTACCATTGTTGATTAACTCCTACATTCGTCCTCATGTTGAATATGCAATTCAGGCCTGCTGTCCATGGTTAAAACGAGACATCCGCCTATTGGAACAGCCCCAAAGAAGAGCCACAAAGGCAACGCGTGGACTATCCGGTATAAGTTACGAAATACTCCTTCGTGTACTCGGTGTGTTCTCATTAGAATACTGACGGCTTCGCGGAGATCTTACTCTCACATACCGGATACTAACCGAAAGCGAGCATCCATGTACATCATTGTTGACTCTAGCCCCTTACAAACAAAACCGAGGCAACCACCTGAAACTAATGACGCAACACTCGTTTGAATTGTAGAAAGTATTTTTTCTCACTTAGAATCTGTTCTCACTGGAATGCACTACCAATATGGTGAACGCACCAGACATGACGACATTCGAAAGACTCTTAGATTTTCATCTAAGTAATAAACGATACACAACACTTTGTTAAAGTGCAATGCTTTAACCACTGATACTTTACGTTTCACGTTGGAACATTTTGCTTTTAATTTTCTTTTGCATATCCATCCTGTGGGTCTTGTAAAGTTATGCTTTTTATCCCATCATACACCATTGAACCATTGAACCATTGAATAAACCAGCGAAAAAATGGTCGGGTCACACGCCATCCAAATATCTGTTTGAATGCTAAGGCTCTTCAAGCATTACCATGCCTCCCCACAGACAATAGTGGTTGCCCCAAGTCACTCAGATCATCAGTCGGGCCTAGTGATCGAGCTATCGGAGCGCCTATCGTTAGGTTACACCCATGTGGAGGTGATTAAATAGAAGCACGACTGAGAATGAAGCTAGCTGATGAGGCGCATTGGGATAGCTCTACCCACTCTAATTTGGTAGGACATGCAGATGAAGTTGAGGTGATCACGGAAAAAAGGATAGAAAGTTACTTTTTGTTAAGATACGATCAAAATGGGGCGGTCAGTAGCTGAAGCAACTGAACGATTCTAACTTTAGTCGGAAAACTTTCACAATAGAGTCTGGTCGTTGTAGCAAACGTAGCCAAGGTAACGAAAAGGGCATTGGTAAACAAAGATCAGAAAGATCAATACAAATCCACCATTCTATTAACGAATGGTGATATGGAAGAAGGATTAGCAGCTGACACAGTGTCCAATACTTTTACCACTCCGGTCAATCGGGATGATCCAACTCAACTTTTGGTTAACCGCTGTTGTCGCCTCCTGTCAAATGTCCCCGGTGAAGATTGTTCCAAAACTCACAGGAGGTTTCTGTGCAGTGCAACAATTTGACACCGGTGTCACACAGAAGTCCTCTGGGAATGTCGAGTGAAGCTATGCAACCAAAAAGTGGCAAGATTCATTCGGCCGAGTAACAGAACAAGCGATGCTAAGGATAAAAAGAAAGCGCGGTAGCAACAGGCAACTGTTGAACCAGGAGAGAGGGGAAATACGGTTTACAGAAGGCAAGATATATGCCCACCATATACGAGTATTAAAACACAAATGTGATACCTTGTTTGATACAAATGAATACTTCGTGAAGTAGTTCTGTCACTAAGATAGTAGCTAGGTAGTAAGTAACAGAATTTCAGCTCAACATGCGACCGGCTTGACCGAACATCTCAACATTGGTATTAACCATCATATAACCGAAGTTTATCCTATATCCAATGGCTTGATCAAGCCAAACGAGTTCTGAAGCGAAACCGTCATATCCAATTATCTGAAGAAGCCTCCCAAACACTATGGCTGTATGAGTACAGCAGAGTGAATGCGTGTGTGTCCACTTTGCGTAAATGTTTTGGTTCCTTGAACGGCAGCAACAAAACTAACATTGGATACACTCTGGGTGTAAGGTGGAGCCAAAAAGGTTGAAATAGCTCAGTTCATTTCAATTAGAAAAAAATGATCTGGGTAACCTAGTGTGATGAACCCAGTTGCTGCGTTAATATAGACTTAAGATCGCAACGTAAACGGAAGAGGGAATCGCAGTCCAAGGGTTGTTGTGATCTCGACTGCGCTTAGCTCACACCTACAACCTCTGGCGGAAGACTCATTTCTCAAGATCCCAGAGAATGAAAACCCACAGAGACATAGAGACCATCATGAGATATTACTGAAAGTAAGTTTGCGTTAACACGTTCATTAGGATAGACAATAAGCAGCAGGAAAAGCTGAGACATAGGAGGAACTACCATAACGAGCAACAAGAAAGCTGCAATAATCGCCGGCCATACTGGTGGCTGTGCAAAACAAATTTGATGTGCATCTGGAAATACAGAAGACGGTTGTTTTCAATGTTTTGCAGGATGAAATTAAACAACATAGCTAAAATTCATTTGAGACCTAAAGGCGGTGAAGCTTACATCAACTGAAGACCATAGTAGAAGATGTATTACACGGGGCTTGCTGGGATACTCATCATTCAGATGGAATTCCTGAATCCAGTGGGAAATGTCATGATGTTCTCTGAAGCTTCTGTAAATAACGGTCCCGTGGATGTTTCTAGGAAAACTCGGATTTACAATTCGTAATATCAGTGTATCAGGTTAAATCAATGGCAAACACAACTCCTGTGTCATAATATCGTGAAAATTTCCCCCAGTACATTACCGTATCATTCTAGGAAGCCTACGCAAATGACATAACAACCATGCAGCGCTGCAGCCAAGAGAATTGGGCATGGCAGCATGGGGAATGATGGATGTTACAAAAGTGCACCAGATCTGTCATCCAGTAGTTATCCTACTGTTCCTGTGAGTGGAAGCTTTAACCCGCTGTTCGGACTGCAGCTTCAGCAGTTGCACACCCTTGTTGGCACACCGATGCGCATGCGACCGAAAAAAAACGACTAATTGCATGTTCCAACGTGCAGCAAGGTAGATAATTGCAAAAATGAAAGATAAACATATCCGCAAAAGAAAAATGGTCCCAAGTGGATGATTCTATGATCCGAATAAGGCTGGCTAGCCCAACAACCTCCTGTGGTGCCAAATAGTTTGGGTTAATCCCCTTCCAGTTAATGGTTTGGCGGTAGTGATTCAGGACGTGATGGGTTTTCCCTGACAAGCGTTCTCCCTATAAAAAACTACAAATGTCTGCTTAACAACACTGAGGTGGCGGATGTGACTCGCTACGTAATAGAGTCATTGCTTCTTATCCTTCAAGAGGAGCATACACACTTCACGAACGACATCCACTTCGAAGTGTTCCTCTAATCTATTCCTACGTTGACGAGCACATCACACAAAATCACAAATCCAGAGCCAGATTGGTAAATCTATTCATCGTTGGCGGCATCCGGTTCCGGATTCGCCTGTCGATGTGGATTTCATGGGACCTGGCACACAATCCTTCACAGACAAACACAAGCATGCAGTATTTCTGGAATCAAGCGCACACACAAGGCGTTGGTTGGACCGTGGTCCGCTCCACACTGGATGAAATCACTCCTTGAGCATAACACGGCCACAGGGACCGTGCATCCCCAGCAGCGATCCACAGACTGCTGGAGCCAGTAATCAAGGTGAAGGGTGTTAGACAGGTAGGCACGTTGTCAACAAGCACATCAAGCGCAGCCACACCTGGGATGTCAAACAACAGCCAATCATTAGAAATGACATTATCAAGTAAAATATCTGTTAAAGAATACGGATATACGGACATAACTCTTCCCTAAATTAGCATATGAAGTAAGTTGGTTAGCAACGAATCCGCGAAAGTACAAAAGGTTCAGAAGTTACTCAAAAAATGTTACGAACCTAATAAAGTTAACAAAGATAGTGGGTAATAGACCTGCATACATGCATACAGATCCAGTATTTTACTGGTTAGCTTACGACATTTTTGTACAATTACCGAACAGAATTGTTTCTATTATCATGATCATGCCTTTGTATTCAATGAAGAAAAATGTTGCGCTGTTCAGCTACGCCATAGGCATGACTACATTATTGGCTTGGGGCGCACAGATGGCAGACCAGCTCCCAGGAAGTTGACCTTGGTCTGCTTGTACAGAGTGAGTTCAAATGGTCAAAATATTTTGAGGCAGGTGCAAAAAGAAGAGAGCAGCAAGTCGGCTTGCTGCGAAGGATATTCAGAAGCTTTGACTTTTCCAACTTCCCGATGATGCGCAACTCTTATATGCACCCTTACGTTGAATATGCTATCCAAGCTTAGCAACCTTGGTTAAAGCGTGATCTGGAGGTGCTAGACATCACAAGGCAGGGCAATAAATAAGTTAAAGGGCCTAGGTAATTACTCTTAAATCAGCAATAGCTGAAGTTATTGGGCGTTTTCAGCGGACGCTACCGATGGCTACGCGTCGATCTAATACGAGTGTGCCAAATATATTGTGTGATCCCAACCACGTATGTCGCCATTTGCCAATAAAGTCTGAAAATCAAGAACATCAGTCTGAGGCAAACAATTGTTTTCAATGATTCATCTACAGGCCGATACAATCATATAAGGTTAAATTACAAAGGGATGGATAGTGATTGGTTCGGGGGTTTGTTCTGAACTGACTCGGTCAATGGTTAGACAGCGAATAGTTTGCCGCTGTCTCATGCACACAGATCGATTGAGGGTTACGTAATCACGAGGCCTGACCCGATGTCGAGATGACGGCTAGGTTGATGGTTGTTCGGCCAGGGCAGGTATAGAGATTGAACAAACTTTTTCTGGGAGCACAGCGGGGGTTGGAATATGAGGATCGCAATGGCTTCTGCAGTGGCGAGCATCCTTAACCGCGTACCTTTCGATTTGCTCATTGGAACCTGATAAATCACAGTAAAAGCATTCGGGAGGTTAATCTGGTGACCAGATTCGAACAGATGAGACAAGATACCGCTTGTAAGTATTCCGGTGCCCCCGTTCAACAACCATTTAGGGCTATTTTACTTAATGCGACGTGACAGTTGACGAGCCGTCCGACCAATGTATGTTGCCCCACAAGTGCACTCAAATCGGTAGATAACGTAAGAAGAGGTCAGCTTCAGCAGTCTGTCCTTGTTGCACACAGGAATTAGCTGATTCGTGGCGAAGATGCATCGTAACTCCGCAGCCGGAAAGGTGTTCCTTATCGATTGCGTCAATTTCCTTGTTAAGAGCTCACTAACTGTAACACCCTTAAAATCAAGGCGGATGAAGAGGGCGTTTTGTGCGACTACGTCCTTAACGACCGGTGTTATTTTGGGCTGCATGTTACGCTGGATGAATCTTTCTGGATAACCATTTTCACGTAAAGTGTTTTGGATGGATTTCATCTCATCCTCCAGTGCGTCCTCTGAACATATATCTCGCCCTTGAGGTGAGACAATGTACTAAGTTACGCTTGTATATAAGCGGTACAAAACTACTGAAATTTGTATACTGACCTGTCCACGTCTTCTTTCTCTCTGTCCACTGAAATGCAACTCCCTCTTAACGCAAGCAAGTCGGAGTTCATCAGTATCACCAGACGTCCAGCCACTCGATCATACACCTTGGACGGCCAGTTGCTCCATCCCAACACACCTGTCAGAGACTTAGGAGTTCTCTCACGACATGATTTAAGATCACTAGAAAATACAGAGAAATTGTACCGTGCGGGACTTCGTATGCTCTGGGCATTAAGACGCAGTTTCTCCACATGGTCCGAAGAAACCGTCCCTCGTCTATTCACCTCGCTCATTAGACCAATCCTTGAATACGGTGCCCCAGCTTACCATCCGATAACCCAATGGGAAACTGAAAAGCTGGAGAAAATACAGCATATCGCAACTAGAATGATACCAAGTCTACGAAAGCTTCCGTATGAAAAACGCTGTGAAAAGCTCGGACTCTACACACTATCCTATTGCCGAGTAAGAATTGATCTTATTACGACCAATCGAGTACTACACTTGAGCCACTTCCCCATACTGCGGCCAATATTTCACCTGCGAGAACCATGTAACACCCGAGGACATCGTTACAAACTCAGGGTCCCCAGCATGAACAAAGTATCACATCAGCTTTGTATCGAACGAAGAATCGTAAACTTATGGAATACACTACCTGAAGGATTAATAGAGGCCGATTCTGTGAAGTGTTTTAAAACCCGTATCGACGATCATTTTGGAAACCTGTGCTTTTGTGAAACGATGCACACACAGTGCCAAAAGAAGACATTGTATGTCCGGAAATAATGACGCTAGTACAAATTTTTAACCGAACACGGATAAACGATTAACGGACCAGACACAACTGCTGATAATTCACAAGTAAATGTTGATTTTTCGTAATTCGATAGAGTTGTACAGAAACCATTCTACTTGCTCTTAAATACAGTCTCAGTCTCTTCCTTAATATGGAATCGTCAGTTCGTCTACTAAGGTGTACATCCAGAAATGAGATTTGGCCATATTGTTCAAGTTCGTAGGTGAACTTAACCGACGGGTGCGCACCATTAAACTCTGCCAATATATCCTCCAGAGAGATATCTTTATGGGCTATGCAGAAAATGTCATCCATATAACGATAGTAATGGTCGAAACAACCTATAAGTGGCCCCAGTGATTCAGTTTCTAGCTAGGCAAGAAAAATACCTGCCAGCACTGGTCCGAGTGGGGACCCCATTGCGACCCGCAACGGGGTCCCTTTGTAATTTAACCTTATATGATTGTACCGGCCTGTAGATGGATCATTGAAAAAATTGTTTGCCTCAGACTGATGTTCTTGATGAATCTCTGAGAATGTTCCATTTGTTAAAAGTCTGAAAAGCGCGGTAAGAATACGAAACCTGGTAGGTGCATGCATTTCGTAGTGTCTCCTCAGTACCATTATCAATAACCAGTATGCAACTATCTACTTAACTATGGGTGTGACCAAATAAGCATGAGGTTAAAAAGGAATGACGGAAGTTCCACCCCTATGTCTATGGCAGTATTAAGCTGACAAATAACTTTTTAACACACAGGACTGGCTTCGTTCGGCATATCGCGGCAGCCTTGGCGAAATGGAGGATTAGGGTGATGTAACACAAGTGTGAATATTGATCTAAACTATCCGGTGACGCGTGATCACTAATTTTTTACCTATGTAGGAAGGTGGCAGCCTGCGCAAGCACGGAACTTCAGTGGGGGTAGGGGGGAATTCTTCTAGCCAACGAACTTTGGAATGCGCGCCGTAGATCAGAGGACGGTGGGCATTCAAACAGATTTGTTCTATCACGGAATCCCGCTTATCGGCGAAGGATATGAGCTATTTTATGCCTTAAGTGGCCACTAAACTTCCCGTGAAACCACATAAACCCGAAGATGCGGGACACTAAATGAATATTCCGTGTGAGCCACCATAGTTAATGATGGCCACGTAAGCAATGAGCAGTTTGCTAATGTCTCACGAGCACGAAATAAAGGAAAAATGGCACGCGACTCAATCTGGTAAGCAATGTTATGCAAACATAGTCTTGGTGTGCCATCCGAACCTAGAAAAAAGTGCAAATGACGTTGGAATATTAAAATTTAAAGCAGTTAGTTCCTTCAGAAATTTGAAAACACGGTAAGAAGACGAAAACTGGTAGATGCATACATTTCGTATTGTCTCTTCAGTACCATTAACAATAACCGGTATGCAACTATATACTTAAATATGCGTGTGATCGAATAAGCATGAGGTGAAAAATGAATGACGGAAGTTCCACCCCCTATGTCCACGGCAGTCTTAAACTGATAAATAATTGCTTTTGAACACACAAGGCCGGCTTCATCCGACTTATCGCAACGGCCTCGGTGAAACGGAGGAAGCGGGGATTAGGGTGACGTAATACAAGTGTGAACGCTGATCCGAGCTCTATCCGGTGACGCGTAGTCAGTAGGTGTTTACCTATTGAGAAAGCTGGCGGCTTGCGCAAGCACGGAACTTCAGTGGGACAGGGTTGCTGGTCAATTTCACGTTGAACCCATCTTGGCACGTGTTCCTTTATTCGGAAAGTCAAAGACCGATTTGTTGTGCCTATGTAACTGTCTCCGCAGTCGCATACGAATCTGTATATGCAGTGCGAGTTGGCCCCTATCGGTTGAGCTTCCTTCGTTGGAGGCACCGGCAAGTTACAGGTTCTATTGATGACCACAATCTGAGCAGCACAGTAACTTCTCTGTGTAGCAGAGAGTATGTTATCACTCAACACTTGATCAATGTACAATTGGTAGTGCCACAACCCATAGTTAACAACAACAAAAAGGTGGGATTGAGTAGTCAGTGAAACGATTTGGAGAGTTTAGAAGGTTTGTGTGTTGTGTGGGCAGAGATCATCCCGGTTGCCCAGGCCGAGGAGGAGAGTTGACTTAAAGGACCCCACCCCGAGCATTTGGTCTTAAGACCTAACCCGCAAGGCAGCGGGACGATTAACGAAGATCGTTGACATCCGGGTGGCTGCTTCGCTTTCTTTGTGTTCGGTAGCAGTCCACAGAGAAGCCGGTGACCAGCAAGGTTGTTTATCCGCTCTCCGTTATGTACTCACCTCTAGTTACAGAAGTGAGTGGTCAGTGACCCTGTAGCCGGTCACATTGGCTTTGACACAGCGCCGTATGAGTTGTTGTGTTATTTGGTGGAGAACCACGTAACCAGCCCTGAACTCCCCACGCTCTGATACGTTGCCGCTGATTTTCCGCGACTGTTTATTCATCTCGCCTGCGAACAGCTGAGACTTATCAACAGTTACCTTCACAAGAAAGGCATTCCCCAATCCGCAACCTGCGGAAGCGCCAGATAGCGTACAGCTCCGCCACGGGAATGTAGAAGCTTTCATGTAGAGACTCAAGCGTATGATAATCTTAAAGTCTCAAATTTTGGATGTCATTCTTGCACAGGGGCCATCAGGATCTTCTCTGCATCGTTCCCATTTTAGGACATGTACCCCCGGAGCGAGTACGAAAGGTAACGCACACTGGATTCGAACCCAGGCCGCACAGCCAACAGTCCGGCACGCAGACCACTAGGCTATATTCGGGCTAGCTGTGCCCCTTATAAGTTAGCTAAGAAATCGCCCGTCAAAGCAACGTTAAAGCAATGATTGCAAAAATCAAAGCTCCTTACACATTGTAAAGTTATGATAGGTTACCAAAGCTGCTTTACATGATTTCAGCATTTATTTCCCCAGTTTCTGCTTAACCTGGTCACTATAGGCGGTAGCATAATCGTCCATCACATCAGTGGCGCAGGTATGCTGGTCAATTTCACGTTGAACCCGCCTTGGCACGTGTTCCTTTATTCGGGAAGTCAAAACCGATTAGTGGCTGGCTTGCCGAACAACCTCCTCGTGGTGCCAGCTGGGTGATTCGGGATTTTCCCGTTCCAGCAAATGGTTCGGCGGCAGTGTTCCAGGACTTGGTGAGTTTTCGCCTGGCAAGCGTTCGCCCTATAAAAAGCCACACATGTCCGTCTAACAACAGTGTCACGTGGCAGACGTGACTCGCCACTAAATAGTCATTGCCGCTTGCTTCATCCTGGCGAAGCATTGTATTCCAGCAACTTTATGCTGTAATTCTGGATAGAATTGGGTCCCTGTTTGACAAAGGAACAAACGAAAGGCGTATGAACTGAGTAATAAGTCACAGGCTCCCAATGGGTGCGATTTCCTGAATTCGCTCTGTTGCCTTGCGGGCAGGCTATTCAGCCGAAGGCTCGGGGTAGTGTCCCCAAAGCCAACACCCTGCTTTGGTTTGGGCAACCGGGTAGTATCTTGTCCTCTGACGAAACCACGGACTTTGATGTGTTGTGTTGTGTTTACTTTTACTATTTCTGCACCTGCTTTTGAGTCCCATGGCTTCCGACGGCTCTAAGTCTATTCATCGACGGTTGCAAATATATATATATATATATATATATATATATATATATATATATAACGACCGATTAGTTCTGCCTATGTAACTGGTTCCGCAGGTGCACACGAATTGGCTTGTGAAGTGTGAGCCGGCCCCGATCGGTTGAGCTTCCTCCGTTGGCTGCATCGGCAAGTTACGAGTCTGGTTAACGATCACAACCTGAGCAGTATCGTAACTTTTCTGTGTAACAGATGTTAAACGCTTCATGGTTTTTAACACAGTAAAATCATCCTTGAAAGATAACTCGATTTAGATCTTTTTCTTGACTGCTGTTGGCAGTGTTTTTCCACAAATCAGTGAGGATAACCATTCGCGATGAGTGTTGTTGCAATTAACTCTAGCGCCGGGCAAATTCGCCTAGCACGGCTAACTAAAGTTTTCACCAGGGTCCGCTTGTACCGCACTGGTGTGAAGCTGGTGAAGTGCAGGTAGTGGCCGGACCAGATTGCTTTTCTGTAGAGAGACCTTCTAATGAGCCCGTCATCTCTGCGATTGATGAGGATGTCTAAGAATGGCAGACAGTCCTTCTGTTCCACTTCGCAGGTGACCCGCAACTTGGTATGTGCACAGTTGAGTTGCTGCACCAACTGGACAATCTGATGCTCCGATGAACAAAAGGCCAATATGTCATCCACGTAACGTTTATAGTATGGTAACCAGGCTATTTCTGTAGATATGTCTCTTTCTATTATCAGCATGAAGAAATCGGTGAGTGCAAGGCCTAGTGGGCTACCGTTGTCACCACATTAATATGACGGCATAGCGTGTTCTGAAAGCGGAAGCCAACATTTCTGTACTTAAAAACAAGGATTGCTGCGGCGCATTTATCATCATAGTATCGGTCTAAATGGCAGTCCACTCTTGTGCGTCTTCGGTGACCAATACAGCTAGGGAGTAGTGCTGCTACTTAGCTTCAAACAATTTTAGGTGCAGTATCAATCAAGCGATGAGGGAGAAGCGTTTCAAAATGGGCAACTATGCCAGCTTCAACGTCGGCTACGTTCTCCATCTTATTAAGTCGATCAAAGTTGTTCGTGTTATTGAGTATGCTACCCATTTTCTGAGCGGACTCAGTCTTGTTCATGACCACCACTCCAGAGCCTTTATCCGGTTTCATCACAACTACGTTCTTAGTACGCAGTTCACGCAGCGCCTGAAGGGATCGGCTAGCAAATGCGTATTTTTCGATCACTGACACAGTCTTAACTTCGTGGTCAATTTGTTTCCAAACCAAACAACACTCTCAGGACTGGATGGTTGAAGCTCCTTAAATTGATCAAAAACCTTCTCAAATTGAGCTTCTATAAACAACTCGTCCAGTCTTCTAGGAGAAATTTTGTAATCAAGCCCATATGACAATGCTTTTGACTGCAACGCATCATGTTGTACGTCTGATAAACTCACCACGTACTTACTAGGATCACGAACAATTGGCTCCTTATCCAGGCTGTTCGTAAGCGAATTCTCCAGCCGAGTATTCCGAGCTCGTCTTATACGGTCGAGAGTGGATTTTCACAAGTTAATGAACACAATCCGACAACACAAGGATAGATCCTCTACCACATGTAGTAGGCGTGCGTGAGTTTCCAGTAAACTCAGAAGTTTGGACTCGGCCGTCTCCAAGTGAGCGGATGCCACATGTTTGAGGTTAGCCACAGATGGTTTGAGTTTCTTTCCACGCAGCAGTGTGAGAACCGAGCGGGATATCTATGCAGGAGAATACATATCGTAAGAAAAAAGATTTTCACACATGCGAACACAAGCTTGCACCTCAGGCTGACTATACGGAGCAAGCTAACATTGGAGTACTGTGTGATAGATATTGCAGTGCATAGAGTGGAATCATGCCTAGTTATCAAAATCTAAGCTGCAGAAGGAGTAGCGTCATCAACTGTCGATGTAAGTACAAAAGCCTGGTGGTAAAGCGATAGGATCGTGGTGAAAGTTCACAAGATGAGTCATTTCCATATGGATAGCACTACCCAGGTTTCAGTACCCAACGTGTGGGATCAGAAAACACCTTGTCAGACCTAAGACCATTGTATCAGGTTAACATCCAATATTGCTTCTGCGGCTATGCAGGGTCTGTCCTGCACAGAATTGTTTATCTGCACGCGCATTGCGCGGAATAGCCAAAGCCAAGACCGATATTTTCCCCACTTTGTTGCAGTAGGTGGGAAAGAATAGTAAACAAAGACGCATGATGTGAACACAAAAGTATCTACCACGCATCGCACCAAACACTTCATTATACGAGCTTCGAGATTAGGCCCTACTAGTCAAATCACATGATGACCACAATGCTTTACTGAAACCGAGTTATCGATCTGTTCCAAGCATTTTTCTAGACCATAGAGCTTTCCTGCTCTATAACCGTAGTGAAGTTAGTGATATCCACTAGCGCAGTTTGTCGGAGGGCAAAACCCGGGGAACTTCGACACAACTTCAGTTGGTCGCTTATCAGATGGGGGAAACTGCGCACCGATATAACACCCAAATTCAATCAGGTTCCTTCATGTGCTGATCATTGTTAGTGCAGCTGATACGTATCAGAGAAATGAGCGCAAACTGGTAGCGTGATAAGCACAAGTTCATCAAAATGCTGTTTGCAGTGAAGGCAGTAAGTTGGTCGTCTGTGACGTACCCAGACAACAGAGATGCATCCACGGGAGTGAGGAGGTGGTAGAAAGATGACTCATTGAGCGTTGGTCAGCTCATAAAAGCAGACTAGGTTTATCACGACCAAATAACCAGTCACTAAGTGAATAGAACAAAATGAGAACAAGTGAGCTGAAAATGGGCAAATGGGTTTCAGATTTACCTAGAGCAGGGATGTTCAAAGTCCGGTCTGTGGGTCAAGTCAATAATGCGCTTTTATGCACCCGTGACGAGTGAATCTTCCACTTTGACCCACATGCTATCAGCAAGACAAAAAAAGCAATTCAAAAGCGACAGAACAGTAACAAATGTATAACAACCTCACTGGCAAAATTTACCGCACAGTTATTGAGTAATCGCGTTTTGGTCAAGTATAAATTCGGCTAAGTAGGGAATTACCAACGAACCAGAAACCCTTGTGCGGAGTGACAAATGCAACTCCAAGCTTTACCAGACATCGGATGGATGTGCCGAGTACGCGTCAAAAATAGACCGAGTAGAATCGTCCCTAAGGAACCAGCTAGTGATTTAGATTCACTGTGAAGAAATGAGGTCCGAGTACGTTCATTGCTTTATGTCCAAAGGTATATAGTCAAGCTGCTACTGACCTCCGCGGAGCCGCATTGTTCCACTTCATAAAGATACGTTCGCCACACGTACTTCACCATATGCCACACTGAACACTGTTAAGGGGCCGACAACATACGCGTCCGTTGTTGCTACCCATATGACGGAGGCACTTCCCACCGTAAACTCGCCCGCTGCCAAACGAGTTACTACTACCAATACCACCACGGGACCCAAGACCCCAACATTTGTCCAATCGAAAAAGCAGCTACTGGTCCCTCCAAAAAGGAATACATGAAACACTGCCATAATTCTCTGATTGTTATATGCTTTAATGTGATTGAATGCGGGGCGAACTCGATAAAAGATAAGATACTAGACGACACGAACAGTGGAACGCCCTGTGTCAACTAATAGGGGTTCAAGCTAAACTAGTCAGTATGATGCGTCACGTCCGTCACCCGAACTCCGTACACTATGGTGAACGGCGGTTATTTCAGGTCACACTTCAGTCAGATAATGATGCAGAGGCAGTTCTCTTGTCAGCCACTCGCCTCCGTACCACCACATGCACTGTACGAATTTTTCCAGAAACTCATTAGAGCGAAGGCCAGAAAGGCAAACAAAACCCGGATGACTTCCGTAAACAACAAGACGCAAAATCTATCCTTGTTCACAGTGTACCCGAGCTCCAGACATTAGGCGAGCTAGAGGTTAAAGAGTATGACTGGGATGAATGGCGTTTTATTCCTGAAGTACTCTCACTCGAAAAGGTTATCGCTAATTCGACATCAAGGTTATCGCTATCACCTAACTACCAACGGTGTGGTCCCCGAGTGATGAAAGTATCATAGCACTTCGAACTGATGGCAAAACATGTGATCAAAATGTGGCACAAAAAGCGTAAAATGCTGCCATCCGAAATACGGATAAAGGCCATATGCACCGGGCCACAGATAGACAATGTAACACTGAGCAAAGCAACTTACCAATACAATTCTGTCACCGTGTAGCTCAGAACGGGGACAATGCCAAAACACACCGGCAGCTGAAGGGGGACAGGATGGTCACCCACTTGTTGGCGCTGACAGCTCTATACAACAACCTTAATTGGGCCTAGGGCTTGCGTCATTAGTCCTACAAAAAGACGACCGGCAGCCGACCCCGCAATGGTCGACATAGACCCTCACCGGAAACCAGCATCAACAAACACGCTTCTGACCACCGATGCCTTCACCTGATTGTATACCAGTGCACAAGGTCTTCTCAGCAAGTCAACCGGACTTCCTATTCGTCAAGTCTTCACGCCTTGGGACCTAGTAATGGTCACCGAAACATGGCTGAACACGGAGATCACGGATGCTGAGATTGCACTACCTGGCATGAGTTCCATACGAAACGATCGACCTAGGACAGGAGGGGGAGTGCTCCTGTATTATCAATCCGACCTGCATGTTGATATCATTTGGACCCAGAAGCGAAAGTCGTCGATTCTCTGGTGTTGTATGTACCCAAGACGTCGTGGTGTGGGTTTACTAGCAATAGTTTGCCGCACGCCAATGTCCACATTGGAAATGGATTAATGCCTAGCTTCTGCGAGTCATGGAATGACCATACGGTCACGTCCATCTGGTGGTAGACTTCAACCTGCATGCAATCGAAGTTCCAGCATCGCACAGCTGGGATGAAAACATTACAATTCAAGGCTGAGTTGTAAGAGGTGCTCGTCGATGTACCTATGTACAACCATGTCACCTCCCCTACGCGATTCCGAACGGGTGACATACACTTTGTTTTGGACCCTGTGCTCTCCAACAAGGACCTAATGGTCAACACCGTGACCATAGCTGCACCACTTGGCCGTAGCGATCACGCGATGTTGCTCTTTCTTTACATCTGTTACTCAGAATACATCCGCACCAGACTCCGATGGCTCGGCCACGTGTTACGCATGCCAGCCCACCGACTCCCTCGACGTGCGTTGTTTGCGCGCCGGGGGTGTGGATGGAAGAAGAGGAGGGGTGGCCAAGCGATGACTTGGTCCAGAGGAATGAAGGCCCTCACTTCTGAGCTGGCCTCAGTTGGAGCGTCTCGGCTCCGTGGTTGGGGTCCGAAAGACAATGAACACGTTTGGTTGGACGCACTTGCTGATATGGCAAGAAGCCGACCTCAGTGGCGTTCGTGCTGTGAGTTTCTTTGTCCCATCCCATCCCTTAGCCTCCCCCTCCAATCACAACCTCATTATTTAATTTTATATAATTCTGCATAATTTTTGATGCATAGTAGCCGGCTGGTAGCTTACCGGAACGATGTCCATCCGTTACCGGTAGCTCAGCCGACTTGCACCAGTTGCTTTTTTTCTTTTACTATGTATTGCGGCACAGTAGCTGAGGTGTTCCCTACCTCCAGCTAACGTGTATGATGATGATGATGATGATGACAGAATACATCAGTGTTAACAACGTGGAAACCTGTCTTTACACATTACGATATCCTGTCCAGCCTCGTTCAAGAAATCGACTGCTCCTTCCTGGCAGAGAAGCCGCCCGATGTCGCGTGTGTCGTTTGTCACCCAACTCACTGTGCTGGTGGCAAATGCATCAGATAGCAAGGTCCTTCGTCCGAAGTAAGTGAATTCATTCCTGAAGAGCCGTATTCGAAAATGTATGACCTTAAAGGATTGGGCCTGGCGCGTTTACAAAGTCTGTTCAAGTAATATGACCTGGGGTGCTTACACAACAACGAAACAACTGCGTCAAGTTGATCCGCGAAGACAAACTCCAGCACCAACAGAACTTAGCGGCGAAATTCAGTACAAATCCCAAGTTGCTGTATAAACACGTCAACAAGCTCCGCAGAGTGCAGCGTGGGATTCCGGTTTTACGTGCAACAGATGGTCCTGCGCAAACCGCACAAGATGCGGCCAACGTGCTTCGCCAACACTTCATTCATACTTTCCGGAATGCATCATCATTTCATCCGCTTTCGACACTGCTTGCACCGCCACCAGGGTAAAACCACGTATCATTCACGGCAGCCAATGTGATGAAAACGCTAATGTCATTGCGCGTGCACAGCTCACCTGGCATGGACGACATCAAACCGAAGGCATTGAAGACAGTGGCCATGAACCTTGCAGAACCATTAGCTCGGTTCTTTCAACGTTGTCTCGACGAAATGTAGGTTCCAATAAGATAGAAACATGGATTAGTCACTCCCGTGTATAAAAGTTGTAATCGTTCGGAGCCCTCGAACTACCGTCCAATCACTCTCCTTCCAGTTTTATCCAAAGCAATGGAACGTATAAGTGCAGAGGCGCTCATCGGATATCGTGAGAGCATCAACATCCTAGTGTCACAGCAACACGGATTCCGCCAAAATCGATCCTACACTACAAACTTGCTGCTAGCCCGAGCAAGCTGGACAGTCAGCCGATGCCAGAGTGGGAGTCGACGTTGTCTACCTGGACTTCTCGAAAGCGTTCGATCGTTTGGACCACCGCATTATTCTTCACAAGCTACGAAACTATGGAATCGGTGACCCTATACTCGGTTGGATCTGCAACTTCCTCACTCAACGTCAGCTGAATGTAAGAGTCCGTAACTCCATTTCCGGCCCAATTGACGTTCAGTGTGGCGTGCCCCCCAGATCGGTACTGGGGCCATGTTTATTCCTAGTGGCAGTGTTCAAGGACTTGGAGAGTTTTCGCCTGGCAAGAGTTCTCCCAATAAAAAGCCACAAAGGTCCGTTTAACAACACTGCGATGTGGCGAATGTGACTCGCCACTAAATAAAGTCACTGCCCCTTCCGCTTCCGGCTGGTCTTCACTTCACAAACGTCATTCAATTCGAAGAGTCCCATTGATCCCTTCATGCGATAGTGAACACAGCAAACAAACTCACGAATTCAGTCACACTTCACAATTTCATTCACAATGCCCACTAACACTCATGCTGAGGCTGAGTGCCACTAACACACACACACGTACATATATACAGACACATAAATCCAGTATGTCACTGGTCAACATGCTATATTTTACACAATTACAGACCATAATAAAGTCACAGCCTACAAATTTTCCAACTGCGTCACATACACACTGACGCAAACAATTGTCACTTCACCTTTGATGTTTTCCTCACATTTACTTTCCGCATTTATGCATGCAACACAATGTGCCTACTGCGAAACATTATCTGTAAAACTTTGATCATGTCTGATAAGGCGTGGCTCGTTGCTATCGAGCATTCATTAACGGTCTAGCCAGTGTACTGCAGTTGAATTTCTTACTATTTGCATATGATGTCTAAATTTGTCATGATATCAGCACATCGGATAATCACCTAGCATTGCAGAGCGATCTCGACAGGGCTTATGCGTGGTCAACCGATAATCGGCTCCAGTTCAACGTGACCAAATGCGATATCGTAAGCATGCGCCATCAGCTTATCTATGAATATCGACTTGGGGACCAGCAGTTACAACGTTCTTTCCAAGAAAACGACCTCGGGGTGATTGTGCAGTACTACTTTGGTTGCTCGAGACAGACTGAAAAGGCATCGAAAAGAGCCAGTCAACATCTTGGACTCTTATGGAGGGATTTCGGGAATTTCGAGCTGTTAATCTTTCCACAAATGCTGAACGCCTACGTGAGGCCTCACATGGAACATGCGATCCAGGCCTGGCGTCCCTGGCGCAAGCGCGACGTCGATGCACTTGAAGCTCCACAACGTAGAGCGACCAAACTTGTTAGAGAATTGTTTCATCTCTCCTACCAACGCAGACTGCAGTCCCTGAGATTGTACAGTGGTGAATATCGACGTCAGTGAGGAGACCTAATCATGGTTTACTTAATACTGACGAACCCAACTCACCCATGTCACAATCTGTTGCAGCTGAGCCAAAATACCAAACTGAGAGGCCATCAGCTCAAACTGGTTACGCACTACAGTCGGCTTGATTGTCGAGGAAACGTTTTCCTCCGTGTGTCCCGTGCCTGGAATGCCCTTCCGACTCACGTTATCCTTGCCTCTATATTAACGTTTTTCAAAAATCGCCTTGATGAAGCGCTTTCAAACTTGCGTTACTTGATATCGTCCGTACCACTTGGCGGACGAAACAACGCAAACCTAACAATGTGCTTAAAGGCCCTCTTCGCAATGTGGCGGTGAGGATACATGCAGAAGTGTTCATGTGATTAGCCTGGATGTAGCTAAACTGGATTAACATACCACATCTGTCAAATGAAGAAACAAACGAGTGAGCGTTTTGGTTTCCTTTTTTATTTCTCACGCACTTACTGAACTATAACAGCTCTCTATACCATCCATGTCTGCACATCCCATTCCCACTTCAAACTATCGTTATGCAGTAGTGCATTTAACTCGGTGGACGCTTGAAATGACGATTTACTTATACGATGATCCTACAAATTTTAATTTTTACTCCAATCACCCTACGGGACTTGTCAGGCATTTGCTTTTTTACCCGTGATAAATCATTGTTCAATAATTGTTCAGTGTTCCAAGTGGAGATGTATACAAAGCCGATATCGCCAACCGTATTCGCAAGAATAGGTAATACAAGTCGTATTCCCCAGCTGGCTCCACTCAAGTTCATTGGAATGATCAGAAATGGGCTCCATTAAAGAAAATCGATGAGCTGGGATGCCGGTTAAGCTAAGTAAACAAGAGAAGCAATGTCAGATACCCCTTAAGCTGGGTGACAACAAGCCCTTGAAGTAAACATGCACATGCTCTGTCAAGCCGGTTCACGTAGGAGTAAAATGAGGCATAGAGTAGAGGTCAGGCGTGGCTTAAGGGTTGTAACTCGATAGTTGCTATGAATACCCATTAAGCTCTTGGTAAAATGAAGCTTTTTGTCTGATTAAAAACAAAAGACAATTAAAATTGGTCTGGTTTGGCTATTGAAATGATAATAAATTCAAAACATTTGACTGTAAGAGCCGATGTGATACCTTATTTCGAAGCAAAACGATAAAAAAGGAAGATGGCTTACATAACCGAAGTTATGGAAATGATGCTCAAAGTGTGTAAACAAACTGAAGGTGAGTAGTCGCGACTAGAGATCCAGGGTGTGCTTACGGAAAGAAAAATGAATGTGAAACATTAAACCGATACCAGACAGTATTGTGCTCAAAAAATGGAATAAACATCAAAAGCGGCATTGTGGCCTGCCCAGTCAGATGAAGGTGAGCACTATGGGGCAAACCAGGAATTAGACGTCCGGTCCGACCAGAGATATGCACACCCCGTTCACAGATAATGGAGTGAACAGAACATTCAGATTCGGAACTTTATAGTTGTTCCTCTGTTCTAGCAGACGCTCTTGGATAAACTAGCCATAATCAAACAAGGAATGACTGTGGGGACTGAGTCCAGACAGTACCGGATTAGATCAGTCACAACAGTCAATCGTTTCGGCTATCCAAGAGAGTGAAGTTTGCTTGAATTCAATCAACAAACTTGAGACGTGTCCAGGTTTCCGATCGATTATAGCCTGAATGTCGGGCATTCAAGGTGGACTCAGACTACGACTGTGTGATGGTTGAAACTTTTATTGCAAATAATGGGCACAGAGGCGATTCCAAGCTGCGTAAAAGGTTGTGAAATGCTCTAAACCCATAGACGGATGGACACGTGATATGAGATTGTAACCAGGGTGCGTAAACATTTGAAAATCATCTTGACGACCGACCATACTGATCGTTGTTGAGAAAAACTACTCGGCAGGTTAACAACCGAATAGCCGTGCTAGAGCGCACGAAAGTGTCGCACTCACCCACGGATCGATTGGAAAAAAGATATATCAAAAGGAAGTGGTAAAGTCTGGCTTCCGGAAAACGTAGCTATGATAATGACCAGATGGAAGGCTCGGTGAAAGGTAAGGGGAGCCTCTCCTTTATCTCTGTAATGAATCCGAAAGACTGCAGTTGCCGAGACCTCATCAAAGGCCATAGGACTAACAAAGGTACTAACTAGGTGGGTGAAGTTAAGACGTTTTCGCCAGCAGACAAGATTGAGTTTCTCTTTCCGGATGGATAAAGTGATGATGGAAACAAAACGGACCCAAAACAGACCAGCTGTGGATGGATTCTTAAAAACGTATTGTGACCTAGCTGATCATAATACGGCTCATGGGCCATGAACGAGCAAAATTAAGCGCAGCGGAAAGTGCGATGAATCGCCAGATTTCCGGCACGAATCCACGGTAATAGCGGAACGGTCACCAAACGTGTTGATATGCACACAGCAACAACCCAGCTTCTATATACTAATTGATACGATCAAACGACCTGATGTTAACATCCCAAATACGGGTGTTCATAATGCTTAACTATGAGCATGAAGCCTGATGAGAACATTTAGCGAGGTCGAGTTACGATAGTTGGAGTATTAGAAAAGCCTTCAACTGCACTCAGTTACGACTGGCACCACCACACGTTTTGAAAACGTCAAGCAGAGAGCAACTTTCAGAGCAACTTTCAAGTTCCCCTCTATAACAGGATAAAGTGATGATAAAAGCACCGTACACTTCGCAGTGGCCGATGTGTCTTAGTGGATACGGCAACCGTTCGCTTTATCGTAGGACTGCAAAAGCAAGTTGGCTGTGCAGAAATCTGTGGATACGGGTGAAGCGGAGAGCGTGGCCAGCCCAGAAGTTCGGGGAACAAAGACCGATGTGCGTCTATAAGTGGCTTAGATCCGGTGCGTGCGTGTGTGCCGTGCAGTCGACAGCTTGGTCCTCACCCTCATTGTCTTGTTCCGAAAGCCAATCGTCATTGCATGTGTTGTGTGCATCGTGCGTCTGCAAAGCTCACACGGCTTTTAGGTCACACATGTGGCACCCAAAGCTGACTCATCGGAGGGCGAATCATGTGGATGCCGGTTCCAGGGAAATCGCATTGCTGTCATCTGCGGGCATCAGACAACGTTAATGGGTAAATAATCGAGTTTAAAAACAAGCAGCAGCCCGTAGGTGCCTTCTCCTTGAGCACAAACCCATCCGAAACTCCATCAAGTCATTGTAATGCTGGGCGTCAGCGTATGGAAATATTTGCGACGATCTCGGGCGACATGCCGGATTCAAGTCAAGAAAAGCTTTGAGCTTTATACATCTGTGAAGGGTATACAAACAGTTTTTTCATGTCCAGAAGGTTAGTAAGTGGAACTCCGAATGCGAAGAATATACATGTGGAAAAAACAAAATGTGCATCGCTGAAGCGACACGGTAAAGCATATTAGAAGCAGCGTAGTGGGAATGAGACACCACCATGTAAAAAAGGAATAAGAGAATATAGTTAATATTCACTGTAGAGGACAATATGATTGTACAAACCTGTCTGCACCGGTTTATGTGCGTCACTAATCGTCCGAGATAGAATCCAGGGCATCCTGTCATATTGCAAAAACCAAAGGTGCCTATTTATTATGGCTCTAGTTGTTTCGTACTCTTTCATGGACCCGCCGTCATCATGGTGCACCAATCTGCACAGGAACCAGACAATTGAGAATGCCCGTGATTAGGTAGGGAACGACAGTGAAAGCCTCAAAGGAGGATGTTCACAAAAATATCCCTATTCTATGTGTGTAAACCCAAATATTGACAGCGCTGTATGCGTGAGCATGCTGTATATGCAAATACGATCCGTCCCTTGGTGGACACGGTTTCTCGGTGCCAAGAGAAAAATATACATTATCACACTCACCAGCCATTTGCATCAGCTCTGACCACGGACTGTCCCCTCATCCTCGAACTCTTTCCTGTCGCTTGCGTGGCGCCTACCACATCTGTGCCTAATCCTAGAGCACATACATGTGCGACGCACAAGTGATATCCTTCTGTTGGGAGTTGTTATGCTCCGGTATTTCTGTACTACTGACATTTGCCGCAGTACCTGCTTCTGGTCAACTGCACTATAAAAAAGTGTTGGCAACCGAGTGCGATAACCAAGCGTTTCTTGCAAACGGCTAAATGATGTCACAGATAACTGAGTTTGGAAGGGACTTCCAGGGTTGGTAGAAACGGAGGGAGAAGTAAGTTCCTCGACACTGTGGACAAGTGTATGGTTGACTTCATTTTCAGATTTTGCCTCTAAGGCCGTGTTCGGCTTGTTACAAAAAGTGGCGGCATACGTGACTGGGATCGCTCAGTATTTAGCATACCATTATGAGGTCTCCACAGAACCACCGGTACCGTCCGCTGAACACTCTGAGTTTGTTCATCCGTTCCTGAGGCGGAAGGTGACATAAACCCTTAACATTTTTTATTGCGTAGCGATGTGGGATCTCAAGCATTATGATGTCACCCCTTATACAAGGCTGCCAACCTGGACAGCGAAGTCAAGGTGCGGACGACATTGTCATCATCAATACACGTTCGCTAAAGGTGAGTAACGCCTCAGCTATTGTGTTGCACTACAAAACAATGAACAATGAATTTATACGGTTAAGAAAGCGTTGCTTTACAAGTCCGGTTGGCTAGTTGATGGAGACATCGAGTAACAATAATGATGGCAATAACAATAATAAAGTAGCTAGTACTTTAAATACGAAAACAAGGATTTATCATTTGCTCCTCTGTAGTTCTACAATCCGCGTAGATTCACAGCATCCACAGTTAAGATCGAATAAATCCATGATAAACTCCAGGAGTAAAATAGAGACGTAACACTAAGCGAGAAAGTGTAAGTGGATGAGTGCGTAATCCAACCGTCTTTTAAATACTATTATTGCCCGTGCAGAGACGACCGATTCTGAAAGAGCATACCACGTGTGACAGACGCGAATGGAAAGCAAATTTCTGCGGCACTCCAGACGGCCATACTGTTCTGCGAGTTTCAATGAGTGGCCCGTCAGGTTTGTATTGCTGCTGAGTTGCAGTAAAGGGCGGCACACATGATGTGGGTCTAGCATAATCAAGTATGCCATAATAAGGTCACCTCGTAATCTGCGATTTGGTTCGCTGAATATCTCCATTCATTCCAGCCTCACCTCGCATGAAAGATTGCGCATTCCAAGTGGGTTCTTGGATGCCCGACATTGAGGCTGCTCCAGCGCATTAAAGTCGTGTTGCAACCATAGATGTCAGGCTTGAATTGCGTATTCGATATGGGGCGAACATACGTACTGAGCATTTGTCGAAATATGGAGCTGTTTATTTATCCAAACGCCCGTCGCAACAGCCTGACGTGTTGGTGTCTAGTCTTCGAGGCTTTTTCGGATTGCTTAGAGTAACCCAAGTCATTTTGAACCAACACACTCAAATCACATTCGACCGTTGCATATTGCAGTATATTCGTTCCGAGCCGGTATGTGTAGCTGCTCTGATGACGGATGGGAAGCACCTTGCATTTACTGACTTTGAAATGCTGCATACTTTCGTTTGACCATTGCTACACCGTACCTAGGTCACTCTGAAGCAGATGCTGGTCGGCATTGACCTGAATCCTGCGCCAAATCTTGATATCCTCGGCAAATATTAGGAAGTTTGAAGCGATTCCTTATGCGAGGTCAGTAATAAACACCAAAAACAAATGTGGACCTAGAACTGGGCATCGCGGCATACCCCAATCGACTTGTATGGGGTCCGATAAAGAGCTCCGAACTCTGACTACCAACTGCCATTGAAGAAGAAAGTTGGCAATCCAGCTTAGAAGAGGGTCACCGATCCCGTAATGCTGCAGCCTGGATAGTAGTATCCGATGGCCTAGACAATCGAAAGATTTCGAAAAGTCTAGGTAGATCACATCAACACTTTCTTCAGCGTCAGCTGACTCGGTCTAACTACTGCGTGCGATTAGTAAATTAGTTGTACAGGACCGCTGTCGACGGAAGCCGTGCTGCTCAGGAGTGATGAGGTTGCAGTTTTCCAGATAGCACACCAGTGCACCGGCAACTATGGATTCCATGACCTTGGAGAGTATAGGAAGAAGGGACACTGGGCGGTAGTTGGAGGGATCAGTTCTGCTTCCATCTTTGTGAATCGAGGTTATTATTCCAAGCTTCCACATAGCGGGAACTTGATTCTGGTCTAAGCAGCGCTGGAAAAACTGAGCTAAAGGTCCTGCCAGTTGGTTTGCTGCTGCTCCCAATGCCTCTGGAAGAATAGTATCGATACCCGGCGAGCTGTGTTTGCGTAGAGATGTCAGCTTTTGCAATACAGCCTCCGCGGAAAAAGTGATGTGGGTTAGTCCTGGCGAGGAAACGACAAAGGTTGGAAGATCGCTTAGTGGCAAGACCCTCTGAAACCTGGGGGCATATTGCGACCCCAGCACGTCTGCTGCTTCACAGCCGTTCTTGTTGGGCCATCAGCCATCCTGAGTGGAGGAAATCCTTACCTCACCTTTCGTAGGCTAGTAAAGTGTTTGTACAACAGTTTGTGTTTAGCACTAAAGGTTTTTGCGGTGTTCTGCTGACATGTGGCTTTGTCTTCTCTGAGCAGTTGAGTGCAGTGGTTACGTTGGGCTGCGTAGTTGTCCCAAGTTTCTGGTGTTGGAGCTTCTCTGTACACTCGCTATGCTGCGTTGAGTATTTGCATACATTTTCGAGTTTTGCTCCTAACGAAAGAAACTGATGTACACTTATTGCAAGCTTTTATCTCTGAAGCCTGTGCAATCAGCTGACTGAATTGTTTGACGAAATCGAGCCAGGCAACTTCCGGGGGTTCTTCGGTAAGGAATGACCAAATTGTAGCGCTGCCGGGCTGGGCTAATCTATTGTAGCTTGTGATGGTGCGCACAGTCGCATCGTTCTCATTCTGATATTCCGCAAAGCAGATGAATTTGAAACTGATGACTGCGTATTCACTGCGACCTAACGAGTAGTCTACAACCAACATAGCAATCATATACTCCTCGTTGGTAAGCACAAGATCCAGTACAGATGGCCGGTTACGTGTTCTCAACCGAGTGGGCAAAGTGATGTGACTTTAAAGAGGAACGGTAATTACAAGATCTTTTGGATCGGCTTTGAATTGTTCTCCGATTGTGGCAGGGGTTTCTGAACAATGTACGTTGAAATCGCCCATGATAAGTACGTGAGTGTACTTTCGCTTTAGACTGCACCTTAAAGTAGCCACAAAGAAGCGGTCGGTTTCGTGTATAGAGTTAGGGGAGCCGTACACCAAGGCAAGCATCTCTGCCTTTTAACTGCAAGCGACACCAAAGAGAGTCGGGGGACTGCGAGTCTGAATCCTCCACGGTTTCGCACTGTAAGTCGCTTCGGTAATATAGAATTATCCATCCTGCTTTTGTGAGTCTATCGTTCCGGATGAGCGAGATGCACGGTAGCGAAACTTCAGCGTCCGTCATTCACGTGTGTAACCACGTCTCAGTGATACCAATAACATCATTTGACCCGGAACCTTGGCGACCCTTCAGTTCGGCCAGTTTGTTAAAAAGACCCTGAACATTCGTACAGAAGCAAGTCAGTTTCTCGGTATCTAGGAGCCCGCGTAGGGGTGGGCGTCCTCGCGGTATACTCAGCCCGCGCGCGAATGGTGGTGGTCGCGCGGCAGCGAAGCGCCGTTACGGCGTACAGCTGATACATTGTTATTATTATTATCTAGGAGCCCACAGAGGGCTAAAGAGGTCAACCGTAGGAGAATGCCGACCGATGGAAGGTCAGCAGTTACTCGCTTTTTGATGGGATAATAATACCTTGTCTGTAACTTGATTCGGCCAAGATGCGTCCCAAACTTCGTTTAGACCTACGTCAGAGTCGAGTAAAGCAGCAGTTAAGTGCAGCTCCTGTATCGTCGTTGGTACGTTTGTTGCTTCAAGTGCTTTGATATTTGAAATTTGCAAAGGTTCTACGGCCTTTAACCGAAGTTCAGAAGGAAAACTTTCTAATTTAGCCGCCATCGATCTGAAACATCCGTTGCTTGTTGCTCTGACTGAACCATAAGTTTTAGGATTCTAGGGCCGCATCCTCTATAATTTGGTGAGAGAGATATCCTGGTGAGCAACAGCGCCACAATATTATTCAAAGAAAGTGTATCAAGGAAGAACCCCCACTGTTCTAAATCATGCTTTTCGGTCTCTTGAATATCGGTAGAAGGATGCGCTGGCGCCCCATGTATGAAGATTGTGCTTAGGCGGTCTTGCGTGCTGTGTCCCTCTTCGGTGCTTCTTTTTGATTGCCGCGCGCTCTGAGGGACCTCAGGATAGATGCGTATATCCCAGGATCCGTGTCTTAGCGCGCTTGCAGAGAGGAAGACGTTTGCAACATCAGTGGAGGATTCTAGTGTTACTCGAGGAACTCTGGGTTCACCATAGTTTACTGAATTAGGATGACGAGTAATCCGTAATAGGTTTATGTGTTTGGCTTCGACACTCATCAGCAAGCAAAATTAGTTTCATTGGTTTTGGTCATCCAATAATTTACCACACAATGTGATGGCGGAAGATTCGGGGATATTGGAGCACACGACAGTCAGGGCACTATTACTGAATTCCTTTTTTGTTGATCTACAAGTTAGGGCAATCGTTTGTCCGGACCTGCTGACTAGTGTTGATTGTCTGCTGTTTGTCTCACTAATCGCGTTAACGGTGTTTACAACAAAAGAGGTCGCAACGGCGGTCTATCGGCTGACCTTGGCAGCAATCTCTGCATATTTAACTGATGTCCCGGGGGGCTTTGTCTCGATAAGTGACATTTCAGCTACAGGTATCGAGGGTTGGTGTACGGCTACTCCATCCTTGTTAATGTTAGATGTCAGGTCCAGTGGAATTTGCTTAACCAGACGTTCTGAATGGTGCCTGATTTTCGTTGCCACGTGTGCTGTTTGACTCTCGTAGGTACGGTCAGTTTTCGTCCGGCGTTCTACCAAAGTTGGAGAAGACAACGTAAATGGGGACGTGGTTGATTGCGGTTCAGAGGAGGCAGATTGGGAAGCATTCCGTTGCTTAAGAGCCGCTACGCTTCATTGGTGCATACTCGCTTTCATTGAATTAATCTTATCGTGCATCCTCTGCTTGACTTCTCCGGTTAACCGGTCACATTTCTGGACTAGGATAAGCAAACACTTAACGAGTGGGATGGTAGAGCACGCAGTACAGAACCAAAGTGCATCTTGTGAGCTATTTCGCTCTCGTACCTGTGGTTGGGACACGTTTGCAGATTTCAAATGATACTATTCCAAACAATGCGAACAAACCAAACCTATTTTAACTACTCGATGACATGCTCCTTATCCGCAAATGCCTTTTGCTTGAAATCTTTTCGGATTCGCATTTCTGCCATTCAACGTGGTGTCGTTATCCAACCCAGTGGGTTGGTTAGCGTTCTGTACTTTTCCAGCTTTGAGAGCGGCGCACATCGGTCAGGCGAGCGTTGTGGTTACAAAGTCAAATGAGCAGTCGGTGTGATCGCGCGGTCCGTGTGATGGGTTATGAAGGCGCACTGGCTGACAAGGTCACAATGAATGGCGAGTGACTGGAGCCTGCTAAGTGAATCTGAACACAGCGCTGAACACAGATTGAGAGATCACAAATTCTTTCACAGCAGCGAGGAGAAACGCCGAATTGGAATAAGCTTAAGCTTTCCGGACTGCCTCGGGAATTATTTATTGAATGGTGTCACAAAGAAAAACATTCGATTCAACGTGATTGAGTTGTCTACATGTGCTTCATCATGGATGACAGTTAAAACGGTACGGACTTTAAGCGTAGGAGATAATTCCACGCATGACGGAACACTGTGTAGGGATGGTAAATCCGGTTCAAATGAGCGTACAGTGACTGCGCTGCGAGAAGATGGAGTGATAGAGAGGAATAGTTCAAATAACCCAAGAGCACGCGAGTCATATGTGTGTGGATGACCCTGGCAACAACGAAGATAAGATATATGAAAAACGAGCTACAACACATTATGGTTAGCGGCATCCGGTTTCGGATTTGCCTGTCACTGTGGCCAGCCACAGGACGCCTGCGCCTACAGAGGGACCATGGATAGCTTGCGCTGCACCACCCACAGCTCCATCCAAACACCCCATATCCAGTGTAAACCCGAAGGAATAAGACCGGGAGGCATGTGGATGGGAGCCACGTTTCATCAACGGAGCCGGCACACACTCCTTCACAGGCAAACACAACCACGCTGTATTTGGGGAATCAAGCGCACACAAGGCTATGGCTGGACCGTAGTCCGCTCCACACTGACTGCATGGAACCACTCTTTGATCCTAACGCGGCCACAAGGACGGTGCACCCCGTCCCCTCCAGCAACGACCAACTGTCTCCTGGAGCCAGATGGACGAGGTAGTGGGTAATAGACAGGTAGGCACCTTGTCAACATGCACATCAAGCGCAGCCACACCTGGGATGTCAAACAACAGCTAATCACACAAAATGCCGATATCGAATAAAGTAAACGCATATGACGACATAAATACTCGCTAAATGAGCATATAGAAGAAATTGGTTATAAGTGAACCCGTGATAAGTACAAAATGTCCGAGTTATTTAAAAAATACCACGCGATACAATTATGCAACTTTACCACAATTTGCATGAGCGACGTGTGCAAGTTGGGGGAAGATTATCAAGTACGCAGAACCAACTAAATGAAATGTAACGAATTTTATCCACATTAAAAAGACCCAGTTTACATGCAAGTTGGTCTGGCCCAACTACGGTGAAGAAGCAATATCAATGCAACATCAGCCTCAGCATGGGGCTTGCAATACATGATAGAGTTCATGATAAAGACAAATAATGCTTAGTATACTATTATGCTTCGTAAGTGAGAGAGTGGTTGGAGAGGGAAGATAAGCGAGATGGGATAGGTCAAAGAAACCCACAACACAAAGGCAATTAAGGTAGGCTCTTTGACAATTCAACTATAACACTACTCAAATGATCGAATTTCCAATGCAATCGCTTTCATCCGTAAGGTAGCAGATTTCCTCTGTAGCGCAAAAATATAAGCCTATGACCACCGAAATTGCATCCAGGAACGTATCGTTTGGTCAAACGCTATCAGCCAATAATGAACAGTGATTTATCACGCGATAAAATCATCATTCATCATTATACACATCGGCTAGAGGTGGGAAAACACCTCCGCTACTGTGCCGCGATCAAAGCAAGTGCTGGACACGTCCCGTAGGATGGTTGCGGTGAATATGATGAAATCAAAATATATGAGTCATCTACCGAACGTTTACGTAAATGAATACTTCGAGAAATTACATCAGTGCAAAATTAAAAATAATCGAGCGTAAACGTTCAGAAAGACACTGGGGTGCAGTGGTCGTTGATATAAGGCGTGAGAAAAGTAAAATATGCTCGCTCACTTAGGTCCATTTGATATATGAATCCTGTTGAAAAGTATGCTTGGTGTAATCCACAATAGAGGAGTTTAGGTAACAAAATGCTGGGATCTAAGAGCAACATCTAATCATTTTTTGAAAACGTCCAAGGTAGGAGAGGATACAACTCAGATTGCGAGAGCGTTCCAGGGTTGGCAAACCCGAAGGGAAAAGTAATTCGGTCGACACTCTAGACGGCCATATTGTTCCTTCAACTTTAAGCAGTTACCCCTGAGTTACGTGTTGCGGTTGTTTCAGCAAATGGCGGCATACGTGGTTGGTGTCACTCAGTATCTGATAGGCTAACATGAGATCGCCTCGCCTCCTTCGATAGCGTCCGTTGAAAATTCCCAACAACCAGCCTTCGGTGGTAAGAGTGATAGCGCAGGCCCTTTACATACTTCGTTGCTCTTCGTTGTGGTGCCTCTATCGCTTCTAGGTCACGCTTCAACCAAGGTTGCCAAACTTGGATAGCGTATTCAACATGCGGGCGCATGTAGGAATTGTGCATCATTGGGAAGATTGATGGGTCAAATCTCCCGAATGTCCTTCGCAGCATGCCGATGTGCTGGTTGTCTCTTTTCGCAGCTATCTCAGCCTATTCTGAACAGTTGAGGTCGCTCTGTAAGAGCACACCAAGGTCACGTTCCTGGGAGCTGGTCTGCAATCCGTTTGTCCCAAGTGAATAGGTGTAGTTATGTCTATGGCGTAATTGTACAATGCAACATTTGTCTATGCTGAATGGTAGGGCGTTTTGAACTGACCAGTTCGACACTGGGTTAAGATTGCAGTGGAGCCATTCGTGGTCTTCCGGTCTTCTGATAATTCGCCATATCTTGACATCATCAGCGAAAAATAGGAAATCGAAATCAATTGATCGCGCCAAATCGATAATGAACACCTAGACGAGGTCCAAGAACCGAGCCTTGTGGTACTTCACACGTCACATCGATTGCATCAGACAGTGATTCTCGGACTCTCACCACTAGTCGTCGTTCGTGTAGAAAAGTGCTAATCCAATTCTGGATTGGGTAGCCAATACCGTAGTTCCGAAGCTTCTGAAGGAGAATTCGATTGTCTAAGCAATCAACCGCTTTTGAAAAGTCCAGGTGGATGACATCGACCCCTACTCCATCATCAACAGCTTCAGTCCAGCTATTACGTGCAAGTAATAGGTTAGAATTACACAAATGCTTTTGACGCAAGCCATGTTGCTCTGGGGCTATTAAGTTGTAGCTTTCCAGATACTGCATCAGCGCATCTGCGATGATTGATTCCATCACTTTGGATAGTACAGGAAGTAGTGTTATTGGACGGTAGTTGGTAAGGTCAGTGCGGCTACCTCCTTTATAAATAGGAGTGATGACACCTCGCTTCCATACTGGTGGAATACGGTTCTCCTCTAGACATCGCTGATAGAAAATAGCCAGTGGTGCTGCTAGATCACTAGCTACTGCCTGCAGAGCCTTCGGTCGGATGTTGTCAGCTCCGGGAGAACTGTGGATACGCAAGCATAACAACTTCTTCAACACAGCTTCCGCAGTGAAGGTGATATTTTCTAAACCAGATGGTGGAGTATTAGAAATGAGGAGAATGTTCGTGCTCGTTACCTCCTGGAAAGTTCGGGAGTAATGAAGCCGTAGGAGATCAGCTGCTTCCATTGCTGATCGCGTGCACCCATCAGCCGTGCTAGTGCTGGAACCCCCCGCTTCACCTTTCGAAGGCCGCTAACGTGCCTGTATAGAAGTTTGCGGTTCTTGCAGAACCGCTTCATTAACTCCTGCTGATGCGTGACCTTGTCTTCGCGGATCAGTTTCACACAGAAGTTACGATGTGTCACGTATGCGGTCCAGGTTTCGGCATTCGAGCAGTCCTGGTGATCTCGCCATGCCAAATCCCTCCGGAACATCCATTTACGTGTTCTGCTCCTCAGAAAGGACTTATGCTTGTTTTGGGACGGAAGGGTTTCTGTTCCGATGCGTGCGCCATCAGTGTGCTAAACATCATTGTAAGGGTTTCCCAGGCAACATCTGGGGGGCATTCGGTTAAGAAAGTTCAAGATGTATCCTTAACAAGCTGAGATAACACATTGTAGTGCGTAACAGCATGCACTTTATCATCCTCCTTTTCAGGGTACTCCGCATAGCATACATAGTCAAAGAGTAGAGTAACATGATCACTACGACCCAGTGGTGTGCTTGTACCTATCTCGTCAACCATGAGTTCTTCGTTAGTTAGCACAAGATCCAGTATCGACGGCTTGTTTGCAGTTCGAAATCTGGTGGGAGAGGTTACGTGGTTGTAGAGGGTGGCTATCAATTAGCTCTTGCAAGCAGGCTTTAAATTGCATACCGTCGGTTGCTGGCGTTTCTATGTCGTGCACGTTAAAGTCTCCAGCGATAAGAGTGTGGGTGTAGGACTTGTTCAAAGCAAACTGAAAAACGTGGTTCAGTTTGGAGTCCATTTCCGACGTTGAGTTTGGTGGGCGATAAATCACGGCTAGCAGACATGTGTCCTTGTTTCGCAACCATAAGCGGCACCAAAGGGAATCAGGAGTGCGGATTTCCGGGTGATCAATAACTTCACATCGGAGGTTTGTATTATGGTAAAGAATCACATAGACACCCCTTCCGGTTCTATCGGTCCGAAGCAGCGACATACCGCGTAAAATGATCTCAGAAGCGGTTAGCTCAGCGTTTAACCATGTCTCCGTAATCATGACGAGGCCCCGCGGTTGTAAGGCATGGAGTTCTCTAAGTTTGGCCAACTTACTTAGAAGACCTTGGGCGTTTGTGTACATGCAATATAGGGATTTTGTTGTTAGGAGTGCGTTGACGGATGTCAACTTTGTGTTAGTTTTTGAGGCGGCCGTTTGATGGCCGGCCAGTAATCGTTTTTTGGTTTATGTAGTTCAGTCATGTTGCATGGCATAGTTGAGCGTTCCTGAGCAGATGATTCACTCGTGCTGTGCTCTGTCCTGTTGTGTGCCGTGGGCGCTGTTGTGTCGGTCTCTCCGCAGGACTGTGCAAATAAAGAATTTGTAGCGTTTGCAAGTTCCATCGAATTGCTTTCGACTTTTGGCCGTTTGCCTGCTGCCTTTAGCCGGATCTCTGTTGGCAACCTAGGTCGAAACCTTTGTAGAAAGAACTTTGACCACCTCAGTCTCTCCCATGTTGAATGCCCAATTCTACATTGCTCGGCCGTCTGGATCGATTATGTTTGCTAACTGCCTTACTTTCCATTCCTTTGTTCTCTGCCCCGATGCTCTTAGCGAGTGACCCCGGTGACTCATCTTAACTTCACCCCGCCCCCATGGACCTGTCATTGTTCTCTTGACATAAGCGATTTTGTGTTCCCACAACTCATGTATCCAGTGTGGCAGGTCTGTCTGTCCTCAGCCCTTTCCCGTTAGCGGACGCTTACGATTGGCTCAATTGCCTTATCATAACTTCGGTCTCACCTTTGTGTTCATTTGTTTCGTGTGCACCTTGGCTTACGGATCTTTTGTGGAACTGATTGGAATCTGTTGGTAAGCTTTTGTGTTTGGAAAACCGTTAAGGTAATTTCTACTTTGGTACGATGAATTCGTACAAATAGCACCGTTTTCTCAGGTCCGGATCTGGTCTTTTGTTGAATTTTCCGGTGGGGAACGCGTAGCTTAAATTTCCAAACGCCTTGTAGCGTTACACCTTAACCATTTATCCAACAGAACTTGCGGCATTCGCTCGGAGTGTAGTATTATTTGCATTAGCCTTGGACCGCAGCCCTTGTTGTTAGGTGATGACGGAGCTCTTGTCAGGGATTTGGCAATGACACTGTCAACAGAGAGTGCTTCGTGGATGTAGCACCACTGCTCTCGGTCATGTGTTTGTGCATCGTGATCAGAAGAATGCAGAAGCTCGGGAACACCATGAACAAATATTGTTTTCTTGCTATCCCTATTAGGAATGTCGCGTTGGTCAACTGATTCTTTTGGGCGATCTTTCCAAGGTAGATTAGGTAATATGCGCACTCCGTTCGGTGAGTTGCGAAGACGAACTGCTGAGAGCAGGACAGCCTCTGTCTCATCCGCTGAGTCTAGTGTTACTCGAAGAATTCGAGGTTCACCAGAATGCACTGAGGTTGGGTGACGCGCTACGCGTTGCAGGCTCAACCCGAATATCAATCGCCTCGCAGATGGAACTCAACTGGTTGCGATCGTCTTGCAACTTGCCTTTTATTGTGCCAGATTTGGATTCGGGAACATTGGTGCACACGAGAGTTAACGCAGCGCGGTTTTTTCTAGCGAATGTTGGCTTTATACTTTTTGCTGGCAATCCGGGTTGTTTAGAAGGCATCACTGGAGTTGACGGTGAAAGCTGCTTTGCGCCACGCGTGCTCGGTACAGAAGATGGACCTATGTGTGTCGCTCCCGGTGTGTTTGTCGACGTAATCGATGCGTACGTTACCTGCTTGTTATCTGCACCGGATTGCCTTCGGCTCTGAGCTGCCGGTGTCACGGCTGAATCTCCAAGTGAAGCGTCTATGGTTGGAGAAGTGGAAGCAGGCATGTTTGAGGCTTGTCCACTTATGGAAGTGAGGTGACCCAGTAGATTTAGAGTCACAGACGCTGCAATGCGGTTGGAGCGTCTAGGCTCTTCTTCGGATTAGATTCGGAGCTTACTTTGGCTGGGTGAGGTATTATCGTGGTCATATTCACCTCCGTGGGATCGATCTTAGTATTCACAGAATGCGCGATTATCTCAGTCATCCTATCGCACCTTTTCATGAGCAAAGATAAATAGTTGGCAATTGGAATGGCTTGACATGCTGGGCAAAACCAAATTATATCAGCAACTTGGTTTGTCTGTCTCACTTCTTGGACGGATTTGCCTACACATTGCGGACAGTACGATCTAATGCAGCTAGAACAGGTAATACTGATCTTAAGGACTTTACTGCAATTGTCTGCGCAACATAGGCGACGTTGAACCATTGGAATGATAGTCATCCTCTTATTGTTTAAAGCAAGGCCTATCTAAGCGTTCACCTTGATGAGTGTTCTTTGCGCTAGGGGTGACGCACGAATAGGTCAGAACACGCACACGAATGGGTGTTTAATCTAAACCCACCCGCGGCACAGAGCAATCGCACTTGGAGGGTGTAGAAAATACTGGTTACACTGCAGCTGGGTCCACGCAAGTTAGGAGACAGTGGCGTGGTCAAACTCAAATGGGCGGTGGTTGAGATATTTCTACACGAACTTCAGACATCCTCTCGTCCAGATGCGCAGTGTGTCGGCGCGCGCTAGTATTGGACGATGGGGGTGTGTGGAAGCAGGTGCTGGTTTACGAACTGGTCCGCACCACAGAGCCTGGGGCGAAGAGGCAAAGCGAACTCAACACAGTTCCGGAGTCAAGACGAACGCAGAGGCGGTAGTGCGCATGTCCAGAACACGGGGTCAAACCTGAAGTGAGTAGAGGCGTCATCAAACCCGTTGTGAAAGAAGTCGAAACGGTCTCACAAAGGGGTTTGAAAAAGCAAACGAGATTTCCGTTTGAGGCCAGGGGATATGTAAGGCACGGAGGACCACAAAGAATAATGTTGACTTGGCAATCTAAAAGCCTTTCACAATGAGCAGTTCGGTTACCTCATTATGATGCCACCTCAAGCTATTTCGACCGGAATCTCCCCAACTTAGAGACGCAGTGTAAGCTACCGGTTAAGCTCAGAGTCAAGTTATCAATAACGTAAGGAGGGGACGATATCCAGCGCAGCGGCGTGTTATCAATGTGTTCAACCCAAATTTTTACTTCAGTTGAGTAGATAGCACATTGGTGAGGCTTTATCAATTATAGCTACACGTGGGGTGGAAGATAATCATATTCCAAGCATTTGGCTCTCAAACGAACTGCACGGGTCAAATCTGATCAAGGTAACCAGAACAGCTCCCAGGCGGAATGATAGGTTAACCAAGCTAAGGCTGGATAAAGCACCTGATAGATGCCTGATTACAGTTTTTCTAATTAATCTCAAATGAGATGTCAGACCCCCAGATCTTTTACTTTCTTCCTCATCCTGCAAGTACGCACACACCGAAATAGCTAGCGCACCTGCACTATTTCGCTGGAAAAGGATTATATTATAACCAGCTGTTCTCGTGGAATTAGGGGCAGTAGCAAGTTGTGGACCACCGTTCACCAGAAAAGAAGTTGGCCGGTGACTGCATGCATGTTGAACTATGTTAGGGGGAAGAAGCGGAGTAACAGACTATTTGGATAGTTTGGCATTGAGGCTGATTTTATAGGGACGGCTTTTGTTGCCACATCGAGTGACGCAGAGTTTCGGATGCGGAATCATGTTCTACATGTTGTTGCAATGTTGGTCTAATGATCCCTTCCTCCTGACGTCGAATGGAACCAATTGAATTAGACGTGAGCATTTGCGTTACCAAGGTGGAGGTCAGGTACCGAAAGCCAGTGAAATGTACAGCTTACGTTGTATTTTCAATATATCCGGAGCTTCTTTCCTATAAATACTGTCGGAGACGCTGATGGCAATTGCTGTTCCGGAACTAGCTGATGATTCTATACTTGCTTGGCCGGGGTCGTTAAACCGTCGCCTGCATTGCGGGACACCCGAGATACATATCGTGGGACGGCTTTGATGCTTTCTAATTGTTGATGGACAACATGTTGATGCGACATTAGTGGGTGTTGTGGAAATGCTTGTTTGCAGGATGATGCTCTATTTTCCTATACGATCAAGTTCTGCTTTTCTGGCACCTTACATCAAACGCAGTCACTGAGTTCTCGCTGTTTGATGCCTGGTTACGTGTCAAATCAAAAAATCGATTTTGTGCACCCATGAAGGATGAATTTTCAGCTGTAACATAAGCGCGATCAAAACTGTAAAGAAAAGCCATACAATACATGCAAAATCAGTAAAAGAACGTCGGCTAAAACAATGTTTCATGTGTGGTACAGGATCACTAACATGATTTGTTGTTTAGTTCTTGAAGGATAATATTCGGATCAAGCAGAAATCTATCTAGATAAGGTATGACAGATGAGCCGTATGGCCGCGTGCATGCAAATATGGCTCTGTAGTTTCGTCGCGTTGAGGAACTAGATTTGCGGTTGCAAAAAATGTCATGTAAAAAATGGCTGACACCAGTGAGTATTTTCGAAGCGTTTTGCTTATGAATTAACATGAACAGATATAATGTGTGGAAGTAAGTTTGCTTAAGAAATGCCACTGCATCGAGATATGTGTTTCAGCGGCCTATGAAGTAGTTTGAAACGTTTACACAATAGACCCGGAAAGATAAGAGGAGAACAGTAAGTTCAGTGTGGTAGAACACATATAATGCTGAACCGAGGTCTCAATAGAGGTTGCGTGTCGCAATCCAACCACACATCATATGCTCCGAATTCAGGTTCGAATTTTTTTTCCGCTGTGCCAAGCGTTGCTCGCGGATTTCAGCGGGATAGTGTTCAGGACGTCAGCCGTGAACTACTAGGTTCCGAGTTCCTCCACAGCTCAGGCTATCGCCACCTGATGAATCCAAACCAGAACGAAACCGCGGTCGTGGTGTGCCAGTGTTGGGAGGGGCAACACCCAAATATTCCCATTACATATAATGATGAATCGCAGGACCAACTGTTGGGAGACTGAGGATGAACGAAGACGTGAAACATGAAAGCACAGTCTCCTGAATTTGGTGAATATTTCATCCACGTGAATTGACCATGATAGATCATTGTTCAGTGTGACATCGAGAAGCACAGGCTTTCACCACTGATGCGAAGTTAGGGACAGTCCGCGATGAGTTTCTGGTGACGATCTGCCTTATGCAGCGGAAACAATACGCCATTACCCTTGGAAGTATTCAGCGTTAAGCCACGGGAGCTTGATCAATGCACGATTTCATCCAAACGACATTGTAGCATGGTCGAAGAGGTTGCAGTTAGATGATTCGCGCCGATTAGTACGTCGTCGGTGTATTTTAGGATTATGGCTTCTTCAGGGATAGGGATAGAGCCAATGTATGCAGAGAATAAGGATGACGACAAAATGTCTCCTTGAAGGATACCGGAGGTAGTGTTAAGAGGCAAGGAGCTCCTGCCGCTGAACCTGGTTATCTGAGTACGTTTGGTAAAATAATCCTGTAGCAAGAAGGCTATGGATGGTTGGATGTCAGAAGCTAGGAGATCTTGCAACAAGATTTCACGGTTAAGACAACCGAATGAGTTGGTGTAGTCAAGGAAGCATACATGTGTGGCTTTGTTCTTGCTGTCTAGCGATAATAGCATTGTGTGCACTAGACAAGCCACTGTGTATGCAAATTGATGTGCGTCATTCAGACAGGATTGGATTAGCAAATTTTCAAGAATGAATTTCTCGAAGACTTTAAAACCATCGAAGTGAACGCAATGGGTCGATATTTAACTGTCGCTTTCTTCGGTATTGGTGTTAGGCTTGCAGTTCTTCAACAGTCTGCAATCTTGCCTTGGTCTAGGCACATGGAGTACAACTCAGCCAGCGGTTGGGCTAGTGAATCTACACACTCCTTAAGTACGAAGGAAGACAACAGGTCAGCTCCGCTTGATTTGTTTGAGTTTAGCTGGGTAAGCTTCCTGTGAAGTGCTGCAACATCAACAACTGGCTCTTATTCTGTAGGCCACTGAATTTGTGCAGATAACGAGTTGGGGAGTGAGTCACTGCTGGAGCAACAGAAGTTGCGGTTTAATTCTTCTACGTTTATGTCAGAGTTCATACAATGACGAGCGAGTCCACTAAATTGTTTCATCATCTGCCAAATCTCATGGCAATAATTATTCCCCAGAATTTTAAGGACGTAGGCATGATTAAGGTGGTGAATTTCTTCCCTGATGCGTAGAGAAAGAAACTGTACTGAAGCACGATGCATAAGTTTGAAGGCTCTCTCCTTAAGTCGACGCGTATGCTTAAGGAGTGGTGAGGAGAAGCAATCGGCACGAATAAAAATAGTTTCCATCAAACATGAAAACAGTAGTTCAAATAACTTGTCATCCAGTCACAATACCAGTGGTGTTCAAAAAGAAACCGAACTTTTGAAATAGCGAGGCAACCGGCAGAGGGAGCGCAATGCGGCTACTCAGCACTGGTGGAGGCTTGCTTGGACAACAAAATGGCATTTGTCGCATTTCGCTCTGTGTTGGTTTGGGAACTACAGTCGCTGTGGTGAGCACATTCACAAGCCGTTGGTAGGATGAAGTGTCAAAGAGACAATGAAAGAGCTTAAAGAACAATGCGTGTGGGTGTGAAATTTTGCTACAAAAGGCAAAGCGTTTACAAAGACATTTCAATTGCTTAGCCAAGCATACAGGGAAGACCGCATGGGTTGCACACAGTGCTATAAGTGGTTTAACTGTTTTGAACATAGCAGAATGTCGGTCGGTAACGATCACAAGCCCGAACGACCTTCCACATCGACAGATGATGACCTTGTCGAGAGAGTTCGTGTTGTGATCCGTGGAAATCGCCGTCTATCTGTTGAGGAACCTGCTGAGGAATTGGGCATCAGTGCAGGATTATGCCATCAAATTCTAGCGCGTTTGAGGGATATTGTGCGCAGGAAGAGGCCTGAACGGTGGGGAAATCAGCCTGTGTATGCTACATCATGACAATGTGCCGGCGCAAGCATCGCTCCTTCTCCGCAGCTATCTAGTGAAATATCACACCCCATTGCGTCCCATCCATCGTATTCGCAAGACGTAGCCCCTGAAGACTTTTTCTTGTTTCCCAAACTTAAAACCACGTTGAAAGGACGTTGTTCCCAAACCATAGAGGCGATTCAGGACAATGCGACAAGAGACCTGCATGCCATCCCAGAAAGTGCGTTCAAGGAGGCACTGCAAAAATGTAAGCACCGTTGGGAACGGTGTATTGCCAGTAGAGGGGACTGCGTTGAGGTGGTAAGTGCTTAAATGTTGTGCAATGAGCAACAAAGATGGTACAGCATAAGTTCGGTTTCTTTCTAAACACCCCTCATATGTTGAGACATATGCATCGAAAAAAAACTGAAAGCTGTAGAGGAACCATTTCTTTCAGTTGTGCTATGTTTGGGGGATTGGTTTGGATGCGTTTACTTTTACGTACTTTACAGCGAGTTGCTTCTTTAGGGTTCATCTTACTGTAGACGACAGGAGATAGGTTGACTATTGAATGCTCAGAGCTTTCAATTGGTACCGGAGTACTGACTGAAAATACCTTCAGGTTGTTAAAAACACTAAGTCCGGAGTTGCTTCTAACCTGGTGGGGCATTTCATGATGTTCTGATGTCCAAGTGATGTGAGGACTGTGGTATGAAACATATTAAAATCACCAGCAGGCACCTACCTCAATTAATGTACCTTTTAACAACAAACATTTTATTGTTACACACGGAAATCGTTTCTCGTCGAGTACTTCATGCGCATCGATGGCTACTCCTTAACAGCCGGTTGGTTACGGGAGGGCTCGGGTGAAGGCTAAGCGAGCGAGTATCTAAAACTAAGATCCCGTATCGTCGGCACGAACGAAAGAGGCAGCTTTCCTGACCAGCGTGGTCAGTCTTAATAACATCTGACATCTATCAGCCGAAAACTCTGGATGCGATAGGTGGACGACAACTTTGTCATCGTAAAACGGAACAGAGTACAGACCACACACGATTTGCCCAACAGCACATTCGAGGATGGCAAATTTACGATTGAATTAATGGAGGATAATATGTCACCATTTTTGGATGTACTGGTCACTAGGAATACCGACGGATCTCTGTAAATGTGTGTATATTTGAAGAAAACACATACGGTCCAAATATTAAACTACCACAGCAACCACCTGATAAAGCACAAGAAGAGCTACATTCAAACCCTGTACAAAAGAGCGGAAACGCAGCCGAATCGCGGAAACATGAAGAAAATCACCTATATCGAGTGTTTCGAAACTACGGTTATCCGAGAACTTTCATCAGAAGCTTAAAGAAACGAATGTCTCAGCAACAGCAGTCACCTGAGCAAGCAAACAATCCGACAGTGATCCCCTACATCAAGGACGTCTCCGAACTAACAGGAAGATTGCTGCAGTCACATGGAATCTCTGTGGTTCACAAACCAAGTGCCACCCTGAGGAAATTGATCTCAAGACTCAAAGAAAAAGTCAATCAAGCCGTGCAATGTCATCTACCAGATAAAATGCAGCGACTGCGGTAAAAACTACGTCGGACAAACAGGAAAAAAGCTTTGTACACGAATCACTGAACACAAGGCGGCCGTCAGAAGACATGACCCGCACTCATTGCTTTCTGTGCATGAAGACCAAGAAGGTCACCCTTTCGAGCTGGGGAATGTAAAGATCCCAGCCCATGGAAGTAGAAAACAGGCGAGGGAGCTTTTGGAGGCCTGGTACTCTACAGCAAATCCAATCAATCGACACATCGAATTGGACGCAGTATACACAACACTATTGGCGAACGACCGACAACTCGATCGACTGAATCCGATGGAACGTGTGATTAGACAACCAGAACGGACGACGGACTTGCTCACAAGAGCAAGCAGACAAAGGTCACAAAACGCAAAGGGTCAAAGTCAAACGTCATCTGCCCATCAACTAAGTTGAAGGAGGAGCGAAGTCCCAACCAATAGGATTACTCGTCTCCACGGGCAACCACGGCGGTTTAAAAGCGCACGCACACCACGCTCCGCGCACTCACCGAGACTCCTCTACACTACTCTTCGTTACTGCATGCCACGCAACTGCGCACTGATGATGTCACCTCGAGTAGTGGCGAAAAGTTTGCAACAAAATTGCCAAGCTCAGCTAACAGTTCAACCGCCAATAGTTAATTTAAACATCTCATTGTTTACTGACACCACTTAATGTTACACATTCAGCGCATCGATGTCAACCTGGTGATCCAGCTTAGGCGAAAGCGGTTTGGTTTTGAGTGAACTCGGGTGGGACTTAGGTGAGCGACTACACATGATTGAGCTAGTGTGTCGTTCCCGGGCGTATAAGCGGATTTGAATTCTTTAGACGATGAGGTGATTGATCCGCTCCAAATAAGTTAAATTGTATCGGATGGACTGATGCATTTAAACAGTAGTGGATAGCTATGCTCCTGAGATCTCTTGCGGAGCCGTATCAAGTTACACTTTATCACTGTTAGCGTGCAAGCCTTTAGTATGGTGTCCCTCACAGAGTTCAAAGGAATCATAAAGACGAGCGGATTTTTGCGATCTGATTATCCGTTGGTACATTTCAGCGACCATTCTATTAAGTTACTAGCACGCTATAAGTGCGGCGGTATACTTAGGTAATTGCTGCATCTCGACTCGCGAGGCAATCGGTATTGAGTAGGGATGAATCTGTCCGCAATATGCAAGGCGCCAATTATGTACAACAACTTGCAATTGCGTAGACACCAGTAAATGCAGAATACCTCTAGTCTCTGAACCGTTGCACATATTTTGTAGTGCCCGATCACACGGGTGACTGCCTTTAGTACCTCGAGCTTTTGCAATACGGTTCGTGATCTCATCCTCCACTGGCACTCATATATATATATATATATATATATATATATATATATATATATATATATATATATATATATATATATATATATATATATATATAACATACACAATCTGTGGTACGGATATTGTGCCATCGGAATCATGGCTGAATAGGAAAACAATATGAATAATAAGAAAAGAGCAACAACAAATGCTTATTTTGTCAAGTTTACCACTCACAGTTTTTGACATTTTTTTCAGTTTGTTCCTTATTTTAGGGGGAGGAAGAAGGGACACCGCAACAAACCGATACACACGTCCGCCATTGACATCGATCTTGAGCCATAACTTCCCAGGTCTTCAACCAGCAAGTATCCTCATCTCTCGGACCCCAACCAGGTAGTCGACAACAACCGGCCGAGGCCAACTGTTTCGTCAACTTTTTCATGCGGCTTCTCCATGTTGTAGGCTGTCCACCAGACCGTCTCTTCCAGCCCTGTCCAGCAAGTGCAAAACAATGCACGACGGGGGTAACGCTGGACAGGCATGCGCAATACATGTCCCAACCACCGCAGTTGATGCAGTGAGACGAGCTCCTCGAGCGAGTGGCTTCCTCGTCCAAAGACTAGCTGTCTAACTTCCAAGTTGCTTACGTGGTGCTGCCACCACACACGGGCAATGGGCCGCAGACAGCGGTGCTCGAAGACGGATAGCCTGCGCAAGTCATCTTTACGAATGGGTCAGGTCTCGCATCCGTACAACAGAACAGTTGCACAATAGACCCGCCCTTTAATGGAGAGACGAATGTCGTGACGACGCCACAAATGCCTCAGCCTAGAAAAAGCGAGGCCTGCTCTCGAGATGCGCATCGAAAGCTCGTCTCCAACAGCCCCACCAACAGAAACGCAACTTTCCAAGTAGACATAGCTCTGCACAACCTCTAGTATCTCACCAATAAGCGTGAGTGCAGGCAGAGGCACCTGCCAGTCTTGAAGGAGAGCCTTGCATTTGGATGGCAAAAAGTACATACCGTACTTTGATGCTTCAATCGCCAAGCGGTTTAATGCAAGTTGGACGACCTGTGGATCGTCACCCAGCAAGACGATATCATCAGCATAATCCAAATCAACAACTCGACTACCTGGGAGGAGCTCAACGCCAGGGTCCAACGAATCGCTCAGAGCGTTCTTCAGGACATCCTCAATGGCAAAGTTGAGTAGGAACGGAGAGATAGGGCATCATTGTCGAACTCCACTGGAGACCACAAAGGTAGGCGAAAACATGCCATAAGCCCTAACCCTGTCCGAGGTCAGATTATATAGTGTGCGCAGTATGAAGACGAACTTCTCGGGGACACCATTCCTCAGAAGGCAATGCCACAGTACTGTACGATAAACAGAATCGAAGGCTGCACGGATATCCAGGAACACAGCAATCGTTGGCCCCTGATACACATGGCGGAGCTCGAGGACCTGGCGAAGTGTGAAGATTTGATCGATGCAGACGCGACCAGTGCGAAGCCCAGCTTGTTCTTCTCGTTGCAACGATTCGCGTGTTGGGGATAGCCTGCGAAGTATGATGGACACCAGCAGCTTGCAAACGACGGGGACTAAGCTTATTCCTCTGTAGTTGGAGCAGATTGTGCGCAGGCCTTTTTGAAGATGGGGAAGACTATCGATTCACCCCAAGATGATGGAACTTTCTCTTTCGAACAAATTTTCGAGAACAAAGCGGTGAGTTCTCGGACCAGCGATGCGCCACCATCTTTAGAGCTGGGTGAAGACCATCAGGGCCGGGGGCTTTATAAGGCTTCATGTGCCGGAGCTCCTGCTCGATTTCCTGGGAAGAGGGAGGATCTGTGGAGGTAGACCACTAGGCCACAGCGCGAGCGCCGGAGGTAGCAGATGGAGCTGGGGTCCAACAAAACTGCGAGCCAAAATGTTCGGCTCATCGCTCCAACCGTCGTTGAAGATTGGTGATTAAGGTGCCATCCTCTTCGCATATTGTTTCACTTATACCAGATCGAACACCTTCGGTGACTCGAATGAGATGGAAGAGTTTCCTGGTATTACCACAGAGAGTAGCAAGCTCCATCTCCCTAGCACGTTCACACCACCAAGCTTCGCGGTCCATTTGCAGACTCCTGCGCAACTCTCGACCAAGGGATTGGCGTTCCCCACTGTGTCTGGAATCCGCTGGGATCAAGCGGCGTCTGTCCATCAGCGACAAGGAGTCGGCGGAAATCCAGTGTTTCGGTGGGTGACGGGTAACTCCACAAGTGTCGATACTGGAGGAAACTAAAGCATCTTTGATTTGCGCCCACTGTGAATCGAGATCACGGTCAATAGTTGAGTCGAGCAAGGTTGACAGTGAGACTTGGTACCTGGTTAGAATCGCAGCGTTTTGTAGATTCGCGACGTCCGGTCGGTAGTGGGCGCGCTTAGGTGATCCTCCGAAACGCATACAAATCTTAGCACGAACCAATGCGTGATCAGAGTCTAGATAAGTTGACCAGTACGATCGGCAGTCCGTTACGCTTCCGCGCCATCTGTAGCTGATTGCTATGTGGTCAAGCTGGGAGGACTCTTGCGTTTGTGAGGGCGGGCGCCAGGTAGCAGTCTGTCTCCTCGAGTGTCGAAAACTAGTGCTCGAAAGAAACAAGCGATGATCAGAGCAAAGAGCAAGCAATCTGTCTCTATTGTCTGATCGACTGCCACCGAGGCCAAAACTGGCCCAAAGTGGTGCTCGCTTGGTGGAAGGCGGGCCACAAGTGCGTTAAAGTCCCCGGCAAGAATGACTATATCAGTCCTTTTGGAGGAACGCAGTTCATGTAGTTGTTGGTAAAAGCTATCTTTAACCGCATCCGGGCTGCAACCTGTAGGGGCGTAGGCGGAGACGACAAACAAAGCACGCTTAACATCTCGACGCCTGCTTACGTTACATGAACTTCTTAGTCTGACTGCACACAGCCGACTGTTGACTGGGATCCAGTCAAGCATAGATGATTCAGCCCTGGCACTTAATACAACCCAACACCAGCTTGACCAGTGGCGGCAGATTCTGGGTCTCCGGAAAGCCGCAAGTAGTATTTGGCGTCAGAGTTTACCGGAGAGGCCTTTCTGATGACGGCACTAGAGTCTTGTAATCTGGTCTCTGAAAGACAACAGATGTCTACCGATAGCGTTTCAAGAGTACGGGCCAGACATGTTTGTCGTCCGATCTGCATCAACGTTCGAACATTAAACGCTGCGAGGATGAATGGAGAACCAGGTCGAAGAAGAGCTGGAGCTTCGGTGGAGTGAGAGGCGGTTGCGATCGCAGGACATTGAAAACCGGGAGTTTGGCTGTTACTTCCATCAGCTGCGAGAAGTGGGTTGTTTGTGACGGTGACCGTAGAAGACATAAGAGTACATGTAGGTGAAGGACGGGAGGTGGGGTGGTCTGTGAGTGGAGGTTGGGCGGTTGAATTAGGACAGAAGAGAGGCATAGCAGTAGAATTAGTGAGCGGTGGCACTCATATAGCTGCCTATTGTTACTGTAGCATTCGCTGCCAAGCTAGAGCACACTAACGAACACGCCCACTCATGTGAATGTTTCGCGCCACAAAGTAGTCAAGTCAAAACAAACTTTTTGTATCCAGATGGATACATGTTCATCAGTTTAAAATGCCGATTACTGATGGGCTAAAATTACATTAACAGAAATATAAATTTGTAGGAATGGTAAAAGGACACTGTGTACAGGTATCGCTTGAATAAACAATCGGGATAAACGAGCACTAATTGAAGCTTTTCGGACAGAATAATCTAAAACTGCATTCTGTTGACAGGCCAGTGTTGCAAGCTAGATTTCCAATTAAAACGGTCCATCTTCAAGTTCGCAGTAACTTGAGTTTTTCTCAAAAGGCAAGCGAAGGACAGCAGTGGTGACCTTGGATTTAACTTGACAAAAGTCAATGTTGAAATATTCGGAGAAAACTAATGTGTCCATAGCGATATTGTAAAAACGAGGTTCAATGAAAACGGCACGGATGATTTCAAGTTCCCGCTACACCGATCAATTGCGAGGCTCTGGTCTTTGCTTCTGATTGATTCGTTGGATCCATTTGTTCTCGCGTGGTTCAACGTAATTGTCACGTATGCCATCTGATGTCTATTTTTCCTTTCTTTAAACGGGCTACGGGTCCATACACGGAATAGGAATACGCGAACGGTAGGTAACACCTATATACGACGACGTGATTACCGGCGCCAAGATCGCTTTACCTGGTATGTCACACTTGCGCAACGACCGACCCACTAAGGGAGGGGGTGTAGTACTTTACTATCGTTCCGGCCTACACACTGACCGCGTAAACAACCGAAAGGTTCAAACCGTAGACTCCTTATAGTGTCGCTTACAATTAAGACAGCGATATATGCCTAGTGGCCGTTGCACACCGCCCCTTAGTATCCACTTTAGAAATAAATCGGCTTCTAGCTTCGGTTAATTAGAAGTATCTCGCACGATGTTACAGCCACGTTCTCCTGGTAAGGGACTTCAATCTTCACGGCCTAGAAATTCCGGACACTCGGTGAGCAATTCAAGGCAGAATTTCAAAAGCTAATCGCTGATTCACTGCTGCGCAACCAGGTCACTTCACTAACGCGTTTCAGGATAGGAAAAAAGCGGCCATCTTGGACCTCAATTTTCCAATGAGGAACTCATGATTGACATCGTAACAACACCCTTTTCTTTGAGCCGCAGCGATCACGTGACACTAGTGTTTCACTACATGTGCTACGCATAGTGTCTTAAAAAAGAGTACCGAGGAATCTCAAGTCATAACCCACTAGTTTATCTTTTCCGGCCCCAATATTGAAACGAACTGGTCTTTAATACCTAAATGGTCCCCTGAAGTGGCCTGGGGGGATTTTGTCAACAGATTCAACTGGCAAGTGGTAGGCAAATTAGAAAGCAAAATCTACCGTTCAAAAAAGATGAGGTCGTTCCTAAGGAGCAGTACTCGGAAACGCATGGTATTGAGAGACACGGCTTGGATCGCGCACACAGTCTCGCCGAGCGAAGATACTGGGATGTCTATACAACGTAAAGAAACTGTGGTGATAAGAAGACACACTGAGCATGCTGGTTGTTTAGCGAACGGCCGAGCTTAACGATTCTGGGTCAACAGCCGGAAATCTGGTTGATCGCCGCAAAGGCTATCTGAAAGACAGTATGCAATCGATTTAAATCGACATAAACAAAGCTCGTACGCTGGTCGAGAATGCAATAGCAAGATGTGCTCCACATCTATGAGTTGTTCTAATTGACGGGAGATATAAAATGAGCTTGTGTTCTGTGAATAATAGATTTCTGATCGAGGCGCCGACTTTAGTACTTGATTCCCGGAGGACCACATGACAGGAAGCACTGCGTCAAACTTGTCCATGAGGACAAAGTAAAGTACCAACAAAACCTTGTGGTAAGATGGTGCCCTAACCCCAAGCTGCTATACAGACACGTAAGCAAACGTCGTAGAGTAGGGCGCGGGATTCTTGCTCTGACCACAGCATGCGGGTTAGCGCAAACGACACAAGAGGCTGCCAATGTTCTTGGGCAACAATTTAGCCGTACCTTCCAATGTGTACAATCATCTTACGTTCTGTCTACGCATATCATGCTACCATCAGGGCTTAACCATATAAGTTTTACAACCAGAACGGTATTTAAGCGGCTGATGTCCTTGCGCGAGTACAACTCTCCTGGGGCGGATGGCATTCACTCAAAGGCGTTGAAAGTGGCTGCCATGAGTTTAACTGAACCATTTGCAATATTCATTCAACGATGTCTTAACGAGATGCACGTCCCCACGATATGTAAGCACGGGATCAGTACTCCATTCTGCAAAATCTGCAGCCCTGCAGAATCAGGGAATTATCGCCCGAAAGTCCACTTCCAGTGCTCTGATCATGGAATCCATTGTTATCGGAGCACCCATGGGGTACCTGGAGAGTAACAAAATTCTCACTCCGGAGCAGCACAGATTTCGCCATAAACGGTCCTGTACTGTTAATCTACTGATTGCTCGTGCATACTGGGAATGCTGGTGTAGGCGTAGATTCCGCCACCCCAGATTTCTCAAAGGCAGTCAATCGTCTGGACCACTGTATTCTACCTAACATGCTTCAGAATTACGGATTTGGCGATCCTGTACTGGGTTGGATAGGTGACTTTCTCGTTCAACTTCACCTGAATGTGAGGGTTTGCAGCATCCTTTCCGACCCAATGGTAGTCAACTGCGGCGTACCTCAGGGCTCGGTACTTAGGCGTCATCCATTACTAGTCTCTATAAATGACCAGGAGGGGGTGCTATCTTCAAACCGGCTACCTATTGCCGAGGATCTAGATATATGACGAGCTACCACCACACTGAAGGGTCACACAGTCCTACCACATGATCTGGACAAAGCGCACATATGGTCCAGTTCAGCGCCACCAAGTGGAAAATTCAGAGCGAACACCATCAGAGCACTCATAACTACTGTCTAGGTCCACAAATTCTACAGAGACCTTCTCATGAGTGCGAACACGGGGTACTCGTGGTTGTTTGTGATAAGCTGAAAAGGCATAAAAGAAAGCGCCAGTACTTCGGCCTCCAGCCTAGGGCGTTCGGGAAGTTCGACGCATCAGTATTTGCGCAAATGCTTGGCGCGTACGTGAGACCGCATGTAGAGAACGTCATCCAGGTATGGCAGAAGCACCACTTCATCGCTCCCGATACTACACAGCGCAGGGCGACAATGAAAGTCAGAAGCTTGCCAACCTTTCATATACACTAAGGCTGAAAAAGCTAAAAGTTTACACCGGACGTTGGAACAATGCTGAAAATGAACCCATTAGAATTAAGAAAGCTTATTTTGACTTGACTTGACTAAATAGTTTTATACGAGTAAAAAAAACTAACGCTTAACAGATCCGGTAGGATCGCTATGGCCAAATTTCCAAACGTAAAAAATTTGTTAGCAAAATAAGTTTATTTTGTGAAGATTCGTCGCAGTTGAACTTAGTCAGACAGCCACCAGTTATCCAGGAAAGCGCTAGATGGCCGTTTCGTCCTATTGGGACTCGTCAGTAGCGCGCAACCGCCGACGGGCCGCCAAGGCAGTCAGCTGCTGCCACTCATGGCTTAAGTCGCTGGCTCACCAGAGTGTCGTGGGTTCGAATACAGTAGGATTCGGCAGGTGCTCGCTACTTACGGGTCCCAATAGGAAGAAATGGTAGTCTAGCTTTTTCCTGGATGTGTAGTGGCTGTTTGTCTGAGTATAACTGCGACGGACCTTCACAAAAGAAATCCCCTATCACTTACGAAAATTGGGTTCACACCGGTGAACTCACTGTGGTACACGTAGTATACGCTGCAAATCCAAGTTAAATCCATAAGAAATGACGACAAATGGGATGTTGGTAAAAATCGTGTCTCCTCCTGGTGTACACATACAGGAGGTGAAAAAGCGGACCGAAATCTGGGATTTGACAGCCAGTGAAATCTCTTACAGACACTTATGTTATCGAGGTTTGAGAGTTCCGAACGGTCTTTATGTTACGCAATGTTGTTGGCCTCACAACAAATGATGGGACATACCTTCATTATGCAGTGATCCGCATTGTGAAGTACGCCTTCGTGTGGAAAATAGCCCGTTTGTAAACACACACTAACTTCAGTGTGGTGGGAAATGTGACCAATTTGGTCAGACCCAGGATTTTAATTAAAAGTGTCACTTCTATTGAAGTCACCAGCGACGATGCAGATGGAGCATTACAACTCTGTTGTTGCGACTAAGAGATAAGGTGATATGCGAACTACGAAGGTGTAGCAAAAAGTAAGGCCATATTCTTTAGGACAAGCATAGTTGTCAACACTGGAACATGTATCACATGTAAAAGTGAAGTAGGTCCTTTGTGGATCACATCACTACTTGTCAACATACCATTGCTTTCAATACCTATGTCCCACTTTCGAAGCAGAGCATGTATCCCTGACTCGTAAAATTCGGTCGACTGTTCTTTGAGCCACTTCTTCATTGCAGTTTTCACTTCTGCGTCACTGAAGTAATGTTTCTCTCACAAATCCTGCTCCGTGGGCACAACGAGATGATAGTATGAAGGCGCTAAATCTGGTGCATATCGAGGATGTGGTAAAGTTGTCCATCCGAATGAGGCGATTGTCTCCTTTGTCCAGATACTTGTGTGTGGTTGAGCTTTGTCGTGAAGAGGGACTTTGTTGTGTCTCACTTGTCGGATTCTTGCTCTGAGAATCGTCAAGATCTCAATGCAGACCTGAGTTTATCGTTTCACGTCATGACAAAATAGTAACCAGAATGACACCTGCAGCATCCCAAAAGACAGTCGCCCAGAATTTTTCACCTGACTTATGCGACTTGAACTTCTTCGGTTGCGATGATGTAGAGCGGCGTCATTCAATTGACTGCCTCTTCGACTATCATTGGCCCCACCATGAAAGAGGGTTTGAGAGAGAAACATTAATTAAGTGACGCAGAAGTGAAAAATCCAATGAAGAAGCGGAGCAAAGAACAGTCGACGAAATTATATGAGGCAGGGATACATGCCCTCATTCGAAAGTGGGACATTGCTAATGAAAGAAACGGTGACTATGTTGACAAGAAGGGATGTGCTACAAAAAGGACCAGGTTCATTTTCATGTGTGATACATCTTCCAGTGTTGATAAATATACTTATCCTAAAGAAGATGGAGTTACTGTTTGATTTACTCTCGTATTTCATCTCCGAGCGTCGCGTTAGGCGTTGAGGAAAAGATCACAACGACAACGGATAGAAAATACATAAGAAACCGATTCATATTTCAACAGGTGGTGGCTTATTGAGGCTACTGTGTAATCGGAGTCGTGAAACCGATATACACCAGTCTTTGCAAGTGTGGGTGATTACACCTAAGGGGTGCTAAGGTTTCATTGGACAATTGGATCCAATACGCCAAAAGCCATTGGGTTCAACTAAATCAGAAAGTAACCAAATTATTTGTAACATCACTATAACTGCGTTAGAAAGTTCTCTGTTATCAAGACCAACAATTTCCCGGGCACGAAACCGTACACTGCCGGACAAGATCTGTGGAATTTGTGTTTCGTTAGCGGGACAGCGATTGATTCCTATTCCCTACATTTGTGTTGACAATTTTCTTGAAGGTGTTTCCGATTTGGTTGCCGTATTCGGCTAGAAGTGACTTTCGGATAACTTCAGAGACCCAAGCCAAAAGATCAACAGAGTAAGACAACAATTGCGGACCTTACAACTGGTTTATTTAAACAAATGATAAAACTTGCTGGAACATGAAAAGCACGCATTGGGTAGTGTAATACCATATTCTAATGATAATAACGGCAGATTTTAAACGACAGAATGAAACAATAAGTTTCCTTAGGTTTAAGTAAGGAAAACGCAGCGTGTCGTAAAGAAAAAACGAAAACCGCGGAGTATTAGGAGCATCAGCTTCCAGATACAGTCGACATTATCCACACGGCGCAATTCGCAATTGCGTGTCTGAAGTTGCAACGGTTGACATAGCCGCAGGTGTCTTGTGGCTGGCCGCAGTATATATATGGTTAGTGGCATCCGGTTTCGGAGTTGCCTGACACAGGACGCCTGCGCCTACAGAGGGACCATGAGTGGCTTGCGCTGCACCACTCACAGCTCCAACTACACACCCCATATCCAGTGTAAACCAGAAGGAATAAGACCGGGAGGCATGTGGATGGGAGCCGCGTTTCATTAACCGACCCGGCCCACACTCCTTCACAGAAAACACAGGCACGCTGTATTTGGGGAATCAAGCGCACACAGGGCGGTGGCTGGACCGTAGTCCGCTCCACACTGAGTGCATGAAACCGCTCTTCGAGCCTAGCACAGCCACAAGGACCGTGCACCCCGTCCCGTCCAGCAACGACCAACTGTCTCCTGGAGCCAGTATGAACGAGGCAGTGGGTAATATACAGGTAGACACCTTGTCAACATGCACATCAAGCGCAGCCACACCGGGGATATCAAGCAACAGCCAATCACGACGAGATGAAATAAAATAAAGCGAATAATGCATACAGATATGACGACATAGCTTTTGAATAAATGGGCATATGAAACAAGTTGGTTGCCAAAATATCCGCTATAGTTACAAGACATCAGAAAATATATTTTAGGAAAACGTCACAAAGTCGAAAATGTTATCAAAGTTAACGGAAATTAAATTGAGCGACGTGTGCAAGTTAATAGAAGATAGTTCACGTAGGCAATAATGAGACAATATAGCAAACCCACCACCTGAAATAAAGACCCAGCATGCAAGCAAGCGGTTAGTAAATCGAATGCAGCGTACGTAAAAACGCTGCGTCGGTCCCGCCTAAATTCTCAGCAGGACCCGTCGTCGCTTCGGTGTTGGCGCCGAGTGGCCTCGCTCATGGCTCATTAGGACTGCCTGACTCAGGCACTCGCGACCGCACGTGCTACAGCACCGTGAACTCGATGTCGATGGAGCACAACCTGTCGCTCCCGCACTTGCCGCTTCTTCTCTGCATGCATGAGGTCTTTCTCCCGCACTTCGGCAACTGCCTTCGATTCCCGTGACCTGCAATCAAAAGTAGAACATGAGAGGCTCACTTTAATCATGCCCTGGTAACGAAGCTTCGGTTACCCCACATGCCGCTTCTCAATACTTAGCTGACCCGATAATAGTTGTTTCGGTATCCGCGTAAAATGCATGCAGCTCACATGACCGAGCCACCTCAGATGTCTCAGCAAAAGTATACAGTCCGCTGCATACATTCCACTTGGATGCCACACTTCCGTGCCCCCAACTCTGTCGCAACCGGGTAGTATCACGCCCTCTCACAAAAATATGGAACGTACTATAACGTGCTCGTTAGTTACTGCTTCTGGCATTTACGCGACTTCATCACACGCCAATTGTCCGTTTGCTAACAATCCTCAGTTTCCGTTATCCGATTCATGTCTGCAACAATCTGGTTGCGATTCCGGTTGGACCGCAGACCAAGGAGTTCAACCTTTGGCTCTCCTTCGTCCCCGATCCTCGTTCCGTCTGGCGTGCTTCAACGTTCGGACACTCATGCAGATTTGACAGCAAGCCGGTCTAGCGCGCACCCTAGAGTCCCTAGACATAGATGTCTGTTGCCTTTCAGAAACCCGGTTGCAAGATCCCAGCAATGTGCTTGCATTGACATCCCCCAGTGACCACGAAGCCAGATATCACCTGCGTCTTTCTGGAGATCTAGAAGCAACCTCAGCGGGTTTGGCTGGTGTAGGTATAGCACTAAGTGGCAAGGCAAAGACGGCACTACTGGACTGGTTCCCGACTAACAGCCGACTATGTGCAGTTCGGCTTCGGGGTTCAGGTAGAATCAACAAGCGCCGCGAAGAGAGAGGCAACTTGTTTGTGATCGTGTACGTTCCAACTGACTGCAGTGGCGACTCGGTCAAGGACGAATTCTACCGGGATCTACATCAGCTCTTGACTAATGCCAAAAAGTCGGATGTCGTTATCCTTGCTGGGGAGTTTAATGCACGGGTTGACCGCCTGTTACCATACGAACGCCACCTTGGTGGTCACCACGCGCTCGATGAAAACCGCTTTGATAACGGAGAACGGCTTCTCACATCGTGTGAAGACAACCATCTGTTTCTCTCGAGCAATAACTTCAGGCATACGAAGAAGCGTTCCGCAACGTGGCGTCCCCCTTCACCAACGCATCCGTGGTCTCAAATTGCAATTAGCTGCAGATGGCACGGCAGCGTACTGGACTGCAGGTCCGTTTGGTCCACCTTCGTTGACTCAGATCATGCACTGGTCTGCGCGAAAATCTGTATGTGTTTTGGAGGATCCCGAAACACGAAGCACCGCAAAATTGATGCAAACAGATTATCTGATTCCTCTGTCCAGGCGAGCTATCAGTCTTCACTGGCATATACACTCAGTTGTAATTCACCGCAAGATGTGAAGCAACACTGGACTCGTATACGGAAAGCGATGACAATTTCCGGACAATCAAGCTGTGGCCAAACACGACGCCACTTAAAGCCTTGGATCTCTGAAGGTGTTCGAACGCCGCAAAGATATCCCGGAGGAATCAGATCGCAACGAGCAGCGCCGTTCTGCCAACCGGCTGCTCAAGCAGAGCCTACGCAAGGATCGCGAGACATGGTGGTCTGAGCGTGCTTTAGAGATGGAGACTGCTGCCCTCTCTGGCAACACTTGCAAGCTTTTTCCAACTCATTTGGTCCACTGGCCTCAGGAAGCCTGGTGTCAGTGAGGTCATTTGTGAGGTGGATGAGTCTCCGATTACCAACCGACAGAGGTGTATGGACCGCTGGGCCGAGCACTTTCACTCGCAGTTCAACTGGCCTCCACCATCCATCACAACATGCAGTACACATTGTTGTCCACTTTGGCTCGTCCCACTGAATCCGCCAAGCGAAGCAGAAGTCTGCCTCGAGATTCGACGCTTGAAGCGGTTCAAGGCTGCTGGCTTAGACGGACTTCCTCCGGAGCTATTCAAGTACGGCGGTGTGGCGAGCATTAACCAGCTGACCGCGCTGTTCGCAAAAATTTGGCATGAGGAGAAAGTGCCTTCCACTTGGGGCGAATCAGTTAGTGTCCCGATTTTCGAGAAATGCGCTCGCACCTCATGTGCAAATCATTGCAGGATTAGTCTTATTTCGGTTGCCTTCAAGCTATTGGCATCCATTCTGCTTCGCAGACTATCCCCAGTACGTGAATCATACTACCGCGAAGAACAAACTGGTTTCCGTCCCGACTGCGTGGATCAAATCTTCACGCTCCGCCAACTTTTCGAACATCGCCACATTTATCACAGGCCCACTATCGTTCCATTCCTAGACATACATGCCGCTTTTGACTCCGTTGATCGAGCGGCTTTATGGCGTTGCTTACTAAAGAACGGGGTTCCAGAGAAATATACCGCCATCTTACGAGCACTTTACCTTCATACGTCCGGCAGAGTGAGGGTCTATGGCAAGCTTTCCTCGCAATTCGCTGTCAATAGCGGTGTGCGACAGGGCTGCCCTGTCCTCATTCCTCTTCAGCTTCGCAGTCGAATGCCCTAGAAGATTTCCAACATTTTGGCCCAGAGCTTCTACCGGGTTAGTGTGCGACCGACTTAAATTATGCTGATGATATCGCCTTACTTAGTGACGATACTCAGGGTATGCAACTCATTCTGGATCGTTTGGCGGTTGAAGCATCTAAGTATGGCATGAGCTTCGCCCCATCGAAGTGTAAAGTACTGCTCAAGGATTGGCTTTCACCTGCTCGCGTGCTCATTCTCCAAGGTGCACAACTTGAACAGGTAGATAGTTTCGTCCACCTTTGGAGCTGTGTTTCTGCTGACGGCACTATCAGCAAAGAAGTTTCTCTTTGTATCGCTAAAGCTCGATCAGCATTTGTCAATCTGAGGCATTTGTGGCGTCGTCGCGACGTCTCATTCTCACTAAAGGGCCGCATTTACAGCGCATCAGTTCGCTCAGTATTGTTGTATGGCTGCGTCTTTTTTCTGCCTTCGATAACGATTGCTTAAGGAGGATTGCTCGTGTTTGGTGGCAACATCGAGTTACCAGTAATGACGTTCGACGTCTCAACTTGGGGAATGCGAGTATTCCCTTCAACAAATTGGTTTTGTGGTGCCAGTTGAGATAGTTCGGTCACGTCCTACGCATGGCACCTGAGGTCGCGTCGCGCCCTATTCGCTCGTCAAGGACCTGGCTAGAGGCCACCGCGTGGTGGCCAGCCTTCTACATGGCGGCAGGAAATGAAATCGCTGACGTCGTGTCTAGCAGCTGTTATATTCGTACGTCTTCCAGGATGGGGACCCAAAGATGAGGAGTGCCAATGGCTTAACACTCTTGGAGGCATAACCCGCAACCGGAATCAGCAGAAGAATTGAGTACAGTATTGTTTTGATTCACATGTTTAATACTACAAACATTGAAAATGACAAAAAACAGAAAAATCAGTGTCTGCATATGTTACGGTTGCGTAGATGCCTGATAAGATTGTCACTGGCACGGTTGGAGCACGCCTATGGTAACGGATTAGAACATTGGCCAATCGAACGGATTTGTGCTGACCTGACGGCGTTAGCTTTGCCCGGGGTACGCGCTGGTGAGACGGAGTTGAGCGAGCGCGAGAACGGTCCTAGCCGCACGTATTCGAGCAGACGCTGAGCCCTCGGAACTGACGTACACGAGAGGGGGTTACGGTAGACGCGCCCTAGTGACTTAGACGCGAACGCTGCCCGGCTAGCGACGCAGAGAAAATCACGTGACCGACCGACTTCCAACTAAGGCGAAGAGGAAGCAACACAGGTGGTCCTCTGAAGACTCCTTTACGACCAACAAAGGGCCAATCACAGCCAATGCTATAGGGAAAAATGCTACCACGACGGGGTGGTAGTTTTCAAAAGAACATTGGCAACAGGTGCGTAGTTGGACCGTGGCTCGGAGTGGCTGAACACTGCTACGTCGTGGGGAGGAATTGGACCCCGCTTTCCGCAGCCACTATGCCGGAGTTTCTAGCGCCTTTTGCTGGGATATTTGACGGGCCCACAACAGAAAAAACAAAGCAAAATGTTCCATTCTTCCTGCGGCATATTAGCTGAAGTGTGTTGCTCACATTCAACTACTATGCCACAAGGATTATGACGCGATGACTCTCTCTTATCCCCTGATCTCCATGGTTTTCTGTCTAGTTGTTAGACTGCTGAGATCACACCCACACACACAGGTGTGCAGCCATTGCCTTCTCCAGCTCAATACGTTTCGCCCAAGGACCGAGGGAGAGAATGTTAAATTTATACCGATTCACGGCGGGAATGCAATACATAGATTTACGAAAATATATGTACAGTTTGGTCCGCACCAATTTGTGATCAGTAAAACACTCAGCTGCACGCAGTACACGTGTCATGCGCACTTCACGCTGACGTACGATGATATAGTCGAGCAGGTGGGCGTGACCACTCCGTGGGTGCGTCCAAATTGCTATATCACTCGCACGCAGTGCAAAACAAGTGTTCGTGATCGTCAGTGGCACATAGTGAGAGCAGCCTGTCACCATTCGCATTCGCTGAACCAATGCCATGCACACCGATAACATCTGTCCACACCGATGCATCACGCCCAACGCGTGCGTTGAAATCACCCAGCAGAAATAGTCAGTCGCTCCTCGGCACAGACAGTATCACGGAGGATAGCTCAGTGTAGAATTGATCACGCGTGTCACCAGGATAACAAACGGTCGGACCGTACGTGGTCATAAAAGTGGCAAACTTACCTCTTCCGAGTCGTAGGCGAACAGACATCGGTAGCGTGCTAGTGACCGTTGATTCACCCACGAGCTGGCCATTTAGGTGATCAGATATTGCAAATCCGACCCCATGATCACGTGATGCTGAGGCGGCGTTGTCCACCCAGTAGCCAGCACCTGCTTCATGCAACTTACCTTGCTCAGCGAGCCGAGTTTCATTGAGCGCCGCAATATCGATGTGGTAGCGCGCTAGCTCCATCGCGACCAGCGCAGTGCGTCGCTCTGGGCGCTCGCTGGAGTTCCGGTCAAGTAGTGCGCGCACGTTCCAGCAGCCGATGCTGAGTGCTTTGCGCGCAGGCATACGATTGCATTGGTGGGCAATCGCATGTGAGGTGGTCGTTGTGCTGCGGAGGTGAGAATGCGGATTTTGAGCTGTTCTCCGAGGTGAGTGATTATTGTGCAGACGTTTCGTTGCCTGACTAGGCATCATCAGGGGCCTGGTTCGCAGTGCCTCGTAAGCGACTTCAATGTCCAAGTGCTTATTGATCGAGTTCTGCTTTGAAGGCCCGGCTTCAATGAACTCACGTGCTTGCCGGCTTTTAGCCCCTTCGAGGATACTGGCGTGCTCTAGATCGAAGTGGTGGTTCTCGGCATCCATATGCACTGACATCACGAAGTTCTGATAGTGGCGACGAATGGCTAGGCTGTGTTCGTGTGTCTGCACAATAATCACTCAGCTCGGAGAACAGCTCAAGATCCGCATCCACACCCCGAGCTACGGATACCCTCATTTATTTGAAAACAAACCATTTTTATCCATGTTTTCCACTTACAGTTTTTCGATGTTTTTATGGGAGGAGGGAATCACCACAGCAAGCAGAGTTACACGACCGCCACTGAGTTCGGTTTTGATCCATGACTTAAAAATTTCCTAACCAGCGGTACTCAGCGTCTTTGGGACCCCATGCAGGTAGTGGAGAAGAACCAACCGAAGCCCGCTGTTTGATCTTGCTTCTCCAAGTTGTAGGCTGTCCACCACACCGCCTCTTCCAACCATTCCCAGCGACCGCGAACAAAGCACGGCGCGGAAGACGCTGAAGGGGCATACGCAGTACGTGCCCAAGCCATCGCAGTTAGCTCAGCGAGACAAGCGCCTAGAGGGAGTGGCTATCTCCACCCAAGACACGCTGTTTGACTTCAATGTTGGTTACGTGGTGCAGCCACCACACACGGGCGAGGGACCGCAAGCAACGGTTCTCAAAGACAGGCAGTCGGCGCAGGTCATCAGTACGAGCAGGCCAAGTCTCGCAACGGTACAGCGCAGTAGGTCGCACTATAAATCCGCCCTTTGGTGGAAAGACGGATGTCATGGCGGCGCCATAAATGCCTCAACCTGGAGAAGGTGAGACGAGCTATGAAATGCGCAGTTATGCAGCTTCCCAGGTCGACAAAACTCTACTACTTCTAACGTTTCCCCGTCGATGGTGAGCGCAGGTTGGGGCGTATACCAGTCTTGAAAAAGCGCTCCGCACGAACGTCACTGAGGTCGGCTTCTGCATGAATGACACTGAAGTCGGTAGGGCATGATGATGGGCTGATCAGGTTGGAACACAAGCCATCAGCTAGGAGACCAGGACCGTAGCTAATGTGTGTTTTATCTCAGAGACCATGACAAGTGTTGAAATTGAAACCCAAGATTAGAAGCCGCGTCGACAGTGCTTCTGCCCAGTCACTGATATGTTGAAGAGAAAGGAACACCGCCGAGAAGCTTACGCGATATCGCAGATTTTGGAGGTAACAAAAGGCTAAACGCTGACATGTTAGCATACGAGCCCGAGATTGAGAGTTATAGGGATGCGTGATCCGACTGGTAAGAAAGAAGTTGTTACCCGCTGTCAAAAGAACGTAGTTCGTTATTGCAAGCTGAAAAACTAACGAACGTAAGGATGGTGCGACAAAATCGTCCTGCCATTTAACTAGTGGCGTTATCGTGTTTGGGAGTCAAGACAATCCGTATATAAGTTGGGAACTATTCGGCTGAAGTAACACAATTACAGTTCCTTGAGTCCACGAAAAAGCAGCGCAGAATTAAACAAGAATGGAATGGACAGAGGCATAGTATTTACATGACAAAAGGAACGAATACATATTAAAAATCCAAGTCGTGACATAGTAAAAAATAGTCTTCGGTGGAAAGAGAAATGCAAGGATATGGTGATTGGAGGTTTGTCCAATGTAAGAAAACACAATCGGGAGCTGAGTTCTAAAGAGGATGAGCAAAGAGGAGGAGTCAAGTTGGTCACGGAGACGGATTTGTCGTGCGTAGGGGAGAGTTTGCGAAAGAATAACAGACATCGTAAATAAACAAACTACATTGTGGTAAAGATGGGTACCAGCACGATGTTCAGTGCCAGAAAAAGGCAAAAACTGACAGAAAAAAGTGAATCGAATATAAAATAGACAAAAAAACGACGACACAGTACACGTATCAAAACTATGGGAAATTAGCCTCACACGCCCAGAACAGGATAGGCTTGCAACATGGCAGTGATATGTCACTGAGAAGTAAAAAGCCACCTTAAAATGCGGATAATCGCCGAGCGAATAAAAAACAAGGCGCACATTGGCATGATATGGTGTCATTAATTGAACCGATGGAGCAAAATGAATCAAAATGTATCAGCTTCTGGTCAAAGACCGAAGAGGCACGCGAGCTTACATGCTGGAAGGCTCGGTTAAAACTGTGCTCAAAGATTGACCGAGAGAACGAAATCTCGAGTCAAAGTGATTTTGAAACAATTAGCACAAACTGGAAAAGGACAGACGTCAATAAACGTTGTAAAACGAGGAATGGGTCAAGGTCACCTGGAATATCAAAAATAAGGACTGAAAGTGATGGGAGACCGCAAGTGCTCCGCACGAAACCACAAAGTTTGGGTACACGGCACAGCCATAGTGCACTGCGATAAGCCCCCCGGATACGTCACGAGGGGTGCAAAACCGAGAAGTAAGGTGGTGGTTGCGTACAATAAGGTGGCTAAGATACGAAGATCCATTTCCAACTAGCCAACAATCATTATGCAACTAACAGAGATACACAGTTAGCAGGAGGTGCGTAGCAGTGCACAGAACGCAACGCAGGACTGGATTAATTTTGCCGTCTAGAAATGCTCGAGATAAGAACCGGGGATGAGTAAATGCGTAGTTCATTTCAATGTTGGCTGAATTGGAAAATTAGTAAAAAATTAGCACAGAACTAATTGCATATCTTCTGTCAGATTCGACTGTTAGAATCGGCAGGCATGGATTTATGGAGTAAGGTGGTGGGAATGCGAGCGCCCTGCATTATACCTAACAATTGATCTAAAGCGGCACGGCGGCGCATTCCGGCCGCGCGGAGTTCATCAGCGATGTGTGTCATCATATCGGTCAGTCGGAGATGCACCGTCTCTTCATCACGCAAACGTTCTACAACGCCGGCCAATTCACTACCTGGTGGAAGTCTGTTTATCTGAGTTTGCATATCGTGGATTCCATGTGGATTCGTGGACGCTACCAGGTAGTTACAATTATCTGTCCCCGTGAGGCCGTTTAATAAGGTGGATGCCAACGACACAGACCGGACGGTACTACTGGAGTGAATTCCGTTGCCATTTGTGAGTCCCGTTGGAGGGGCAGGAGAATGAGAGTGCGATAAAACATTAAATTTGGGTGTGCTCGAGGCCGGTTTCGGTTGATCACGTTGGGCATTTTCTCGTTGCACCGAATCATCCCCTTGAGTCCTTTGCTGCTGACGCAACAAATCATTGAATAACTGGGATTGGACTAAGAGAGCAGCAGCAGCAGGGTTGAAAATAAACGGGAAACTAGTAGTTGGCACGTCGTTTTGCTTTGTTTCCACAGTGTATTCAGGGCTTTCAGTGTCTACAGCAAGGTTAGTGAATAGCACTGTGCCGGGAACAGAAGGATCAAGCAAATCTTTGTCATTTTTGTGTTTTCTAGAACACGGAGTGCCAGTGTGCAACCCTGGTGTGATACAGCGGGGTGTGGATGAGCCAGTTTGAGCAAAGCGAGGTGAATCCGGAGCGTGCAAAGCCGAAGGCACGTTTAATTTACTGCCGCCCAAGTTGTGCACACCAACAGGAGTGGCCGGTGCTGATTTGCCATTTCGGTCACCACTCACCTGCATTGTGTTGGCATCAATGTTGGGATAAATGACGAGAATTAAACGAGCAACGCGCCGAAGGATATCGGCGTTGCGAACCGCCTTCTGAGGATTATTCACTAGGAGGCGTACGTCACGGCGGAGATTTTTCCACTTGTTATAACAGTGTTCCATAGTGAATCCGAACGTCTCCATTTCGGCGCCAATCGTTTGCCAAACCTGTTTGTGCTTTTTCTGAATATTAAACTCATCCAGATGTCGTTCTACACAGTCGAGTAATGTTTGAACGTTCTGGTTAGACCAGTGGACTTTCTTTTCAGAAGAATCTGTGTGGTGCCGAGGACTATCAACATTTAAGGAGAATGGTTGAATTTGGCCATCATCGTCGTCATCTTCGGCAAGCATGGTGACATCCGGTGGGTGTTCATGTTCATCCTCCTGCATCCCATGGGGAACCTTGCAAGGCGTAAATTTCATCGATCTAATGTCGACTGAATCGTCCTCGTCTTCCTCACAGTCGTCCGGAAGGCTGGGGCTTGATTTCTCTGGACTCTTCGAGATAAAGGACATATGATCCATCATCTGAGAAAATAACAATAAAAGTATGTGTGCAAGGTTGGTTTCAAGCAAGCGATACCAAATTGTGCACAAGTGAAGAAGTGAGACCAGCTACTCCTCTATATTAATAAAAACTGCAGGACTTCCGATATCATTTCGAGAAAGGCACAGCAGAGTCACAAGTTGTGAGTGGAAAGAGAATTACAACCCTGACTAGTATGAGAAGGCTTACAACCGTAATTACTGAGTGCGCCACGCAACAAGGTAGGAAGAGTGGGGGACACATGACTGAAGTTGAGCAAGAACGCAAACAATGAACGGGCGTCGGATAAGAAAGACCGGAAGCCTTGGTTAGAGCGAAACAAATTTAAGTGCAAATGAGTGGCGTAAAGCAGAAATTAAGAGTACGTAGTGACCAAGGTAACCTTTACAAGTTGCACGGTAAGTGAGACAGTCACAATGGGCAAATGACAACCAATCTATTCCGCGAACGTAAGCAGCGGTACCGTAGATTAGTTGAAGGAAGTTTGTTGGTCCACTATCGTGTACAAATTAACGATGCTGATCCCGACTCCACGAATGACCGTATACTTAATACTGTATTATAGAGCAAGTAGAAATGAATTCTGTACAACTCTATGAAATATGGTGAAAAACGTTATAAAAATTGTCAGCCGTGAATATCGTTATCGTTTTCGTAACATCTAAAATATCTGACTCACCGTATTGCAGGACTCACAAATCTGTGCAGTCGTTCACTGAATCGAATAGTGGTAAAATATAAATCTAACAAAGTTTTAAACTGCTGCACAGATGTTGCTTCCATCACATGTTCAGGCAAACTGTTCCAAATATTTACCACTCTCAGAAGCACAACGGCTGGGGAACACGTTTCACATCCGGCACGACAAGTTTGTATCTGTGTCTGCGTGTGCTGCATAGATCTCGTAAATGCAGCATTGGCCTCAGCATAGCGAATTCACCGAGATGTAGAATACGGTAGGCAATAATGACGTCGACTCGCACCCAACGGTAGGACAAGGTGTAGAGTCCTAGTTTCTCGCACCGGTCTTCATACCCCAAGACACGTAAACTCGGGATGAGCCTGGTAGCAATGTGTTGGACCCGTTCGATCTCTTTTTGCCTCGCCTCGAGTAATCGGAATGTAGGCGGGCGAACCGCTGGTCTAATGATGGTTGGTCTAATGATGGAAGAGAAGAGGCGAGTGGCAACCTTTTCAGACCATGTGCAGAAGCTACGTTTGAGCGCCCAAAGCATGCGCAGTCCGTTATGATATAGCCTGTTCGTGTTGCCCAGAGACTTCAAATGGTAGCGCGAGAGTACACCTAGGTCCTTCAAGGAGGGTGTGGGATATAGCGATTGACCGTCAGGATCCTTCTCCAGGCTCATAAATACAGACTTGGCGAAACATGATCCACTGGTACTTCAATAGTCGAAGTGGAAGTGATAACGTTAAAGTAGGTGCAACAGCGCCTCACATTATTATTGAATATTCAGAGATGGCGGTGTTCCTTATGAACCATTTAGAAGAAACAAAACTTCTGATAGAGAATCGAAGACTTTCCATAGTAGCCTAAGCGTTCAAAAGGTTAGAGCCACTGTTTTGGCATCGTGCTCAATAGTTAAAGTGCTAGGGTCGATGGACTGTAAGTCCACTGCGATCATAATGAGCCGAAGCCTGGCTTGATGCAATGGCATGCACATCTCGATGATCTGTTAAGCAGCTCTAGACGGCACTTTCAAGTGTCTATGGAGCCAATCATAGAAGATGGGTCGGTGGGGGTGGGGTAAAAGCGTTCGGTTCTAACATTGCTTCCCTTGCTATAAAACGAAGTCATGAAATACAGTAGTGCAACGATTATAAGCATGACAAAGCAAACACGCAAAATACGAACGACACTACCAGTCTCTGCCGACAGAGATCATGGCATCTCAAAAATTTTTCCAATTTGTCTAAAAATAAACATTTCGTGGTCAAAAGATTGCAGACCGATATGACTGCAGTGACTGACTGAATTAAGGAACGTTCAGTTCAAAGTGAATTGCGTAACAGACTGAATCTGTGCATCGCAAGCCATTCCCACGACAACTACCTCAAAGTGACCCCAGGAGTTAGTCACAAACTATTTTGGCAAGCGTTTCATTGGACTATCTGGAGTCTCAAGCTTCTCAAACTTCTTGGCCCGGTGGGCTTCATTTTAGTGGAAAGTCGCACAGCGGACCCCCTGAAACATTGTTAACCACAGGACTAGACTGGGACGGTATGTCCAAGAAAATTTTATATATATATATATATATATATATATATATATATATATATATATATATATATGGTATAAACGTGCGTTATAAGGACAAAGAGCACAAAGTAAAAGGCGGAGAAAGAATTTTGTGTTTCTCACAAGCCGTTATGTCTTTTATTGTCACTTTTGTGATTACGGTATTGATCTGCAGAAACAATGCATAGACTCATGCAAACCTTCCATTGCCCCCGACTACGCGCCATGTTCCTAAGAGCCCCCAACCAGCGATGCTCCTCATCTTTGACTCCTCATGATCGAAAGTCAGCACCTTGACCTTTTGTCGTCACGTAGTAGGTTGACCACCGCTCGAGTTTACCCAATGCAGCTCTGTGCAAGCGCATTGAGCGCGCCATGGTAAATGCTCGCATGGCGTACGCAGGACGTGACCATGCCACCTTAGTTGGCGTACAGGTACTAGCTAGTCGAGAGGGAGGCCCAGTGTACTTAGAACACGACGACCAACATGGTCATTGCAAACGTGATGTTCCCACCACACACAAGCGTTGTCAAAGGCCAAAATCCGACACAAGTCATTTATGTGGAACGACCGGGACTCATTTCCGCACAACAGCATCGCGCGAACACAGGTATTGTGGAACCAGCCCCTTACCGAGAGTGCAACGTCACGACGCCACAGATCAGCGAAAGCTGATCGGGCTTTGACAATACGGATAGAAATCTCCTCTAATGGTGCAATCAGCAGAAACGTAGTTCCTAAGGGAAATGAAACTACCTACTTTTTCAAGTCGTGCACTTTCAAGGATCTGGACGGGAGCAGCTGGATACCAATCCTGGAGTAGGACTTTGCATGTCGAAGTGGCGTAGATGATGCCATACTTGGTAGCTTCAATCACCAAGCGGTTTAGAATGAGCTGCATATTCTGTGGGTCGTCGCCGTCCAAGTCAGTCACACGGTTGCCCGGAATGAGCTCTACGCCAGTGGTGGTCCAAAAGATCTGGAAAACCTTGATAAAATTTATATAAGGAGCTGCTGTCTCCTTCGCTAAAGCGCGCTGAAACCATCAAATTTCGCGATTACTACACAAGCCTTGTTTGAATCAGCTGGGATAACTCGGCGACGGTCAAACAATTCCAAAGGCCGGGCAGAAATCCAGCCTTTCAAAGGACTTCCAATGATTCCACAGTATGATTGACTGGAAGAAAGCGACGCTCTCTGCAAGAAACTCCAGTGATGTTCGAAATCCTTAGGTGCAGCACTAATGAACACCTTATAAGGAGGATTTATAGGCCAGATGGATGGATGGGTAAGCTAGCTTGTTGGTAGCCAGCGTACGGTGCTTTGTTTTCGTGAAACCACCAAAGCGCTTGAAGATGTCCGCACAAACCCCTGTAAGATTTGAGTCGAGGTAGATGGACAAAATCGTTCTGTGATCCCGTACACTGCACCGTCATCTGAAGCTGATTGCAATGTGATCAATTTGTGACCATGCATGCCTTGGCGAAGGGAGAAGCCAGGTGCCGGCATGTCCCCTCGAATGATCGTGAAAAACTGTATCAGCAGTACGCCGGTACGCAGTACCGATGCTTCGCTGCCGCGCAACCACCATCAGTTGCCGGTGGACTATGGGTGCTGCGAGTCGCAAAGTCCCTACGTAGGCTCGAACCCGCGTCGTCATATTACGAGACAAGATTGTTACCTTCAGGCTATGTGCCGGCGGAATGCTCGTGCTTGAGTCGGTTGTCCTCAACGTGAGAAGTATATTCCCATTATCAGAGCGACTCTCATCAGGGGCATGATGGCCACCAAGATGACGTTCGCATGGCAGCAGGCGAACGGCACGTGTATTTAAGTCTCCGGTGAGAGTGGTGACATCGGATTTTTCGGCTTTACTCAGAAGCTGATGGACTCCACGATAAAAGCAGTCCTTTACCGATGCACAGTTGAAGCCGGTGGGAGCGTAGCTGGAAATCACAAACAAAAGGCGTCTTTCTGTGTGATGCCTACTGATGCTGCATGAGGAATGAAGTCGAAGCACACATAACCAGCTGTCCATCGAGCAGCAAAGGCCACAGCTTTGTCACTTAATGCCATGTCAACACTAGCCTAGCCAGCTGCAGCAGTTTCTGTACTATATGACAAGTGCAGGGAATATTTGGTCTACAGAACAACAGAGGACGTCAACAAAACCACGGTGCTAGAGTCCCGTAATCGAGCCTATGACAGGCAACATAAACCAATAGAGAGGGACTCCAGGGTGCACGCTAAGCCGGCTTGTTGTCCGATCTGCATAAGGGTGAAGGCTGTCAGCCGAAATGGAGAACGATGTCGAAGCAGGGTCACTGGTCTGACTCATTGAATATGGTCGAGACTATCATCAGAGGCAGATACAAAATGATTGACGAAGGAAAGCTTGGCGTACAATGGAAGTGTGTAAGCCGTGAGGAGCGCAAGAGCGGAAAGTAAAGAAATAGTAGTAGCTATGGAACACATGGTTCTGTTTGTAGTTGAGCTCGGTTCATTCTTCTGCTTTCATTCTTTGCGCTTTACACGGATCTTCATACACTGGGATATACGTGTTCGTAGGACAGAAACACAGGTAAACAATTTATATCAAGTGAAACTGGCTTGCTCAGAGCGACAAGACACTTTGCCAGTGAGTTGCCACGGAACGAGCAGGAAGGCTAGTCGGAAAACTGGAGGCGCTTCAGACTAGCCTGTTCGGACAAACACAAGGGACTACTCGCAACGGAATAATTCAACTTACATGCCGGCCTGTGCCTCTGCCACTTTTTCGGCTGCATTTCGGTTATGTAATTTTTACATAAAACCTGAAGGAAATAACGTTGCATTTCACCAAGACGTCGAAAACACACAATTGATAATCCAATCGCGCACAATGGGAGCCGGTGACTAAGTTCGTAGGCCCTTCGTTTGGGTGCTTACCAAACAGGGGGCAATTTCCCCCACATTTTCAGCATCGGATTACTGGAATACAATGCTATACAAGAGAAAGAGACAGTGACTTTATTTAGTAGCGAGTCACATTCGCTACGTCACGGTGTTGTTAAGCAGACATGTGGCTTTTCATGGAGAGAACGATTGCTTGGAGAAAACCCACCAAGTCCTGGAACACTGCCGACGAACAGTCCGCTGGAACCGGGTAAACCCGAACCACCCAGCTGGCACCACGAGTTGTTCTGTAAGCCAGCTAATGCAGACCGTCAGATACGATTTACCAAATGGTTACTGCACGTTTGTCGTCGAACCATAAAATAAAAGGAACAAGCCCACAAATTTCTTTAACGGAATTATAGCACTTCGGTGAAATCCAGCGGATCACACTTTTAGGAATGTTGCTCTAGCCGTATGCATAACCCATCAACTGCAGATGGTGGCGGAATCCCACACCGTACCTTCTGACTAGCCAATAGATAGGCTCATGGTTCGAACAGAATGGTTTCACTAGCACCTGTTGGTGTGTTACTTTGTCCTAGCAAACCAGTTGCACACCGTTTTTTCATTTTTTTAGCGAGCAAGAGACGGTACACCATGGAGATAGTTGAGCTAAATAGTATCCACCACCTACGTAACCTCTGAGATGTTGAATCGTTTGCAATCCACACTTCAACCGTCGGGACCAGTTCTGAAAGTGACCCATAAAGTTTGATGACACTCTTGATAGAAAAATGTTGTCAACCGAGTCATCATGAGCTGTCTCCTTGACACTTTCACAGTTGAAAAAACAGCTGCACAATCGTGGTCCTGGGATTACTTAAAATGGTGTGACCGGAACGCGGCTGTGACATGTCCAACACATGGGTTGATAACTAGAAACTTTGGTCCAGTGTTGGGCTACTAACAAAAAGATTGATAACTAGAACTGATTTTCAGTGAGTTTGCTGTGCCCAGTTTTCAATGCTTACTTGCCTTCCAGTGAATATGACCGTACTTTTAGCGGCAAAAGGCACTCCTTCAGGAACGAACAGTCAATTCGGCAAAAGCAAATCCGTAGAAATGACAACACATTTGACGCGCAAAACTCCTCAATGCATATTGCTCGTGCATACTCACAAACAACAAGCTTTTACGGCCGCTGAAGTCCATCCTATGATCTAGTTACAAAAACGTCGAGGAACTCATCGTACCGCAATTTAACTTTAGCCAATCAGTGGAGCAGTGCAGATGGAGGGCTTAGCCTGCTGCGTCCAATAATCGAATACGACTGCCCGTCTAGCTCGTACATTTGGGTCCATCTGTTTTATCTGAATGGACACGCCCATCACACCCCGTGTGCGGCCATACTTCTCTGCAGATTCGGTACTAAATAGTTATACCCTTCTGCGCGTCCGTGACCAGACTGGAATTTCATCTTTCGGTTTCCTCTCGAGTTCATACAGCCATGGATTGTTAGCGGTTTATTCAGCTGAATCGATTTCAGCAGAGTCTGGGGAGCGAACGTGACTTCTTAAGCCAATAGAAAAATCTGCTAATCACTTTCTCGATTTTGAAGCATCCACAGACCACTCATGTGCTTTCGGTAAGAGATGCTATGTGAACGAAACGCTGCCCCATGCATAGTGTTAAGTCTAGTGGGTTGTGCTCTGTACTCAAACACTATTGGTCGTGTTAGGATCTACGGTGACTTGTCGGATATTTTTCCGAGAAGTGACGTGCACCAGGGTTTCCCAATTCTCCATTTGTGTTGAACTTCGTCGTGGACCCTATCATGGAGAGTTCCCTTAAGAAATATCACGATGCAGTTGAAATGCTGCTGCTAGTTCATCTTGTTTATGCGGACGACTATGTTTTGTTGTTAAACGATGTTGGGGTGGCCCAGTAAAACCCAGATAACCTCTCTAGAGTGTTCTCAATTTTTGGCAGGCGTTACACAGCTTCTAAGTGCAAGGTGTTGTTGTCGGACCACCAGCCACTTGATCAATTCACTAATGTTGACAGCTGCATTAACAACGATGGGCGCATAAGCATTGAAGTCAGTTTACGTATCAAAAAAAAGCTAGAACTGCCTTCAACCTACGACATATGTGCCGTTAGAAAGGTCGTGCTTCCAAGGCCACAATGACGGCCGTCCTACGCTATACCAGTAAGAAAACCCCTTCGGTCTGATGATCTGAGGCACATTCAAGTCTTTGGCAACCGCTGCCTGCGAAACGTTGCCGACCACAAGAAACATTTGTTATAGTTTGAAGGAACCGCCCATGAGCACGACATGGTAAATGCGGCTACACGTTTCGCGATTAACGAGTATGAACCGGGAAACTATTCCGTGTCTCCGAACCGCAAGCCGGATCACAGAAGAAAGATGCAAACTTCGGCAAGGATAACTGCGCTTTGATAAAATATAGGCCAACCGCGTCAAGACAACGCAGTACTTCACCTCATAACTGGAAAGATGAAAAAGATCCCTAAGACATTTTGGAAAAGCAGCAGCTTTAGTCTCGAAAATCTGTTAAATGAGAGCACAGAAAAGAAAGCGTTCCGTAAAACTTTCCAGAGATGAAAGTATCGTTAGAGAATACAGCAATAAACCCAAAGAAATGAGTAAAACGCCTAAAGGATAAAACAAATCCAAGTGTGATATGCCACATCAAATTTCAGTATATATATATATATATATATATATATATATATATATATATATGTATGCTGAGGATGATGTAGCATTCTTGATGCTTTTTCACCGCAGTTGGGCCAAACCAACTAAAACTTAAACTAGGTCTTTTTAAGCTGGACAAATTTCATTCCACTTTATTTGGTTTGTTCTGCCTACCCGAATAATCTATTAACTGGCCACATCGATTACGCTAATTGCGCTTATCTTCGGTAACTTTGTTGCGTTTGTAGCCTTTTTAAGTAACTCGTGGACATTCCTTACTTATTCCGGGTTCGTTGCTAACCTACTGACTTCATATGCTAATTTGGCGAAGAGTTATGCTACCGTATCCGTATGCATTATTCGCTTTATTTTATTTCATATCGTCGTTTGAAGTGATTGGCTGTTGCTTGATATCCCCGGTGTGGCTGCGCTTGATGTGCATGTTGACAAGGTGCCTACCTGTCTATTACCCACTGCCTCGTTCATACTGGCTCCAGGAGACAGTTGGTCGTTGCTGGACGGGACGGGGTGCACGGTCCTTGTGGCTGTGCTAGGCTCGAAGAGCGGTTCCATGCACTCAGTGTGAAGCGGACTACGGTCCAGTCATCGCCTTGTGTGCGCTTGATTCCCCAAATGCAGCGTGCTTGTGTTTGCCTGTGAAGGAATGTGGGCCGGCTCCGTTGATGGAATGTGGCTCCCATCCGCATGCCTCCCGGTCTTATTCCTTCGGGTTTACACTGGAAATGGAGTGTGTGGTTGGAGCTGTGGGTGGTGCAGTGCAAGCCACACATGGTACCTTTGTAGGCGCAGGCGTCCTGTGGCTGGCCACAGTGATAGGCAAATCCGAAACCGGATGCCGCCCACCATATATGTATATATATATATATGTATATATATATATATGTATATATATATATATCCAGTGTAAACCCGAAGGAATAAGACCGGGAGGCATGTGGATGGGAGCCACGTTTCATCAACGGAGCCGGCCCAAACTCCTTCACAGGCAAACACAACCACGCTGTATTTGGGGAATCAAGCGCACACAAGGCGGTGGCTGGACCGTAGTCCGCTCCCCACTGAGTGCATGGAACCACTCTTCGAGCCTAGCACGACCACAAGGACCGTGCACCCCGTCCCCTCCAGCAACGACCAACTGTCTCCTGGAGCCAGATGGACGAGGTAGTGGGTAATACAGGTAGGCACCTTGTCAACATGCACATCAAGCGCAGCCACACCTGGGATGTCAAACAACAGCCAATCATTCGAAATGCCGATATCGATTAAAGTAAATGCATATGACGACATAAATACTCGCTAAATGAGCATATAGAAGAAATTGGTTATAAGTGAATCCGTGATAAGTACAAAATGTCCGAAAGTTATTTAAAAAATACCACGCGATAAAATTACGCAAGTTTACCACAATTTGCGTGAGCGACGTGTGCAGGTAAGGAGAAGATTATCAAGTACGCATAACAAACCAAATAACATGTAATGAATTTTATCCACATTAAAAAGACCTAGTTTAAGCGTAAGTTGGCTTAGCCCAACTGCGGTGAAGAAGCATCATGAATGTAACATACATATATATGTATGCATGACTGTGCCGAAATTGTTAGAAGTCCTTGCAACGAATTGTGGCGCTACTTCCGAAGCGAAAATCGGAAAGTTCAACTTTTTAAACCAATCTATTAAGGTTCCGTTTCCATAGGTATGGATAGTATCGCTTGGTTTCAATTAATTATTGTTAAAATAACTGCTGCTTGTACTTTGTGTCAATCGCATAGCGTTCTATTATTAACCGTAGTTGCTGTTCCACCTATGTAGTGATTGCGCTTTCCGTATAGTTCGTCAACTGTGTTACCTTAAAAGGGAAGACGCCGCTCCTTATACTTGCTGCAGTACCAAGAGTTGTGGTCATTTTAGTGAACGCTCACATCAAAGAAATAAAACAAATCAATGTTCGAAAATTAACTTTCAATCGGATATGGGGAAAGCTAGAAGTTAACGCCGCCCCCATATTCGTCGCACTGTTTCTGCTTTCGGACTACCCCGTCCAGTAAGTCTGCTTTTGTCCTGTTCTCCTACTGTTTTCAGCTGTTATCATTTGATAGCTTGAGTCAAGGTAACTTTGTCCACTGCATATACACACACTGAGCTTATTTGATCAGGCAATTTGGACCGAATCATCTGCTTGTGGTTTCTAGGATTGAGTCCAAGACTTTCTTTCATGGATTTTAAGAGCACTTCTAACAGTATTGTAGAGCATGTATAATGTATACTTCAGATTAAAATAACGGGCTATTGTCAGTCATTCGGGGTCTACGGGCTAGAAGGCTATGCTGCGCATTCGCAGTCAGTGTCGTTCTAATTTTGGTACATGTCCCTAAAACGCCCGCAGAAGGGGCACTAGTCCATCTCAAATATGTTGGATCTTTAAATGATTGGGTTGTGTGCATGCCATCGTAACTCACTCAGTTACGCTGGGTGGGGTTTTCTGGATTTCCAAGACATACATTTGATAACCAGTTGAATTTTTACGAGCTACATAAAACTTGGTACCAACATCTTCCTCATGGAAGACTGAAGAAATAGAGAGGACTCTCACTCATCAACGCCCAACTTTTTGGGACAACCGTCTAAGAGTGGTAAGCCCAGCTTCACGGATGTTAGACGTCGGCGTTTGTGATCGAACTTGACGATGGAAGAGCATCACTGTTACTCAGTGATTGGTTGCCATCCACCTCATTCCAAACAGACCGCACAGTGCAAATTTGCATACTATCTGTCATGATGTACTTCGATTACATACATGTGACATGCCAGGATTGATAGCTAACCAAATTTTTATTTGCCTCAGACTGAGTGTGATCAGCCTCAGATGAATCCGCCGAAGCCTCAAAAGCGCGCTTCGGAAGAAACTAACTTCACTCTTCACAGTTTTGTCGGTCAGGCCTTTGTGTGAAAGCTTAGGATGAGGTCGCTGAGGTAGAGTTCAATATATCTCCGAATCTTGGGGATCGGATCATCGATGCAAGGATCACACAATAAAATCCTCGGGCATATCACATATCCAGGAATCGAAACCCATGGTGACATCAGTTCTCACTTTTCGTCCGAGGTTTCCTATTCTCTCCCCAATTTAACCTGCAGACGATCGCCATGGACTTCGCAACTAATTCCAACTGCAACTCCAATTGCGACACAGTCGCAATCAGGATCGTGATTCACAACGAAGTGAATGTCAGTCAATTTGATCGCTGGGACCGAGAGTGATTAGGGAGCCATAGGCCGGACGGCAGCTGTGGGCCATCGCACGCTGAGTATAAAGAATAGCGGTCAAGTAGATGGTGTGAATAGACATAAGCTTGGACATATCCTATCGTCGTGAAGAGCTTCTGTGGATGAAATAGAAAGTTTATGATGGACCAATTAGGGCTTAAACTGTAAAAATGAAGAAAGAATTGAGATGCCAGATTGGGGCATTAAGTATTCAGGACGCTGTAACGGAAAATTCAATAGCAAGCTAGCAGTGACGTACAAGGAAGGTAGAACACAGCAGCCGATCAAAAGAGCACGTATCGTAAGTGTGGGAAACCTCAAGAGGGCATGGTTATCGTCTGTTTGACTTTTGAAAGGAATAAATGCCTTTGAAAAAAGCTCCGAGGCAGGGCGCTAACCCTCTTCGACCAATCATTGGCCAGTTAAACTGACTCATTTCCCGTCGGTTGTGACAGCAAAAAGGACAGAAGAGCTTTCAGTGCTGTTTCGTAACCACCAACGTGCGATGAATTAGTGCTAGGAAATAGTTGAACGGGTACGTTTGATAGCTGACTACAGCGGACTTAGAGCAGCACGTGTGGTCGACGATGGCATCAGCAGTACGCCAGTGGACCGCACCGACGCTTCGCTGCCACGCGACCACCGTTAGTCACGTGCGAGGGCTAGGGAGACTGCGAAATCACTCGCAACTACGCAGATTCGGACTGGCGACCTCTGGGCAACAACGCAGAGGCCTCATTCCAACGACCAACAAGCGTTGGTATACAATGAGGCTCGGTTCAATGTACCATTGACGTCTCCGTAGCTGTCTCAATGCACCCATCCACTGCTTATGCGATGCTCGCACTGTGCACAGGACTTTCGAAGATACAGGCGGACGAACGCAATTCAAGACAGACCAAGAAGAAAAGCACACAAGTAAATACCATCCGAAACTCGAAAGCAGATCTTAGACACCTCATCAGGGAAAACTGGAGTAAAGAACAGGGAGCCTTAGCACTTGGGGTGAATCGGTTTAAAGTACTGAGAAAAGGAGGTTTCGGAGCGGCCCTGTCTACCAACACTGCTCCCCTCCCCCACAACCGGTTTCGTCCTCGTTTTGAGCTCACTAGGTAGAGATGGCCGGAACTCGGGACTTAATGGTTAACGACTGACGCTTAGATCACTAGGTCACTGAGATGCGTGAGTATTGCAAAATAACACTGTCGGCGATGAAATCACTGATGAGTAAAGTAGTCAAAACTCACTTATCACCAATTGCGTCAAATTCGTGGACCGAACCCCAAAGTTTGCTTCTCGGAAAAAGTGAATCTATGACTTATTATATCGCCTCGTTTCCGAAGATAAACATGACTGGAAAAGTGGGAAAAGTGCGGTTAGGTGTATCGGCAGACTCATTTGTCAAACATACACATAGTGATGCAGAAACAAGGAAGTAGTGTTTATCCAAAACGGGTGGGCGGCCCAGTTGATCAACAATGATTGGAGCCCCGAAATGCGGTAGGCGCCGTTGCCTTAACTTACGTGAATATTCGGAAAGAGGCAGTGATAGAAAAATCGTGAAAAAATAGGAAAGTAGTAAAGCGTTATAAACGTTAGACAGGAAAGCTAAGTCAGGAACATTAAACCAAATAAAAGAGCGACACGGACTTTGCTACAGTGCAGTGCCAAAGATGATCTATAACAACTGTAACGACGGAACAACTTAAATCGTTACATCGCACGTATTGTATATAAATATTCCTGTTTCCAGCTATATATGAGAGGCTTCTCTACCCTACTGCACGCCACTCAACTACGCACTGATGTCACATCGACTGGTGACGAAAAGTTTGTAACAAAATTGCCAAGCTCAGCGAACCGCCATCTGAACAATCTGAGCTACCAGACTTCAATTCAACAGCCAACCAATTCGGGCGTACAAGACTACAACAAGCTCGTTGTTGGGAAACCCTTGCTTGCCGACAAGCTTGCACACGCGAACAGTCTACTTCCTTCATGAATGCCCGAGAAGTAACGTACCTCCAGCGAGTACAAACTTCAGACCGGCGCTAAACCATAAAGCCGCCTGGAACTTAGCAAGACAATACGGGGGACGCATGGTCAAACTGATGATAACGGATGCCCAAAACCGCCTACACAGATATGAGAAAGTCATAATCGACAACAGAACCAATTGCCTCAGTACTATTGATCCACAGCTACGAACAGCGCTGGAATCCGCAATTGAAAGTCGAGTCAAAAGCACAAAGAACCGACGCAAGATTGCATTGAACATAAAGTTAGAAAAACTGACTAAGAGAAATGACTGCACTAGTAGTGAAGGATGAATAAAAACCTTTCACGCCGCCACCTCACTGCAACTGGAAAGGATGTCTTGATTAAGAGGTTCAACTTCAATATCAAAGATGCTTGCCCCAGAGACTAGTTGGCTAGCCTAGAGCACGCATTGAAATCAAATGGACTGTCGGAGGAGTACCAGCAACAGACATGGCAGACAGTTGTCCCAGGGCTAACTGGGAATAAAGTCACTCAGGCTCTAGAAAAGGAGGAACAGGATGCACTTAGACGTCTTAGATGAGAACATTGTAATCCTACCAGCGGACAAACGGCGCATGACAGTGATAATGGACAAACAGGAGTATAGTAACGAAACCAAAGAACTGCTATCCGACACAACTACATATCGCCAGCTCGATCAAGATCCAAGTTCAAAACTGGTCAACCAGATCAACGCAACGCTGAGAAAATTACAAACAAAGAACGAGCTCACCGCCACGGAGAGATAAGAATGAAAGTTGACGATACAAATATTGCACTGTTCTATGGACTACTAGAAGTACCCAAGGATGGAGTCTCACTACGACCAATCGTCTCGCTCCCCGGAACTCCATCAGGCACTCTCACCAACACTCCTCTACGCTACTGCACGCCACTCAACTACGCACCTCGATTGGTGACGAAACGGTTGTAACAAAATTGCCAAGCTCAGCGAACAGTTCAACCGTCATGCTGTAGGTCAATATGACATCGAATCGCACCAGACGATAGGAGAAGGGTGTAGAGTCCTCGTTTAACCGTCCAGCTTACGTAGGTCAAAAACTGAAATCTAGGGATTAGTCTGGCAGCGAAGCGCTGGACCCGTTCGATTTCGCCTCTAGTGATCGGACATTAGGTGGACAAGCCGCACACAGGTGTTAGTCATATGATGGAAGAGTAGAGGCAAGTGACACTCTTCTCAGACCAGAAGCAGAAGCTGTGTTTGAGCGCCCAAAGCAAACGCAGTCCGCTTCCGTACAGTCTGTTCGTGGTGTGCGCGTACTTCAAATCGTGGCGCAAGAGCACACTTAGGTCCTTCACAAAAAGTACCGGATGTAGCAGTTGGTTGTCACCACTCTTCACTAGGCTCATGAATACAGACTTGATTGGGTTGACCGGAAAGCAGACTACTGCAGACTATATGAAAATGCGGTTGAGGTCTTGCTGAAATCAGAATTGCCTATCGCTCCCCACATCTTCAGGTCGTTGCAAACATGGCCCACGGCGACCGAAAAAAGAGGTTAATCGCTGAGGTGGATTAGGAACAGAGTAAGCCCCAGCAACGTGCCTTGATGTACGCCACCTGTAGAGGGATACCAATCGGTCGGATGACCGTCGACTTGTAACTTCGACTTCCATACAACGAGGAACTCCCAGATCCACCAAGATCGCATACTCAGCTTTTGAAAGAGGACCCATGATTCACCTAACAAAACGCTTTACTGAAACCAATATAGATCACGTTGATAGACTTCCCCGATTCATTGTCTGCAACAATGCATGTCTAGTCACGAGCAATTTATAAATGCATTAGTGGCCTAGCATGAAACCGTGCTGCACGGGCGTCAGATATTTTGACCGGAACAGCTGTAGCAGATGCATCGTCACGACTTTGTCAGCAACATGGGTGCCAGGCAAATTGGCCCATTGTTATCCACTCTGCTGGGGTCACCGTCTTTCGGAACGGGCATTACTACTGAGCATTCCCAATCGCTGGACAATGAATCTATAGTAACATTATCATATACAGACACATCAGAACGTGAATATTTGTTGAACAAATACTAGGAGGTTATTTTAGCTAGTCTGCTGATATTCACGACCAGCTATATCATCATATCATCATCATACACGTTAGCAAGAGGTGGGGAACACCTCAGCTATTGTGCCGCAATAGACAGGAAAAAGGAGAGAAAAAAAGAATTCAACTGGGGCAAGCCGCTGAGCTACCGGTGACGGATGGGCATCGTTCCGGTAAGCAACCAGCTGGCTACTATGCATCAAAAAAATTACTATGCAAAATTATATAAGGTTAAATAATGAGATCGTGGTTGGAGGAGGAGGCTAAAAGGGATAGGGTGGGACAAAGAAACTCACAGCACGAACGCCACTGAGGTCGGCTCCTTGCCATAACAGCAAGTGTGTCCAACCAAACGTGTTCATCGTCTTTCGGACCCCAACCAGGGAACCGAGACGCTCCAACCAAGGCCAGCTCAGAAGTGAGGGCCTTGATTCCTCTGGACCAAGTCATCGCTTGGCCACGCTTCCTCTTCTTCCATCCACATTCCCGGCGAGAAAACAACGCACGTCGCGGGAGTCGGTGGGCTGGCATGCGTGACACGTGGCCCAGCCATCGGAGCCTGATGCGTGAAATAACGGTGCTAAGCAGTTCAGTTCCTTTTCCTGTGCCATAAACAAGGCGTCGAACACGCTCGTTGCTCACGCGGTGTTCCCACCAGATGTGACCTAAATTACGAAGGCGCCGGTGGTCGAACGAAACTAGCCTCTTCAGGTCCGCCGCTTTAAGCGGCCAGGTTTCACAACCGTACAGTACGGTCGAACGGACTACTGCATTGTACACTCTACCCTTCAGGGCAAGAGTGATGTCGCGCCGGCGCGACAAATGGCGAAGGTTAGCAAAAGCGCCCCGAGCTTTTGCTATACGGTTCGTGATCTCATCTTCAATCCCACGGGCGCTGATACAACTTCCCAGGTAGTTGAATTTTTGAACGACTTCTAGCTGATCCCCACCAACGGTCAGCGTAGGGGGCGGTCCAGACCAATCTTGGAGAAACGCTTTGCACTTCGATGGTGCAAAGCAAAGCCCGAAGCGGCTGACAGCCAGTGCTAATCTGTCCAGTGCCGCTTGGCACGTTTGTGAGCTGTCACAGATTAGGGCAATATCATCAGCATACTCTAAGTCAAGAAGTCGTTCTCCACACCTTCTAAGTCGTGTCCTGTAAACGCGATTTCCATGACTTCGTCAATAGCGAAATTGAAGAGGAAAGGTGACAGCGGGCATCCTTGTCTCACGCCGCTGGAGATATTAGAGGGCGACGATAACTTGCCGTAAGCCCTCCCTCTGCCCGAGCTACGAGCATACAATGCTCGGATAATATTCACATATTTCTCGGGCACACCTCTCCTGAGCAGACAGTCCCAAAGTGCATGTCTATCCACCGAATCGAATGCATCTTTGATATCGAGGAACACGACAATGGTGGGCCGCAAATATATGTGACGGTGCTCCAACAACTGACTCAAGCTGAAGATATGGTCAATACAGCCACGACCTCGACGAAATCCAGATTGCTCTTCACGAATCTGGCTTTCACGAGTGCCAGTCAGTCTGTGAAGGATGACAGAGGCAAGCAATTTGGAGGCGATGGAGATCAGACTGATTCCTTTATGGCTGCCGCATTCCGATCGTGAGCCTCCTTTGAAAATTGGTACTATGACGGAGCGGCTCCAATCGGTTGGGACAGTCTCCTGCTCCCACAGTTTCACTAGTAACTAGTGTGAATCATCCACAAGAGCAGGTCCCCCGAATTTGAAGAGGGCTGGAGGAAGATCATCTGGTCCTGCGAATTTGTTCAACTTCAACAGTCCGATCTCACATTCGACTTCTGAGCGAGAGGATGGATCCAAAGGGACAGCCCACGGAGTGGGGCGATCACTGGTCGGCGAGAAATCTAACAATTCCGACCGATTAAATTGCCTTTCAAAGTGCTCAGCCCAACGTTCCAAGCGTTTCGATAAGTTGTGGATAGGCTATCCACTGTCGTCACGTATATTTTCACTAACACCAGGTCTCCTGCTGCCCGTTTCACGTATCAGACGAAATAACTCAAGATGGTTACCAAGGGCAGCGGCCATTTCCATCTCTGTTGCACGATTAGACCACCAGGATTCGCGGTCTCTCTTCAGGCTAGCACGGAGTTTTGCCCGGAGCTCTTTGCGAGTTTCATTGTGTTCGCTTCCAGCCGGAATATGCCGGCGAGCATCTATAAGTTCCAGACACTGCGAATAGACCCAATATCCATGTTGGCGATTAGATACACTACATGAGGATTTGCCTGCTGCTAGTAAGGTCTGGTGAATATGAGACCAGTGAGCTTCAATTGCATCCAGTGAGCGTTTATCCAACTCGGATGACAGCGTAATTTGATAGGCATTCAGAACAGCTGGCTTCGCCAGTTGGCTGGTGTCAATGCGCTCACAACGTCGTCGTGGGCGTCCGCCAAAACGCATCCGCAGGTCAGCACATACAATTGCATGATCAGTGTCAACACCTGTGCTCCAAATCGAGCGACACTTCTGGACGCAGCTTCTCCATCGGTAACTTATCGCAATGTGATCGATTTGCGTCCATAGCTGGTTCGAGGCTGGTGAGCGCCAAGTCACCCTCCGGCGGGTGTTGTGTCTGAAATTAGTGCTCGCAAGAAATAAGCGAGCATTCTCATACAAATGAAGTAACCGCTCACCGTTATCATTACGGGAGCCTATACCATGTTGGACGCCCAGATGCAGCTCATCTGTGGTTAATTTTCCAACTTCAGCGTTCAGATCCCCGGCCAGCACTACAGTGTCCGAGCTTCTTCTTTGGCTAAGGAGCTCGTTTAATTGATGATAGAAGTCGTCTTTTACCGAGTCATCGCTACAGTTTATCGGTGCATAGGCAGCGATAACGAATAGACACCTCTTAGTCCCACGCGACTTTGAAACTTTGAACGAGCCAGCCAATCGGACCGCACACATCCGGCTACTGATTGGAATCCAATCAACCAGAGTAGCTTCAGCCCGGGGACTCAGAACAATACCAACACCGGCTTGGCCGGTGCTCGAAGCTGCATCGTCACCGGATAGGCGCAATGAGAAAGTGCTGCTAGTGTCACCTGAAGGGGATCGTAGAGTGAGTACAGAGCTGGAGTCATGCAGGCGGGTCTCCGATAAGCAGCAGATATCGATCGAGAGGGTCTCTAATGTTCGAGCAAGTGCTGCCGGTGCTGCAATGTGCGAACGTTGAGGCATACCAATCGGAAGGAGGATCGAGGGCTCCAAATGGATGCCGATGAACTGGAATGGGCCGCTTGCTTGGACATGGGCCTGTTGACAGTGCAGGAATGACGCTCCGCGTTCACATGTGAGTTGAAACTAAAAGGCAAGCGACTATTGAAGCAACGTGGGGGAGGGCCGAGAATTGGGGGGTTGAAAACAGGGGGGATAAAAATTAAGCTGGAACGGGACGATAAGGGTGAAAAAGCGCAAGAGGGGGAATAAGAAGACGGGAAGGCTTGAGCAGTAGCATCCAAACCCCTATCCACCCTGCCCGATGCAGCAGATAGGGCACCGTTGATTATCCTCTGCGGTGGCTAGAGCATCAGAAATTTGTTTGAAGTGTGATTCATTGTATTGCGTGGGCAGGATACTGTCAGGTTGCCCAGGCCTAGACAGGAGAACGATTAGGGTTCCCAACCAAAGCCTTTGGTTCAAAAACCTGACCGCAAGGCAGCGGGTTTGGCACTGGGCTACAAGGAGTCCGTTTTAAGGAATATGGAGCCACCCTCATTCCAAACCCCAACCTGGAGGACCAGGAGGCTGAGTTTGTCTGGCCTCTAACCATTGACCAATCTGGTATGAGTGGCTCTGAAGGTGCAAAAATGCAGCACCCAGTATAGCTCAATGGATTACAGAGGCACACAAACCATCGCACCACGGTAAGATCCAGCCTCATTGCGATGGCAACGAGAAAGCCACAGCATTCAAATTACAGCTGCCAGACAAGCAATGGATTATCTTTGAACTCTTTCTGCTAACGCTTATCGGTACTAGCGAAACGTCCTTTGCAGTCGTTTTCTCTTCTGTCGTTATTTCAAGGTGGGAGCTTTAAATATAGCAGTGGTAATGCAAGACTCCATATTTTCACGATATCCCACAACGACGGAGCACACACTGGAGAGCACAGCCAGTGCATCTCCTACTAACCATTGGAAAGCGACTTGTTGAACAGGCAAGCGAGATGATGGTTGATAGAGACTTGAGAATCAGTGGGTGGGGTCAGTTCTGCTCAGAAGGCTTGGTGCCGCCAAGGTTAGCAAGTATTTGATACACTTTATCAACATTGCAATCTAGACTCCAAATTCGGAAACCGCGACACGTCGAACTCGGCACAGACATTTAGTCAGCTGCAAACACGGAAGCGAACTGTGCCACCAAAGCGGACGCAAGTTCAGGGAAGTGTTAGGACAAGCCGCTCATTCTCTCGAGCAGGGGCATTCGAGGAGGCGCCGTCACCAAGCATTCGCCTTCGCCAAGGTAAGCGTGGTCACGAATTGATTATATTGCAATCAGCTTCAGGTGACGGGTAAGTGTACGGGATTACAGAACGATGTGGTCCACCTACCTGGAGGCAGATCGCATTTGTTTGTGCGGACAGTTGTAAGTGTTTTGGTAATTCCTAGAAACAAAGCACCGTACGCTGGATACCAATAGGCTAGCTATCCCCACCATAAAAAATACGCATCAGCACTACTTCGGTACGCAGTACAGATTCTTTGCTGCCGCGCAACTACCAACGGTCGCACGTGGGCTAAGGATACTGCGAGGGTCGCCCAGTCCGCACGCAGGCTTGAACTCACTCAAATGGGTTACCACTACGCTACGGACCGGTACCCAACATTCAGCCATCATCATCAACAGCAGTACATCAGCCATTTGAACTGATGCTTCGCTGCCATACAACCATGAGGACCTATGAAATAAAGAATAAGAAGACGGACTTACCTGAAAACCTTAATGCCCTAAGCAAACATTCAGGGTCAAGGCGTTTACACCTTGTGTAGACAACATTCCGTCACAAACAACTGGCTATCGTGCAAAGATAAGGCGGCATCGGCGAGACAGCTTCCTTGCGGCTTTCACTGCCACGCGTCATAATCAGCCATTACCCCGCAGATAACTCAGCACCAAACACACTTTAAACAGACAATCCGATTAGAAGACGGCAGCAGACGCGCCACTGGTGTCGGTTGCGAGCCATGTACTGCAAAGTCTCGAGCCAAGCACAAGGTGAGTCACGTGGACTCCAACCCGGAAGGCGAGACGGACCAACGGCACCCAGTTTGGTCGTCAGTGACTTCATTTCCCGCTGCCAAGTCAACTTCTGTCCACCTCGAGCCTTGCGCCATCCTACACCTGGTAGACTGAACAAGGCCCTCCTAGGTAAGCGGTGACCAGGCATGCGTAGCACGTGCCCGAGCCAACGCAGCTTATTCAGTGCTATCTGTTGTTCTAGCGAGCTAGCATGATCATCACCACCTAGTACTCGCCTACGCACATCATCGTTGCGGACACGCTGGTGCCATCCGACACCAGCAATGCTTCGCAAACAACGACGATCAAAGACTTGAAGGCGCCTCAGATCTTCAGACCGAAGGGGCCAAGTTTCACTACCATAGAGCAGAACGGCCCTCACTGTGGCCTTGTATACACGGCCTTTCAGACGGAGGGAAACGCCCTTCTGTCGCCAAAGATGACGCAGGTTCAAGAAGGCAGCTCTGGCCTTTGCAATGCGTGAGCTCACGTCAGTTTCTATGCGCCCATCATTGCTGATGCAGCTGCCAAGATAAGTGAATTGATCAACCATCTCGAGTTCCTCGTTAGCAAGCGTCAAGGGGTCATCAAGTGGCTGGTGGTCCTGCAGCAACACTTTGCACTTTGAAGGTGCGAAGTGCATACCAAATAATGGGACCACTCTGGATAGGCTATTCAGGGTTGATAGTGCCGTCGCAAAATCGTCGAAAAGCAAGACGATATTGTCCGCATAATCTAGATCAACTAACCGTTCACCAGGCAGCACTTCAACACCTACATCGTGAGATTCCGCAAGGAAACGCTCCATGATAGAATCCACGACGAAATTGAACAAAAACGGGGAAATCGGGCAACCCTAAAGAACGCCACTTGCAGTCGAAAAGCTATCCGATAGGGCACCATAGACCCTGACGCGGCCTGTAGTGTTCGAGTATAGAGCACGAAGGATGTTCACATATTTCGTGGGAACACCTTTCCGCGCAAGTATTTCGAACAGAATCGATCGATCGACTGAATCGAACGCACTCTTGAAATCGAGGAACACAACTATTGTCGGTCTGCGGTATGCGTGGCGCTGCTCTAGCACCTGCCGCAAAGTAAATATATGGTCTATACAGCCACGTCCTGGGCGAAAACCGGCCTGCTCTTCCCTAATCCGAAATTCCCGTTCTGCAGTGAGGCGACGAACGATAATCGAGGCCAGTAATTTTGTCACAACTGGCCTTAGGATAATACCCCTGTGGTTCGCACAGTCTGTGCGACTGCCCTTTTTATATATTACCACTATAATCGATTCGCTTTAATTAGCCGGCACACTCTCTTCGTTCCAGATATGTTCGAATAGGGAGGTCAGTGCTTTGCAGAGGACCTCACCTCCATCCTTAAATAGTGCAGGTGGTAGGGAATCCGGGCCAGCGGCACGAAAACGATTGAGGGCTGTGATCGCGTTTCGGACCTCGGCCTCCGATGGAAGCTGTAAACTAACCGTCCATGGCACGTCCTGCATCACCTGAGTAGGAAGAGGTCCGGGAGCAGGGGACCAGCTGAACTGATGGTTAAAGTGCTCAGCCCAACGAGCCATACGGCGCTCCTTATTGTGTATCAGCGCACGCGCGCCGTCTCTGATTGTCTCACTAACGTCTGGTTTTCTCGGACCAGTGGTGCGTATTAGCTGGAAGAGCTTCCGGTAATTGCCTACTGCTCCTGCCTCCTCCATTTCTTGAGCCCGACTGGTCCACCAGGCTTCCTTGTCAGCACGTAGGCTCCGCTTTAGTTCACGCCTAATAGCCCGTCTGGTCACACTGTGTTCAGAACCAGCCGGGAGGTGCCTTCTAGCTTCCAAAAGGTTCACGGACCTCTCGGATATCCAGTGACTAGTGCGATGACGACTGATAGTGCCACGAACAGATGCTCCTGCGTCGTGCATCGTGGCCGAGATCCTATTCCACTGAAGTTCAGTGTCATTAGGACAAGACAGCGAGAGTTCGCTATGCAGTGATTCTTGATAGGCTTGCCCGACAGAGGGCTGGGACAATTTCTCCGTTGCCAAGCGGGGGAGACGCTTTGTGCGCCTTCCGGTAAAGTTCATGGAGAAACGACAGCGCACCAAGGCATGGTCAGAGTCGACACAGGTACTCCAGTATGAGCGGCAATCCAGAATGGAACCGCGCCACCTGTAACTTATGGCTATGTGGTCAATTTGGGTCCATCGCTGGCCAGCTACAGGTGGACGCCAAGTGGCACTTCGGCGCCCACTGTGTCTAAAAGCAGTGCTAGTAAGAAACAATTGGTGCTCCGCACACAGTTGCAGCAGACGCTCGCCGTTGTCAGTCCGTTCGGAGTTAAGTCCATACTTACCACCCAGCTGAGCTTCTGAAGAGCTCAGGCCCTACTTGTGCGTTCATATCCCCTGCAAGTACTATAGTATCTGAACTAGTAGCACTGCGTAGCAGCGTGTTCAGTTCGAGATAGAAAGTGTCCTTGACTGCATTAGAACTGCAGTCGGTGGGAGCATAAGCAGAAATCACAAACAAACAGCGTTTTGTTTTACTTCGCGAATTCACCTTAGCTGATGTCGTCAAACGGGCTGCACATAAACGGCTGTTCACCGGAATCCAATCAACCAACGATGACTCAGCCTTGGAGCTGAGAATGATACCTACACCAGCTTGACCCGTGAGTGCCGCATCAGCGTCTCCGGATGCGTGCAACCAATAACGAGAGGATAAGCCGGGTGCAGTCAATTCAATAACCCCGTTAGGGTCATTAATCCTAGTTTAGGACACACAACACACATCAACACCCAGTGTGTCCAAGGTGCGTGCGAGTGCAACCTGCTGACCTGTTTGTCTTAGAGTGCGGACGTTGAATGTCGCCATGGAAACGGGACAGCGTGGCCTTATAAGGAACTTTTGCCGATAGGCGTCCGATAGGTGCTGTGTGATGGTGGCTGCAGATGGTACTACTCCAGTAGCACTTCGGTTGCTGTCAGTTAAGCTGAAAATTATTGAAGGAAGGTTAGTAATGGGGGCCGGGATGGGAGTAAGAGAAAAAGGTGGAAAAGAGAGAAGGGAGGCGCCAGGAGTAGCATGCTTTCGCTTATCCGCCCTGCTGTATGCAACAGATAAGGCGACCCTTGATAATCTGCGCGACGACCGATGCAGGATGAAGTTTATGTTTGAAGAAAATGTCATGGTTGTATGTGGGCTGGGATACTGCCAGGGCGCCCAAACCTAGACAGGAGAACGATTAGGGTCCTCATCCAAAGCCTTTGGCTCAAAAGCCTGTCCGCAAGGCAGCGGGGTGGCAGTGATTTAGTTTTACAGAAATGGACGCCATCCCATTTCAAACCCCCAACCTGGAGGACCAGGAGACTGAGTTTGTCTGACCTCTCACCATTGACCAACCTGGTAGGAGTAGCTCTCAAGATGCTCGGAGGCATCACCCAGTATAGCTCAATGGGTCAATGAGGTACGCAAACCGTCGCACCACGTTAAGGTCCAGTCTCATTGCGACGGCCAGCCTATCAATTTTCCTTGTCAGATGTGTTCGTTAGTGCTCCATTTACAGATGTCGAACATTACTGGAGTTTCCTGCAGAAAGCGTTCTCTGGGATCACTGATCGCCCTTTGGAACTGTCTGACCGCAGTCGAACTATCCCAGCCGATTCAAACAGGGCTTGTGTAATGGTCTCAGTGCCCATTAGTGATGGCGACAGCAGCTCTCTCTGGAAATGTTTGTAAGCTGTTACAGAACATACAGACCACTGGCCACAGAAGACCTGGCATCAGTGAAGCTGTTATTTGAGAGGCTGATGGATCACCAATCAAAAAGTTGCATAGACGCATGGACTGCTGGGCTGAGCACTTCTACTCTTAATTCAGTTGGCCTTCACTTTCCAGCCAAAATGTGCGGCTTGGAACGTTGCACTGGAATCACCAACCGAGGCGAACGTCTACTTGAAGCAATACAAGGCTGCTGGCTCAAACGGACTTTCTTCGGAGATGATCAGGTACGGTGCCGAAGTAACTGTCAACCAGTTGACAGCCGTTCTCCAATATTTGGTGTGAAGAAAGGTTCTATCCTTTTGGGACGAGTTGATTGTCGTGCCGATCTTCAAAATAGGTTCCTGAACCTTAAGCGTTAACCATAGAGGAATCAGCCTAATATTCGTTGCTTCTAAACTTTTAACATCCATGCTACATCGCAGGCTAACACCGATTCGACAGCTGCACTCCTGTGACGAACAAGCTGGTTTTCGCCTTGGCCAAGGATGCATGGACCACAAGTTTACACTCCTGGAGAAGCGTTCGACTTAGTCGATCGGCCTGCTTTATGGCGTTGTCTGTAATAGAAGGAAGTAGCCGAAAAGTACACCGCCATCCTTCGAGCTGTATACAACAATGTCTGGTAGAATAAGGGCTTACGTTAAGCACTCTTCACCTTTCGCCGTCACTAGCGGTGTGCGACAGGGATACTCCATGTCTCCGTTGCTCACCTTGCGGTTGAAGATGTCCTATTAAGCGCTTTGGAAGGTAGCCAAGATTTTGGCGTAAAAGTACTTTCAGGCAACCGCGTGAATGACTTGAATTATGCTGATGATAATTCTTTGCTTGGAGAAGACCCACAGATTATGCAGGTCATTTTAAACGGCTTGGTGATTGAAGCTACCAAGTAGGGTATGACCTTAACCCCTTCGAAATGCAAAATCCTACTTCAGTATTAGCATCCGCCTGCTCCCGTGCGGATTTTGCAAAGCGCGCAGCTTGAACGAGTAGATGGTTTCATTTACCCGTTGACTGCACATTGGAATAGATTTCTCTCCGTATTGCCAAAGCTCAATCAGCTTTCGCTGATCTGTGTCATCGTGATGTTGCACCCTCGGTAAAGGACCGGGTCAACAATACGTGTTCGTGCGGTACCGTTGTACAGAAGTGAGTCCTGGCTGATAAATGTAAATTACGTGGCGGATTTCATCCTTTGACAGCGGTTGACGGCGGAGGACAGCTCGTGTGTGGAGGAAACGCGTTAGCGATTATGTTAAACGTCCGTCGCCCCCTCCACAAGCGAATACGACTGCGCCAAGATCATGCCCTACACATGCGGTGCGAGCATTTAGCACAGCGCTATATATATATATATATATATATATATATATATATATATATATATCCATATCCAGTGTAAACCCGAAGGAATAAGACCGGGAGGCATGTGGATGGGAGCCACGTTTCATCAACGGAGCCGGCCCACACTCCTTCACAAGCAAACACGACCACGCTGTATTTGGGGAATCAAGCGCATACAAGGCGATGACTGGACCGTAGTCCGCTTCACACTGAGTGCATGGAACCGCTCTTCGAGCCTAGCACAGCCACAAGGACCGTGCACCCCGTCCCGTCCAGCAACGACCAACTGTCTCCTGGAGCCAGTATGAACGAGGTAGTGGGTAATAGACAGGTAGACACCTTGTCAACATGCACATCAAGCGCAGCCACACCGGGGATATCAAGCAACAGCCAATCACTTCAAACGACGATACGAAATAAAATAAAGCGAATAATGCATACAGATATGACGGCAGCTTTTGAATAAATGGGCATATGAAACAAATTGGTTGCCAAAATATCCGCTATAGTTTCAAGACGTCAGAAAATATATTTTAGGAAAACGCTACAAAGGCGAAAATGTTAGCCAAGTTAACTAAAATTAAATTGAGCGACGTGTGCAAGTTAGTAGAAAATAGTTCACGTAGGCAATAATGAGACAATATAGCAAACCCACCACCTGAAATAGAGACCCAGCATGCAAGCAAGCGGTTAGTAAACCGAATGCAGCGTACCTACAAACGCTGCGCCGGTTCTGACTAAATTCTCAGCAGGACCCGTCGTCGCTCCGGTGTTGGCGCCGAGTAGCCTCGCTCATGGCTCACTAGACCTGCCTGACTCAGGCACTCGCGAACGCATGTGTTGCAGCAACATGCGCTAGATGTCGACGGTGTACAACCCATCGGCGCTTGCCGCTTCTTATCCGCATGCCTTAGGTATTTTTTCGGTTTCCCCACATGCCGCTTCCCAATACTTAGCTGACCATATAATAGTTATTTCAGTTTCGGCGTTGAATCCATACGACTCACATGACCGAGCCACCTCAGGTGTCTCAACAAAAGTATGCAGTCCACCGCATACGTATGCAGGTAATCTCAACAGCCTAGTCCACTGCATACATTCCATACTTCCGTGCCCGCAACTCTGTCGCCCCACCCGATGTGTAGAATCCGTCGCAAACATTGTTGATGGAACCGCTCGAGATATCGCACATCGCGCCGGTACATCGTCCACGTTTCACAGCCGTATAGAAGAACGGACAGCACCACGGATGTGTACACCATCAGCTTGGTGTCAATGGTAAGCTGATGGTTGTTCCACACTCGGTACTCAAGCTTCCCGAATGGCACAGCTGTCTTCGACACGCCGATACGCAGCTCACTGTGAAGCTGCTGGTCAGTCGACATTACATTCCCAAGGTAGCAGAAGCGAGAGGTGATTTCTAATAATACAGCACCAATACTGATTTGCAGCAATATTGGAGATTGCACTTCTGCTGAAAGCTGAAAGAGACAGACAGTTTTGCTTGTGTTGATGGTGAGCCTGAATTTGGCCGTTGTCGAAGCCAGAGCACTAGTCATATGCTGCAACTCATCCGCGCTGTGTGAAAACAACGCACAGTCGTCAGTAAACAGCAACATACGGATAGTTGTCTCACAGACTAGGGTTCTCGCACCGAAACGACAGATGTTCAGCAACCCACCATCAATAAGGTGGTCTACACGAGCACCGTAAGCACAAGACATCATTCCATGAGGATAAATATTAAACAGAGCAGTAGCAAAGACACAGCCTTGCACCACACGCATATATACGGTTAGTCTGACGGAAGAAGGCCGATTAGCGTTCAGTTACCAACCGTGGCTCGCTTATGGTGAACGCCGGTCATTTATGGTTGTTGTCCCCAACATCCAATAGCCATCCAATGTTTAGCGAAATTCGAAACGTGCTACTGCGCGTGCAGAGACATGAATTTCTCTCTCACCTTAGTGTTGCGGACGTATGGAATTCTCGGAAGACGAGTGAATTAGTGCAGGGCTCAGCTGAGCAAGTGTAACCTCTAAAGACACACCGAGGCTGTTGATCAGCCAGAGAGCCACAACGTGTTTCCAGCTGTCAGCTGACTTCGCACTGAGTGAAGGTCATGGCCAACCGTAGGCATTGGAGCGATCGATGGTTATCTCTGTGTCCCGCTGGCTACGGAGCGAAGTCAGCCTAGGCAACCGAAACTGCGACGTGAATATGCGCACGTGATGGCGGCTCAGCTGAAGACGAGGTTAGACATTGCAACTCTTGTCCACGTTATTCAATCCCAGATAATGGAGCACGAGCGAACAATGCAGGCGGGATCACGTAACGTTCCTGTTACTCAGTGCGCGCTGATTATTCGGCTGTACGGTGAATGCGTCCCGTCACCACCCGGTACGTGCTTAAACTAGTGAAAAAGTTCGAGCAAAGTGGGAGTTGTGTGACATGAAGAGAACCGGACCGCCTCGTATCACCACGGACGACTGTTCAGTTTGCGCTGTAGTCAGTGAAGTGTCGAAAGGTACCGATCTCAGCATTCGTCGGATCGCATAGCACTGTGACACGACCCGATGTGCGGTACACCGGATATTACTGGAACGAAAATTTCGGAAATTCCGTGCACTTCAAGTGCACGTTTTGAACCTATGCGGTCCGGAGAAGCAGCATGAATTTTGCCGCTGGTTTCTGAATCACGGGGATATTCGTTGTTATCTTTACAGATGAGGCATTGTTTCATCTGCATGGAACAATGAAACATTACTCTTGGGCTACCAGCAACCCACGAAAATTTACCGCATCACGTATGCGCCACAGTGTGATATTCATGGTTTGAGCCGGATTAACAAGCCAGAAAATCTAGGGCCCATAATTCTTTTCCGGGAATGTGATCGGTAGGTTGTTTCGAAGTACTACTTGAAAATGCTGCAGACATTTGTGATTCCCCAGTTGGAGGCTGGAGGGGCATGCAGTACCATTTGGTGGCAGCAGGATGGTGTACCTGCACATTCTGCTAAAACGGTGCGTGCTTACTTCACCGACAAATTTGGCCACCATTGGATCGGACGCGGTGGACCAATGGAGTGGCCTGCTCGCTCACCAGATTTGAACCCCATGGACTTTTTCATGGGGCTATCTGAATCGGCGAGTGTACAAAACAAGGCCGTGTACATTGGACCAATTGAAGAAAAATATTGTGAACGAATGTCGCGCAATAACGAGGGATGCATTGGAGAAAGTGTTCGCCAATTTCATCAAGCGGTTTATGCACTGTAAGCAGAATACCGGCGGACATTTTGAACATATCCTTCACTAGCACAGATGATCGTTCCAATACATTTCTGTTAATATACTTATCCTCTTTCACAAATGTGTTAACGACTAAACTGGTCCGCTGGCAAATGGTGCTAATGATGCGTCCGGTCGGATAGAATTCGTAACGTCCAGGCTGTCGTTGAGCACATAAACAGCGTAGGCACCGAAACGTTCGATGGCTACTTATGGCGGAATCACTGAGTCGCTATGAGCTGAGGTTCGTCCAGCCTTAATGAAAAGCCGACTGTGTTGTTGACTCAGTTTCAGGCTATAGCCTGTAAAGTTCGGGATGAGTTGCAGTAGGCGGCAACATGTGTACGTGCGATAATCTGACAGACTAATATGAGGTCTCCCTGTAGCGTCTACTGAACATTCCGAGTGTTTTTAGTCGCTACTCGATCATGATGAGTTTCAAGCGCTGCAAAGTCACGGTTTAGCCAAGTGTGCCAAGCCTGGATTAGGTACTCGACGTGTTAACGCACGTAGGCATAGAGCATCATAGAGAAGATGAATGAATCCAAACTTACGAATGTCATCCGCAAGCTAACAACGTGCTGGTTACCACATTTAAATCCCGACTATCTGGAATAACCGAGGTCGTCCTGCACCAGCACACCGAGGTCAAGTTCCTGAGGGCTTGTCTGCAGGTCATATGCCCCAATATTCTAGATATAGGCGTGTCTATGGCGGATGTGGATAATATGTCACTTGACCACATTTAAGGGCAGTGAATTCCTCACCGGTCAATGTCAGATCCAATCTAGGTCGCACATGGAGGATCTCGTGGTCGTCCATTTTCTTGATCCCCGGCCAACTTTTAACGTCATCCGGAAAAGTAAAAATTTTTGAGGTGATGGCACTCGCAAGATCGTCGAACTCCACTCGATTAGAGTCGGGTAGAGATATTCTGTCTCTAACCTAAAACTGCTGTTCACGGAGAAAATTACCAACCCATCCTAATAATGCATTACCTACGTTTTCCAAGTAGCTCGTCATTACGTCAGCGATGATCGCTTCCTTGACTTTGGAAAGGTCAGAGAGAAATGTTACCGGACGGTAATTGATGAGATCAGACGGACTTCTATGAAAGAATCCGGCAAGTGGCTGAGCTAGGTGAATGGCTGCTGCCTGCAGAGCTTTAGGGTGAAGGTCATCCAAGAATGGTAGCTTTTTCAAAATCACTATTGCTATGAATTTGATGCTGGATACCACTGATGGTGTTGGGACAGAAGCAAGTATAAGTTTTGAGGCTAATACCCATTAGAAAGTAGACCAGTACTGGGCAATGAGGGGTTGTCCGCCTTTTTTGTTGTGTGTGTACACCCACCAATCGTACTGAGTGTTGCGATTCCACGCTGCAACTTTCGAAGTGCATTCACGTGTCTGTAAATAAGGCTGTGGTTCGAACGGAATTGTTTTGCTAGCTCCAGTCGGTGTGAGAACCTGTTCTAACGAACCAACTGTACAGATTAATTGCTCAGAGCTACGTACGCTGTCTCATTCTCCGCGTCAGGATTGTTTATATGAAGTCGTCATGTGTTCCCCCAAGGCCATAACTCCTCATATTTGGCTTCTCATGAATAATGTTGGTTTCATGGGATGGTGGATGATTTTTGTTCCGATGCTTCGGTGACTAGTGATGTGGTTTTCAACTATTTCTCCCAGACTATCTATAGGGTGCACTCAATCATGTATGTCCAACTGGCATGCTAAGAACACACAACGAAGGGTTACGATCACGGAATTGTAAGGTTTGATTTCATTCGCTACGACGAATACACCGATGCAGAGCCCGAAAAAATGCAATGTATTTCTCATTATCTGGTTCTGTCCGCATTCGGAGCAAAAATCTTCCACCATCCCATGAAACCAACATTATTCATGAGAAGCCAAATATGAGGAGTTATGGCCTTGGGGGAACACATGACGACTTCATATAAACAATCCTGACGCGGAGAATGAGACAGCGTACGTAGCTCTGAGCAATTAATCTGTACAGTTGGTTCGTTAGAACAGGTTCTCACACCGACTGGAGCTAGCAAAACAATTCCGTTCGAACCACAGCCTTATTTACAGACACGTGAATGCACTTCGAAAGTTGCAGCGTGGAATCGCAACACTCAGTACGATTGGTGGGTGTACACACACAACAAAAAAGGCGGACAACCCCTCATTGCCCAGTACTGGTCTACTTTCCAATGGGTACTAGCCTCCGCGAGATGAGGAGTTTCACTGAGCACCGTGATATCGATATTGTAGCGCGCCAGTTTCATCGCAACCAGTGCAGTGCGTCGCTCCGGGTGCTCACTGGAGTTCCGGTCCAGTAGTGTGCGCACGTTCCAGCACCCGATGCTGAGTGCTTTGTGCGCAGGCATACGATTGCATTGGTGGGCAATCGCACGCGAGGTAGTCGTTGTGCTTCGGAGGTTTACTTGAGGGACTCCACAGGAGCCTTTGGCTCAATAATCTGACCCATAAGGCAGTGCGGAGTAAATCCAGCTCGGGAATGTGATTGTAGAGACAGATTGGGATTTGCTTGACGGCCGACACACGCAGCCTTTGAGGTACTGGAACGATTCATATATGTTTGCGACCGTAGTAGGATACGCACCTGCGACCACGGCCAGACGCAGGTGGGTTTGCACCAATTTGACCAGGGGCTGCCTGGCTTGAGGCGGGCAGCAGCAAACCACTGAACACCGGGAGGTGTCCTCCCACCGTCAGAGACAACGCGTGGCGCTCGTGCTCTACGCCAATAGAGCTGTGAGCTCATAACCCGCAGACCTGTTGTCTCCCATGGCTAGGTTTTACGGGAAGAGGGCCATCGACCACTTCCTAACCTCCGAAGAGGATGGACCAGGATACTGGCAGGGCGCCCACTCCTGACAGGAGAACGACTCGGGTCCTCAGCCAAAGTCTGCGATTAAATGAACACCCGAAAGGCAGCATGTCTAGCACATAGTCAGTTCACTGACTCATGCGGATTGGTGTCCTGGATCTTAGCAGGGAGAAGGGCGAAACCTAACTCCCACCCAGCGGTCGCCACCAGGAGGCGCCCAGGACATGAGCAAATGGCACAACAGTAGCAGCAGTAGGTAGACCATCTGTCAGGATCTAGCCACCACCAGCCTCAGCGCACCATAGGCTCTACCAATCTTATTCCTTCGAGTTTACACTGGATATGGGGTGTGTGGTTGGAGCTGTGGGTGGTGCAGCGCAAGCTATCCATGGTCCCTCTGTAGGCGCAGGCGTCCTGTGGCCAGCCACAGGAGCCAGTATGGACGAGGTAGTGGGTCATAGACAGGTAGGCACCTTGTCAACATGCACATCAAGCGCATCCACACCGGGGATATCAAACAACAGCCAAACACTTGGGAGAGAGAGAGAGAGACAAAGTAATTAGCTCGATTAATGCATAAGCAAACGGTGATATAAACCTTAATCAAATAGCATCTGTAACAAGTTGTTTACAAACAAATCCTAGCTAAGTGCACGAGGTCAGGAAGTATAGTTCACGGAATGCCACGAACACAAAGATGTTATGGAAATCGAATACAATTGGCTTACGCGATGTGTGCAAGTTAATGGAATAGAGTACAGGGAGATATTTATATGAGAAAGAAAAGCATTTAGACAAAATTGAAAACCCACCACCTGAAATAAAGAGAATTAGCATGCAAGCACGCGGTTAGTAAATCGAATTCAGCGTGCCTACAAAACGCTGCGCCGGTGCTGCCTACGTTCACTGCTGGACCCGTCGGCGCTTCGGCAGTGGTCCCGAGTGACCTCTCTCATGACTCACTAGGCCTACCTGACTAAGGCACTCGCGACCGCATGTTCTACAGCACCATGCGCTCGATGTCGATGGAGTACAATTCATTGGTGCTTGCCGCTTCCGCAATTGCCGCTTCTTCTCTGCATGCATGAGGGCTTTCTCCCGCACTTCAGCAACTGCCTTCGTGATTAGATCGCGCCATGAACCACGATCAACCGCCTTCGATTCCCATGATCCGCAATCAAGATTAGAACGTGTGAGACTCACTTTAATCATGTCCTGGTAGCGTAACTTTGGTTTCCCCACGTGCCGCTTCCCTATACTCAGCTGACCGTATAAAAGTTGTTTCGGTATCCGCGTCAAATCCATACGGCTCACATGACCGAGCCATCTCAGGTATCTCAGTAAAAGTATGCAGTCCACTGCATACATCCCACTTCGGCGCAACACTTCCGTGTCTGCAACTCTGGCGCCCCAACCGATCCGCAAAATTCGTCGCAGACCCTGCTGATGGAACCGCTCGAGATATCGCACATCCCGACGGTACATCGTCCACGTTTCACTGCCGTATAGAAGAACGGACAGTACCATGGATTTGTACACCATCAGCTTCATGTTAATGGTAAGCTGATGGTTGTTCCACACTCGGTACTCAAGCTTCCCGAATGCCGCCACTGCCTTCCACACGCGATTACGCAACTCAACGTGTAGCTGTTGATCAGTCGATATCACACTCCCAAGGTAGCTGAAGCGGGAGGTGGTTTCCAATACTTCAGCACCAATGCTGATTCGCGGCAATATTGAAGATTGCACCTCCGGTGAAGGCTGAAAGAGACAGACAGTTTTGCTTGTGTTTGTGGTGAGCCCGAATTTGACCGCTGTTGAAGCCAGAGCACTAGTCATGTGCTGCAGTTCATCCGCGCTGTGTGCAAACAACGCACAGTCGTCAGCAAACAGCAACATACGGATAGTTGTCTCACAGACTAGAGTTCTCGCACCGAAACGACGGATGTTCAGCAACCCACCATCAATACGGTGCTCCACACGAACACCGTAAGCACAAGCGGCATCAAAAGCACAAGACATCATTGCATGAAGATATATATTAAACAGGGCAGGAGCTAAGACACAGCCTTGCTTCACACTAGAGACAACTGCAAAGTCATCCGAGGTCTCTCCACTCAGCTGCACCCTCGCTCGCATACCACTGTGCAGACATTCAATTAAACTTACAAACTTACGCGGGCAACCAAACTTACCCAACACCAGCCACAGTGCCTCGCGGTTCACCGTATCAAATGCTTTGATGAAATCAACAAAAAGTGAGGACAATGGCTGGTGTCGTTCTCTGCACTTCTCCTGCAACTGAGGAGCCGCAAACACCATATCTATAGTGCTGCGACCCGAACGGAATCCATATTGCTCTTCCGCCACGTTAGGTTCCACAACCTGACTCACGAGGCGATTGAGCAGGATTCGGGCAATCACCTTGCCCACACAACTCAGCAAGTTGATGCCACGATAATTCGTGCAACATTGCTTGCTCCCTTTGCCCTTGTACAGTGGTAGCACAAGGGCATCCTTCAGCTCAGGAGGCACCTCCTCCGCAATCCATACACGTTGCACCAAGTGGTGCAGCGCAGTCAACAACGCCGGACCACCGTGTTTCAATACTTCAGGTGGGATCCCGTCACCTCCGGCACATTTGCCGTTTCGCAGCTGAGCAAGTGCTCTCTGCGTCTCATCCAGTGTCGGCGTATCCGCCAGATCCGCCTTCACATCGTGCTGCTTGAGGCCGTTCAATGTAGGCCAGTCGATCTCTGAACGGTTGTTCAAGAGACAGTCAAAGTGTTCCCGCCAGATCTGCATTATGTCTGCAGTCTGTGTGCAGGTAGCGCCTGAACTACCATCGATCAGTGTCCTCATCGGCTCCAATCTCGGTCCATACACCGCCTTCAAGGAGTCAAAGAATTCCTTGTGTTGACGGCGTTCGGCGTAGCAATCAATCTGCTTCGCCTTCTTCGTCCACCATTCATTTTTTAATGCGACGGAGCTCTCGGGTCAGTCGCCGTCGAAGTTTGCGAAACTGACTACTCTTCACCAAGTTACTGGGGTCTGCCACATGTGCAGCAAATGCTGCATTCTTCTCTGACACCAATGCGCCAATCGTCACATTGTTGTCATCAAACCAATCAGGCCGCTTACAGTTTGCGCGCCCGATGGTCTCCTCGGCAGCAGCTGTCACCTGGTCGCGAATGTGGTGCCACAGGTCGCCCACTGTGGCTATGCATTCCACATCACCACACAGGCGTGCAGCCATCGCCTTCTCCAGCTCAGTATGTTTCGCCACAGTACCGAGGGAGAGAATGTTAAATTTACGCCGATTCACGGCGGGAGTGCAATACATCGATTTACGAAAATATATGTACAGTTTGGTGCGAACCAACTTGTGATCAGTGCCACACTCAGCTCCACGCAGTACACGTGTCATGCGCACTTCACGCATATCACGCTGACGTACGATGACATAGTCGAGCAGGTGAGCGTGACCACTCCGTGGATGCGTCCAAGTTGCTATATCACTCGCACTCAGTGCAAACCGAGTGTTCGTGATCGTCAGGCCGTGAGTGGCACACAGTGAGAGCAGCCTGTCACCGTTCGCATTTGCTGAACCAATGCCATGCGAACCGATAACGTCTGTCCATGCTGATGCATCACGCCCAACGCGCGCGTTGAAATCACCCAGCAGAAATAGTCGGTCGCTCCTCGGAACAGATCGTATCACGGAGGATAGCTCAGTGTAGAACTGATCACGCGTGTCATCAGGATAACACATGGTCGGACCGTATGTGCTTATAAAAGTAGCAAACTTACCATATATATATATATATATATATATATATATATATATATATATATATATATATGTGTGTGTGTGTGTGTGTGCGCGTGTGAGTGTTTGAGCTGCTGTGTCCGAGCGCTCTAAAACTTGAATATCGTAGACTCCAATATGCAGCGTTCCCTTGCGGATTTGAATGACGCAGGCGTTGAAATGCTGCCTGGTGAAACGCCAGTTGGTCTTGATCATGCGGATAATAATGTCTTGTTGTTTGACGGTTTTCGTGACCTAGGCACCTCGGAATAATCTTTGTAGAGTGGTGCCATCATTGGGCGCTTCTCACCTTCAACGTGCCGTGTTGCAGGAACACTACACATTTTATGAGTAATTGACCATTGGTAACGAGGAACTCGAAGCAGTTGGTCAATACACTTGGTTTGGCAGCTGCAGCAGCAACGAGGGACGAATAAGGACGGAAGTCAGGTTACGTATCGCAAAAACCAGAACTGCCTTCATGAGTCTGCAATATCCGTGGTGTCATAAAGGGGTTTCCATCGGCCTGAAAAGCAGCGTGTGCAATATCCCAATGACGGCCGTAACACTCTATTGGAATAAGAATCGCCCCCTCCGATTTGACGCGTCTTCAATCAGTTGATCATCGATTCCTGCGAAGCACTTCTAGTGTCGGATGGCACCAGCGTGTCAGCAATGATGATATCTAGCTGGCTCCTTAGAAGAACAGCTCATCCAAATTAGCATCCATACAGCAGCCATATGAACTGATTCTTGTCTGCCGTACAACCACTGTGGCCTACGGAACAAAGAATAATAAGAGGGAGAGAAGAGGGACCAAGTGTAAAACAACGCAGTAACCTAACATTCAGGGTTGGTGTCTACATCTTGTCAATAAAATATCGTCACAAACAGCTGGCTATAGTCAAGGATAGAAATAAATCATTTGCGTTGGCTGAGACAAGTAATACGTATGCTCATGCACCACTTACCACTTGTTTGCCAGATGTAGGGTAGTGCAAAGATCGAGGTGATAAAAGGTTAACGTGGCAGCGTTGAATAAAGTCGTTTACTACAAACCTGAGTTCTGTTGGTCTGTCTCGCCATCAAGATGGAGTAGACATGACCCGCCTTGTGCTTGCTCGCAGTCGTCTCCTACTTGGACTGCCTGTTTATAATATGTTTGGTGCTGAGTTATCTGCTGAGCAATGACTGATTCATTGTTATCATCATCAGTATACACGTTAGCTGCAGGTGGAAAACATCTCAGCTATTGCGTCGCAATACAAAAGACAAGAAAAGGAAAACAAAAAGTGGCACGTCGACTGGGTCCCAGTAACGGTTGGACATAGTTCCAGAGAGCTAACATCTGACTATCGTGCCGCAAAAAGTGAGTTATATTATGCCTAACGAGTGAGATCGTGATTGGAGGAGGATGCTAAGCAGGAGGGGAATGGACAAAGGAACTCACAACACAAACGACACTGGGGCCGACTCCGAGCCATATCTCAACGTGCTCACCGTCCTTAGGACCCCAACCCGCCAGTCGGGATGCACCAAAAGAAGCCAAGTTCGAAGTGAGGGTTTTCATTCCTCTGTCTCTTGAACAACCGTTCAGAGATTAATTGGGCTATGTTGCACGGGCTGCAACAACAAAATTATGATGCCGACACACCGACACTAGATGAGACGCAGAGAGCACTCGCTCAGCCGAGAAACGGTAAGCGCGCTGATGCCAACGGAATCTCGCCTTAATTGTTAATACACGGCAGGTCCGCGTTGGTATATGCGTTGCACCGATTAGTACAACGCGTGTGAATTAAAGAAGAGGTGCAGGCTGATTTGAAGGATGTTTTATGCTACCACTGTACAAGGGAGAGAGAGAACAAGCAGTGTTCCACGAATAATCGAAGCATCAACTTGTTGAGTTGTGTGGGTACAGTGATGGTTAGAATCCTGCTCAACCGCCTCGTCATCCAGGCGGCTGAATCAAGCTTGGCGGGAGAGCAATGTGGATTCCGGTCGGGACGCAGCGCAATAGGTATGGTATTTGCGGCTCGTCGATTGCAGGGAAAGTGCAGAGAGCGACACCAGCCATTGTACTCGCTGTTTATAGACTGCTTCAAGTAACACATCTACTGAGTGACACAAATCATCATCAGCATTATACACGTCAGCTAGAGGTTGGAAACACCTCAGCTACTGCGCCGCAATACATAATAGAAAAAGGAAAATAAATAAAACAGTTGCATGCCAGCTGAGCTACCAGCAACTTATATTATCTATACCTAAAGGTACCATCCGTCAACATTCAACCCCCTCCCCCCCCCAACAACATAAATATACCCCAATCAACCCACCATCCCCACAAAAAACCCCCCCCCCCCCCCCCCCCCCCCCCCCCCCCCCCCCCCCCCCCAAAACCCCACCCCCCACCCCCCCAACACCCCCCCCCCCCCCCCACCACCCCCCCCCCCCCCCCCCCCCCCCCCCCCCACACACCCCCCCCCCCCCCCCCCCCCAACCCCCCCCCCCCACACCCACACACACCACACCCCCCCCCCCCCCCCCCCCCCCCCCCCCCACACACACCACACACACACACCCCCCCCCCCCCCACCCCCCCCCCCCCCCCCCCCACCCCCCCCCCCCCCCCCCCCCCCCCCCCCCCCCCCCACACCCCCCCCCCCCCCCCCCCCCCCCCCCCCCCCCCCCCCCCCCCCCCCCCCCCCCCCCCCCCCCCACCCCACCCCCCCCCCCCCCCCCCCCCCCCCCCCCCCCCCCCCCCCCCCCCAAAAAACCCACACACCCCCCACAACACCACCACCCCACCCCCCCCCCCCCCCCCCCCCCCCCCCCCCCCCCCCCCACCCCCCCCCCCCCCCCCCCCCCCCCCCCCCCCCCCCCCCCCCCCCCCCCCCCCCCCCCAACACAACAACCCCCCCCCCCCCCCCCCCCCCCCCCCCCCCCCCCCCCCCCAACCCAACCCCCCCCCAAACACCCCCCCCACACCACCCCCCCCCCCCCCCCCCCCCCCCCCCCCCCCCCCCCCCCCCCCCCCCCCCCCCCCCCCCCCCCCCCCCCCCCCCCCCCCCCCCCCCCCCCCCCCCCCCCCCCCCCAAAAACACCCAACAAACAAAAACCCCCCCCCCCCCCCCCCCCCCCCCCCCCCCAACCCCCACACCAACACACACACACCCACCCCCCCCCAACCCAAACAAACCCCCCCCCCCCCCAAAAAAAAAAAAAAAACAAAAACAAAACCCCCCCATTTATATAAAACCCCCCCCCCCCCCTCCCCCACCCCACAAACTTCCCTTTACTACATCATCATTATTTTTCTATGAATGAGATCGTGGTTGGAGAGCGAGGCAAAAAGGGATGAGGAGGGACAAAGAAACTCACAGCAGGAACGCCACTGAGGTCGACCCCTAGCCATGTCAGCAAGCGTACCCATCCAAACGTGTTCATCGTCTTTTGGACCCCAACCAGGGAGCTGTGAAGCTCCAACCTAGGCCAGCTCCGAATGGAGGGCTTTATTTCCTCTGGACCAAGTCAACGCTTGGCCACCCCTCCTCTTCTTCCATCCCCATCCCCGGTGAGCAAACAACGTATGTCGCGGAAGTCGGTGGGCCGGCATGCGTAACACCTCGCACAGCTATCGGAGCCTGGTGTGTGAAATAACTGTGTTGAGCTTCGAAGACGCTCGTTAATCACGCGATGTTCCCACCACATGTGAGCCAAACAGCGAAGACACCCATGATCGAACGGAACTAGTTTCTTTATAGTCGCTGATCTAAGGGGCCAGGTTTCGAAACCGTACAGTAAGGTCGAACGTACCGCTGCGTTGTAAACTGTACCCTTCAGGGCGAGAGTGATGCCGCGCCGTCACCATAGGTGGTGAAGACTAGAAAAAGCACTTCGAGCTTTTGATATACAGTTCGTGATCTCATCTTCAATCCCACGGGGGCTGATACAACTTCCCAGGTAGTTGAATTTCTGAACGACTTCTAGCTGACACCCACCAACCATCAGCGTAGGAGGCGATCCCTGCCAATCCAGGAGGAAATCTTTGCAATTTGATAGTGCAAAGCAAAGCTCGAAGCGGCTGACAGCCAGTGCTAATTTGTCCAGTGCAGCTTGGCAGGTCTGGGAGCTGTCACAGATGCGAGCAATGTCGCCTGCACACTCCAAGTCAAGAAGTCGTTCACCTGGGAGTAGTTGCACACCTTCTAAGTCGTGTGCTGTAAATGCAATCTCCATGACTTCTTCAATAGCGAAATTGAAGAGGAAAGGTGACAACGGGTATCCTTGTTTCACACCGCTGGAGATATTGAAGGGCAGCGACAGCTTGCCGTAAACCCTCACTCTGCCCGTGCTACGCGCATATAATGCACAAATAATATTTACATATTTCTCGCGCACACCTTTCCTGAGTAGACAGTTCCACAGGACATATCGACCAACTGAATCGAAGGCATCTTTGATATCGTGGAACACGACAACGGTGGGCCGCCAGTATGTGTAACGGTGTTCCAACAACTGACGCGCAGTGAAGATATGGTCGATGCAGCCACGACCACGACGAAACCCGGCTTGCTCTTCACGAATCTGGCTTTCACGGGTGCCAATTAATCTGTGAAGGATTACGGAGGCAAGTAATTTGGAAGCGATGGGGAGCAAACTGATTTCTCGATGGTTACCGCATTCCGAACACGAGCCTCCTTTGAAGATGGGAACAATAACGGAGCAGCTCCAGTCGGTTGGGACAGTTTCCTGCTCCCACAGTTTCACTAGTAATTCATGTAAATCATCAACATGAGCAGAGCCTCCGAATTTGAAGAAGGATGGATGAAGATCATCTGGTCCTGCGGCTTTGTTTAACTTCAACAGTCCCAACTCACGTTTGACTTCTGAGATAGAGGACGGATCCAAAGGGACGGCCCACGGAGCAGAGCGATCACTGGCCGGTGAGGAATCGAACAACTCCGGCCGATGAAATCGCTTTTCAAAATACTCAGCACAACCCTCTAAACTTTTTGACAAATTGTGGATAGGCTTTCCACTCTCGTTACAAATTGTTTCAATAACGCCAGGTCTCCTGCTGCCCGTTTCCCCTTATCAGACGGAATAACTTTTTATGGTTACCAAGCGCAGCGACCACTTCCATCTCTGACGCGCGAAGAGACCACCAAAATTCGCGTTCTCTCTAGCACGGAGTTTTGCCCGGAGTTCTGTTAGACTGTGTCAAGTAGGACTTCATTACTTACGTTCCCTTAAGTTCTCACAAAAATGTGCTATACACAGCTAGGACAAAACAGTACATTGCATTACTATTCAGAAAGTCTATCCAACCGGATTATAGTTATTCACTAAATGGGCCGTATATATTCGTCCTCTGCTTAAAACGCCAATGGACGGGATAAAGACACTTCAAGGAAGCATGATAGCATCGCCATAGCACAGTGCAGCAAGCGTTTACTAGGCGTTCCATAGGGGTCTACTCAAAATTACTCTACTACGAGTGATGTGAATTCTACTAGAATACACGTCAGAGAACCCTATAAGCTTGACCCAAAACGGCTGCGACGCACCAAGGTAGACTTAATGTTGTTTTGAAGATTCTACACAAAACCTACGTGCTTCTAGCAGAAATGTCTTGCTTTGAAAACTAACTGAGTACAATATACGCAAGAAAAGCAAAATTTGTGACAGAAAAGAGGACACAGACAAACGCCGCAGAAAACATTTTTCTGAACTGATGATCTAGAATAGTGGTTCTCAAGCTGTTTGTGGCTGTTACCCACAAAGCAGGTTTCACTGTAAACAATTATCCCATAAAAACATTTGCAAGTAAAGGCCAATTAACCTAAGGACTGTTGCATTATTTGCTTTATGTTACGGAAAATGCTGTTTTAATTCTTTCGGACAAAACAATTAAAGAAAAAACTTATTTTGAGCAACTTTTAAAAAAGCAAAGCTAAATTCGGGTCAGTCTGTCTGCGGGCCAACTTATCATCTTTCGAAGTGTTGGATTGGGCGCTTCTCACCTTCAACGTGCCGTGTTGCAGGAACACTATACATTTTATGAGCAATTGACCATTGGTAACGAGGAACTCGAAGCAGTTGGTCAATACACTTGGTTTGGCAGCTGCAGCAGCAACGAGGGACGAATAAGGACGGAAGTCAGGTTACGTATCGCAAAAACCAGAACTGCCTTCATGAGTCTGCAATATCCGTGGTGTCATAAAGGGGTTTCCATCGGCCTGAAAAGCAGCGTGTGCAATATCCCAATGACGGCCGTAACACTCTATTGGAATAAGAATCGCCCCCTCCGATTTGACGCGTCTTCAATCAGTTGATCATCGATTCCTGCGAAGCACTTCTAGTGTCGGATGGCACCAGCGTGTCAGCAATGATGATATCTAGCTGGCTCCTTAGAAGAACAACTCATCCAAATTAGCATCCATACAGCAGCCATATGAACTGATTCTTGTCTGCCGTACAACCACTGTGGCCTACGGAACAAAGAATAATAAGAGGGAGAGAAGAGGGACCAAGTGTAAAACAACGCAGTAACCTAACATTCAGGGTTGGTGTCTACATCTTGTCAATAAAATATCGTCACAAACAGCTGGCTATAGTCAAGGATAGAAATAAATAATTTGCGTTGGCTGAGACAAGTATTACGTATGCTCATGCACCACTTACCACTTGTTTGCCAGATGTAGGGTAGTGCAAAGATCGAGGTGATAAAAGGTTAACGTGGCAGCGTTGAATAAAGTCGTTTACTACAAACCTGAGTTCTGTTGGTCTGTCTCGCCATCAAGATGGAGTAGACATGACCCGCCTTGTGCTTGCTCGCAGTCGTCTCCTACTTGGACTGCCTGTTTATAATATGTTTGGTGCTGAGTTATCTGCTGAGCAATGACTGATTCATTGTTATCATCATCAGTATACACGTTAGCTGCAGGTGGAAAACATCTCAGCTATTGCGTCGCAATACAAAAGACAAGAAAAGGAAAACAAAAAGTGGCACGTCGACTGGGTCCCACTAACGGTTGGACATAGTTCCAGAGAGCTAACATCTGACTATCGTGCCGCAAAAAGTGAGTTATATTATGCCTAACGAGTGAGATCGTGATTGGAGGAGGATGCTAAGCAGGAGGGGAATGGACAAAGGAACTCACAACACAAACGACACTGGGGCCGACTCCGAGCCATATCTCAACGTGCTCACCGTCCTTAGGACCCCAACCCGGCAGTCGGGATGCACCAAAAGAAGCCAAGTTCGAAGTGAGGGTTTTCATTCCTCTGTCTCTTGAACAACCGTTCAGAGATTAATTGGGCTATGTTGCACGGGCTGCAACAACAAAATTATGATGCCGACACACCGACACTAGATGAGACGCAGAGAGCACTCGCTCAGCCGAGAAACGGTAAGCGCGCTGATGCCAACGGAATCTCGCCTTAATTGTTAATACACGGCAGGTCCGCGTTGGTATATGCGTTGCACCGATTAGTACAACGCGTGTGAATTAAAGAAGAGGTGCAGGCTGATTTGAAGGATGTTTTATGCTACCACTGTACAAGGGAGAGAGAGAACAAGCAGTGTTCCACGAATAATCGAAGCATCAACTTGTTGAGTTGTGTGGGTACAGTGATGGTTAGAATCCTGCTCAACCGCCTCGTCATCCAGGCGGCTGAATCGAGCTTGGCGGGAGAGCAATGTGGATTCCGGTCGGGACGCAGCGCAATAGGTATGGTATTCGCTGCTCGTCGATTGCAGGGAAAGTGCAGAGAGCGACACCAGCCATTGTACTCGCTGTTTATAGACTGCTTCAAGTAACACATCTACTGAGTGACACAAATCATCATCAGCATTATACACGTCAGCTAGAGGTTGGAAACACCTCAGCTACTGCGCCGCAATACATAATAGAAAAAGGAAAATAAATAAAACAGTTGCATGCCAGCTGAGCTACCAGCAACGGATAGGCATCGTTACAGTAAGGTACCAGCCGGCTACTAGGCAAAAAGAAAAAATTATTATGTTGTACACTATGAAATGAGATCGTAGGTGGAGGGGGAGGCTAAAAGGGATGAAGAGGGACAAAGAAACTCACAGCAGGAACGCCACTGAGGTCGGCTCCTTGCCATGTCAGCAAGTGTATCCAACCAAACGTGTTCACCGTCTTTTGGACCTCAACCAGGGAGCCGTGACGCTTCAACCGAGGCCAGCTCAGAAGTGGGGAGCTTCATTTCTCTGGACCAAGTCATCGCTTGGCCACGCCTCCTCTTCTTCCATCTACATCACCGGTGAGCAAACGCACGTCGCGGAAGTCGGTGGGCTGACATGCGCAACACGTGGCCCAGCCATCGGAGCCTGGTGCGTGAAATGACGGTGCTAAGCAGTTCAGTTCCTTTTCCTGTGCCATAAACAAGGCGTCGAACACGCTCGTTTCTCACGCGGTGTTCCCACCAGATGTGAGCCAAACTGCGAAGGCACCGATGGTCGAACGTAACTAGCCTCTTCATGTCCGTCGATCTTAGGCGCCAGGTTTCACAACCGTACAGTACGGTCGAACGGACCGCCGCATTGTACACTCTACCCTTCAGAGCAAGAGTGTTGTCGCGCCGGCGCCACAAATAGCGAAGGTTAGCAAAAGCGCCCCGAGCTTTTGCTATACGGTTCGTGATCTCATCTTCAATCCCACGGGCGCTGATACAACTTCCCAGGTAGTTGAATTTTTGAACGACTTCTAGCTGATCCCCACCAACGGTCAGCGTAGGGGGCGGTCCAGACCAATCTTGGAGAAACGCTTTGCACTTCGATGGTGCAAAGCAAAGCCCGAAGCGGCTGACAGCCAGTGCTAATCTGTCCAGTGTCGCTTGGCACATTTGTGAGCTGTCACAGATTAGGGCAATATCATCAGCATACTCTAAGTCAAGAAGTCGTTCTCCTGGGAGTAGTTCCACACCTTCCAAGTCATGTCTTGTAAATGCATGACTTCGTCAACAGCGAAGTTGAAGAGGAAAGGTGACAGCGAGCATCCTTGTCTCACGCCGCTGGAGATATTAGAGGGCGACGATAACTTGCCGTAAGCCATCACTCTGCCCGTGATATGCGAGTATAATGCTCGGATAATATTCACGTATTTCTCAGGTACACCCTTCCTGAGTAGACAGTTTCAAAGGGCACATCGATCAACCGAATCGAAGGCACCTTTGATGTCGAGGAACATGACTACGGTGGGCCGCCAATATGTGTGACGGTGCTCCAACAACTGACGCAAGGTGAAGATGTGGTCGATGCAGCCACGACTCCGACGAAACCCGGCTTGCTCCTCACGAATCTGGCTTTCGCGAGTGCCAGTCAGTCTTTGAAGGATTATGGAGGTGATTGAGATCAGACTGATTCCTCTATGGTTGCCGCATTCAGAACGCAGGCCTATTTGAAGATGGGAACGGAGCGGCTCCAGTCAGTTGGGACAGTCTCCTGCTCCCACAGTTTCACCAGTAATTCATGCAAAGCATCAACAAGAGCAGAGCCTCCAAATTTGAAGAGGGCTGGAGGAAGCTCATCTGGTCCTGCGACTTTGTTCAACTTCAACAGTCCGATCTCACGTTCGACTTCTGAACGAGGGTGGATCCAAAGTGACAGCCCACGGAGCAGGGCAATCAATGGCCGGCAAAGAATCGAACAATTCTAGCCAATTAAACCGCTTTTCAAAATGCTCAGCCCAACGCTCCAACGTTTTGTTAAGTTGTGGATAGGCTATCCACTCTCGTCACGTATGGTTTCACTAACACCAGGGCTCATGCTGCCCGTTTCCCGTATCAGACGGAATAACTTGCGATGGTTGCCAAGGGCAGCGGCCACTTCCATCTCTGACGCACGATGAGACCACCAAGATTCGCGGTCTCTTCAGGCTAGCACGGAGTCTTGCCCGGAGCTTTTTGCGAGTTTTATTGTGTTCGCTTCCAGCCGGGATATGCCGGCGAGCGTCGATAAGTTTCAGAGACCGCGAAGAGACCCAATATACATGTTGGCGATTAGATATACCACATGAGGATTTGCCTGCTGCTAGTAAGTTCTGGCGAACATGTGACCAGTGACCATCATTTGCCTCCAGTGAGCGCTTACTCAATTCGCATGTCAGCGTACATCGATACGCATTCAGAACAGCTGGCTTTGTCAGTTGACTGGTGTCAATGCGCTCACAACATCGTCGTGGGCGTCCGCCAAAGCGCATCCGCAGGTCAGCACATACAAGTGCATGATCAGTGTCAACACCTGTGCTCCAAATCGAGCGACAGTTCTGGATGCAGCCTCTCCAGCGATAACATATAGCAATGTGATCGATCTGCGTCCAAGGCTGGTGGGCGCCAAATCACCCTCCGGCGGGTGCTGTGTCGGAAGTTAGTGCTAGCAAGAAATAAGCGAGCATCCTCACACAAATGAAGTAACCGCTCACCATTATCATTACGGGAACCTACACCGTGCTGACCGCCCAGATGAATTTCATCAGTGGACAACTTTCCAACTTGTGCGTTCAGATCCCCCGCCAGCACAACAGTGTCCGTGCTTCTTCTGTGGCGAAGGAGCTGAATCAGTTGGCGGTAGAAGTCGTTCTTTACCGAATCATCGCTACAGTTTGTGGGCGCGTAGGCAGCGATGATGAATAGACACCTGTTAGTCCCACGCGACTTCGAAGCTTTGAACGAGCCAGCCAATCGGACCGCACACATCCAGCTACTGATTGGAATCCAATCAACCAGAGCAGTTTCAACCCGGGGACTCAGGGCAATGCCAACACCAGCTTGGCCGGTGCTCGGAGCTGCATCGTCACCAGATAGGCGCAATAAGAAAATACTGCTTGCGTCACCTGAAGGGGATCGCAGAGCACAGAGCTCGAGTCTTGCAGGCGGGTCTCTGATAAGCAGCAGATATCGATCGAGAGGGTCTCTAATGTTCGGGCAAGTGCTGCCTGTTGACCGATCTGTAGCAATGTGCGGACATTGGGGCATGCCAATCTGAAGGAGGATCGAGGACTCCAAATGGAAGCCGGTGAACCGGAATGGACCGCTTGGTTGGACAGGGGCTTGTCGAGAGGAGAGGAGTTACGTTCCGCGTTAGCATGTGAGTTGAAATTAGGAGATAAATGCCTAGCAAAGCATGTTGGAAGAGGGCCAAGAATCGGGGGGTTGAAAACAGGGGGGATATAAGTGAAGTTGGAACGGGACGGTAAGAGTGAAAAAGCGTAAGAGGGGGAATAAGAAGACAGGAAAGCTTGAGCAGTAGCATCCAAACCCCTATCAACCCCGCTCGAGGCAGCAGATAGGGTACCGTTGATTATCCTCTGCGGTGGGCAAAGCATCAAGAAATTGTTTGAGGAAAGATTCATTGTATTGCGTGGGCAGGATACTGTCAGGTTGCCCAGGTCTAGACGGGAGAACGATTAGGGTTCTCAACCAAAGCCTTTGGTTCAATAACCTGACCGCAAGGCAGCGGGTTTGGCACTGGGCTACAAGGAGTCCGTTTTAAGGAATAAGGTGCCACCCTCATTCCAAACCCCAACCTGGAGGACCAGGAGGCTGAGTTTGTCTGGCCTATAACCATTGACCAATCTGGTATGAGTGACTCTGAAAGTGCAAAAGCACCACAAAGCATAGCTCAGTGGATCGCTGAGGCACACAAACCATCGCACCACGGTAAGGTCCAGGCTCATTGCGACGGCTACCAGATAGAGGATGGCGCAAGGCTCGAGGAGGGACAAAAGTTGACTTGGCAGCGGGAAATGAAGTTACTGACGACCAAACTGGGTGCCGTCGGTCCGTCTCGCCTTCCGGGCTGGAGTCCACAGGACCCGCCTTGTGCTTGGCTCGAGACTTTACAGGACATGGCTTGCAGTCGACACCACTGGCATGTCTGCTGCCGTCTCCTAGTCGGACTGCCTGTCTAAAGTGTATTTGGTGCTAAATTATCTGCAGAGTAATGGCTGATTATGACGCAGGGCAGTGAAAACTGCAAAGAAGCTGTCTCGCTGATGCTGACTTATCTGTGCACGATAGGCAGCTGCTGTGACGGTATGCTGTTTACACAAGGTGTAGACGCCTTGACCCTGAATGTTTGCTTAGGGCATTAAGGTTTTCAGATCAGTCCCCCTTCTCTCCCTCTTATTATTCTTTATTTCAGAGGTCATCATGGTTGTATGGTAGCGAAGCATCAGTTCAAATGGCTTATTTACTGCTGCTGTTGTTGTTGTTGATGATGATGAAGACAGCCGTGAACAGGTGATGGCTGCTGCCGAGAAAAGCATCGAGCACGTAAACTGTGAGCGGCCCGATTGGCCTGATGAAAACTGTGCGACCACTGGCGCATAGGTGTGGGAGAATGCAGCGTTTGCTGCGCATGTGTATGACCTGTCGTTTTCGCAAACATCGACAGCGATTGTCTCCAGAGATCCATCCCATCAAGAATGCATGGTGGACGGAGAAGGCAAAACAGTTGGAATGCTACGCCGAACGCTGCCAACATAAGAAATTCTTTAACTCCATGAAGGCGGCGTATCGACCTACGTTGCAGCCGCTGAGAATGTTGCTGAATGCTACTTCAGGCGCTGCCTGCACACTGGCAGCAGAAATAATGCACATCTAGAGCACACACTTTGATTGTCTCTTGAACAACCGTTCAGAGATTAATTGGGCTATGTTGCACGGGCTGCAACAACAAAATTATGATGCCGACACACCGACACTAGATGAGACGCAGAGAGCACTCGCTCAGCCGAGAAACGGTAAGCGCGCTGATGCCAACGGAATCTCGCCTTAATTGTTAATACACGGCAGGTCCGCGTTGGTATATGCGTTGCACCGATTAGTACAACGCGTGTGAATTAAAGAAGAGGTGCAGGCTGATTTGAAGGATGTTTTATGCTACCACTGTACAAGGGAGAGAGAGAACAAGCAGTGTTCCACGAATAATCGAAGCATCAACTTGTTGAGTTGTGTGGGTACAGTGATGGTTAGAATCCTGCTCAACCGCCTCGTCATCCAGGCGGCTGAATCGAGCTTGGCGGGAGAGCAATGTGGATTCCGGTCGGGACGCAGCGCAATAGGTATGGTATTTGCGGCTCGTCGGTTGCAGGGAAAATGCAGAGTGACACCAGCCATTGTACTCGCTGTTTATAGACTGCACCAAGACATTCGACATGGTGAAACGCGAGGCACGGGCTGGCGCTTGGTAAGTTTGGTTGTCCGAGCAAGTTTACAGCTCTAGTTGAATGTTTGCACAGTGGTATGTGGGCCAGGGTGCAGTTGTGTGGACAAACCTGGAATGATTTCGCTGTTGTCTCTGGTGTGAAGCAAGGCTGTCTTCTCCCCTGACCTGTTTAACATTTAGTTAAATGCTACGTCTTGCGCTTTGCATTAGCGGAGGCGATCGCGAGTCGTTTCAGTAATCCCCCGCTGTGTGCACAAGTAATTCGTTAAGGCTTTGGACCTACCGTGGCCAGTTGTGGTACGGGGAGCTATCACGTAAGTGAATCACATCCACTTTGGGAATTTTGACTTCTTCAGTTTCCTGTGACTCAATCCATCCTTTCTTATCTTGAATATTAAATATGATGCATTTGGCCTGATGAGGAATCAGCGAAAACGAGCTTGTTTCTTACACCGTCTTTTCACGAAAGAATCGGGAATTGGTCGCCATTTAAAACTGTAATTTTTCGCGGCAAACACTATCGTACATAAGTTTGGATACCACGTGTTGTAGACCGTGTTAAAGGAGCGCGACATTGTGGCGGCGATGTAAGACGACCTCGGATGTTCGAAGCAGTCTTTGAAGGTTTCATAAACCGCTAAACGACAAGTTGATCTCTTACGCAATGTGTTTGTATGGTTCGATCTCTTCATTTTCCTGTAAATTATCGACGCATATGTGAGGCTCTATGTAGAGTAAGCAAATCAGGCGTGGCAACTCTGGTTAAAACGCGAACTGACTGCACTGGAGACCTCACCGCGAGGGGAAACCAAAATATGAAGGGTCTGTTCCAACTGCCGTACCAACTGCGACTGAAAGCCCTAGGAGTATACAGCAGAAGTCATCGCCGTCTACGCGGTGACCTCATTCTGGCGTCTCAGATTTTGGCACAACCTAGTTACGCTTGCCTCCACCTACTTTAAGTTAACCGCAACACAAAATTGAGGGGTCACCAGCTGAAATGGGCCACTTAATACAGTTGGCTGAAATGCCGCCGGAACTAATTTGCTTTCGGATTTGTCAAGTAGAACTTGCTTACGACTTTTGTCATTTCTGCTCCCACGTTCCCCATGTTTAGTAAGCACTCGACAATGTTTCGCGCCATTTACATTACTTGATTTAAATTCCGCTTATCGAGTGAAGATAAGACGCAGACAACCATTGTGCTTACCAACCCGTACGAAATTGGGGTGAACGGATTTACTTGTATGTTAACGTAGACAATATACTGAGTTCACGGACACGCGTTTGACTTTATTGTCACATTTTCTGAACTTTTATACTTCAAGCAAACTATCCCAAAGAACCTGTCAAGTCTTGGTTTCTTCACCTGTATTATACCATTGTTCCATTGTTTCACTACTGAGCATGGATAACTAGAGGAATATAAACCAAGATCGCCCGATTCGCCATAGATAGGACAATGGGAGCCACTTACTCAACCAATCTTTAGTGCTCAAATTGCGGATAGTCTTCAGCAACATCTATCAATCTGAAGCGTCGATATTGGTTGAGTTGGAAGTCGCTTTTTAATCTTCCGGATCACGGAGTAGCAGAGAGTTAACATGGTGGCGGCGGGCGGTCCCCCTCGGACGGCATATGATAGGGGATGGCATTTTTATTGCCGTTAAGTGTTTGATGCCAAATACAAAGGGCAAAATTTCCAGACAATCTGGAGAGTGAATAGTGTAATGTCACTCTATGGCTAACATCTTGCGTCATATGTCACACCTGTGCAAACGTTCTTCCCAGCGATCCCCTTACTTCTCCCATTGTGGTCACTTTCACCGCATCCACCACAGTGTCCCAAACGGTCATACATTTCATCGAACCTAACCTGAATGGCGGTTCACAAATTAGAGGGCTTACGGATTAAAAACTGCCAGCAGTAGGGGCGAAAATTTTACTGCCAACAAAAGTAGTTGCTTCGCCGCTGCGATGAGGGGAATCTCCTCATGAAACGGAGAATTGAACCGGAACAATTTTGGCTGGTGAAGGTATATGAAATGGAATTTTAGACACTGCCTTAGAACACAACAATGCATTTAATAATGAGGCCCGTCCTCTAAAATAACCCGACTTTCGGTGCAGGTCAGGTCAGTTTCCACGCAGGCTGTAAATTTACGTGCAACAATTTCATTGTGCTAAACAATAGTGCTGGCGTCTTTGGCTGACTCCATGTAAATACTGCATCAATGCAAATTTGTGGATCTTCTTAGAAACGGGAACATTTCTTCCTCATATATTTGAGTTTACCTTTTTACCTAAATCGTCGGCACTGCGAGCATCCGTCACCATTATCCATACACTAACTGAGAGTATTCTAAGTAAAAGACCGCCACACAACATCGGTTCAATTTCGTCCTTGGGAATTTGAGATATTCACTGTGATGTGTTGTAGTTTGGAAGGCCACTTGAAAAACTATCAGGTTGGCAGTGGATGCTCTGTACATACCTTGCTGAGGATTTTCGCCGTTTTATGTAGATAAGTCTCTGGTTTGCACGCACCATAGTAACCAATCATGCAGCTCCTTTCATCTTATTCAGCTTGTAGACCGCAGTGGTGATGTACTGCGAATGAGCCGCTGGTACCAGAATAACGGTACTCCGGGATTCGTAGCCACAGATATCGCTTAGCACTGGCTGCTAAGTAAAAAACTTTCATACGCTATCTTTTTGACGCCAGTTTAAATGGTGGACCTCGACTTGGACTACAGTAACACTGGGGTGAACAGCAGTCATGCCGTCAATTTAGATTGCCATGTGTTGGGCAGTAGCTTGTTGAGGGAACTGCTACCACGGGGAACCGACCATATCCTCTACGGAGTAGTAACTTGCATGAGGCCGAGGATGACACGAGATTTGGAGGACTTCGTAAGCTGATTGCGTACATATATTCGTGCACATCTAGCAGCCCATATTATCCATCCTACAAACCTTGTGCGGATCAGTCTGCTTAATGAAGTCAACTTATCTTAGGTATACTTAAAACGGGTTATTGTTTATCTACTCTGTTCTTCCGTTAAGTGCAAATTCATCGTAAGGCAGTAGGCTGAAGGTTCGATTGTTAAGTGAACATTGTACCACAAGTTGCTTAACTGAGCGAATAGCCGGAGCACCCACAACCAGTAAACTGGTAACAAATCTCCGCACTGCTGACAGTCCGGGCTGTCTTACCCTAGCCTATCCTTTTCTGATGTTAAGCTGTTACAGGTGTAGCCATTCTTGATGGTTGACACACACTTGTTACTACGACAGCGTTAAAAAGGAGTATTGCTTCACCTGCTGGACCAATGTTGTTGTTTAGTCAGTCGTTTGAGTCGTTCGAAGGATGACAAATAAGTAGTTACGCCACATCCTTAAATTTAGTGAGCATGAGCTCGATCCCAATTGTGATGCGCATCAATCAATAGGAGAAAATTCAAGCGGAAGAGAGTAAGTTGCTGTTTAGTAGCGGTTGAAAAAGCTCTTCTATTCCATATGCAGATTACTGCATTCTGGCCAACTTGCTATGCTTTAGAAGTTTTACTTATTTTAATAGGGATAATTCTCGGTTTAATTCGGATGACTTACATTTGAGAACAGTCTATATAGCCGGTAAATTTTGGCGATATATAAAAATGCCACTCTGTGTTTGTGAAGCAGCGGTGACATTTGGATTTGTTAAGTTAAATTTGAGACGGGGGCGGTGGCGTTCTTACAAAGGTACCACATGTCATGTGCTTCAAGTAACACATCTACTGAGTGACACAAATCATCATCAGCATTATACACGTCAGCTAGAGGTTGGAAACACCTCAGCTACTGCGCCGCAATACATAATAGAAAAAGGAAAATAAATAAAACAGTTGCATGCCAGCTGAGCTACCAGCAACGGATAGGCATCGTTACAGTAAGGTACCAGCCGGCTACTAGGCAAAAAGAAAAAATTATTATGTTGTACACTATGAAATGAGATCGTAGGTGGAGGGGGAGGCTAAAAGGGATGAAGAGGGACAAAGAAACTCACAGCAGGAACGCCACTGAGGTCGGCTCCTTGCCATGTCAGTAAGTGTATCCAACCAAACGTGTTCACCGTCTTTTGGACCCCAACCAGGGAACCGAGACGCTCCAACCGAGGCCAGCTCAGAAGTGAGGGCCTTGATTCCTCTGGACCAAGTCATCGCTTGGCCACGCCTCCTCTTCTTCCATCCACACCCCCGGCGAGAAAACAACGCACGTCGCGGGAGTCGGTGGGCTGGCATGCGTGACACGTGGCCGAGCCATCGGAGCCTGATGCGTGAAATAACGGTGCTGAGCGGTTCAGTTCCTTTTCCTGTGCCATAAACAAGGCGTCGAACACGCTCGTTGCTCACGCGGTGTTCCCACCAGATGTGAGCTAAATTACGAAGGCACTGGTGGTCGAACGTAAATAGCGTCTCCAGGTCCGCTGCTTTAAACGGCCAGGTTTCACAACCGTACAGTACGGTCGAACGGACCGCCGCATTGTACACTCTACCCTTCAGAGCAAGAGTGATGTCGCGCCGGCGCCACAAATGGCGAAGGTTAGCAAAAGTGTCCCGAGCTTTTGCTATACGGTTCGTGATCTCATCTTCAATCCCACGGGCGCTGATACAACTTCCCAGGTAGTTGAATTTTTGAACGACTTCTAGCTGATCCCCACCAACGGTCAGCGTAGGAGGTGGTCCAGACCAATCTTGGAGAAACGCTTTGCACTTCAAAGGTTCGAAGCAAAGCCGGAAGCGGCTGACAGCCAGTGCTAATCTGTCCAGTGTCGCTTGGCACGTTTGTGAGCTGACACAGATTAGGGCAATATCATCCGCATACTCTAAGTCAAGAAGACGTTCTCCTGGGAGTAGTTCCACACCTAAGTCGTGTCCTGTAAACGCGATTTCCATGACTTCGTCAACAGCGAAGTTGAAGAGGAAAGGTGACAGCGGGCATCCTTGTCTCACGCCGCTGGAGATATTAGAGGGCGACGATAACTTGCCGTAAGCCCTCCCTCTGCCCGAGCTACGCGCATATAATGCTCGGATAATATTCACATATTTCTCAGGTACAAGTTTCTTGAGTAGACAGTCCCAAAGTGCATGTCTATCCACCGAATCGAATGCATCTTTGATATCGAGGAACACGACAACGGTGGGCCGCCAATATGTGTGACGGTGCTCCAACAACTGACGCAAAGTGAAGAGGTGGTCAGTGCAGCCACGACCTCGACGAAATCCAGATTGCTCTTCACGAATCTGGCTTTCACGAGTGCCAGTCAGTCTGTGAAGGATGACAGAGGCAAGCAATTTGGAGGCGATGGAGATCAGACTGATTCCTTTATGGCTGCCGCATTCCGATCGTGAGCCTCCCTTGAAAATTGGAACTATGACGGAGCGGCTCCAATCGGTTGGGACAGTTTACTGCTCCCACAGTTTCACTAGTAACTAGTGTGAATCATCCACAAGAGCAGGTCCCCCGAATTTGAAGAGGGCTGGAGGAAGATCATCTGGTCCTGCGAATTTGTTCAACTTCAACAGTCCGATCTCACATTCGACTTCTGAGCGAGAGGGTGGATCCAAAAGAACAGCCCATGGAGTGGGGCGATCAGTGGCCGGCGAGAAATCTAACAATTCCGACCGATTAAATTGCCTTTCAAAGTGCTCAGCCCAACGTTCCAAGCGTTTCGATAAGTTGTGGATAGGCTATCCACTGTCGTCACGTATATTTTCACTAACACCAGGTCTCCTGCTGCCCGTTTCACGTATCAGACGAAATAACTCAAGATGGTTACCAAGGGCAGCGGCCATTTCCATCTCTGTTGCACGATTAGACCACCAGGATTCGCGGTCTCTCTTCAGGCTAGCACGGAGTTTTGCGAGTTTCATTGTGTTCGCTTCCAGCCGGAATATGCCGGCGAGCATCTATAAGTTCCAGACACTGCGAATAGACCCAATATCCATGTTGGCGATTAGATACACCACATGAGGATTTGCCTGCTGCTGATAATAAGGTCTGGTGAATATGAGACCAGTGAGCTTCAATTGCATCCAGTGAGCGTTTATCCAACTCGGATGACAGCGTAATTTGATAGGCATTCAGAACAGCTGGCTTCGCCAGTTGGCTGGTGTCAATGTGCTCACAACATCGTCGTAAGCGTCCGCCAAAGCGCATCCGCAGATCAGCACATACAAGTGCATGATCAGTGTCAACACCTGTGCTCCAAATCGAGCGACACTTCCGGACTCAGCCTCTCCATCGGTAACTTATCGCAAGGTGATTGATTTGTGTCCATAGCTGGTTCGAGGCTGGTGGGCGACAAGTCACCCTCCGGCGGGTGTTGTGTCTGAAATTAGTGCTCGCAAGAAATAAGCGAGCATTCTCACACAAATGAAGTAACCGCTCACCGTTATCATTACGGGAGCCTATACCATGTTGGACGCCCAGATGCAGCTCATCTGTGGTTAATTTTCCAACTCCAGCGTTCAGATCCCCGGCCAGCACTACAGTGTCCGAGCTTCTTCTGTGGCGAAGGAGCTGAATCAGTTGGCGATAGAAATCTGCTTTTACCGAGTCATCGCTACAGTTTGTCGGTGCATAGGCAGCGATAACGAATAGACACCTGTTAGTCCCACGCGACTTCGAAACTTTGAACGAGCCAGCCAATCGGACCGCACACATCCGGCTACTGATTGGAATCCAATCAACCAGAGCAGCTTCAGCCCGGGGACTCAGAACAATACCAACACCGGCTTGGCCGGTGCTCGAAGCTGCATCGTCACCGGATAGGCGCAATGAGAAAGTGCTGCTAGTGTCACCTGAAGGGGATCGCAGAGTGAGTACAGAGCTGGAGTCTTGCAGGCGGGTCTCCGATAAGCAGCAGATATCAATCGAGAGGGTCTCTAATGTTCGAGCAAGTGCTGCCTGTTGACCGATCTGAAGCAATGTGCGAACATTGAGGCATGCCAGTCTGAAGGAGGATCGAAGACTCCAAATGGAAGCTGATGAACTTGAATGGGCCGCTTGCTTGGACATGGGCCTGTTGACAGTGCAGGAATGACGCTCCGCGTTCACATGTGAGTTAAAACTAAAAGGCAAGCGACTATTGAAGCAACGTGGGGGGGGCGAGAATTGGGGGGTTGAAAACCGGGGGGATAAAAGTGAAGCTGGAACGGGACGATAAGGGTGAAAAAGCGCAAGAAGAGGAATAAGAAGATGGGAAGGCTTGAGCAGTAGCATCCAAACCGCTATCCACCCTGCCTGATGCAGCAGATAGGGCACCGTTGATTATCCTCTGCGGTGGCCAGAGCATCAGAAATTTGTTTGATGTGAAAGAAAAGAATTGGAACTGCAGTTTATGTTCAAACTCCACTATTTGTGATGACACTACGTCCTCAGGTATTGCATCCCAGGAATTTACTATTCTACGTGACAGTCGAATGTTGGTCCAAACCCTATCGGTTAGTGATTTAAATAACTTCATTGAATGACCACGTAGAGATGGTAGCAGAGTTGGCTCAAAAAGCCAAGAAAAATCAGGGCTAATCTACCGTCAGTATAAGTCAGAAGCAAGTCACTATGAAGTCGGCGATAGTGCGGCGAAAACATTCTAAGCTTAAGCAGTCTCTCGAGATATGACATGTGCCATAATCTGAACCATTTTTGTGCCAATCCTAAGGACCCGCTCCAATGACATCCTACCAGGAACCAAACCCTGTGGACAAGCTTGGAAACAACATTGTAGGTGCAATCGAACGAAAGCCGGAAACAGTTTGGTGAACATTTTTAGTGTAACAATTCCGTATGACCTGCGGACCATCCACAGAATTCTGAAACCTTCGTCGGCGGCTTTCTTACGGTGGTCATTGGACTTGAAATCAGAGCATCACCCAGGTCAAACCGCTGGGACACCTGAGATAAATCATGCTCTCCGAGTAAACTAGTGCCAAAGTCTATCGAAAGCCAGTTGTAAATCATGTGGACCATCGAAGTTGGTCACTGGGCGCCAGAGTTTCAAGTAATCAGCAAACATTAGTGACGAGGCGCCTAAAACTCCGGGCAACTCGTTTACATATAGAGAGAACAAAAGTGGGGCAAGGACTGATCCATGTGGAACCACACTGAGGACTGACTGAATGACATGCATGAATCCACCCGGACAGGCATCTCTCGACCTTCCAAAGAAGCCGATATCCATCAAAGTATCTGCTCAGATATTCCATATGTGCGTAGCTTTAATGAAGGGCGAGAATGTGGGATGGTATTAAATGCTTTGGCAAAATCAATGAAAAGAGCATCTACCGCCTGACCCTAACCTAGAGCGTTCCCCACTGTTCGTGTGCCATCAGTGAACTGGCCAAGCAGAAATGTGTTTTACGAAAGCCATGTTGCAATGCACTGAGTAAAGCAAATGCCCCAAACCGTTCTCAGCTCCATCTCTTACCAGCATCAATAACAGTCTGACCGAAACGCTCCTCAAACACAGGTCTGTAACCCGTCAACAACAGCAGCAGTACATCAGCAATTTGAACTGGTGCTTCGCTACCATACAAGCATGACCTATAAAATAAAGTATAATAAGAGGGAGAGAAGGGGGACTGATCTGAAAACCTTAATGCCCTAAGCAAACATTCAGGGTCAAGGCGCCTACACCTTGTGTAGACAACATACCGTCACAACAGCTGCCTACCGTGCACAGATAAGTCAGCATCAGCGAGACAGCTTCTTTGCAGTTTTCACTGCCCTGCGTCATAATCAGCCATTACTCTGCAGATAATTTAGCACCAAATACACTTTAGACAGGCAGTCCGACTAGGAGACGGCAGCAGACATGCCAGTGGTGTCGACTGCAAGCCATGTCCTGTAAAGTCTCGAGCCAAGCACAAGGCGGGTCCTGTGGACTCCAGCCCGGAAGGCGAGACGGACCGACGGCACCCAGTTTGGTCGTCAGTAACTTCATTTCCCGCTGCCAAGTCAACTTTTGTCCATCTCGAGCCTCGCGCCACCATACACCTGGCAGAGTAAACTAGGCCCTCCTAAATAAACGGTGACCAGGCATACGCAGTACGTGCCCAACCCAACACAGCTTATTCAGTGCTATCTGTTGTTCTAGGGAGCTAGCAGTATTATCGCTACCTAGTACTCGCCTACCAACATCGTTGCGGACACGCTGGTGCTATTGGACACCAGCAATGCTTCGCAAACAACGATGATCAAAGACTTGAAGGCACCTCAGATCTTCAGACCGAAGGGGCCAAGTCTCACTACCATAGAGCAGGACGGCTCTCACTGTGGCCTTGTACATCCGAGTTTCCAGACGAAGGGAAACTCCCTTCTGTCGCCAATGATGCCGCAGGTTCAAGAAAGCAGCTCTGGCCTTTGCAATGCGTGAGCTGACTTCAGTTTCTATGCGCCCATCGTTGCTGATGCAGCTGCCAAATTAAGTGAATCGATCAACCACCTCGAGTTTCTCGTGATTGAGGGTCGAAAGGTCATCAAGTGGTTGGTGGTCCTGCAGCAACACTTTGCACTCTGAAGGTGCAAAGCGCATACCAATTAATGGGACCACTCTAGGCTATTCAGGATTGATTGTACCATAGCTACATCGTAGAAAAACATGACGATCCTTTCCGCATAATGAAGATCAACTAACCTTTCACCAGACAGGACCTAAACGCCTACATCGCGAGATTCTGCAAGGGAACATTCCATTATAGAATCCAGGACGAAATTAAACAAAAATGGGGAAATCGGACAATCCTGATGAACGCCACTTGTCATCATCATCATCATCAACAGCAGTAGATCAGCCATTTGAACTGATGCTTCGCTGCCATACAACCATGAGGACCTATGAAATAAAGGATAAGAAGAGGGAGAGGAGGGGGACTTACCTGAAAACCTTAATGCCCTAAGCAAACATTCAGGGTCAAGGCGCCTACACCTTGTGTTAACAACATTCCGTCACAAACAGCTGGCTATCGTGCAAAGATAAGGCGGCATCGGCGAGACAGCTTCCTTGCGGCTTTCACTGCCACGCGTCATAATCAGCCATTACCCCGCAGATAACTCAGCACCAAACACACTTTAAACAGACAATCCAATTAGGAGACGGCAGCAGACGCGCCACTGGTGTCGGTTGCGAGCCATGTCCTGTAAAGTCTCGAGCCAAGCACAAGGTGAGTCACGTGGGCTCCAACCCGGAAGGCGAGACGGACCAACGGCACCCAGTTTGGTCGTCAGTGACTTCATTTCCCGCTGCCAAGTCAACTTCTGTCCACCTCGAGCCTTGCGCCATCCGACACCTGGTAGACTGAACAAGGCCCTCCTAGGTAAGCGGTGACCAGGCATGCGTAGCACGTGCCCGAGCCAACGCAACTTATTCAGTGCTATCTGTTGTTCTAGCGAGCTAGCATGATCATCACCACCTAGTACTCGCCTACGCACATCATCGTTGCGGACACGCTGGTGCCATCCGACACCAGCAATGCTTCGCAAACAACGATGATCAAAGACTTGAAGGCGCCTCAGATCTTCAGACCGAAGGGGCCAAGTCTCACTACCATAAAGCAGAACGGCCCTCACTGTGGCCTTGTATACACGGCCTTTCAGACGGAGGGAAACTCCCTTCTGTCGCCAAAGATGACGCAGGTTCAAGAAGGCAGCTCTGGCCTTTGCAATGCGTGAGCTCACGTCAGTTTCTATGCGCCCATCATTGCTGATGCAGCTGCCAAGATAATTGAATTGATCAACCATCTCGAGTTCCTCGTTAGCAAGCGTCAAGGGGTCATCGAGTGGCTGGTGGTCCTGCAGCAACACTTTGCACTTTGAAGGTGCGAAGTGCATACCAAATAATGGGACCACTCTGGATAGACTATTCAGGGTTGATTGTGCCGCCTCAACATTGTCGAAAAGCAAGACGATATCGTCCGCATAATCTAGATCAACTAACCGTTCACCAGGCAGCACTTCAACGCCTACATCGTGAGATTCCGCAAGGGAACACTCCATGATAGAATCCACGACGAAATTGAACAAAAATGGGGAAATCGGACAACCCTGTCGAACGCCACTTGTAGTCGAAAAGCTATCCGATAGGGCACCATAGACCCTGACGCGGCCTCTAGTGTTCGAGTATAGAGCACGAAGGATGTTCACATATTTCGTGGGAACACCTTTTCGCGCAAGTATTTCGAACAGAATCGATCGATCGACTGAATCGAACGCACTCTTGAAATCGAGGAACACAGCTACTGTCTGTCTGCGGTATGCGTGGAGCTGCTCTAGCACCTGCCACAGTGAATATATGGTCTATGCAGCCACGTCCTGGGCGGAAACCGGCCTCCCTAATCAAAGATTCCCGTTCCACAGTGAGGCGACGAACGAGAATCGACGTCAGTAATTTTGTCACAACTGGGGTTAGGCTAAAACCCCTGTGGTTAGAGCAGTCCGTGCGACTGCCCTTCTTGAATATTGCCACTAATCGATTCGCTCCCATTAGCCGGGACACTTCCTTCCAGATACGTTCGAATAGGAGGTCAGTGCTTTGCAGAGGACCTCACCTCTATCGTTAAATAGTGCAGGAGGGAGGGAATCCGGGCAAACGGCACGAAAACCATTGTGAGCTGTGATCACGTTTCGGACCTCGACCTCCGACGGAGGCTCTAAACTAACCGTCCATGGCTCGTCCGTCATTACCAGAGTAGGAAGAGGTCCGGGAGCAAGCCGGCTGAACTGATGTTCAAAGTGTTCAGCTCAACGAGCCATACGGCGCTCCTTATTGTGAACCAGCGCACCAGCGCTGTCTCTGATTGTCTCACTGACGCCTGGTTTCCTGGGACCAGTGGTGCGTATCAGCTGGAAGAGGTTGCGGTAATTGCCTACTGCTCCTACCTCCTCCATTTCTTGAGTCCTACTGGTCCACCAGACTTCCTTGTCAGCACGTAGGCTCTGCTTTAATTCGCGCCTAGTAGCCCGTCTGGTCACACTGCGCTCAGATCCAGGCGGAAGGTTTCTCCTAGATTCCAACAGGTTCACTGACCTTGCAGATATCGAGTGACTGGTGCGGTGATCATTGACAGTGCCATAAGCAGATGCTCCTGCGTCGTGCATGGCGGCCGAGATCCTATTCCACTGAAGCACAGTGTCATTAGAACAAGGCAGCGAGACAGTCCGTCTTGATAGGCTTGCTTGACCGAGGGCTGAGACAATTTCTCCGTTGCGAATCGTAGGCAATGTTTGGTGCGCCTCCCGGTAAAGTTCATGGAGAAACGACAGCGTACCAAGGCATGATCAGAGTCGACACAGGTAATCCAGTATGAGCGGCAATCCAGGATGGAACCACGCCACCTGTAACTTATGGCTATGTGGTCAATTTGGGTCCATCGCTGGCCAGCTACAGGACGCTAAGTGGCACTTCGGCGTTCACTGTGTCTAAAAGCAGTGCTAGTAAGAAACAACTGGTGCTCCGCACACAGTTGCAGCAGACGCTCACCGTTGTCAGTCCGTTCAATGGTAAGGCCATAATTACTACCAAACTGAGCTTCTGAAGAGTTCAGACGCCCTACTTGTGAGTTCATATCCTTTGCAAGTACTATAATATCTGAACTAGTAGCACTGCGTAGTAGCGCGTTCAGTTCGTGACAGAATGTGTTCTTGACTGCAGTCGGTGGGAGCATAAGCGGAAATCACGAACAAACAGCGTTTTGTACTACTTAGTGAATCAACCTTAACTGATGTCAAACGGGCTGCACATAAACGGCTGTTCACCGGAATCCAATCAACCAACGATAACTCAGCGTTAGAGCTGAGAAAGACACCTACACCAGCTTGACCCGTGAGTGCCGCATCGGCGTCCCCGGATTCGTGTAACCAATAACGAGAGGATAAGTCGGGTGCAGCTAATTTAATAACCCTATTGGGGTCATTGATGCTAGTATCGGACACACAACACACATCAATACCCAGTGTGTCCATGGTGCGTGCGAGTGCAGCCTGTTGACCCATTTGCCTTAGAGTGGGGACGTTGAAAATCGCCGTGGAAACGGGACAATGCGGCATTATGGGGGAATGTTGCTGATAAGAGTCCGGTGCGTGTCAAGAGGTGGCTGCAGATGGTTCCACTCCAGTGGCACTTCGGTTGCTGTCAATTAAGCTGGGAAGTATGGAAGGTTAGTAATAGGGGTTGGGATGGGAGTAAAAGGAACAGGTGGAAAAGAAAGAAGGGAGGCGCCAGCAGTAGCATGTTTTCTCTTATCCGCCCAGCTGTATGCAGCAGATAAGGTGACCCTTGATAATCCGCGCGACGGCCGATGCAGGACAAAGTATATATTGGAAGAAAAAGTCATAGTTGTATGTGGGCTGGGATACTGCCAGGGCGCACAGACCTGGACAGGACGATTAGGGTCCTCATCCAAAGCCATTGGCTCAAAAGCCTGTCCGCAAAACAGCGGGGAGGTGGCAAGACCTTGGTTTTACAGAAATGGATGCGATCCCATTTCAAACCCCCAACCTGGAGGATCAGGAGTCTGAGTTTGTCTGTACTTCATAGGTAAATGTTTGTGATTTTTAAAGACAAGGCAGACAACAGTCTGCTTCGTCCTTAGACAGAGTATAGCTCCGAAGCGGCATCACAAGCAGACGAGTGATAAGTCCGAAAAGCTCAGTTGCCAGTTCGTACAAATTCTTGGGGTAAATCACATCCCCACTAACAGCCTCACTAGGATTTATCTTCCTTGAAAAGGAGAATCTGAGTCCTATGCACAGAAATATCATTTAGAAATACGCTTTGTGGAGCTCTCAAAGCTAAATCAACAAGTATCAAAGTATTCTCTCGGACAAAGCATCAGTGTACTGCTCGACGAGAGCACAAGCCTTGTACTGATCCGTGTGCGGCAATGCCGTTGGCTCTAAGCGTACGGATATGTGCCATAGATTTTTCGGAACGATTACTTCTTGAGATTTGTTAAATCACACATTTTACTGGGCGGAAACGGGTTACTCGTGCTAATATGGTCCGTTATTGCTTTTATTTACTTAGGCTATTACTATTACTTTTACAGCGTGAAAGGCAATGGCAGGACACCATAACGTCCGCTGAATGACTCCAAACTGTCAAACAAATCACCGATTCCAGAAAGAAGAGACCACAACCATCTGCACTATCCCATTTGCAAATGAACATGTTGATATGTGACATTGTTTGCAAAATGTTTCATTAATGACTTCCAGAAGTATCAATTCAAGCAATATGCGGCAACAAAGAGAAGCAGTTTACGCTTGGTATAGTGAGAAAAGTAGCGAAGAAATAAAAAACAGGTGAACTAAAATAATCTACTTTAGCATTGAGACAGGATGATGTAAAAAAACAAGCACGATATATCATAAAACTGAGGGCGAACCCATTCAAATTGGGTAAACAATGAATGGATGATTATGCGTTGACGTACTAAATACGGATATATTCATCAACATGGGAAGGAAAACAGAAATACCACCTACAGCACCACGCTGAAGGCTCACGAAAACAGCTTGCTACACGGTAAAATAAGAACAAGTTTATCGGGGGTTGAGCCAAAACTAAAGCACCCATATATTCATACTTTTCCGCATTAGCGCAGGCAAACAGTGAAGATAGCATGGAAAAGAATCCAAGAGGAACACGCAAAGTAAGAGACAACAAGGAGAAGAGCTTTATGCCGAAATTACGAGTTGAGCGCTTTTGATATGCTCGAGTTACCATTAAAACGCTCGTGACTCATTCTAGTTTAAATAGAGATATCTAAACGGTAGGTCTTTTTAAAGTTGTTATTTAATTACTATTGGTAAATAAGAGCTTTTGTACAGGCTTACATTAGTTCAAGTTCATGTGAAATCTAGCGATTGATTTATGTGCCATTAGGAGGGGTCGCGGGGTAACGAGGGATTTATAAACCTCCGGCACGCAAATATTCAGCTGCAAAACACAGAGCTCATAAATTTATCTGTGCAAAAACAATTAGCGAACGGTGCCATAAATCGTTTGATAAAAAAACCAACAAAAACGATATCATACTGCGGTTCGGGATGTTAGATCTGGAAAGGCAGATTTAGGGTAACGCAAAAGACGCGAAGGATAAGGGATAACGGACTGCTGGTGGTCTTATGCTACAGCATAGAGTAGCATGCACACATGCGCCGTCTTTCTTTTGAAAGATTCAAACTACATATATCCTTGCAATGTGCACTGATGCTATTAGTGCGGATTAGTGAACTGGTAGTTGCATTCGATAGATTGGGTAGAACATCGCCGATTTCTTCCCTCTCGCCTCTTTTGCAACGTGCGGCAGTGCCGTTAGCTGTCAATTTTCCGCTGTCCTAACTTGTGGCGTTTAACTTTGTTTTTTTATACCTTGGCAAAGAATCTTCGTTGTACAACTAAAATTTCCCCGCAACACGCTCTGCCTGCTTGAAGCACTTTCGGGGCACTCGCTTAACTGATGACCCTAGCGTGACTGGAACACACAAGCCATGTTTTGGTTGTTTCTTCAGAAGAGCCCTCGATGAGTATGTTATATTGTGAAGGACAAGCGCCTTTTAGTCCTCGTGTACGAAACGCGGAAACGTCTGGGCAGTATAGCTGAGACCTTAGGACATGTTGAGGTATTCGAATTTGCCGCAAGTTGTGTGGACCGCCGTTTCAGGCACGTCGACTAACAGCACGGTATCTAATGGTAGGCGCGCACTAGCTCGACTTTGCCAAATTTCGACTTAACAGCCGTAGTTGAGTTCAAGCGTACGCATGCGGCATTCGGTATTTATCCCAGACGGAAACCGGGTTGCTTGTCCTGTAGACACCAAAACTTCGGCAGGCATCAGCTTAGTTAAATAAATAAATAAACAAAATATTTATCCTTGACTAAGCGAGGCACCTTTGTACAGGCGTAATCATGTTAAAAGTACATGTTATCAGTTAATATACAGTGAAACAATGCGATTGGCGCGTATGTTGATATATAGCTGCATGTAAGCGCGCATGCAAGCGTGTTTAGCTGTGCTCATGCTCTTTTGATCGTGCTTGAACGTGTCACCATTGTTAATAGGAGGCTTGCTAACTGTGGTCTTGAAGCGGTTGTCCAGATAAGCAATCGGTGACTTTTTGTTCGTCGCAGTCAGCTGACAATTCGGATAAGTCAACTACCTATCCGGAAAAGCACCAGACGGCCGTTTCGCCCTATTGGGGCTCGTCAGTGGTGCGCATCCTTCGGTCCCCTAGTGAGGATCGAACCCATGACGGCTAGTGGCTTGTGCCAACTAGCCCGCTGCTTATGCAACTGAGCCATGGAGGACGGTAGCCGACCACCACCAATTGTTAGTTAACTGCGATATAGCCCGACCCATCCCCCACTGTCACGCAGGCACCTGCCATGCAGATGACAGCGGTTGGCCTTCCGGCGTCAGGACCTCCCGTTTACGGCAGCTATGAATCGACATAGCATTTATGGAATCCGTAAGGGCGAATTTATATTACTTATGAGTAGAAGGATTTTAGCGAGTATTTTTGTTCGTCGCAGTCAGCTGACAATTCGGATAAGTCAACTACCTATCCGGAAAAGCACCAGACGGCCGTTTCGCCCTATTGGGGCTCGTCAGTGGTGCGCATCCTTCGGTCCCCTAGTGAGGATCGAACCCATGACGGCTAGTGGCTTGTGCCAACTAGCCCGCTGCTTATGCAACTGAGCCATGGAGGACGGTAGCCGACCACCACCAATTGTTAGTTAACTGCGATATAGCCCGACCCATCCCCCACTGTCACGCAGGCACCTGCCATGCAGATGACAGCCGTTGGCCTTCCGGCGTCAGGACCTCCCGTTTACGGCAGCTATGAATCGACATAGCATTTATGGAATCCGTAAGGGCGAATTTATATTACTTATGAGTAGAAGGATTTTAGCGAGTATTTTTGTTCGTCGCAGTCAGCTGACAATTCGGATAAGTCAACTACCTATCCGGAAAAGCACCAGACGGCCGTTTCGCCCTATTGGGGCTCGTCAGTGGTGCGCATCCTTCGGTCCCCTAGTGAGGATCGAACCCATGACGGCTAGTGGCTTGTGCCAACTAGCCCGCTGCTTATGCAACTGAGCCATGGAGGACGGTAGCCGACCACCACCAATTGTTAGTTAACTGCGATATAGCCCGACCCATCCCCCACTGTCACGCAGGCACCTGCCATGCAGATGACAGCCGGTTGGCCTTCCGGCGTCAGGACCTCCCGTTTACGGCAGCTATGAATCGACATAGCATTTATGGAATCCGTAAGGGCGAATTTATATTACTTATGAGTAGAAGGATTTTAGCGAGTATTTTTGTTCGTCGCAGTCAGCTGACAATTCGGATAAGTCAACTACCTATCCGGAAAAGCACCAGACGGCCGTTTCGCCCTATTGGGGCTCGTCAGTGGTGCGCATCCTTCGGTCCCCTAGTGAGGATCGAACCCATGACGGCTAGTGGCTTGTGCCAACTAGCCCGCTGCTTATGCAACTGAGCCATGGAGGACGGCAGACGACCACCACCAATTGTTAGTTAACTGCGATATAGCCCGACCCATCCCCCACTGTCACGCAGGCACCTGCCATGCAGATGACAGCGGTTGGCCTTCCGGCGTCAGGACCTCCCGTTTACGGCAGCTATGAATCGACATAGCATTTATGGAATCCGTAAGGGCGAATTTATATTACTTATGAGTAGAAGGATTTTAGCGAGTATTTTTGTTCGTCGCAGTCAGCTGACAATTCGGATAAGTCAACTACCTATCCGGAAAAGCACCAGACGGCCGTTTCGCCCTATTGGGGCTCGTCAGTGGTGCGCATCCTTCGGTCCCCTAGTGAGGATCGAACCCATGACGGCTAGTGGCTTGTGCCAACTAGCCCGCTGCTTATGCAACTGAGCCATGGAGGACGGTAGCCGACCACCACCAATTGTTAGTTAACTGCGATATAGCCCGACCCATCCCCCACTGTCACGCAGGCACCTGCCATGCAGATGACAGCGGTTGGCCTTCCGGCGTCAGGACCTCCCGTTTACGGCAGCTATGAATCGACATAGCATTTATGGAATCCGTAAGGGCGAATTTATATTACTTATGAGTAGAAGGATTTTAGCGAGTATTTTTGTTCGTCGCAGTCAGCTGACAATTCGGATAAGTCAACTACCTATCCGGAAAAGCACCAGACGGCCGTTTCGCCCTATTGGGGCTCGTCAGTGGTGCGCATCCTTCGGTCCCCTAGTGAGGATCGAACCCATGACGGCTAGTGGCTTGTGCCAACTAGCCCGCTGCTTATGCAACTGAGCCATGGAGGACGGTAGCCGACCACCACCAATTGTTAGTTAACTGCGATATAGCCCGACCCATCCCCCACTGTCACGCAGGCACCTGCCATGCAGATGACAGCGGTTGGCCTTCCGGCGTCAGGACCTCCCGTTTACGGCAGCTATGAATCGACATAGCATTTATGGAATCCGTAAGGGCGAATTTATATTACTTATGAGTAGAAGGATTTTAGCGAGTATTTTTGTTCGTCGCAGTCAGCTGACAATTCGGATAAGTCAACTACCTATCCGGAAAAGCACCAGACGGCCGTTTCGCCCTATTGGGGCTCGTCAGTGGTGCGCATCCTTCGGTCCCCTAGTGAGGATCGAACCCATGACGGCTAGTGGCTTGTGCCAACTAGCCCGCTGCTTATGCAACTGAGCCATGGAGGACGGTAGCCGACCACCACCAATTGTTAGTTAACTGCGATATAGCCCGACCCATCCCCCACTGTCACGCAGGCACCTGCCATGCAGATGACAGCGGTTGGCCTTCCGGCGTCAGGACCTCCCGTTTACGGCAGCTATGAATCGACATAGCATTTATGGAATCCGTAAGGGCGAATTTATATTACTTATGAGTAGAAGGATTTTAGCGAGTATTTTTGTTCGTCGCAGTCAGCTGACAATTCGGATAAGTCAACTACCTATCCGGAAAAGCACCAGACGGCCGTTTCGCCCTATTGGGGCTCGTCAGTGGTGCGCATCCTTCGGTCCCCTAGTGAGGATCGAACCCATGACGGCTAGTGGCTTGTGCCAACTAGCCCGCTGCTTATGCAACTGAGCCATGGAGGACGGTAGCCGACCACCACCAATTGTTAGTTAACTGCGATATAGCCCGACCCATCCCCCACTGTCACGCAGGCACCTGCCATGCAGATGACAGCGGTTGGCCTTCCGGCGTCAGGACCTCCCGTTTACGGCAGCTATGAATCGACATAGCATTTATGGAATCCGTAAGGGCGAATTTATATTACTTATGAGTAGAAGGATTTTAGCGAGTATTTTTGTTCGTCGCAGTCAGCTGACAATTCGGATAAGTCAACTACCTATCCGGAAAAGCACCAGACGGCCGTTTCGCCCTATTGGGGCTCGTCAGTGGTGCGCATCCTTCGGTCCCCTAGTGAGGATCGAACCCATGACGGCTAGTGGCTTGTGCCAACTAGCCCGCTGCTTATGCAACTGAGCCATGGAGGACGGTAGCCGACCACCACCAATTGTTAGTTAACTGCGATATAGCCCGACCCATCCCCCACTGTCACGCAGGCACCTGCCATGCAGATGACAGCGGTTGGCCTTCCGGCGTCAGGACCTCCCGTTTACGGCAGCTATGAATCGACATAGCATTTATGGAATCCGTAAGGGCGAATTTATATTACTTATGAGAAGAAGGATTTTAGCGAGTATTTTTGTTCGTCGCAGTCAGCTGACAATTCGGATAAGTCAACTACCTATCCGGAAAAGCACCAGACGGCCGTTTCGCCCTATTGGGGCTCGTCAGTGGTGCGCATCCTTCGGTCCCCTAGTGAGGATCGAACCCATGACGGCTAGTGGCTTGTGCCAACTAGCCCGCTGCTTATGCAACTGAGCCATGGAGGACGGTAGCCGACCACCACCAATTGTTAGTTAACTGCGATATAGCCCGACCCATCCCCCACTGTCACGCAGGCACCTGCCATGCAGATGACAGCGGTTGGCCTTCCGGCGTCAGGACCTCCCGTTTACGGCAGCTATGAATCGACATAGCATTTATGGAATCCGTAAGGGCGAATTTATATTACTTATGAGTAGAAGGATTTTAGCGAGTATTTTTGTTCGTCGCAGTCAGCTGACAATTCGGATAAGTCAACTACCTATCCGGAAAAGCACCAGACGGCCGTTTCGCCCTATTGGGGCTCGTCAGTGGTGCGCATCCTTCGGTCCCCTAGTGAGGATCGAACCCATGACGGCTAGTGGCTTGTGCCAACTAGCCCGCTGCTTATGCAACTGAGCCATGGAGGACGGTAGCCGACCACCACCAATTGTTAGTTAACTGCGATATAGCCCGACCCATCCCCCACTGTCACGCAGGCACCTGCCATGCAGATGACAGCGGTTGGCCTTCCGGCGTCAGGACCTCCCGTTTACGGCAGCTATGAATCGACATAGCATTTATGGAATCCGTAAGGGCGAATTTATATTACTTATGAGTAGAAGGATTTTAGCGAGTATTTTTGTTCGTCGCAGTCAGCTGACAATTCGGATAAGTCAACTACCTATCCGGAAAAGCACCAGACGGCCGTTTCGCCCTATTGGGGCTCGTCAGTGGTGCGCATCCTTCGGTCCCCTAGTGAGGATCGAACCCATGACGGCTAGTGGCTTGTGCCAACTAGCCCGCTGCTTATGCAACTGAGCCATGGAGGACGGTAGCCGACCACCACCAATTGTTAGTTAACTGCGATATAGCCCGACCCATCCCCCACTGTCACGCAGGCACCTGCCATGCAGATGACAGCGGTTGGCCTTCCGGCGTCAGGACCTCCCGTTTACGGCAGCTATGAATCGACATAGCATTTATGGAATCCGTAAGGGCGAATTTATATTACTTATGAGTAGAAGGATTTTAGCGAGTATTTTTGTTCGTCGCAGTCAGCTGACAATTCGGATAAGTCAACTACCTATCCGGAAAAGCACCAGACGGCCGTTTCGCCCTATTGGGGCTCGTCAGTGGTGCGCATCCTTCGGTCCCCTAGTGAGGATCGAACCCATGACGGCTAGTGGCTTGTGCCAACTAGCCCGCTGCTTATGCAACTGAGCCATGGAGGACGGTAGCCGACCACCACCAATTGTTAGTTAACTGCGATATAGCCCGACCCATCCCCCACTGTCACGCAGGCACCTGCCATGCAGATGACAGCGGTTGGCCTTCCGGCGTCAGGACCTCCCGTTTACGGCAGCTATGAATCGACATAGCATTTATGGAATCCGTAAGGGCGAATTTATATTACTTATGAGTAGAAGGATTTTAGCGAGTATTTTTGTTCGTCGCAGTCAGCTGACAATTCGGATAAGTCAACTACCTATCCGGAAAAGCACCAGACGGCCGTTTCGCCCTATTGGGGCTCGTCAGTGGTGCGCATCCTTCGGTCCCCTAGTGAGGATCGAACCCATGACGGCTAGTGGCTTGTGCCAACTAGCCCGCTGCTTATGCAACTGAGCCATGGAGGACGGTAGCCGACCACCACCAATTGTTAGTTAACTGCGATATAGCCCGACCCATCCCCCACTGTCACGCAGGCACCTGCCATGCAGATGACAGCGGTTGGCCTTCCGGCGTCAGGACCTCCCGTTTACGGCAGCTATGAATCGACATAGCATTTATGGAATCCGTAAGGGCGAATTTATATTACTTATGAGTAGAAGGATTTTAGCGAGTATTTTTGTTCGTCGCAGTCAGCTGACAATTCGGATAAGTCAACTACCTATCCGGAAAAGCACCAGACGGCCGTTTCGCCCTATTGGGGCTCGTCAGTGGTGCGCATCCTTCGGTCCCCTAGTGAGGATCGAACCCATGACGGCTAGTGGCTTGTGCCAACTAGCCCGCTGCTTATGCAACTGAGCCATGGAGGACGGTAGCCGACCACCACCAATTGTTAGTTAACTGCGATATAGCCCGACCCATCCCCCACTGTCACGCAGGCACCTGCCATGCAGATGACAGCGGTTGGCCTTCCGGCGTCAGGACCTCCCGTTTACGGCAGCTATGAATCGACATAGCATTTATGGAATCCGTAAGGGCGAATTTATATTACTTATGAGTAGAAGGATTTTAGCGAGTATTTTTGTTCGTCGCAGTCAGCTGACAATTCGGATAAGTCAACTACCTATCCGGAAAAGCACCAGACGGCCGTTTCGCCCTATTGGGGCTCGTCAGTGGTGCGCATCCTTCGGTCCCCTAGTGAGGATCGAACCCATGACTGCTAGTGGCTTGTGCCAACTAGCCCGCTGCTTATGCAACTGAGCCATGGAGGACGGTAGCCGACCACCACCAATTGTTAGTTAACTGCGATATAGCCCGACCCATCCCCCACTGTCACGCAGGCACCTGCCATGCAGATGACAGCGGTTGGCCTTCCGGCGTCAGGACCTCCCGTTTACGGCAGCTATGAATCGACATAGCATTTATGGAATCCGTAAGGGCGAATTTATATTACTTATGAGTAGAAGGATTTTAGCGAGTATTTTTGTTCGTCGCAGTCAGCTGACAATTCGGATAAGTCAACTACCTATCCGGAAAAGCACCAGACGGCCGTTTCGCCCTATTGGGGCTCGTCAGTGGTGCGCATCCTTCGGTCCCCTAGTGAGGATCGAACCCATGACGGCTAGTGGCTTGTGCCAACTAGCCCGCTGCTTATGCAACTGAGCCATGGAGGACGGTAGCCGACCACCACCAATTGTTAGTTAACTGCGATATAGCCCGACCCATCCCCCACTGTCACGCAGGCACCTGCCATGCAGATGACAGCGGTTGGCCTTCCGGCGTCAGGACCTCCCGTTTACGGCAGCTATGAATCGACATAGCATTTATGGAATCCGTAAGGGCGAATTTATATTACTTATGAGTAGAAGGATTTTAGCGAGTATTTTTGTTCGTCGCAGTCAGCTGACAATTCGGATAAGTCAACTACCTATCCGGAAAAGCACCAGACGGCCGTTTCGCCCTATTGGGGCTCGTCAGTGGTGCGCATCCTTCGGTCCCCTAGTGAGGATCGAACCCATGACGGCTAGTGGCTTGTGCCAACTAGCCCGCTGCTTATGCAACTGAGCCATGGAGGACGGTAGCCGACCACCACCAATTGTTAGTTAACTGCGATATAGCCCGACCCATCCCCCACTGTCACGCAGGCACCTGCCATGCAGATGACAGCCGTTGGCCTTCCGGCGTCAGGACCTCCCGTTTACGGCAGCTATGAATCGACATAGCATTTATGGAATCCGTAAGGGCGAATTTATATTACTTATGAGTAGAAGGATTTTAGCGAGTATTTTTGTTCGTCGCAGTCAGCTGACAATTCGGATAAGTCAACTACCTATCCGGAAAAGCACCAGACGGCCGTTTCGCCCTATTGGGGCTCGTCAGTGGTGCGCATCCTTCGGTCCCCTAGTGAGGATCGAACCCATGACGGCTAGTGGCTTGTGCCAACTAGCCCGCTGCTTATGCAACTGAGCCATGGAGGACGGTAGCCGACCACCACCAATTGTTAGTTAACTGCGATATAGCCCGACCCATCCCCCACTGTCACGCAGGCACCTGCCATGCAGATGACAGCGGTTGGCCTTCCGGCGTCAGGACCTCCCGTTTACGGCAGCTATGAATCGACATAGCATTTATGGAATCCGTAAGGGCGAATTTATATTACTTATGAGTAGAAGGATTTTAGCGAGTATTTTTGTTCGTCGCAGTCAGCTGACAATTCGGATAAGTCAACTACCTATCCGGAAAAGCACCAGACGGCCGTTTCGCCCTATTGGGGCTCGTCAGTGGTGCGCATCCTTCGGTCCCCTAGTGAGGATCGAACCCATGACGGCTAGTGGCTTGTGCCAACTAGCCCGCTGCTTATGCAACTGAGCCATGGAGGACGGCAGACGACCACCACCAATTGTTAGTTAACTGCGATATAGCCCGACCCATCCCCCACTGTCACGCAGGCACCTGCCATGCAGATGACAGCCGTTGGCCTTCCGGCGTCAGGACCTCCCGTTTACGGCAGCTATGAATCGACATAGCATTTATGGAATCCGTAAGGGCGAATTTATATTACTTATGAGTAGAAGGATTTTAGCGAGTATTTTTGTTCGTCGCAGTCAGCTGACAATTCGGATAAGTCAACTACCTATCCGGAAAAGCACCAGACGGCCGTTTCGCCCTATTGGGGCTCGTCAGTGGTGCGCATCCTTCGGTCCCCTAGTGAGGATCGAACCCATGACGGCTAGTGGCTTGTGCCAACTAGCCCGCTGCTTATGCAACTGAGCCATGGAGGACGGTAGCCGACCACCACTAATTGTTAGTTAACTGCGATATAGCCCGACCCATCCCCCACTGTCACGCAGGCACCTGCCATGCAGATGACAGCCGTTGGCCTTCCGGCGTCAGGACCTCCCGTTTACGGCAGCTATGAATCGACATAGCATTTATGGAATCCGTAAGGGCGAATTTATATTACTTATGAGTAGAAGGATTTTAGCGAGTATTTTTGTTCGTCGCAGTCAGCTGACAATTCGGATAAGTCAACTACCTATCCGGAAAAGCACCAGACGGCCGTTTCGCCCTATTGGGGCTCGTCAGTGGTGCGCATCCTTCGGTCCCCTAGTGAGGATCGAACCCATGACGGCTAGTGGCTTGTGCCAACTAGCCCGCTGCTTATGCAACTGAGCCATGGAGGACGGCAGACGACCACCACCAATTGTTAGTTAACTGCGATATAGCCCGACCCATCCCCCACTGTCACGCAGGCACCTGCCATGCAGATGACAGCCGTTGGCCTTCCGGCGTCAGGACCTCCCGTTTACGGCAGCTATGAATCGACATAGCATTTATGGAATCCGTAAGGGCGAATTTATATTACTTATGAGTAGAAGGATTTTAGCGAGTATTTTTGTTCGTCGCAGTCAGCTGACAATTCGGATAAGTCAACTACCTATCCGGAAAAGCACCAGACGGCCGTTTCGCCCTATTGGGGCTCGTCAGTGGTGCGCATCCTTCGGTCCCCTAGTGAGGATCGAACCCATGACGGCTAGTGGCTTGTGCCAACTAGCCCGCTGCTTATGCAACTGAGCCATGGAGGACGGTAGCCGACCACCACCAATTGTTAGTTAACTGCGATATAGCCCGACCCATCCCCCACTGTCACGCAGGCACCTGCCATGCAGATGACAGCGGTTGGCCTTCCGGCGTCAGGACCTCCCGTTTACGGCAGCTATGAATCGACATAGCATTTATGGAATCCGTAAGGGCGAATTTATATTACTTATGAGTAGAAGGATTTTAGCGAGTATTTTTGTTCGTCGCAGTCAGCTGACAATTCGGATAAGTCAACTACCTATCCGGAAAAGCACCAGACGGCCGTTTCGCCCTATTGGGGCTCGTCAGTGGTGCGCATCCTTCGGTCCCCTAGTGAGGATCGAACCCATGACTGCTAGTGGCTTGTGCCAACTAGCCCGCTGCTTATGCAACTGAGCCATGGAGGACGGTAGCCGACCACCACCAATTGTTAGTTAACTGCGATATAGCCCGACCCATCCCCCACTGTCACGCAGGCACCTGCCATGCAGATGACAGCGGTTGGCCTTCCGGCGTCAGGACCTTCCGTTTACGGCAGCTATGAATCGACATAGCATTTATGGAATCCGTAAGGGCGAATTTATATTACTTATAATAGGTATTTGACTTATGCGATTTGTCAGCTGACTGCGACGAACAAAATTACTTGCTAAAATCCTTCTACTCATAAGTAATATAAATTCGCCCGTACGGATTCCACAAATGTTATGTCGATTCATAGCTGCCGTAAACGTGAGGTCCTGACGCCGTAAGGCCAACCGCTGTCATCTGCATGGCAGGTGCCTGCGTGACAGTGGGGGATGGGTCGGGCTATATCGCAGTTAACTAACAATTGGTGGTGGTCGGCTACCGTCCTCCATGGCTCAGTTGCATAAGCAGCGGGCTAGTTGGCACAAGCCACTAGCCGTCATGGGTTCGATCCTCACTAGGGGACCGAAGGATGCGCACCACTGACGAGCCCCAATAGGGCGAAACGGCCGTCTGGTGCTTTTCCGGATAGGTAGTTGACTTATCCGAATTGTCAGCTGACTGCGACGAACAAAATACTCGCTAAAATCCTTCTACTCTTAAGTAATATAAATTCGCCCTTACGGATTCCATAAATGCTATGTCGATTCATAGCTGCCGTAAACGGGAGGTCCTGACGCCGGAAGGCCAACCGCTGTCATCTGCATGGCAGGTGCTTGCGTGAGAGTGGGGGATGGGTCGGGCTATATCGCAGTTAACTAACAATTGGTGGTGGTCAGCTACCGTCCGCCATGGCTCAGTTGCATAAGCAGCGGGCTAGTTGGCACAAGCCACTAGCCGTCATGGGTTCGATCCTCACTAGGGGACCGAAGGATGCGCACCACTGACGAGCCCCAATAGGGCGAAACGGCCGTCTGGTGCTTTTCCGGATAGGTAGTTGACTTATCCGAATTGTCAGCTGACTGCGACGAACAAATATACTCGCTAAAATCCTTCTACTCATAAGTATTTGGTGACTTTAGTAGTTTGCGTGTCACAACCACCACGTCGCAGTGTTATTATACGTACATTTGTGGGTTTTTATATGGAGAACGCTTGCTAGCCGAAACCTTACCACTTTCTAGACACTGCCGCCAAACTATTTGTTGGAAATGGGTATACCCGTACCACCTAGCTGGCACTACGAGTAGGTTTTTCCGGTAAAGTGTACTGGTTATGTTCGTTGACTCTTGGACGGGCATTTTATTACCTTTTTGAGCATTTGCACCATTTCTTATTTGGACGGTTTAACTTACTCCAGGGCTAGACTATAAGGGCTGGCCGAAACGGGCGGACCTTTAGTGCAACTATAATGCACGACCCTTATGGTCATGGTAGCTGAGTCATTCTGACTGCGAACGAGCTTAGGCTGCTGGTTTGATAGGTCTATGAAATAATGTGAATCTTTAGGATAGACACGAATGGGAGTGACTGTGGCCACATTGACGCCGGTCCCGATAACAATGAACGGGGACCAAGCGCCCAAAACCTTCAGCCTATTAACATTGACGCTAAACTCGAAGTGCTGAAGAAAGTCTATGACCCCGATAGCGAAGGGTATGACTGCTGCTATAAAAGCCCAGCGGAAGGTTCGCCGGTGGATTAGTTTAAGCCTTGGTAGCTGTTTGCCGAATTTCGCGACCAAAGTGCAATTGGCGGTACGTAGCCTTGACAGCGAGGGTGGAGCGACCTTATCTAATCTATGGGGTATAACGCTAATTTCGGCATCAGTGTCGATTAGGAACACGGTACCGGAACTTAACAACTTAAAACAGTGAAGGCGACTTTGGCTATTGCCGATCGCTTCTGTTGCAATTCCGATTTGGCTGAGAAGTTTCCCTGCTTCTCGGTGAGGTTGCAAAGCTTGACACAGGAGCGGCCATACCTTGGCATTGGTGGTACCAAGAGTAAGCTATCCTGTTACTGAACGTGGAGCCTCTTGAAGGTAATTTTGCTAGGCTGTAAAGTCATCGGCTGTTAGCGAGTTTTTGGGTTGGTGACTAAGCGTTGCTGACTATATTGCCCTACGCTAAGACAGCTGAAAATCGTGCCAAGCTGCACGGGACAGATTAACACTGGCTGTCCGTCACTTCAGGCTTTGCTTCGCGCCCTCGAAGTGCAATGTGTTCCTCAAAGCTTTGGCTAGAACGTCTATTCCTTTGACCCTTGTTGGGAAGCAGCTAGAAGTGTTGCAAAGCTTCAACCAACTTGGAAGTTTTGTAAGCACAAGTGGGGTCGAATTTGAGATAACCAGCCGGTGGCAAACGCTAGAGGCGCTTTTTTAACTTTCGCGACTTTTGGCGCCGGAGAGACTATATTCTCGCCCTGAAAGTTAGAGTGTACAATGCAGCGGTACCGCTGACCCTACTGTACGGTTGTGAAAGCTGGCCCCTTAGAACAGCGGACACAAAGAGGCTAGTTACGTTCGACCACCGGTACCTTCGCATTTTGGCTCACCTCTAGTGGGAACACCGTGTGAGCAATGAGCGTGTTGGACTCTTTGTTTACGGCACTGGAAAAGGAACTGAACAGCTCCGCACCGTCATTTCAAGCACCAGGCTCCAAGAGCTGGGTCTGGTGTTACGTACGCCAGCCCACCGACTCCCGCGACGTGTGTTGTCTGTGCGCTGGTGGTACGGATGGAAGAAGTGGGGTGGCCAAGCGATGCCGGAGTCGAGAACCATAAAGGCTCTCACTTCGGAGCTGGACACATTTGGAGCTTCGCAGCTCCCAGGATGGGGTCTGAAGACGATGAACATGTTTGGCTGGATACACTTGGTGATATGGCTAGGAGCCGCCGTCAATGGCTTTCGTGCCATGAGTTGCTTTCTCCGTCCCATCCCTTTTCGTCTTTCACGCTAAACACGAGCGCACTACTCAGCCTTGTATAATTTTGCATAGCAAATTTCTGCTGCGTATTAACTGGCTGGTAGCTTACCGGAACAATGCCAAGCTGTAACCGGTAACGCAGCTGGTTTGAACCTCTCGCATGTTCTCATCCTGTTCTCCTCTATATTGGGTCACAATGGCTGATCTGCTTTCAAGCGCCGGGTACCGTGTATACCGATGATGATGACGATGATACTGTCGCACCTTGTGTTTGTAGATCTTTTAGAGTTGACTGTACGACAGTAAGCGCAGTGCTCTGGGCCACGGCGGCGTTGGCATTGCTGACACCGAGTGGTGACTGTTACCTTTCTTTGACTTGATCTGCTAAAGCAGCTTGTTCTGGGTGTGAAACGGTGCTTACGGTGGATAGAAGCGCTCGCGTATTCTCTGGTAGCAGCTGTAGTCCTATATCAGTGGGCATACCCGCTGTAAATGTCTGAGGAACCAAGCAGTTATTGCACCTTTCGTAGCATTGTTTTAGGCAATGTGTCGCCAAACTGCAGCTCCTTGAAATGCTGCTGCAGCTGCAACTTTACAGAGTGTATGCTACGCTTAAGTGGGGCCTGTTTGCGGGCCACAGAGCGGCTTTCGGTCTGAGAATTGATGACCTCTCGTACCTGTGCTGATAAATCCTTGATGAGATACAACATGAAGTTGTTCTAACGAGCGTTGTTGGTAGGGATTTAGTGGTTATAAAACTGCATCTAGATGAGCAAATCTCAAGAGGAGATTCCGGTCCCAAACTTCTTAGACGGTGAGGTATACAACACTAACAGTAGATCCTACCTTAATTTGTACAGTATTCAACCTAAAATTATTGGGACCCAAAAAATGCTATGGTATATAAAAATCAAACCGGAAATTGCGAAAAATAAGTAAAGTTAGCTCACAGGCGAAACGCTCTAAATATCCTGCTTTGAAGTACTTCCACTCTCAAAAACAGCGTCGAACATCGCTAGCTAGTGGAACGAAAATTACACAGCACCTAAGGAGAATGCGCTTTGTAACTGAAACCTTGCCATTTTGTTAGGTGCTCATTCCAGTTGCAACGCGCATTTGCCATGTGCGCTATGCGAGGTATTGCGGGGTCATTTCTTAAGGCTATACTAACCGCGAACCAATAGGGTAAAATTTAAAGTTACTCCGCCACTCGATCTGTCTTCTGGAATCTCCATCCGGGCACCTCCAAAAGTTTCAGATGAGGCCTTGTGAAGCGGGTGACTAGTCTTGGCCAGTATGTTAGATGCCATTTTCTTACAAGCGTCGTTGTGCAAAGAAAGAAGTGTGTTGTCAAACAATGCAACGAAACGGCGCTACGTCCGGATGAATGTCGAAAAGACCTATCAGTTAAAACAGAAGGCCGGAGAAATCACAGGGATCTGTACGTCTAGCAGGGAGGAACACTGGCAATGATCAATCGAAGGCTTAACTCTCGCCGGACAGAGGAGGCTCTGAGCCAACACACGTAGGACCATAACCATCGGACTTTATGTATTTTCAGTTACATGTACAGTCCAAGATAGTTCATGGTTCAGTACCACACCTAGGTAGTTAAGTGATTTGGCAGACTGTACTTCCTCGCCTTCAACAAATTTCACAGGACACTGTGCAGGGAGTTGCACGCACCTAGATCATTTGTGCAGTAGAAAAGAATATCATGGCACTTTGCTGCACTAGGAGATAAATGGGTTGCACAAACTAAATATTGTGGTCGTTCAGATGGTCTTGCGGCCTGCGCGAGGAAGCTGAGGTTAGATGGTTGAGGTTCAGGGCAACATCGCCAGCATATTTTAGGGAGGATGCTTCTGTTGGGGCTGTTGTGAGCTGAGGTAATTCGAAAAGGGTAACTGCGACTGTAAAGCTCCTTGAAGAACTCAGGAGTTGTTGGTTTTTTGGGAGGAGCATCTGCCACCATGTCAGGTAATCTGGGTACGTCCAGCAAAATAAGCACTTTTCAAATAGGCAATAGATGGATGCTTTCCTTGAATAAGAAGACATTTTAGCGGCAGTTCGCATAGTACACAGCCGAATGTATTGTACTGTATATGTACTATATAGTTAGAAACCACAGACGAGTTGGTTTATTTGCGTTGGCAAATGACGTCAGCATATAACTCAGGCGGCAGGACAGCGCGCCTAGCATAGACCTCGAACAAAGACAAGCGAATTGAAGGAACTCACAGGAACGAGTTTGGGACTGGTTTCCTCAAGCATCTTCAAGGTAACGGACGTGAAGGCAAAATGTCGATAAGTGTTCTATCCTATTTTTGCACCGGGACGTTAATAACACACCTCCAGCAATCAGCGAGCTTGTTGTTGCAGACATTTTTTTGTATACAGATAGGTGCTTCTATGCCATATATTCATCATTTCCTTCAGTACGTTTAGAGATAACGTATCTGGACCACTTGATTTACCGGAAAGTTAACAGTCCCTCTAGCATTCGAGAAATACTGCAAACATTGTGACAATTTTGTCCTGTTCGTGTACAAAGAGTAAGCAGACTTCTCACAAAGTTATTTAATTACTTACGGTGATACTTTCGCTTCAAAACCGGTTTTTACGGTTGGCTGCGGTTAAAGCCATTTCAGTTTGGCGCTCGATAACATTCTTAAGCAGATGTATTTGATATGTTCTACACTTAAGGTTTCGAGCTAAATACGTCGGTTTGCCATCCGTTTGTTGAAAGTATTAAGTTTTCAATTTTTTCCTAAATTTTCTTTTACCGGAAAACATTACAACTCTCATTTTTTCGACATTTTTGATGTCATAGATTTGCTTCGCTGTTCATGAGCCCACCGTTCATCGGGACCCCTACTATTCCGAAGTGGCCAATGGAGCTGAAATGAATATCGTTGAATGGCATTTTTTGCGGCGTTGGTGTGGGATGATTAGAAGGCGCACATCCGGACGATGGTGGAGCGGAACGCGGACAAAAATATTGAGAAGCATGTGGTTTGACTGTGGAATCAATCTACTATATCACGGAACGCGTAAAAGCCAGTTCATTACTTTTAGGTAGCCAAAGCAAACACCTACTGAATCATTACGTGCCACAAATTCCATTTCCGCTGTCCTGGTGCAGTGCTCATGATCAAGGAGTACATAAACGTAAATACATTATTTCTCTTGCAAGAGCAGGTGGTTACTGTACCTTAAGACCTGACCACTAGAGAGTACAGCTTCTAGCCAAGTCTATAAGTATACCTTTATTTACTTACTCAGTTGTTTTAGTAGATTATTCACAACTGCACTGTCTTTGGGTGGCAGTACGTTTACGGAACCCAGAAGCTGGGAACCGGAGTGGACTGGGGTTATATTAGCATCGCAGCAACGGAACACCTTGTTCAATTTCTCTTCATTCACACTGAAGCAAAGCACATGTCAAGCAAAACCACTAAGCTGTTTCGGCATCCCCGCACATTACGCCATAACTGCCCTTCCCAAAAATAGCTTGGATATACACTAGGTTAAGCCTTGGTATCCGTTTTTGATACAAACCGTGTGAGATCTTACTGATGTGCTGTCTTATACTTTAAATACTTTCTCTTTAGCAGAAAAGTTAACACAAGAGTGCCGAACGAGTTAATTCCGGAAATTTTCTACATATTTTCAAGCGCGTACTGCGGACATGAGAATTTATAGCGTCAGGAAAGCAGCGCGGTTGAAATGGCAAATTGACCAACCTGTACCCACCTACATTCATGTCACTTTGTCACCTGTTCCCTGCCTGTTACAACGGCATTGCTAGGGTCACACATGCGTTTTTCTGCACCCACAGAGTTGGGCCGAGTTGTTTGACAGCCACGGTCTCACCACATTGGAAAGTTAGGGGTTCATTGATGGATAGTGAACACGGAACGCCCCCACTATGTCTACCCAGTGGTTTCAGCCAACAGTTGGCGGGCGATTGATGAATCTACTTTTTTGTATGGAACTTCATTTCGCTTCCTTGGCTGCTCATCCGATGTGGTGGACGTGGCCATCTACCAAACGGGTTTACTCACCCACGCCGGTATGTGCTCCGTGACCATCACCCGCAGTTGTCGTTCTGTCATGCTCAAGTATTCAGCCTTGCAAACACATGTAAATTGGTAGAGGATTTGTGAACGGCTGCACAGCGATAGCGGGAGGGTAACCGATGGAGTAGGATACCATTTACTGTGTACGCGAGTACTGGTTCCGCCGCACGGCATCCGCGCGCCACTGCGGATTTCTGTCGGCGTTGAAATACCTGGCATGTACCGTCGCCCTAATATGGCAATTGCAGGTTTACCCTCATCCTCGGTACCGTGGACATACATATTTTCTCCTTCTCAACACCAAACTGAGCGATAAAAGACGTTGGGTACCCATTCGCTTAGAGGGTGCTGGTTAGCAGCGGCACCTCCTGTTTCAACGTGTCACCAGTGCCTATTTTTCTAGTTCTTTTGAACAGCCATCACCAGACCTTGTTTGTACCTCTTGGGGAAAACGCTGTAGTAGTTCAAGTACTGTATCTTCCACGTTGGCTTGCGGTAAACTGAGCTGCGTAGTGAACCATCATATCTACGCTCTATCAGGACGTCCAGGAACGGCAGCGTACCATGCCCCTCACACTCCGTTTTCGCTCTAATGTTTCGGTGCAAGCCATTCAACGTGGCAACCAGTTTTGGTAAATGATACTCGCTATTGCAGATTAACAAAACGTCGTTCACATATCTACAGAAGGACAATGTTTCCTCGAGCTCGTCCCTGACTTGATGCACGAGATGGACGGCGAAAACGACTGCTAATGCCGGTCCCCGTGGACTGCCAATTGCAACGCGATCCAATTGGCGATAGCCTTGGGCTTGAAAATAGTGCTTCACCTTTGATGTGCATAACAGAAGACGTCTTTCTAATGCTGAGACTAGTATGCTTAGTTCTAGTTGGTTCTCGACCACCTGATTACAGATAATCTGAATCGTCACTTTTAGTTGCACGTTGGTACATGCATGGGGATTTGTTATCAATGCAAGGCATAAATGTTCCTGGCATTCCGATACCGTCCAGCAGTTCCACTAACTCAAACCTAACCCCTAGTCTATATTTAAACACTGATCGCTTTACTGGCTCTAACAGTGCTGCTAGCCGCTTAGCTAGCTTGGGTTGTGGGGAATCGCTCGGGAACAGCATCTGCCTCAGAGGGACGTCCTTCGTCTGCAAAGTTGGCAACCCATACAGATGCGGTGTCTGCATACCCATGGGTCTTAAGGATATTGCGGTCGCAGACTTTATGGAATTTCCTTTTAACAACGTTAGCAGTTCGACATTGATTCTTTCTTCCAACTCCATTAGGTTGTTAGGCGAGCCGCCTGGTTCGGGTTTAGTACGGTCGCTCAGTAATATCCTCAGCTTTTCCACATAGGCCGAGTTGGCTTACACTACAACACCCGAAAGTTTGTCTCGGTGAAGGACAACCATCTTTCCCTCTGATCTGAGTTGTTTTAAGCCCTATAAATATTTAGCTTCGAGAAGAGAACTTTGCTCAAAGTTGAAGATTGGATACTGGTGTTCAAGGTCCACGAGTTTTACCTTAAGCCACGGTTCGTTTTCTTTGGAGGTTGACGTAAGTCCGACAAGTTGTTTGTAACACACCTCTAGTTGAGCTTGGGTTTTTATGCTGTTGTCTGTCCAGGTGGAACACAAAATTTCAGCCCATATGCCAGAGCCTCTAGTTGTAGGGAAACAATAGCACAGAGGAGATGTTGGCAACCTACTTTGATGGTTCAAGCGGTAGGCTATTAAATAAATAAATAAATAGTTTATTCTCAGTTTCATAGAGACACACCAACTCAGGCATGAGCAAGGTTTAAAAACAGATGTGTATAACGACGATACATCGGGTTCAATCGTGTGTAGTTGAAACGGTGTGGGAAAGAGTTGATACGTGAGCCTTGTCGACTTGCCAGTATGTAGTTGTGGGCAGTGACTTTATCCAGCGGCGAGTCACATCCGCCAAGTTGCAGTGTTGTTAAGCAGACATTTGTGGCTTTTTATTGGGAAAACGCTTGCCAGGCGAAAAGCCACCACGTCCTGTAACACTGCCGTAAAGCATTTTGAACGTTTATGCTGAACTGGCAAAGCCGCTTGACGACTGGTTTTACCTTCGGTTTTTCGCAGAGTAACGACTTCTAACTTTCTCTGTTAGTTGGGCAGGTATTTTGATCGGGGTCACCATGATTTTTGAGGTCGGTGGAGGAGAGGAACATCGCGATTATTCTTCTTGTTGTATGTACAGGTGAGCAAAAGTTCAACTTTTCCGCTGTCCAGATTTTTCGGATGTATAATGTATGGGAGTATGAGGACATGTCCATTTCTCCATACTGGACAAGGGTTATGGTGATTGTAGGTTGGTCCTTTCGGAGTTCTACCATGCTCCATGTAAGTCCTTGTGGGTTGTTACGTCCTTCTTGGGCCAAAACTGTTCCCCAGTCTAATCCCAGATCTCCAAGAAGTCCCGGACCTCAGAGAAAAAGGAAAGTGAGGGACAACCGAGGGAGGACCGTAAGAACAGGCATGGAGTTGAACATTGTTAATGTCTTGTGTTACAACATTTGGGCTTGAGACAAAAGCATGTACACTGTGCAACAATAATTATGCTGAAAATGTCTTTCGAATATCCTATAGAATCATTAGCCGTATGGGTGGATTGCTAACGCCTGCGTAGAGACAAGAGCGTTGTACCAGTAAGTCAAGTACGAAGTATCCGTTTAGTATGAGCCAATAATTGCGTGGGGATAAAGCAGAGAGAATTAGAATATTAGCAGCGATTGTCAGGTACATGAACAGCACGTAGTTAACGTAATCCGAGAGGGTGGGCATAATAAGCGAAAATACATAAGTTGCCGCGAGAGAGTCTTAAGATCAATTGGTGGTAGGGCAGCGGAAGGATTGGATGCAGATATTCTAAAGAAATAAAGGTTATTGAGATACGGAGTGGCTCCTAACAAGCACTGGATCATCGCATATGCATGGGGCCAATGGCCACTAGTTACTTCTGAACAGTGATGCCGAATTTACGACGACCGACAGATGGTGGCGCTAAGAGAGACTCAGCGGCTAGATGTAGCCCTTCCAATCAGACGCTTGGTCACTAGTGTATGCCTGTAGGGTCGCTGAGTGTATCAACAGGCCAGTAAAGGTAAGTGATAGGTCAGCAGACCAGCTGAGCTGTGACGCAAACAATCCGAGAGAATGAACATTGTAAGAAGGGAGCGAGCTCCGGATATCCGCAAAGTTAAATGGAAGCCATGGCGACTAGCTGCTGCTAAGCAGAGATAGTGGCTCTAGAAAAAAGTGTATCAGTGGCTGGTGTAGCCATATCATTAAGACGTTTGACTACCATTGGATACCTACATGTTCGATAGAGCAATCAACATGCGGCGAAGGATAGAGAGACAGACGGCAGAAGAAAATGAAGGTTGGAGAGTCAGAGAGTGGCTCCTTGCGAGCTACATGGAGCCAACAATGAACAGCTGCTGTCAAGAGGAGTTGATGCGAGTAGGACGAACTACACATAACAGCGCGCTAGGAGAGAGGAGTGACCAGCAATAGAGTTCGGATTAAGCCTTCAGTTACTAGTGGATCCTACGGTAACGCATAATAGGTCAACAAACCAGCTGAGCTGTGACGCAAACAATCCAAGAGAATGAACTTTGTAAAAAATGGAGCGACTCCTACCGAGCTCCGGATATCCGCAAAGTTAAATGGAAGCTATGGCGACTAGCTGTTGCTAAGCAGAGATAGTGGCTCTAGAAAAGAATGTATCAGTGGCTGGTGTAACCATGTCATTAAGACGTTTGACCACTACTGGATACCTACAGTTTCGATGAAGAAGTCAACATGCGAGCGAAGATTAGAGAGACAGACTATAGCGGAAAATGAAGGCTGGAAAGTCAACGAGTGGCTCCTCGCAAGCTACCTGGAGCCAACAATGACTAGCTATTGCCAAAAAGAGTTGACGCGAGTAAGCTGAACGACGGATTACGGCGTGCTAGGAGAGAGATGAGGAGTCGGGAAGAGGATAGTGTGGGAAGGTAAGAAGAGGCCAGTATAAGTGGTCTGGTCCAGTTTCAGAAACTCTTCTTCAGGACAGTTGATATTCAGTAGTTTTGAAACTTGTGTGACAGAGAGGTATTTGCTAATAGAGAAGCGGAACTGTTTTATATTCATAGATGCCCTTATTGTGAGAGGTAACCTATTCCATACGTGTGCCTATCTGTGGAGGTAGAAGTTGGAGCGAATGTTGCTGCGCGTTCTTGGTAGGATAATGAAGTGGGGTCTATCACGTAGGGGGTACGAGGTAATATATGAGTCTGAGATAGGGGTTAGTTGGTTCCCACTGATATTGTTAATGAGCGAGTATAGGAAAGCGAGGTTGGTTTTCAATCGGCGCAGCCATAACGGGTCGAGCTTAAGTGTATTGCACCGATCACGGTAGCATAGACTTGAGTGCCCCAGGAGGCGTTTTGTGAAGGTACGCTGAACCTTTTCGAGGGCTATTCGGTCGCATTTTCTAAGGTTGGTGAATACTATAGAGCAGTATTCTAGCAGAGGCCGGGCACATGTTTTGTAGAGCACAGTTTTAGATTCCTGTATTGTCATGGTTTTGAGGATGTATCCGATGAGAGAGCGTGCTTTAGCTGCGGAATAAACTACTTGTTCCGCGAAGTTCAGCGAACAGGAGTAGTGCACGCCTAAGTCACGTACTGTTAGGCAGTTCCCTAATGGCGTGCCTTGCAGCATTAAGGTATTGGGAGGCATGGTGCATCGGTACGTAAGGACAATGCATTTTGATGGTGTGAATGCCAACTTCCATATGTTGCACCATGCAGTTAGCGCTCTTAAGTCGTATTGTATATGGGAGATGGCGGTGTGGAAGTTTGACGGAGGAAATGGGAAGACAATTTTGATGTCGTCCGATAATAGGTAGGGTGTCCCATGTTTGAAAACCTGGAACACGTCATTGATATAGAGCAGGAAAAGTTGAGGGCCTAAAACGCTACCTTGAATTACGCCACTTTTGACTGGTTTGGGAAGTGACATAAATTCCCAACCATTACTGACTGTGAGCGAGCTGCAAGATATGACGAGAACCAAGTGTGCAGTTTGCCGGTGATACCGTATGCTTCCAGCTTCATCAAGAGTTCTGTATGTGGTACTCTGTCAAGGGCTTTCATCATGTCCAGGAAGATGATGGCTAGTGATTGCTTGTTGTCAATCAGTTGAGTTACATGATTGAGGAAATCAAATTGGCAGGTCTGACAGGATTTAGACGGCAGAAATACATGTTGTTGTTGATTGATGAGGTTGAGAGTAAGCAGGAAGGTGAGCATGGTTTCTGTAACTATTCGTTCCATTATTCTTGAAGCTATAGGCGTGTGGCTGATAGGGCGATAGTTTTCCATGTTCTGCTGACTGGCTTTTTGTGTTTGGGGATGACGATGGCATGTTTCCATGTGGTTGGATAAATCCCGTTAGTCATGGAAAGCGTGAATAGGTTGAGAAGTAGGGCTGGAATGTTCTTTCCACCGAGTATCAGCAACGCAGAGGGAAGACCATCGGGACCAGGATGTGATGAGCATTTGACTGAGCTGATTACTGGGATGATAGAACGCATGTCAAACTTAATAGTGTCGAGCGAGTCATTGGTGCGCCTAGATGGCAAAGCAGGCGCGGTTCCATTAGCGTCAGTGAAAGAATTGCAGAAGTATCCATTGAGGGTCTCACATATATTTGATGGATCGCTAATAATGGATATGTCAGAAAGCCTGAGTGAGGCAACAGGCGTAGATTTTTGATTGCTTCTTTGTCGGAGTAGTTGCCCGAGTGACTCGGTTTTATGGCTAGATTTGAGGGCGGCATCTTCTTCAGCAATCTTGGCTGATTCCTGCGCAGTTTGCCAGTTGGTTAGAATTTCATTCATGCGAACAAGGATGTAAAATTCCTTAGTTCTGGAGTATCGCTGTCGCATTTTTTGATCTTCCTATGTACACCGTATGCCTTTGTTGATTTCGCTGTCATCTTTAAGCGGCTTCTGCAGGTGAGTAGGGCGAGCACATCTAGGCAGCTGAAGAGATTTAGATATAGGACGTGTGCGGCTGCGTCCACATCGGTAGCTAAAAAGAAGTTGTCTCAGTTCGCAAATCGCACTAATATCTCAAAGCTGTCCCAGTTAATGTGGTTGAACATTCGAAACTGTTTGACAGAAGAAGAAGTGGCGCAGCGCGGAGTAGAAAGTGTAAATATGCGTTTGACCACCTTGCGGTGGCAGTCATTTATATTATCTAATATACCAGCAACTGCATCAGAGACACCTTGCGCAAAGATTAAGTCTAGGGTGTTAGAAAGCCTGGTGTGATCGTGAACTTGTTGGGTCCCGTTATTTGCGTGGACGGTGTGAACGAAACTTCTGTATCTGAGTGGGGCGACCTGGACGTTCCAGGGGATAAGTGGCATATTGAAATCGCCATCCACTATCCAGTTTATGAATCAGTGACTCAGAAAAGAAACTTTTAGTCCAAGTCCTCTTTTTCTCACCTACCAAATTCTGACCTAAGTTAATAAACTTGATGTAACGTACCAAAGTTAATTTGGCGATTGCTGATCGTTTAGCCAAACAAATCTAGCGTATTGTTTAAGCTTTTCTTAGTCTCCTCGAGAAAGCACTTGGTCATTCGTCTTAAACTTCTAGGGTTGGTTCGTTGTTGCTGCGCTCCAAGACTCTTGTAGTTAGCGGCGGGGAAACAGTGTACACTTAAACATTGTTCCAGGAATTCCTTTAGCACGGACAGTATGGCAATCTTACATTTCACCTTTTTTGCCAATGTTTCCTCGGGAACTAATTGCTTTCGTTTTACGTCGACACCGACGCTTCAGCTGAGGAAAGGAGAACCTGTCAGTGCGGACGTATAGAAGCGCCCTAGGATAGCAGAAGTCAAAACAGAAATTCAAATGCCTGGGCAACTTTTCGCAATGTTTGCTTACGTCAAGGTCCACACATAAACTAACTTATATCCAATCATTCTACCAAGTTCGTCGATATTTATTGTTCCCACCTAAACCTTTGACCTCCGTGACGAGTGTGGTTCTGTTGGCTTATGTTGCTATAGATGACGGAAGTTTTACTTGTTGTACGGTCGGTACTGTTAATCGAAGTTCGCCCAAATACAGAGAACCAATTTGGCTGGCTAGCCGAACAACCTCCTCGTGGTGCCAGCTGGGTGGTTCGGGTTTGACCCGTTCCAGCAAATAGTTCGGCGGCAGTGTTCCAGGACGTGGTGGGTTTCGCTTGGCAAGCGTTCTCCCTATAAAAAGCCACAAATGTCTGCTTAACAACACTGTGACGTGGCGGTCGTGACTCGCCACAAAATAAAGTCACTGCCCCGTGGGTATCCGAATAATCCTTTCCAACGCACGGACATCCATTTTCTACTCGAGCATTGCCGACGATATAAGAGTCAAAGTTGGAGCAGCACAGTTACAAACAGGAACCTCACAGTGACACACCCACACACACACAGTTACATAGTTACATACCCCCTACATAAACATACATTGGTACGGCAAACATAATGTATTCTTACACATTCAAACCACGCATTTTTGTCATAATGATCATGCCTGTAAAGGCGTGCCTCGCCTTGTCGAGAATAAAAAATTTATTTATTTATTTAACATCAGGTCCACAAGAGCGTCTAATATGACTAGTAACTTCGCCACGTTCCTTTATCTCAGAGTGGTAAGCAAATTAGTATCAACCCTAGTGAACATTCAGTCGAAGATACTTATAGAGCGGTCTACGGGTTTCAAGGCGGCTGAGCCAAATTCAGCCAACTTTCTCTTGCTTCAACTTTGCGGCAGCTGGGAAATTGCAGCCAATGGTAGTGAGCGATAGAAAAGCACTTCGGCTTGCATTGTAGTACAAAGCAAGTACTAAATTGCGAAATAAAACTAAAGCTGCGTTTCGATGTAATACACCCTAATTTCTTAGCGTGCGTGCATCGGCGGTCAACCCGACGACAAATGAATTGTCCAACCGATAGTATAGCTGTGTCCACTTCTTCATGGAGTACGGTTTCATGGAACATACTGATGCCTAGCTGCGAATATGCGTTTAAAAGGCTGTACACAATAGCCCATCTAATTGTCCAACTGGCGAACGGCTGTTGGCGCTAAGTAATGCAAGGACGCCCAGATCCCCGATCGATCTCTTTCGGAGTGTGGCTTTCCATTAAACACCTCGTTTTCATGCAGCAGTGTTACTGCTGTTAACAATGCCTTATTAAATTGGATTTTCGTAAACAGGCCGTTAAAAATAGAAGCGCGCTTGCATAGCATCATGGCGATTTTACAATACCGCCCGCGTAGTATAACATCGCAACGAGGCGATTCCAAAAAGCAAGGATATTTACCAAGTAAAACTAACAAGTACGGGGTGTGTTGCGTAATTCCGCAGACGGGGGTGGAAGAATGGAGTGAAATTTAGCTGAATTACTTTCCGCTGTGCCAAGCGTTGCTGGCGGATCCAGTAGCCTAGTTTTCAGAGCATCCGCCATGAACTAGCAAGCTATGATTTCCACCCCAGCTCAGAATATTTCCACCCGACGAGGCTAAACCAAGCCGAAACCGCGGTCGTGGTGTACCAGGGTTCGGAGGAGCAACACCACATATATCCATTCGGGACACGGTCCTCGAGAAGAAATGACAGGTTTACCTCAAAGTGAGCTGAGGCCTCAATCGGGGTTGCAAGTCGCAACCCAACCGCACAGCGCGCTCCCTTAATTCAGCTTAATTACTTTCCGCTCTGCCAAGTGTTGCTCGCGGATCTCGGTTGCATAGTGCTCAGGGCGTCAGCGAAGAATTGCTAAGCTCCTAGTTCCAACCCAACTCAGTCTACCTCCATCTACCGTGTCTAAACCGAGACAAGACCGCGGTCGCGGTGTGCCAGTGTTGGGAAGAGCAACACCCAAATATGTCCATTCGGGATACGGCCCTCTAGATAGGAATGACCGAGGTTTACCTCGAAGTAAGCCGAGCCATCGATTGGGGTTACGTGACCCAAACCAGAAACACCGTGGCTCCATTAATTCAGCTGAATTACTTTCCGCTTTGCCAAGCGTTGTTCGCGGATCTCAGTAGCGTAGTGCCCAGGGTTTTAGCCATGAACTACTAAGCTAGAGTTAGAACCCAGCACAGGGTAGATCCACCTGACGAGTCTGAACCAAGACGAAAGCGCGGTAGTTGTTTGTCAGAGTTTTGAAAAGAAAAACCAAGTATATCCATTCGTGATACGGTCCTCTAGATGGGAATGACCAATGTTGACCTCAACTGAGCCGAGGTCACAATAGAAGCTTCGGGTGGCAACCCAGCCACATAGCGTGCTCCCTTAAATCAGCTGAACTACTTTCCGATGTGCCCAGTGTTGCTCGCGGTGCTCGGTAGCATAGTGTACAGGGCATCAGCCATGGACTAATAAACTCTGCTTTACACCCCAGCTCAGGCTATCTCCACCTGACCAGTCTAAACCAAGACGCAACCGCGGTGGTAGTGTGCCAGTTTTGGGAATCGGAACCCCGAAATATACCTAAAAGAACCTGTCCAAATTTGAATTCTCGCCAGTACATATTCAGCTATAGCTTTTATAAGTCTAATCAATGCTAGATTAACCTGTTTATGCCGTGAGGGGTTGGTCTACAGCGGCAATTTGCAGCAGTTAACAGCTTATTAAAAATGGTATATTTCTGGACTGTTGCTAGGTGTTGTCGTCGCGAGGGATCAGAGCACTGTTTACACAATTTGTTTGCTCTTGCATGTAGTATAAGATCGTAGAGTGTGTATGCGCCTTGTTTGCGAGACCATGCAAGCAGTAGAGCAGTGAATTTTACAATATTTTTGCAGCACTTGACACTGTATAACGCTAGCATTAAGGCCGCCGAACGAATGCTCTGGCCTATTTACGCATAATTTTGTAGAGATTGTATGTGTCCACCGTTCTTTTTATCTGTCTTCATTAGGTGCACTTTTCTTCATGATATTTTAAGTGGCAAATTGGCCATTATCCAATTTTCCACGAATTTTATTCCGTTATTAGGACTGGTTTTAGCGCACTCAGTGGACCCATATCACGGTTGGCACTTAGAAACAAATAGCAATAATAATAAATAATGTGTCAGGCGTAAGCCGTAACAGCGCTTTGCTGCTGCGTGGCCACTATCAGCTGCTCGCGGACTGAGTATGCCGCTTGGACGCCCAATCCTACGCGGCTTCGAACCGGTGACTTTATGGGTGTAAACCAAAATCGCAGACCACTCGGCCACCGGCCGACGTAGGAACAAATAACAGCAGCAGAATCAGAAGGTACAAGAACAGGTTAAACTAACTTCAAGCCAAAGCAAATAGCAATTTAGCGTGTTCCAAGGAGGATACTTATTGAGGCAGCGTACTTATTTATAACAATAAAAGGAAGTAAAATATAGCCAAAACTGGCAATAAATTGTGACCACAAGCGCCAGGATACAAAACTAAGCAACGTTACGGACAAAAGGAAAAACCCTTTTTAAGGCTTATTATTGCGTAAATAGACTAACTATTAGCTACTAGACCAAGTTGTAATCGCTGATTGCAATAAGAGTAAACTCTTTGTGCTCTGTGCAATATTTTGCACTAGGAAGTGAGGGCAGGTAAGCAAGCATACCTGGAATATATAGTAACAGTTTGGCAAATGTGCGATAATATTGCGCGCAAATGCTAGGAAGCCAGGTTGGAGTGTTATATGTACAAGCGGCCTCATGACATCTTTCAATTGGGCCACGGTCAGGAGGTCCCATTATGTCCTTTTCAAAGGATACTGTGCCACAAAAACCTCCATGAATGTCGAAAACATAAACCCCTTAACCGCTACATGGTTGCGAAGCTAATCCCAGGACCGCATGAGCAAAGTCCGTATGGATAAGCCGGGATACCTTAAGGAACATTCCGCCCGTATGAGTTACAAACAGCACATATTGCTTTGATACTTATCACGCTTCATAAATAAACATTGTATGTTGCTAAGCTTCTGCTAGAAGCTGTTCCCGCAAACAAGCAGATCATATTGTATAAAAGTTCCACATTCTTGCATGAGTGAAACAAAAATTACGACTAGTTCATCCTAAATGCGAGAGAGTTCTCTACCAAAGTGTTTCATAATGTTCATATTATAACGTTGGCAGGCATTCCGTTGATATCCGTGCATAAATCAGCAGTGGGTTTACGTGCATTTGCGCGTTATTTCTTGCAATCCGTGTCAAGGCCTAGTTACGGATTCTTCTTTGTAGGGCATGTCAAAGCTCACGCGCCTATATCCTGAATTTATTGCTCCCACATTCAGGAGCATTTTTCTACGCATCCAGAGGTCCAGATTTATGGCAAGCGCATGAAAAGGAAAAGGGAACCATGAACCGACAAACGATATCCTTCTACTTCCACTATTCAATGATTCGATGGAAGATCCAAGGGCACCAGAAGGAGTAAGCATAGGTTGAAACACCATCTCCAGCGACCGTGGAAAAAGGATACCTTTTAAAAAATAAGCAGATCCAATAAAGCAGCATACAAGGTTAATAACATTTGCAACAGAGAAACTGTGCTCAAAGGTTTATAGCATTAGGTGACCAAGAGACCCACCAACTGGTTTAACACGGAAATAAGCAAATAAGTTTTAACGTAATATGAATAACAATAAAAATAAAAAGCGCTAGAATTGGTAAAGCTTAAGCGATTGTTATCCTAAAAATTCAAAGGACTGGAGGGTTTCGGTGTGGCTCTCTCCCATCATTGCATTCCACCACCGACGGTTTCGACTTTGTTTAGACTCAGCAGGTAAGATAGCCGAGCTGGGAGTGGAACTTGGTGAACAGCGCTTGGCGGTTATCGTCATGATCACTATGCTATTGAGTTCCGCGAGCAGTGTTTGCCAAAGCGGTTTGAAGTAGTTTCTCGGGTTTCGGAGCACCCGCCGTGTGCCATGGATTGCGAATCGCAATCTCACGTGTATGTCGGTGGACTTGAAGTCAGCCTCTGCAATACAGCTACCGGGACCGTCACCGAAGTGGCGGGTCTCGGAGAGGCCCTCGAATCGTTGCACTCCACGACAGAAGTTTTGGTATTTTCAGACTCATCATTTCGAGATTGTCGAGATGGGAGTGGAATTCGGCGCATAGTGCTTGCCGTTTATCGCCATGATCACTATGATACTGAGCTCCGCGAGCATGGTTTGACACGGCGGACAGAAGAAGATTTTCGGCTTTTGGAGCACCTGCCCTGTGCATCGGATTGCGACGCGAACTTTCACTCGTGTCGTCGGTTGACTTTGAAGGCAGCCTCTGCTAATACGGTCACTGGGACCGTCACCGAAATGGAGGGTTTCGATTTGGCTCTCTCTTAACCCTGCACTACACGACCGAATTTTTCGTCTTTGTTTAGACTCAGCAGGTTGAGCTTCCGAGCTTGGAATGGAACTCAGTTCATATTACTTGGCGGTTACCGTCATGATCACCATGCTATTGAGCTCCGCAGGCAGCGTTTACACAGCGGTTCGACGTAGATTTTCAGGTTTTAAAGCACCCGCCGTGTGTCTTGGATTGCAACGCGATCTGACTCGTGGCGTCGGTTGACTTTGAAGGCAGCCTCTCTCAATACGGTCACTGGGACCGCCACCGAAGTGGAGGGTTTCGGTGTGACACTGTCCCATTCCTGCACATCACGAACGGCCGTTTCGCATTGTTTAGACTAATTAAGTAGAGATAGCCGAGCTAGGAGTGGAACTGTGCGCATAACGGTTGGCGTTTGTCGTCATGATCACTTTGCTGTTGAGCTTCGCCGGCAGTGTTTGACACAGCGGTTAGAAGTATATTTTTCGGCTTTTGGAGCACCGGCCGTTTGTCTTGGATTGCGACGGGCAATCTCACTAGTGGCGTCAGTTGAATTTGAAGTCAGCCTCTGCCAATCCGTTCAACGGGACACCAAAAAGTGGAGGGATTTTGTGTGGCGCTCTCCCATTCCTGCACTTCACCACCGAAGGTTTCGTATTATTTAGGCTTATCAAGTAAAGATAGCAGAGATGGAAGTGGAAATCGGCTCATAGTGCTTGGCGGCTACCGCCGTGATCACTGTGACTTTGAGTTCCGCGAACAGTGTATGGCAGAGCGTCTAGAACAAAATGTTTCGGTTTACGAAACACCAACATTGTTTGGGCTTGCGACGCGCAATTTCACTCGCGGCGTCGGTTGACATTGAAGTCAAGCACTCTCAATACGGTCACTGGGAACGTCACCGAAGCGGAGGTTTTCGATGTGGCTCTCTCTCATCCCTGCACTCCACGACCGAATGTTTCGTCTTTGTTTAGACTCAGCAGGTAAAGCTTCCCAGATGGGATTGTAACCCGGTTCATATTGCTTGGCGGTTACCGTCATGATCACCATGCCCTTGAGCTCAGCCGGCAGCGTTTACACAGCGGGTATACGTGGATTTTCTTGTTTTGGAGCATTCGCCGTGTGTCTTGGATTACGACGCGCAATCTCACTCGTTGCGTCCGTTGACATTGAAAGCAGCCTCTGCAATACGGTCACTGGGACCGTCACCGAAGTGGAGGGTTTCGGTGTGGCTCACTCCCACTCTTGCACTCCATATCCGAAGCTTTCGTCTTTGTTTTGCCTCATCAGTTAGAGCTCGCCGAGCTTGTAATGGAAATCGGTACATAGTGCTTGGCGGTTACCGCCGTGATCACTATGATTTTGAGTTCCGCGAGCAGTGTTTGGCAGGGCGTCTAGAACCAAATGTTTTGGTTTTTGAAACTCCAGCATTGTCTGGGCTTGCGACACGCAATCTCACTCGTGGCTTCGGTTGAATTTGAAGTCAGCCTCTGCCTATACTTTCAACGATACTACTACAAACTTGCGGGTTTCGGTGCTGCGCTCTCTTATTGCTGCACTCCACCACCAACGGTTTCGTCTTTGTTTAGATTTATCAGGTGGAGATAGCCGAGCTGGGAGTGGAACACGGCGCATAGTGCCTGGCGGTTATCGCCAGGATCACGATGCTATTGAGCTCCGCGTGCAGCGTTTACGCCGCGGTTAGAAGCAGATTTTCGTGTTTCGGAGCACCCGCCGTGTGTCTTGGATTGCGACGCGCAATCTCACTTGTGCCGTCGGTTGACATTGAAGTCAGCTTCTGCCAATACGGCCACTGAGACCGTCACCAAAATGGAGGGATTCGGTTTGGATTTCTCCTGTCACTGCACTCCACGTCCAGCGGTTACATCTTTATTTAGACTAAAAAGATAGAACTAGCCGAGCTGGGAGTGGAACTCGGCGCATAGTGCCTGGCGGTTATCGCCAGGATCACGATGCTATTGAGCTCCGCGTGCAGCGTTTACGCCGCGGTTAGAAGCAGATTTTCGTGTTTCGGAGCACCCGCCGTGTGTCTTGGATTGCGACGCGCAATCTCACTTGTGCCGTCGGTTGACATTGAAGTCAGCTTCCGCCAATACGGCCACTGCGACCGTCACCGAAATTGAGTGTTTCGGTTTGGCTTTCTTTCATCCCTGCGCTCCACGACCGACTTCTGCGTCTTTGTTTAGGCCCATTAGGTAAAGATAGCAAATCTGGGATTTTAACTTGGCGCTTATTGCTTGGCTTTTTGTAATGATCACTGTACTTTTGCGCTTAGCTGGCATTATTTGTCCCAGCCGTTCGACGTAGATTTTCTGGTTTTGGAACACATACCTTGTGTCTTGGATTGCGACTCGCAATTTTACTCGTGGCGTTAGTTTACATTGATATCTCTCTGCCATTACCACCATTGAAACCGTCACGAGAGTGGAGGGTTTCTTTGTTGCTCTCCCCCAATCCAAATCCGACTAACAAACCCAAATTACCGAAGCGTTCGCTTTCTTTGGCAGATTATTTATTAGTTGCTTATGGCGCGATCCTCTTTCTCTGTTAATGTTGGCGTATTTGTTTTCCCATGATAGACAGCGGTGAAATGGCTTGGGAGCCTTCATATAGGTTAGCGTCATTACTTAATATATTGGCTAGTCTAAACTGGTGCAAAGAAGCTCAAGGTTACTTTTGCTTGCAATTCCCGACTTGGCTGGCTGGAAAGCAGAAGGCGCACGTGCCAAAAGTGCATTACTATGTGGGAAATCCTTGCTGGACCGCTTAGAAGCCTAGATTGGATTTTAAATATAATCAATAGTTTTCGACGTGGTGTAATTAATTCCAGTTAGGAAGGGCTCCTCGTGAGGTTCGTCGAGGATGTTTGGCGTTGCAACAGACTGTTTAGCTAGAATTTACATATTTAATAATGCTTGGTGGTGGTAAGTATACCTGCTGGGCTGCTGAGGGCAGGTCTGCATGCAGTTGTCAACGCGGCCCTTGGTTCAGTCAACCCCTATCATCCCAGCAATGCTGCATATTTATAAGCTAGATGCTGTGGGTTATGAGCTCGCACAAATTTTGGGTTACCGCAGACGTTGGCCTATCTCAGCTGGGGTACTACAGAAATCTGTCGCTAAGGATAGTCAAATATGATTCAGAAATCTTAGCGAACTGCTGTGAAAGTTTCGGTTTAATCTAGCTTGTGTTGTGAAGCCTCAACGATTATATTGGTAAGAGCCAGTTTCTCAAAGGTGTTGTATGATTGGGCTTTGTAGGTTGCTGCACAAAATGGTTAACTGGTTTGACCTATTGAGGCACACCTCGCTTGTCTAACCGCACCGACACAGGTTTTTTTCTAATGTAAGTCAGACCAACTGCATAGGATGTGCCTTTGGTCTCACATCATCTATCACACTACAGATTAATCTGGCCGGCGCTCTTCGTGTACCTCAAGCAAGATGCATGAATAATGACCTAAGCCAGGATAATTAACGTGTGTGTAAAAGTTAAGAGATGCTGTTCATCCACAACGCTGCATGGCAAATAAAGAGAGGCGGAGCCAGGTAGAAGGTAAATTTTGCGCAGCTTGCCAAGGTAAGGTTTAGTGATAGTAAAAACATTTTGTATGTTCAGCTAGGCAAGTTTACCAGCTAATATAGCGCATCGTCAGCCATCTTGGTTGTCTTACCAAAGGAAAAATAATGGAGGTTAAGGTGGCATAAACGGATATAAGCATGGATCTGGCTCTTTATGCTGCTGGGTCACCAGTGCCACAATATGGCTTTGTGAAATTTTAACAGGTAGAATCTAAGTAATATGTTGCCAAGAGGAGGGAACAGACTGCAAGATGCCTACGTCTGTAGCTACCGACACTAAGCGTGTCCGTTTAACAGAGCCGGTGGAAAACCTTGGTGCCCATTTTATTTATCCATAAGTATGTGCCACCACTAACAGTAAGCAAGAGGATCCTGCTGCTAATAGTAAGAAAAAGAGTATAAGAAAATTAGCAAACTGCTTCCAGGCGAGAAATTCATTTAGATCTGTGCTGGCGGTGCAGAAACCACTAAGCTTCTAGTTGTTAGATTGTTCGAACACGAGTGATTATTGCGCCTCATGTGTACAAACACACTATTGCGCATCTCTTTGTTTTGTTAACTTTACTCTTCTAATTCAACTTCTACTGAATATGCCAGCTGTGTTCCTGAAGGTAGCGATATACTGTAGAACTAGAATGTCGTGTCGGCTATTACCTTGTTAGCTGCTTGGTGAGCGCTGTTACAGTTCCTAAGCCAAAGGAATAAACCATAATAAATAAGTAAATAACTAAATAGATATATTTCCAGACTGGCTAGACGCGGCGCCTTTAAGGGATCAGCTCAAGGTTTACATTAATCCGTTGCTCTTGTATGGGAGTTGGAAAAGTGTGAGTATATGTTTCTTGTTGGTAAGTACGACTGCATTGGCTTTTCAGGTGTAGTGCTGAGGAGGTTGTACGCGCCCATCATAAAATTTTTTGGCTGCTTCCGGCGACATTGAGCACCTTGATGTTGTTTGTTGTGAACGTTGCGCAGAGCTGTAGTTGCGCAAACTCTTTGGAAACTGGATCCAATTCAACACACGTTCACTATAAATTTTTGGACTATTTCGGCCCGCTCAGTCATCAAATGTATTGGTGCGCATATGGAAAGAAATAAGTGCGGCGGAAGTATAAAGAAAATAAAAGAGTTAAACACAGTTTCTAAAAACGCAAATAAATATGAAATGCTTTTGTTACGAGACATACTTAGGCGGCGTACTTTACTAGAAAAGTAAACCTAACAAAAATATTGGCATAAGTTCTTGCGCTGAACTTGCTGTCGGGCGACAACTTTTAACCGTATACATTTCAGAACAAAAGCAAAATCTTTTCTATTGATAGCGTATTGCGAAAAGTAGTATAAGAATAAACTGCTCAGCACAAGCTCTCACCGCTGATTACGTTGAAAGTAAAAGCAATACATATGTGCAGTATTTCAAGAGTTGTTTGCAAATGAATGGCGGTCTAGGAATAACGCCATTATTTTTCGCTTAAAGTGGCTTTCTACTTTGAAAACAGATATCATCAAAAATGAAAAATATAAAAAGTGGCGAAGCGGTATACGTTTTAAATAGGCACAGCTACATAGAAATGTTCTACATAGCCGTAATACCCGGCAACTTCAAGGTACCACGTAGGTGGCCGAAAAGCACCTTTTCGGACGCACTTAGCAACTGTCCATCAAGAGTAGGAAAGTGCGCTAAGGTTTGGAGCGGGTTGTGTGCCAACCACTACGCATAACGCAACGAGGCTAGGCCTTACCGTGGTGCGATGTTTTGTGTGCCCCAGCGATCCACTGAGTTATGCTTGGTGGCGATTTTGCACTTTCAGAGTCACACATATCAGGTTGGTCAACGGTTAAAGGCCAGAAAAACTCAGCCTCTTGGTCCTCTAGGTTGGGGGTTGGAATAAGGGTGGCACCTTATTTCCTAAAACGAACTCCATGTAGCCCAACGACAAACCCGCGGCCCTGCAGTAAGGTTTATTAACCAAAATCTTTGGTTGAGAACCCTAATCGTTCTCCTGTCTAGGCCTGGGCAACCTGATAGTATCCTGCCCATGCAATACAATAAATCTTTCCACAAACAATTTCTTGATGCTCTGCACAACGCAGAAGATAGTAAACGGTGCCCTATGTGCTGCCTTGAACAGGGCTGATAGATATTTGGATGTCACTGCTCAAGTCTTCCCGTCTTCTTATGCCCCCTCCTACTCTTTTTCACTCTTACCGTCCCGTTCCAACATCACTTGTATCCCCCAGTTTTCAACCCCCCGATTCTTGGCCTCCCCTAACATGCTTTGCTAGACATTTATCTTGTAATTTCAACTCACTTGCTAACGAGGAGCGCCAGTTCTCTCTTATCAAAAAGCCTCTGTCTAATCAAGCGGTCCATTCTAGTTCGTCGGCTTGCATTTAGAACCCTCGATCATCTTTCAGATTGGCATGTCTCAATATACGCATATTACTACAGATCGGGCAACAGGCAACACTTGTCCGAACATTGGAGACCCTCTGGATTGATATCTGCTGCTTATCAGCGACCCACCTGCAAGACTCGAGCTTTGTGCCAACTCTGCGATCTACTTCAGGTGACGCAAGCAATATTGTCTCATTGCGCCTATCCGGTGACGATGCAGCTTTGAGCACCGGCTAAGCTGATGTTGGCATTGCCATGAGTCCCCGGGCTGAAGCTGCTCTGGTTGATTGGATTCCAATCAGTAGCCAGATGTGTGCGTTCCGATTGGCTGGCTCGTTTAAAGTTTCAAAGCCGCGCAGAACCAATAGGTGTCTATTCATCATCAATGCCCACCCGCTCAATAAACTGTGGCGATGATTCGGTAAAGAACGACGTCTACCGCCAACTGACTCAGCTCCTTCGCCACAGAAGAAGCTCGGACACTATTGTGCTGGCGGAGATCTGAACGCACAAGTTGGAAGGTTGTCGGCTGATGAAAAGCATCTGAGCGGTCAGCATGGTGTAGGCTCCCGTAATGACAACGGTGAGCGGTTACTTCATTTGTGTGAAGATGCCCGCTTATTTCTCTTGGGCACTAACTTCCAACACAACACCCGCCGGAAGGTGACTTGGCGTCCACCCATCTCGAACCAGCCGTGGACGCAGATCGATCGCAATGCTATCAGTTACTGTTGGAGATGCTGCATCCAGAAATGTCGCTCGATTTGGAGCACATGTGTTGACACTGATCATGCACTTGCATGTGCTGACCTGCGGATGCGCTTTGGCGGACGCTCACGACGATGTTGTGAGCGCATTGACACCAGTCAACTGACAAAGCCAGCTGTTCTGAATGCGTATCGACGTACGCTGACATGCGAATTGAGTAAGCGCTCACTGGAAACAAATGATGGTCACTGGTCACATGTACGCCATAACTTACTAGTAGCAGGCAAACCCTCATGTAGTATGCCTAATAACCGACAATGGATATTGGGTCTCTTCGCGGTCGCCGGAACTTCTCGAGGCTCGTCAGCATATCCCAGCTGGAAGCAAACACAATAAACTCGCAAAGTGCTCTGGGCAAAACTCCGTGCTAGCCTGAAGAGAGACCGCAACCCTTGGTAGTCTCACCGTGCGTCAGAGATGGAAGTGGCCGCTGCCCTTGGGAACCATCGCAAGTTACTCCGTCGGATACTGGAGACGGGCAGCAGGAGACCTGGTTTTAGTGAAAATATACGTGACGAGAGTGGATGACCTATCCACAATTTGTCCAAACTTTAGAGCGTTAGGTTGAGCAGTTTGAATAGCAATTTAATAGGGTTGAATTGTACGATTCTTCGCCGGCCAGTGATCGCTCTGCTCACTGGGCTATTCATTTGAATCCACCCTCTTGCTCAGAATTCGAACGTGAGCACGGACTGGTGAAGTTGAACAAAGCCGCTGGACCAGAAGTTCTTCTTCCAGCTCTCTTCAAATTCGGAGGCTCTGCTCTTGTTTATGCTTTACATGAATTACCGGTGAAACGGTGGGAGCAGGAGGCTGTCCCAACTGACTGCAGCCGCTCCATTATTGTTCCCAGCTTCAAATGAGGCTTGCGTTCGGAATGCGACAATCATAAAGGAATCCGTTTGGTCTCCATCGCCTCCAAATTACTCGGCTCCATAATGCTTCACAGACCGACTGGCGCTCGTGAAAGCCAGGTTGGTGAGCTGCACGTCGGGTTTCGTCGGGGTCGTGGCTGCATCGACCAAATCTTCACCTTGCGTCAGTTGTTGGAGCACCGTCACAAATATTGGCAGCTCACCGTAGTCGTGTTTCTCGACATAAAGGTGCCTTCCATTCGATTGATCGATGTGCCTTTTGGAACTGTCTGCTCAGGAAAGCTGTGCCCGAGGAATATGTAAATGTTATCCAAGCATTATACGCGCATAGCACGGGCAGAGTGAAGTCTTACGGCAAGCTGTCGCCACCCTTGAATATCTTCAACGGCGTGAGACAAGGATGCCCGCTGTCACCTTTCCTCTTCAACTTCGCTGTTGACGAAGTCATGGAGGTGGCATTTACAGGACATGACTTGGAAGGTGTGGAACTACTCCCAGGAGAACGAACTCTAGACATGGAGTATGCAGACGTCATTGCCCTCATTTACGACAGCTCACAAATGTGCCAAGCGGCACTGGACAGATTGGCACTGGCTGTCAGCCGCTTCGAGCTTTGCTTTGCACCATCGAAGTGCAAAGCGTTCCTCCAAGATTGGCAGGGATCGCTCCTACGCTGACCCTTGTTGGGGAACAGCTGGAAGTCGTTCAGAAATACAGCTACCTGGGAAGTTGCATCAGCGCCCTTGGAATCGAAGACGAGATCACGAACCGTATAGCGAAAGCTCGAAGTGCTTTTGCTAACCTTCGCCACCTATGGCGGCGGCGAGACATTACTCTCGCCCTGAATGGTGGAGAGTACAATGTAGCGGTACGTTTGACACTAGTGTACGGTTGCGAAGCCTGGCTTCTTAGATCCGCGGACATGAGGAGGTAAGTTACGTTCGACCATCGGTGCCTTCGCAGTTTCGCTCACGTCTGGTGGAAACACCGCGTGAGTAACGAGCGTGTTCCACGCCTCGTTTACTGCACACGCAAAGGAAATGAACAGCTCAGCACCGTCATTTACGCACCAGGCTCCGGTGGCTGGGCCACGTGTAGCACATGCCAGCCCACCGCCTTCCAGGGCGTGTGTTGTTTGCTCACCGGGGATGTGGATGGAAGAAGAGGAGGGGCGGCCAAGCGATGACTTGGTCCAGAGGAATGAAGGCCCTCACTTCTGGGTTGGCCTTGGTTGTAGCGTCACGACTCCCTGGTTGGGGTCCAAAAGACGGTGAACACGTTTGGTTGGATACGCTTGCTAACATGGCAAGGAGCCGACCTCAGCGGCGTTCCTGCTGTGCGTTTCTTTGTCCCTTTCAACCCATTTAGCCTCTCCCTCTGCTTACGATCTCATTCCGTAGTGTAAAACATAATAATTTTTCTTTTTGCGTACTAGCTGGCTGGTAGCATACCGGAAGGATTCCTGTCGGTTGCTGGTATCTCAACTGGCGTGCAACTGTTGTATTGTTTTTCCTTTTTTTATGTATTGCGGCACAGTAGTTGAGTTGTTTCCCACCTCTAACTGGAGTGTATAATGATGACGCATAGCGCATGATCGGCCTTTGAGCTAGGTAAAAGACAAAATTGCGTTAGGACGACCTAGGTAATGCAAAGTGGCAGTCAAAATTATATGGATGACCAACCAGCCAGACTGACAGCGACCTAACTGCTGCTTATTTAGCTTCCGTGCCAGTGTAATTGTATCAGGAAAGTGGCTGTTGTGCCAGCAAAAGCGATTGAAGAAGTGGATCAGTGTTTTCACAAAGTTTGTCTACCATTGTTTCCAATTGCGATCGGTATTTATATGAAGCAGATAAATTTGGCGGAGTATTTTAAAATGTTAATGAAACTGTAGCGAAGACCGCTGCGCAACCCGGCCATCCAGCTGTGGCCCACGTACCTAGTACTAGCAACTGCCGCTGAGCCGGTTGTGCACATTGAGCAGGAAACGTAAAAGCAAAAGTCATGGTAAGGTATGGAATCAATTATTTATAATACTAGAAGTTGTTAAGAAGGGAAATACAAAGACTAAAACCTGCAGTATGGATTGTTCGCCGAAACGAAAGTATGGTTTTGACAAGGAAGGACATCGAGCTGCCGCTCAAAACCACTAACCGTAGGTCCTATAATCACGTGACATTCATGCGAGCTTCAGCGTTCCGAATCTAAGCATGACAAACAAGGTTCCTTTCAGTACGCTGTTCATGCTGCTTCAATGGGTGACCGTGGAGGCTACATATCTTTGCGAGGTGAAACAGCTAAGCCAATTCTGGGCCGAATTTTCTAGGCCAAAAGTGTAAGCGATGAAAAATCCACTCCAGTCTTCAGGTGGTGCATTAAGTACAGCACGAAACTATGCAAGTGTTTGGAATACGTCTGGCCGCGTGGACCGGCGCTAACCTAATAGCCACCCACATAACCCTCTCCAAGTCCATGTTGTCCCGGATAAGCAAAGGTGGACAAGTCTAGATACAATATAGAAAGTTGTTTTGCCCATAAGTTAAGAAAAACCACTATTCTGTCAGCTGTGGCGGACAACTTAAGGAGCACTTAACGAAGTAAACGAGAAACTCGTGAGCAACGCGGTTGGACACCGGCAGGAACGGTAAACTTTGTGCAATGGATGTTTTAATTGAATTATATTTTGATCCATATATAAGAGAGAGCCATGATGCTCCGCCATACTTGTCCGCTGTGGATGCTGCTTGCTGCACGGTTGCCAAGGGGACGGCCGCGGTGATTTCGGATTCGGATTGCAATTGTAATAGCTGAATGTCAGCAACACAAATTTTGGTAGACGATGGTCAGTTATTCAACCAGATAATATAGAAGGAATATAAATGAGTTGAAGCTTTCAGAGTAGACAACTCATCAAAGCAACAAAAACCCTGCAGCCCATTTTCGCCTACAGTTCGGAACCTGCTAGCCGATTCCGACGTAACCGTGGCATTGTGCTTCCAGAAGGGCTAGCCTATTCCCACGTGAAGTAAGTGTGCGTTCATGCTCACCGGAAAAGCAGTATAGGCTGCCGGTCCGTGCTTTCATTTGTCCTGCAAAGGCTGCCAACCTGGTTACAAAGACGGCAGCTATGCAGCTCATGTAACTTGTCGCTCCGCCGAAGTTAAGCATTAGATAGCAGCTTACTCAATGATGTACAGCCAAGAATGTTAACGTGGCGGCGCCCCGGTTTTACGTGAGTAATGGCTGGCTCTCACGGGAAGGTGAAGAGCAGGTCCTTGGGCGTACGGGGAGCTTTAAGAGTACACAGGAGATAAGAAATTTCGCCTTTACTATATTCCGCGCGTAGCTACAAGGTGCAGATGTCCATTCTATACGTAACCGGCACCTTAAATGAATCGTGCGAACGAAGCCGTTCGAGCGAGTAAGCTGCTGCAGGGAAGAGCAATGCGATATAGTAAACAAAGTAGGCATCGTCACTTATGTATGCTTCATACCGTGTAACATTCCACTATGGTGTAGCCGCGCTTTTGAGACGTCAATTTGGCAAACGCCACACAGCAACACAACCAAGGTGCTTAGGTCCCATGACCTGCACTGCTGGCCGAAGAACCCAACTTCGCTCGCGGGTTATCCTACGCCCTAATACCTAACAAAAGCATGCACAGTTCCAATGATGCGGTGCAGCGATTGACGGAGCATGTAGTAATAACTCGTTCAACGAGCTCGTTGGGGCTAAATCGCTGCTTGGCGCTAATGGAAGCTTCGAAAAATACAGCCCTAACGCCCAAGTAGTGTTTCACCGCTTCCATGCACTAAGGGACATGAGAAAGCAGCGCACTCATTTAAAAGGTCGTAAATGCTATGGACAGCAAGAAGGTTGTACAATGAATAAGTTATTTGGTGTATACACTAATCGAACCGCAACTCATCAAATTGCTTGATGCCATCGGAGCTCAAAGTACGGAGGCGTAAAGGTGCCTGTACATAAAGTGGCTCCCCTTAGGAAGAAATAGACAACACACATAATGAAGCGTGTAAGAAATTTTGGCAGTTTCACCACGAACAGAGTTGAGGTTAAGAATAGGCAACTGAAACAGGGATTGTCCTGTAGGTCCAGGTCCTAAAATGTTTTTTGATAATGTTAGGACGAAATCGTGCTGGACCAAACAAGGGCAAGCCGCCTGGCAAGAGCCCACCTGAGTGTCATCAGAACACCCTCATGTCCGCTTCGGCTTACGGAGGTTTTGCGGTTCTTTGGTACCCATCCTCGTACGTTGTTGCTAGAACACTTATCAGTAGGCAACATGACCCCCATGCGGTATGGCGAAATGTGCACATTTCACATAAGCGTTCCTTTTATAAATAAATACATAAATACATAAAAGGTTCCTCACTTATGACGTTGACCGCGGCTGCGAATGCGGCGACATTCATACTCACTTTGACAAACAACTTTGAATGGACGAACCTTAAAAGAAGCTTTTTGCTTTTTGCTGGGGAGAGAAGCAAAGACAACATTGATCCCTTAATCGCCTTCATCTGCCTCAGTTACTATTGCTCATCCAGGATCCTTTCAGCCGGAGAAGCCCTGTTAGACTCAGGAGCGTTCAGGATGGTCAACCAAAGGTCAGAGGGTTGGTTTACTGCCCTAAGGACTTTAGGACTTGAGAAAAATAGTTTTCCTAAGAGCGCTTTCTTATTAGTCTACTCGGTTGAGGACAAGCTTCGGTGCATCACTCTTAGTTTTCTTCCCACTCAGATTTCCATTGCTGCTAGCAGATGCTTGTTCAGCACACTCCCTCGCCACTGCCACATCTGTCATGCCCTTAGACTCGTAGTTGCCAACAACAAGGGTTTAGCAGCTCAAGTGAAGGGTACGATGTAATGGGACGCAGTTTACCAGAAAGGTCGTTTAGCCAGTATCGTAAGCTATCAGTAAAGACCCCAACCGTCCGGCAGAGTTGCAGCTCTCAGTCTGACAAGGAATAAAAGCGTGGGTTAAATGCAAGTAAACCATACAACGTAGGCCTAGCGCTTAATAAAGGTCGACAGGAGTCACAAAGGATACTGATGGCTGATAAGATGGTCCACTGGTGGCAGTCCTACAGCTGTGGATTGAAGTCGCAGCAGACAATGTGGCCAATCGTTTCAGAAAGAACACTGCAAAGCCTAGGATCTTGAAGTGGTACCCACACCGCCATCTAGGTATTTGGACGCCATTACGCCTTTACTTGACAAAGTTAAATTATTCAGCTAGTGCATCATCAGGAGAACGAAAAATGTACCCTGTTTTTTGCCAAACGTCCAAAAAGGACTTGCTACACAGAAGGACATCGCTCTACACAGTCAGCACGTCGTTAGCCGCAGGTGGTTTTCGTTTGAACAAGCACCGAGTGATTTCCCAACTTGGGGAACAGAAGTCCCAGGAGGTGCAGTGGGTTCCACGGGGCACGGCTGCGGAAGAGCTAGCCTTTGGTGTAAGGGTTGGAGAGTAAATAGCGATCGCTTTAAACGCAATGGGCCTTTCCCACTTTCGTAAGCAGATGCGCGCTCCGAAGCAAACTGTCGCGCTCCTTGGTTAGAGACCTTAGTTGGAGCTTTTGGCTAAGAACCATAACACTAGACCGGCCACTTCAAATTCGTGGAGCAGGAACACCGTTTCCCGTTGTTGGAGAATATGGAGGCGTGTGGCGTACACTCCTGGTATACAGGCTGCGGCTGAAGCTAATGCCGTACATTGTGGTCCGTCAGCCTCACTGAATACGCGCCAGAAGCCGCGTCCAACCGAAAGTTTAGTCTTACCAGTAGGGAAGTAGGGATGAAAACATAGTAATCGTGGGTGATCCGTTACTGAACACGAAGTTCCGATAAACAAGAAATATGACTGCAGCGGCATACTGTTTGCAGAAAATGCGACTAGCATCCGTGCAGTTATCACAGGAATGGAATGGTTATCGCCTTTGATGCAAAGAGAACAAGGATCCGTAGACATACCCGTGGATTGAAGGGGTACATTACTGCTACCGTAAGCACTGGTGCCAGGAAATATATGTAATCCTCCTGGGCCCAACTGAGTCCCACCAGTGTGTAGACTGCAGAAAAGCCATAAAGGCGACTGAGCAGGTCATCGATGCTACGCTACGCAGTTGTTAAGAAAAGGAGTAAGCATCCAGTTGTTTTGAAAAAGCCAAAAATTCCAAAAGAGTTGAAAAGGAAATAGGTTTAGTACTCCACGTATCTTTGTACGCTGGTGCTCCTTTACGAGTACGTGTTTGATGTTGATATCCATCGCCTTTCATAAGTGCCGATAATTAACACTGATTTCTTTTACATGCTACGAGCCGGCGCGGCAGCTTCCATTTGGATGACGTGATCGTTACATGGAAGCTGCGTTCATTAACATTTTTGCACCGTAAGGGAGAAAATGGGTGGGAGCCTGCTAGGATTCATTCGCCTGGTTATTCTCCAGCAGCGGCATTAGGTTTTGCTACATGGTCTCGTAGTATGCTGTCCCATAACAGATGGTCCTCACTTAGCCCGAACGGCCAAAGTGTGCGCTCCGCAGCGGCGACTGCTCATTAACCCAGTGACATCCCACTATGCCTGTTGCAGGTTACGCGACCTATCAACTAGCATGGTCTTACGTTGTACTTAAGGTTACTAGGGGTTGTCTGCTAAAGTTTCGCTCTTAGGTACTTGCATCCAAGAAGCGGTAATCCATCCAACACCTTCTCAGTGCATCCGTGCGGTTAATGGCGGGGAACCGCGGTGAACCTCTTAATCTTTCACAGCTGGTTCACTTTTGATGCTATTGAAATTGCGGGGTTGTACGTTTTATTAAAAACGTATAGCTGGTTCCAGTAACCTGTCTTTTCGCTACCTTATTGGGATAGTTGTTCACGGGGAATCGGACGACAGCAATGCTGTCTGCAAGTGCTGTGTAGTAACGTGGTGGCCTGGCCACGAAATTCATATTTAATTTGGTTGCAGGAGAGGACGTTTTCCTGCCTCTGAGTACTTCAGTTTTACCATGCTTTGGGTGCCTAATGTCAGCTTTTGTCCTCATAAACGGCCGCATTAGCAATTGCTGAAACAACTTCGTCCTTCTCCTAATGCATTCAATAGGAAAGTCGTTCGCGGATAAAGGATGAGCATAGGTTATCTAACGAATAAGGCGGTAAGCGGCGTGCAACGGTTGTTACCGAAGGTACAGCGACGATGTAGTCTGGGGGTGGTAATGAAACATCGGATTGTACGTAAGTGAAGCGCTGCGGCGTCCAGGTAGCTGTCATCCTGCCATCCCGGGATCAGATGTTTACCGCAACCTGCGTGAAGAAAACAACCTGCGAAAGAATTGGAAGCAGGTAGTTTCTGAAGTTACATATTAGTGACGAGTAAGCGTTACTTAATAATAAGGGTGTACGAAGCTAATCCGCCGCGATGCGCGGAGAGAAATTGGTCTTGCTACAAGGTGTGCACGACAACAGCCTAAGAAATGTTAGACCTCGGAGCCGGTAGGTACCGCAGGTACTGCGACAATGCGTCGAGCATTGGTTGTCATAAGCTACAGAGAGGACATACCGAGTAACATTTGATAAAGCAAGATATATGAAGCCGCGTCGCTGAGGCGCAAAGTGAGTAAAGTCATTTTGGGTGGTTTGGCGTAGCACAGCAATGACAGCACGGTAAATAAATAAATAAATACACTTCATTCTCGGCTACTTGAGACACGTCATTAAATGCGTGCTGAAGTAGTATGCAATTGTATAATAGACTGTTCATACCTGTGGATCAATAAATGTAGATATGTAGGTAGATGGCTTGCTAGTTTTTGTAAATGCGTTACTGCTCTTTTGCATGAGTTCTATCAAATCGTCATTGTTTATAGTAATTTTTGCCGTCTGTGCATTTGAGCACGTTGTCCAAGTAAGCAATGGTAGTGACTTGATTTGGTGGCCAGTCACGTCTGTCACGCCACTGTGTTGCTAAGCAGAAATATGCATTTACTGGGAACAAAATCTGTGGGTGTACGTAACATTTAGGGCTACAGAGTTTGGGTCCAGTCTGAGGAAAATCCAAGCGACCTTATAGCGGCTTCGTTTCACTTGTTAACCGTACCTAGATCGTTTGTAGGGGATTTTCAAAGACAAGGCACCCTACTTTAAAGCACCATATTCGACCACACCGTCGGAAACGGCAATGGAAATTAATATGAAGAAATGATAAAACGAGGAGATCCTCGTCGGTGTTGGTATCGGAACTGCTGATGGCACTACAAGTTAGTTGTCTCAGGTTGGATGTCGGTGTAGCCAGGCAGCATGCCATTCAGCTGGGTATTAAAATCAACCACAGTAGGTACACAGGCAATGCCCGCATGTGGAGCAGATTCGCAAAGATCAGAAGTGTTGCCTGCAGTTCAGTGAACGGTGCTGACGTGTGAAATACTGGGGTTGCGCATGTATGTGGGAGTACCATCGTTGCTGTTGTCATGTGGTCACTGGGATGTCGCTGGTTGTACAGCATCGAAAACACAAGCATGACATTACGCCGTAGACGTACTAATTAGGCTGTGTCATAGACACACAAGTAAGCTACGGTGTGTGGTCCTTTTAATACATGAAGGTTTGAGTAAGTAGGTGAGCAGATTTATGTAGGCAAAATAGCTATCGGTTCGCTGATTAAGGGTGTACGCGCACGGCCTATCTGTACCGGGGGTGAAGCTGCTAGTGGTCTATTGGCTATTACCGTATTACTTGTTGGAAGAGCAGGCCGGTTAACGTCCGTGGTGATTACGTTGCCAATTCTCAGTGCCAAATAAGCGCAGTGCTTAAGGCGGGGCCATTATGCACCGTACGTGCGCAGAGACTACTTGGTGAGTACGTGTTAATTATGCACCAGTGTATGCATGGCTAATGAGCTGCGAAGCGCAGCTGATGAAGTTTTGACGGTAGATAACGCCTTGCAACAGGTTGCATATGGATAGAGCCGAGGATGCAGAGGATAGCCAGTATTTACAAAAGGTGCAGGAAATATGTGGAGAATTGGACCTTATTAACCATCCGGATGCGAGAGGTTATACAGGTTGTTAGCGTAATTACAAGGGAGCAGCATTGCTACAAAACGAGGATGTGCAATGCACGTGCTGCAGACTTTTAATCCGATGCAAAGTGATCATGCGTACGTAAAGGACATGTAATACGCCACGGCCGCACACTAGAGCACTGAGGTATGGGTTATCATAATGGTACATCGTAAGGACAATTACCCCATAGGGAAACCCCTAATAATGAGAAACCACTTAGCCCTTAGTAAGCAATACTTATTGAAAGGTCAGCACTGGACCGTAATCTCATCGTTGCTGCGCAATTGCAGTGAATACGGTTTAAAAAGGCATAGAGCAACATAATAAATTTTGCCTTTGGTATGATCCCAGATACAGTATATAGCTACAATACGGTGGCTTGACTGAGGTAACCCAATTATACAACCGTTACACTAGGCTTTGGGCGCTGGTTGGTGTCGTCCGCATAGGCGAATTCTGCCACTGTACGCTGGCTTGGTGTCGATACACTAAGTTTAAAACCGTTTTCTCAGTCTTTATGAGTATAGTTAGCATCGTCCACAGGACAAAATAGAGCTACCAAGCGGTGGCTTGAGAGAGATTGACCAATTGTGATTTGGTTACACCAGGTTCCGTGAAACCAGACAAGTGTAATGTTAACAAACGGTCGCTTGCCTTATTTGGACCAAGTAAAATCCGCTGGCGGTAGGCTACATGCATTGAGGAAGCAGCGTTTGGAGACGAACATTGTGATGCTAACGGGTGGCTTGACTGAGGTACAGCGGCTATAATATGAGTACACCAAGCCGCCAGTACACCAGTTATAGTTGCCCAGAAACAAACATACTGCTATTAACAGAAGGCTTGGTAAGGGAAGACAAACTATAAAGCGGTTGCACTAGACAATGTGAATATATCAAGCATCTTCTACAGAGCAGAATGGTGCCACGCGGAGTTGGAAGAGTAGAGAAATCTCAAACACAAAACGGTTCCACTAGGTTTTCTTAATGTAGGCCACGCCGTCAGCAGACCAGGATGGAACTAACAAGAGGTAGCCGGGGTGAGCTAGACCAAATAAAAGCAGCCCGTGAACTGCAGGGTTGGAAGTGAGCCACACCGATACTCTCCAGAAGTGGCTCCACTTTGTTTTTTGGGTATAGCTGGGGTTGTCCAGAGAGTGGTGTGGAGCTAACAGGCAGTGGATTAACTAACCTAAAACAAATAAAGTATGTTACACCATGCTGTGTGACTGCAGTTATGGTCCTTTATAGACAATCATGCAGCTAGAAAGCAGTAGCACTATAAAACGTTTGCATAAGGCTTTGCTAATATAGCTAGCTTCATCCACAGAGCAGAATAGAGCTACCAAGCAGTGGCTTTTCTAAGATAGACTAATTACTAACCGGTAGCGCCAGGCGTCGTTAATCCAGGAGGCATCGTCCACAGACCAGGAGCGGGCTACTGAGCAATTGCTTTGCTGTAACAGACCAACTGTAATGCGGTTGCAGCAGAATTTTTGGATAAAGCTAGGGTCGTCCACAGAGAAGAATAGAGCTAACCAGCAGTGGATTAAGTGAACCAGACAAATTATAAAACCGTTGCTCCAGGCTTGGTACAAAGAGCTGTCCTCGTCTACGAACCAAAATAGAGCTCCTAGGCGGTGGCGTGCCTGAGATAGAATAATTATAAACGCGTTGCACCATGCTCTGTGACTGCAGTAATGGTACGCCACAGGCAAGAATACAGCTAAGAAGCGGTGGGTTGGTATAGATAGGCCAATTACAACACGATTGTAGTAGGCACTGATAATATATCTATCGTCATCCACAGATTAGAATAAAGCTAGCAAGCGGTAGCTTGGCTGCGTTGGACCTATACTGAAACAATTTTACCCGGCTCAGTAAAACTAATTAGAGTCTTTCACTGACAAGAATACAGCTACCAAGCAGTGGTTTGGCTGAGAAAGTACAATTACGAAACGGTTCTTTCAGGCTTTGTGAAACTAGGCAGCGTCGTCAACAGACTAGTTTGCAGGTATCAGGCGGTGGTTTAGTTTAGATAGACCAATTATAAAACGGATCCATCAGGCTTTGTGAGTATAGCTAGTATCGTCCATAGAGCAGACTAGAGCTAACAAGCGGTTGCTTGGCTGAAATAGACTAAGTATACAACAGGTTCACCCGACTATTTTGTTATAGCTAACATCGCCCACTGACCACAATAGAGCTACGAAACAATAGCTTTGTTAAGATAGATCATTTACATTAGCTTTTAACCAGGCTTGGGGAATCTAGGTAGCATCATACAGAGAAGATAATAAAGCTGGAAAGTGGTGGATTGTTTGTGACCAACGAATTTTAAAACGATTACTCGAGTCTCTGTGAACATCGCCAGCATCGCCAGCATCGCCCAGAGACCAGTATGCAACTACCAAGCGACCGCCAGTGTGAGCAAAGCCAAGCAAACCATCTGGATGCTGCGTTGTCGCATCCCTCAATATGGGGCGAAAATCTCTTCATACATATTGGTTCCAGTGACGCTTTTGGGGACCGACGCATTATAGTGAACTATTTAACTTAGTTTAACGCGTCCCCACGCGTTGTAATGCCCCCAATAACTACTATGATACACGTGTCTACAAACCAATCGCCCTGTACGATGCAATTTGATCGCAAGTATCCTTTCCTTGATCACAAGCATCAAGCCATCCATGAACTTTCGTCCTGACGGAATTGCAACATTTAAGTGTAGGAGCGATGACCATCGGATGTTTCTTTTAAATCTGTTCACACTTTCCATGGAAAAGAGCCAACAAGCTTCTGCTTGGAAGCACACCGTCCTCAGTTTGCGACACGAGGGTGGCTCTGTACTGGAAGGCAACAGCTAAGGAACCATAAAGCACACATTCATTACCTCATTTGTGATGAAAAACCGGTTAAGCGCGCGCTCGCGGATATCCTGTGTGCAGGATAACAGCTAGGCAAGTCACGACATGGATTCTTACTCGCGCGTTCCCGCGCAACTTGCCAGCTTGCTGTCATTACGGTTGTCACCAGCGCACTTGACTCGTACCTAACAGTACTTATACTATACCTTGATACGCAAAATCTTTCGAGAGGGTTTCACATGTACGCTTATTACATAAGAGTAAAGCGTACGGTGTAAGCAGTCCTATACTCGACACCCTTGAATCCTATATAATTGGGCGTACACGGTCTGTTAAAATTGCACAGACTGAGGCCATCACCGTCACAGTTTTCATTGGTGTCGTACAAGTGGGCATGCATGGACCGACCCTGTTTCTGGTTTATTCCAACGATGGCTGTAGCTGCCTACGCTAGGGCCCTCTCTTCCTATTTGAAGACATTGTAATGTTCATATACATCTACCTCCAATCGCCAAAATATCCGCGTTGGATGAAGTCCGCAAAGTCATGACTGTTCTAAAGTTATGATGTCAGCGGCAGCAAATGGCTTTTGCTGCTGAAAACATAAATACCTGCCCACAGGTGTTCCATACAGGATTACACCTTTACCTTAACCGGTGCACCTATCCAACTCAATACGCTAGTTAAAGAAACAAATGTGCGGTATTCTATGCACCTCAAATTTTAGAGAATGTGCAGGATCAAGCATCAACTGCACGACAATTAATCTGTCGCAAAGGTCTCCACTTAAGCACAGCCGAGGCACGACCAGAACGGTATCGGAGCCATGTTTGCACACACGTAAAACATCGCACCTTCGTTTTTAGTACTTTGTGATTTAGTTTGCATACTTCTCGAAAAGGCTCAGCGGAGGTTTACCAAAGTGGTAGACCCACAAAAGCTAACGCTCAGCTACATGCGGAAGTGTGTTCATGGCAAACTTAAGTCTCTGTGGTTCTGACGCATCACCTTAGGCTTATGCTTCTTTCATAAGGTACTACATCAAGCAATGCCCAGCAAAATTTCAGCCTGAGACCGAGAAAAGGATAAATAAATAATAACTTCTTTATTATCGTGCAATGCAAGACACTTTGTGTCGGCAAAACCATGCAAAAAAACTAAATCTTAAGGAGCAGAATTTACCCTCAACAACGAACGTTGCACTGCTGCTCCGCTGCCAGCGCGAGAATAAGGACGTATACTTTTCGTTCTACTTGCTTACGCTAAGACCTGAAACAAATTAACATTACGGTTGAAATATTCACAATCCGCATGCTTTCATAAGGGTGGTCCAAACTTTATGTGCCTGGATAAGGCAAGAAGCACTTTCAACTTCTGCGATTCGGATGAGCAGCTTTTGAGGATGGCATAGTTTGAGCATGGAAAACGCATCGGTCTGCTTTAGTCCAGCTGTGTATTACAATTATTTTAATCTCGTGACATATAAGTACCTTGGGCTCAAAGGTCACTCACATTCATAGCAGTTACTGCATCATAGCGTTATCGGATTCTACTCCATTTTGGCCAACTCTACCTTGCCTATAAGGGCCATATGCACGTCTGACTACCTGACAAGCCCTAGACCACGGACTCCTCTGCTTTAAAAGCATCGAACGCTCGCATAGCCACCCCAGTACATACTTACGGGATATTTTAGCTTCGCCCTTCATCGATTTCTTCTTTGCCACAGACTTCATTTCTGCACAGTAGCCTACGCTTGACAGCCATTACACAAGCAGTGTCTTGCCCTATTGCTGGCATGTTTCCGACCACTAAAATATTCTAAAAGCCTGGAGTAATGGCTGCCATACCTCGCAGTTGGTTGGCGTATCAGCAATGCTTATGACGGTCCTCGTTATATCAGTCTACTCTCCAACCTACTGAGAGCCTCTCGACCATTGTCGTTTTACTGCGGAACGTCCAATGCGCCATAGGCGTTCAATAACTTTTGAGGTTGTAGCTTTGGTACAGAAGCCTTGCGGTAATTAACAAGGCTATTGCAGACATACGGGCAGTTTATCCGTCAAAGTGTAAAGGTCTTGGCAGGTGCTAGCACAGCATGATGGTAGCGTGCGGGATTGAGACCCCGGCGGCCTGGGTTTAAATTCTGCGTGTGCCGTCTTGTGTACTCGCTCGTGTTGCACATAGCATAGACTAAGTACGAGGCATTGAAGTTTGCGATGGATCCTGCGCAGAGATGACATACAACATTTAAGAAGTTAAAGGGGTTCTGCGCTTTAACATCCCCAGCAAGGCATCTCCTCATTCCAACATTATTCTTGCATCTTGTTCCACTTTAGGATGAAATTCAAGTTTCTGCATATCATACAGGCTATATCTATGTGTTTACTATAATATTCGTTCTCAATACACTTATACCACCGCTTATATCTCCAATTTACGTTGCTTTTCAGATACTCGGTCCATATCGTGCACTTGGACGGCACCCACACTCATACATTCAGGACTACTAAGTACGTTTGCTCTCACCACTTTTGTTCTTCGGACACCTGAGAATTGCCTTCCTATGCATTATTTAACATTCAGATGTATATTTAACCACGTGTCAATCGCCATACATTAAATTTTGCACTTTTCACCAGTTCATGAAATAACAATTTAACACTGCATTCTTCTGCCTTTTGGGGTTCCACTAAGAGCAGTATTAATTTTTCAAAACTCAACGTAGCCTAATTAGGCATTTAATTGGTGAGCACAGAAGTCAGCTGTGCGGATGAACGACGGCCGGTATATAACTTCCTGCTAGTTGCGCAATCGATGGTCCCGTTTCCCTCAGCCTGGTCCCACGAGAACTGACGACGCGCTGCAACCAGTAGTTCTGATACTACACTGTACACTGATTTCGAATCCATTAAGTAAAGCTTAGACTGCACTAATATTTCCCTATTTGGATACGTCCGGGCTATTGCATCACCACAACTATCCTTATGTGCCGGCAAGTACTAAGCGTTCTCTCACCTGGCCTCCTAATATAGCGTAATGGCGCGAGCATACATAACAATAAGTCCTCCTCAGCAAGCATTTCTCTAGAGTTTATACCTAATCTCCTTCCCTTTTAATAAATAATCAAATGTTATGCTTGGCCAAACAAGGCACAACAGTAAAGGCATGATCATAGTAAGGGTACAACAATTGAACAAGGAATGTAACATAATATAATAGTATTTTCATGTGTGAGTCGGTAAGTGTGTATGTAGGCAGGTAGATAAATTATTTAATAGTTAAAATTTATTCTTGAACGTTTTGTAGCACACGAAACCAAACATTAACAAAACTGGACAAGCAATGGCGTCGTGCCAAGGTTAGGTTACATTACACTCAGGGACGTAAAACTTTAAAGGCATCTTGTGAGAAGCAATATAGTTACCGCTGTGTTGCAAATAAAGGAGCAAATATGTATTGCATTAATTGCTCGATACTATTTGAAGTATTTTAACTGACTTCCCGATCGTTCGTTGGTCTTACTGCGCTGTTTCTGACTGCGCTGGATACCACAAAATATATGCTCGCACTGGCCGAATAAGCTGCTCACTATTAGAGACATGGCTCCCAGAATCGGGCACTTGCTTTCCGCTTTATCCTCTTTTGCCACAGGCACTTAAAACAACCCTAAACTCCAATGTTACAAGATACTGAAAGAGCATGTTTTCTGTTGCACTACACTCTCAGCTAAGAGAAATAGAGCTCTAAACTAGCAACTTAATGCACAGTCGTGTGCTTTAGCACCTGTGGCCCACTAATCAGTCATGCTTGAGATGGAGCAACCCCCAAAAGAAGTGGTATTCGTGTCTAACCAAAGCGGAACCCAAGGTGTTTCTCACCTGGACACATTTTGTGAATTTTCTCTCCTTAGTTTTTATGATCACTGGAAGACCACCCTGGCTCATTAGTGTCAGTGATACAACCATAACGACGTATAAAATAGCCTCAAAGATTCGAAACTGGTAATATTTCTGTAGGAAATGCTTGCGTTATCCTAGTTCAGACGGGGCAAATGAGTTTTATGTTCCCTTGTCTTATCCATATGGCCTCAGCTCATGCGGCTTTGATATAATTGTTGCATCCACATCAGAGCATTAAAAACGTTGAATTCCACATTCATAGTGGATTCTGCGGCCCAATATACTCTGAAAATCGCACATGGTCGCATTCTGGCTGTGGGCTAGCTACACCATATACTATGCTGTTCTACCTATATAATAATTCTTACAGCCTACCTAGTATTTCCCTAAAACCTTTCCGTCTGTTTTCCCAACTTTTACTACGTTTACTGAGAAAGTATGCTTTTCGGCCCACTGCGTCACACTTCGCTACTGCAGCGAATTACACGTTATCTTAGGCATTCCCAGTTACTACTCCATATTCGGAACTTATTACGCCTAGCCGTTTTTGTATTATTTCTTTCTTTTTTCGGTATCTGCTTCCAAAGCAAAAGATGAGTTCAGCGGAGGCTCGAAAATAGCGCCATCCGCCGCCGACCGCTAAAAATGCAAATATCTCCATAACCACTGCAATTAGCTTAATTATTTCACCTTTGTCGTAACCAGCGCCTAGGGTTTGTTTTAGACCGCCCATTGTTGTCCGTTTTAGTTAACATTTCGGCTCCAAAACGGCGTTGATTCCGCTTGTTTGGAGATTTACACTTTGAAATTCGCGCCAGGTTTGCGATTCTGGTATGCTGTTTCTGGGCTATATTTTGGCTCCATTTTCCAATATTAGTGTATTTTCTAGTTAAGTGGGCCAGCCTTTCAGTCGCACTTTTCTAAGAAAGGCTAAATTGTTAGCCACTACTGTTCTTTCCTTTGTTTCCAGCCTCCACTTTTACGATCTAATTTTGGCTTGCTTTTTCCTTTCCATGAGCCCGCTACTAATGGATGCTCGAAATGCGGGGATGTGACCAAAGAAAATGGATCGAATTTCCTCTAGTGGTGCATTTTCCATCAAAAATAACACAATCCATTGGCATAATAGATTGATCGTTTACTAATGGAATTAGGCACCTCAAGGTTTGGCAGCCGTAGCCGGTGAAAAGCGCAGAATTCGTACATAAGCTACGGAGACCCAAACAACTGCCTTCAAAAATGTCGAGGCCTACGAAACGTTTGTATTTATCTCTGCTTTACTGTTCGGAAAGATAAACACGATCAAAAGCAGTTGTTAACGATATTTCTTCTCCATGCATGAGCATGGATGTTATGTAAAATTTGCTCTGATCCCACGCAGGAACAGCATCTAGCGCTTGTCTAGAAATATATCTATATTTATTTATTTATTTATTTAAATACTACACAGCAGTGCAAAGTATCAACTTGACATGCACATACGTAACAGATGTAAATGAACCATTACCGTGTGCACTGGGTTGCTAACATCACGCAATGGTTGGTCGAATGCCCGAATATCGTCAGCGGTCAACAAAGGCAGAACTAAATTGCTGACTATTATTTGATTACCAGCGTGCACTGTATCGGATGACAGATGTAGGTATGTATCCATTAATTTTATGTCCGCCCTAATGCGGTGTACGCCGAATGCTAAATCTACTAAACGATGCTATAGACGAAGCGTCGCTAACCGTCAAGATGTTTTATACTTCGCTTCAATACATGAATATCTTTTAGCACCTGTCATAACCGTTTTTTAACCGCCACTTTTACAGACAATCTAAACCTGGGGCGTACTTTGTTGTTCTTGCGGTATATCAAAGCCGGTTAACAACATTGTTGCCACTGGTTGGTCTAATGGCGCCGCATATAGTTTTCCAAGGCAAGGCGCCATCAACGGTCTATTTAACGAGGCGGTTAGGGCTTGTTCATATGTGTGAATACCTGCGGCGGGTGCTGGTGGTATAATTGTAGTGTATCTGCACTCATGTTCAGAGGTCAGCAGCTAATAATCCAATTGGGCAAGTCGCACTTGAACGGACAAAGACGGACTTCAAGTGACACCGCCGGCAATTGAAATATTTGCGCTGCTTCAAGAAGGGGTCGCGGTTCATCTTTATATACTATTTAGTAAAGTAATAAAGCAAACATAGCATTTGATGTTGGTTGTCAGGAACCAAGACTGCGGCACAGTGTAGGGCATAAATCTCTCTTCCAAATCAAGTGCACAGCGTCAGCTATTTGGCGTTTCATATAGATGCACAAGTACTTATGTGTGAAGCAGTAGACTTAGCATTCGGAATTGTGGCAGCCTCACACACCATGACACCTTTCAGATTGATATTTCGCTGCGACATAAGGCAACAAACTGAAACGTTCGTGAGGATGGGAATGCGAAAGAACATGAATTCAATGTTGCATAGTTACCTGTGCCAAACCATCCTCATGAAACTTTCGAACAAAAACGCAGCATTTGGTGTTAATGGTACTCACTTTAACATCCCCTGCGCCAAGTAAACGATATGAGAGCGCAAGTCAACAGGAGAATGTCACTAGAGAGCAAGCCTCTGTACAGCCAACTTGCAATGGTGGTCGACCCTTACTGTCACACCTAAATAAAAAGAACACGTTGAATATATACGTCACATGAACTAATACAGTAACCCAAGAATGCAGCAAAAATGACACATCCGTACAACAAATCATTATTACAAATCTGCAGATCGGCGTTGCATTTTTGTTGCCGAAACCGAACTACACACACATTTTGGCGCACTTTGGCTCCCCTTGTTATGTGTGTGATAGACCACTTAGAAAAGGGATCGCATCGGCTCTTGTGAACATAACTGGTATCGCCCACGCAGCGGAATAGAGCTACAATCGGTGGCTTGGCTCAGGTAGACCAATGGTAAAACATTTTCATTAAACATGGTTACGCTACTTGTCTTAGTCCATGGACCAAATACAGCAAATAAGCGGAATATTTCTAAGCGGTGCGACGCGCAGTCCAACTAACTGATCTGCTAAATCGGTGGCCACGCCTAGGTTAACCTATAATAAAATACTTGTGCAAACCTTTCAGGTGCCACGTTTGCTCATTGGCAGGTTATAAGGATGCCATTTACAACCCGTTTAGATAACTACATAAAAATTTAAGGGTGTAACTCTAGGCTAGCTAGGTGCTGTGTCCGCAAGGGATTCGACAAATACGTACACACAACCCATGCTTTTGCTTGTGGTGTGAGAACAATGAGAGTGTATGATCCTTGTTCGCATTTACGAATGCAAAAGCTTCTTTAGTGTGCAGTTGAATGAGTTGTGCATACTTGCTTGAAGTTCATTTGACTTTTTCAGGCGATCTTTGTGCTCCTTGCTGATATAAGTAACGGAAACTCGCACAGAGCCTTAGTTATGCATATTTTCTTTGGCAGCAGAATCCGATCCTCTCTGAACTTCACTATAAATATTTTGGACTACTTTGGCACACCCAGTAGTCTCAGTTAACCGTAAGCACATGATAAGGAATAGGAGCGGCGTTGTTAGGAAAAACAAGCGAATTATAAGAATAATTTCTATAAAAACAAATAAAAGTAAAACACGCATTTTTTGAAAAGTTAAAAGACGGTGCAGTTAACTAGTAACTTACGAATTATCGTAAATTATAACCAGAAATTCTCGCGCTTACGTTGATCTCCGGCGCTAAAAATCAACCTGAATACATCTCGGTAAAAAAGCTTATACAGGCTATAATGTTGCGAAAAGTATATTAAAAGTTGGTTAATCGAAACAAGTTTTAACCCCGAATAGGTTAAACGTAACGTCATTGTGATACGTGCAGTAGTTCGCGTGTTATTCGCGATCTACTAGCGGTCTACGAATAACCCTATTATTGTAGTTCGCTAAAACTGGCTTTTTGCTTTGCAAGCGGATATCAGGAAAATGAAATACGGTAAAAAAGTTGGCGATGCCGTATAAGTTTCAGATAAGCATAACTATTTCGAATGTTCTATATAGCCAGAAATACAAACGAAAAATAGATACGATGTAGCGGGCCAAAAGCAAACCTTTCGGTCATACGTAGCAGGTATATGCGAATAAGCAAGAATATTGCGCGAAGGCGCTAGGTATCAACTAAGTAATATTATGTAGGCAAGAGACTTCACGAAAACTATTAGTTAGCCCAGGGTCAAAAGACATCCGGTTACGTTTTCCGAGAATAATGAGCACAAGAAACTACTATGGATATAAAGTTGCATTTTTAAGCTTTTAAGCGGTTCCGAAGGTTATATCAAGGCTGAATGAGCCAGATTTACCTGGATAATACAGGAGACCATTATGGTCATTTACGATGATTTCGCCTGAAAATGTACATAGTCCTAAGCTAAATATCGCGTTTTATCTCTTAGGTCCTACTTTTTATATCTATAAGGCTGTCACCAACATCAGTTAGCTAGCGAAGCTTTTGCTGAAAATAAAGAAATGGGTACCGGCTAATAAGCGAAAAGCTTCAAAGCCTAAAACTCAGTTGACTCTGGGTTGGTAAGACATTAAAACGCTGCTTCTTGTGGTTGATGTTGTTAAAAAATATGAGAGATTATTTTGTCCCTTGTGTTGCTACACTCTTTTGTGCACCTATTAGCTTCAGTTCGAGCATTTGCTCTTCAATTATAAAGTTTGAAAAGAGTGACAATGGTGTATAGCAACATGGCAACGTTAAATATGCCTATGATGTTGTATCACCTTGGTGTTTTTCCGTTTAGTGCTATCCTAACACTATGGACAAATATGGTAAACTAAATAAGAGTGAGAAACTACACAAATAGTGGTAGCTAATTCTACACCTACCATTACGCATAACGCACAGTAGGCAGTGTTCCAGGATGTGGTGGGAGTTCGCCTGGAAAGCGTTCTCCCTATAAAATGCCACAAGTATCCGTTTAACAACACTGTGACGTGGCGGATGTGACTCGCCAAAAAATAAAGTCACTGCCTCTTCATTTTTCCGGAGGATCATTCACACATCACGGACGTCGTCTGATTCAAAGCTTTCCATTGATTCCCTCTTTTATGGCGAACACAACAAACAAAAGCCCACACAGTCACATTTACCTACTTACACAACATGTCTCCTTCTAAATACACAATTAAACATAGTTTTACATCTCAACACACATAAATTCCCATGCTATTGACCATAATGTACTAATTTGTGCAATCGCTGCTCATACATGTCTGTACTACCATGATCACGCCCTTGATGGTGTGCCTCGCAGTGACGAGAATAAACTATTTGTTTATATATTTAATTAAGCCAGGTTAAAGCTATAGTTACGCGCGGACGGCCAAAATGTGGTGAAGTGGTGATCAAAATGTTCTGTTTATTCAGCCTGCTAGGTTACTATGGGCTCACTGTAGCTGGTTTTGACTTGGTGCCAGTGAAATGAAATCTGTAAATGCGAATGGTTTATTAGCAAAGGCGGTTGAAGAAGGTCTGGTGTTTATGTTACTAATTATGTTTCGCACATGTAAAACTCAGTTAAATCTAAGTGCTTGGGGCCAAGAGATGTTTTAGGGAGAGCAATCTAATGGATACTTGATACTATGGCTTTTACGGCTTTTAGTTTATCGACCCGAGGGAATATATGTATATAAGTTTTTAGTAGACCGCCAATTATATTTGAAAACGTTCGAGTAAAGTGGCAAGTATTTAGTCATAATTAAAGGCATCAAGTAAGGCCAAATAACAACTGACGATTATGTTGGTTCAAAAAAGTACTTCTAATGCGGGCATTTAAACGACGTTCTCAACAATTTTAATGTTATCCTTAGATGCACTAGGTATAGCGACAGCAACCATAGACTCTAACAGTTCACACAAGTTTTAGGTCTGTTAGAATGCCGTTACTAGGCTACCTCAAACCTCATAAACCTGCTATATTTTTACGAACCCAGTGGTCAAAAAAAATTGGTAAGTGTTAAAGGATAAGCTGAAGTCTAAAAAAGGAAGGTGTGGATAATATGAAACGACTGAAGTTTGCCTGCTCAGGTGGATTCGTTATTTCTCTGCAATACCCTGTTTGAGGAATACCTACGGTTTTACGAATCTATAGGTCAGTAGAGCGGACGGCGCAATTTCTTGAGCTTTTTGAGCACACAACGTAGCCAGTGAAGAAGAGAAGCCTTATGGATGACGATAACTTTTAGTCCTTGCAGTCTTGGCACCAAAGTGTCCGTGGGGGACCCGAAGCGTCAGGAACTACTTGGAAGTGATGACAATCGATTCAACGCAGCTTTCTAGTCTAAGCACCTGCAGGATGCATGCGACTGCTGCGGCTGATATATCCCGGGTGTTGTGACAGGGGTAATGGATAAGAGGAAAACAAAAGGTGGCTATTGATGAAAACTATGCAAAGCGGTAAGATGCCGGTTAGTCATTTCAGGGCGCTAATGGGTCAGCTCCTGCTTTATCCATAGAGCCGGCTTTAGGCCAATTTGGCTGCAGAAGAAAGCGAAGCAGACCAACAAACCGTCAGTAATGACGGGTCATCTTGTACTCTGCTTTCTATTCTTAATGCCTAGAAACTGATTACGACAGATACCGCTAAATGCGCTAAGTTGTTAATACGGTAACGACAACGAATATAGATGAGTTGTGAGCTTAATTTGCTTAGATGTCAGGCCATACATGTTAGGTTTCATAAAGCTACATCGAAGGCAGTTTCTAAGCAGTGGTCTTGTGAGTCTGATATATTAAAGATGCGTTGTATATTATAAAAACTTAGGAACTTTGTATCTCCTTTCTGAATGTCTGCAGGTTTTAGATTTATCGTAGTCTGTAACGCAGGCTGCCCCGGTTACAAATCGGTTGCATCTACCTCATTCACCTACATCGTAGAAACCAAGAATTGTGTGTCTTTCTTGCCGTTTGCTGTTTACACAGAGGTTTTAACTGGCTACAAGAATCCTGGTAGATCCAGTGATATCCCACACTATGCAGAGTTGTTCCACTGTAAGCTTTCGGCGTCCAGCAAATGTGGGTCAACGGAACATAGTTCAAACATCAGCAATAATCTCTTGCGTCCATTAGCCTACCTTTCCTAACAACTACATCATTTGCACGGGAAATAAACTTCCGAAAGTCATTGTTGGAAGTTGTGTAAAACCACCAGAAAACGCTCCGGCAAGGTCGAGTGCATGCAAAAATAGGAGCCATTATCAAATGCAATGGCGTTTGCAACCTTTATTTAGATATGCTGTAGCGTATGTAGCCTCCATTAAAGTTGCGGCTCAACTGGAATATGTAAAGTTTAACTGCCTAGTAAAAGCGCGGGTCTTCAAGAACTTATGGTTTCCTTGTGTAAGTGTTAGCTAATTACGGCATCAAAGCGCTCATAGATTCCACCGCAACCTAAAATCGAGGGTAGACTAAGTTGAAACTTTTGAAGGCCCGCCACCGCTCAGTCTAACGCGCGCGATACAACACTCATGCCGCAGAAGAACGCATTACCACCATTTACAAACATATTGTATGTTAAGCCTTCGAAGAAACAGATGATAAACCACGTCGAACGGTCTAATATACAAGTGAACTTCTTCCAATAGTCGACAGAATGAAGAGCTGTTGAGAGGATGACAACTAATCACTGCTGAAGGGCAATACCGATTATACCCATGTCAACAACATAGCGAGTGCGCAGACTAGCACCTCCGAATCAAAAAACAGAGTAATTGACCTAATTTATTAGTATCACTAATGGGACCAACAATTCAAATTGCCTCTTCAAGTTACTTTTAATTACTCATGGAGCCCCAGGGATTTCCGCGATATTGCAAAGTTTCAAGACGTAGCAAAACTGAACGTCGACACACCAGGCTCCTGGGAAATTTATTTACCTAACTCGGAGGCAGCTGGGCCCCTAACAAAGTGTCTTGGGAAATTTCACTAAGAAAATCTTGGCTAAACCATAGGTACCGCCGTATGCGTCCAAACATTTACATCCACTTTAAGACTGTGGACACCAATTTAAGTAAACGCAACTCGTGCACACTGTAACTTAGGCTACACACACTGTTAAGTGCTACCTAAAAGCAAAAGCACAACGAGCCCTGGGTCGTGCGTTATCAAGAAGGGGTTCTGCTAGAGCGGTAAGTATCCTCCGACTGAGCACTTAAAAGCCCAAGGGATGGAGGAATTTCTCACCATTCGTTCAATTGTTTTTATGGCCATCGCTGGCCTCCTTCGATATCAGCCCATCTGTTAACAGACGATCTGGTTTAACGCTGTCATTACGAAACTTAACTTTGGATACAAAGTGCAGTAAAGCCTCGTGCGGTTGCGGAGTAGTAAAGACATCGCAAATTAAAGGGGTGAATTATTTTCAAACCGACTGAGATGTTCCACAATCTAAAGGAGCTTTCTGATATTGCCGCCAGGAATCTAAGTAGAGACAGCATGGCGATGCACAGCGTGAATTAATGGTGCCCATACAGAATGCAACCTCCGAGCTCAGCTGTCAGTGAATCGAAACACAAATATTATAAGACAAGTCGAATTACTAATTTTCGTTGCAACCAGAGGTGAAAACTTGTTTGACATAAATGTTATTTTTCGCCTATAAGTGAGTTCTGCATCCGTTCCTGAGAAATGTCCTTTACCAGGAATTAAGTTACTGCTTCATAAATACCAGGAACCTGAGCAGGTAGTTTATGCCTCTTCCAAAAATCATTATTGGTAGCAAGTATTCAATAAATACCAATAAATATAGGTAGCAGTTCGTTTTCTAGTCTCTCAGGCAACTACCACGCGCCCGGAAAAGCACTATACGCGTGCTTCCGCATTACGGGAATAGTCCGCATTGCCCATTCCATCGGAAACTGGTAGAGCTCGCACAAGCAACTAGACTGTTGCCAGTACGTGGTTAAGACCACTGAGCTACGGGGGACGTCAGCGACTATCGTAAATAAGTTACTGGACGCGATATAGCACCACTGGCTTTCCCGTAACTATTGCATATATCAGGGTAGCGACCTCTTAACAGGACAAACAAAACTAGCCACAAAATAGCTAATGGCATTAGAAACAGGTTGGTATGCATAATGTTTACCGAGTAGATGTAGTAAGGGCAGTGGGAGGGTATAGGTAGAAAATCATAACACCTAGCCCAAGCAGACAGCCATCACACGCCCGGAAAAGCACTGTACTCTCGTTCCATCGTTTCGAGAAGTGTCAGCAACGCCCATTCTATCGGACACGGTCATAGCTCCAAACCGCAAATCTATTGCTGCCAGTCCGGGCTTGAAAACACTGTGCTAGGGTGGTAAGCAACGACCATAGCGAATAACTTACTAGGTGTGCGAGAGCGCCGCACACTCTTCAATGACTTGCACGTTACTACCGTGCAAGTAACGGGGCAGTTCCATCACAAAGCGAAGCACTTACTAAATTAAACCACCAAATAACTAATAGTGTTATAAGCAGTTTGGTCTGCTTACTGCTTACCTAGTACTGGTGGTAAAGGAATTTAAATGGGCTAGGTAGAACTTCGTCACACATAGACCTACTCAGACAGCCATCACGCGCCCAGAAATTCGCTGTAGGCGCCCTTCATCTTTCTGGGAGGACTCAGCGTTGCGCATTCCACTGGACCTTAGTAAGCCGCAAACCCTAAACTCGAAGTTTTCAGTCTGTGGTTAGAACCACTAAGCTACGGCGGACGGCAACGACCATTGTGACTAACTTGCTAGAATTAATACCGCGCCGCTCACTGGCGAAGTTTTATCTTAACCATTTAAAGCCCTCTAGTGCGCCTCTGCAGTCAGTACACAGTCCAACCAGTCTATACTGCCATAAGTTACCTAAAGGCTTTAGTTTGGTAAGTTGGTCGCATTGTGCGGGAGACACTGTCCTCTGCACGGTAGTAACTTTTCAGTAAGTGGATAGTGAACGGCGCTATGAAACGTCATATATCCACTAGTGAACTGAATACTTACTCAAATGTCTATTTCTGCCCACCTATACTCTCACAACTGGCACCATCATATTCTGCCCTCCTACCTTTGACAACTCATTTTAGCTATAGCCAGTCGCCGTTTGCTCTCCGCAGCTCGGCGCGAATGCGGAGCCGTGTAGAAGCCACTCCTTATATATTTTCCTTTAATTCTCCTGGACTGTCAGCGTCATTTACCTAAGCCGTTTTGTTGCCTTATTCTGTGCCACTGTAGGTATCCACTAGTAAGTTAAAGCTTACTGTACTGGCATTTTCCGTCTACCAATGCTTTCTGTGCAAGCGCTGTTTGTCACACCTACGACACATTAGCTTAGTTACCACCAGCCGCCTCGGGCTCTCTGCATCACTGCGCATATCCAACGCCTGCTGGGATCTACTACTTATCTAACTATTTTAAATTTATTGGACTGTTTGCATCATTTGCCTTCGCTGCTTTATTGACTTATACTAAAACACCGTAGGTATGCACTTAAGTTATGTATCTCCAGCTTTATCAACAAATCGCTTAACATCGAAACCGAGACTTTCTATCGGTTCCTAGTGTTATAAACCTCACGCCGCTGTGAGAATCGTCTCCTAACGTGAAACGATGCCGTCTTCTTTAGTTGCAAGACCATAACCGGACTTTTTCGTATGTATCCATTGCTGGTACATATTACGGCCGCATGTTTCTCGCGTTTCCACACCGGATTTCGCCCTACGTGCATTAAACATCGTAGCCGTACTGAAACCGTATATAAGAGAAAAATTCACAAATACCCATGTTTGGCAAAGGTGCACAGATCGGACAGAACGTATAGTAATGTGTTTGTTCCAATATGGTACGATCAGTTTAACATTATACTGTTGCGTAGTAGCAGCTTTTGCCTGCTTTTTCTCCCTTGGCCACTTTTACAAAAATAAAATAGCAGACAATATGAAGCAGTCTAATCAGCCATTATAATCTTCTACCACCGGCCTTCGTGTATGGTGTCTTCTGCTCCATACTTGACTAGGACCGAAGCCTTGCTTGGGAACTTGACACCTGGAATAACATTTTGGTGGTCGAAATAAGTGGATGGATGCTGCCGTCTTTGGAAACATCTCTTAAGAACTTCGGATTTCAGATTTCACAGGCTTCAGCGAATGATGAAGGATATTAACTAAGCCAGCCTTTAAGCAAGATCAATAAATGGCCTTAACCTGACTGCGGATAACCGAACACATGATCAGTCAATAAGTGGCATTTCCTGGTCTACATTACGGGTGGTAGTGTTCTACGACGTGAAGGGTTTTTCCCTGGCAGGCGTGTACCATATGCAGCTTCACAGATATACTGAACAATCCTGCATCGTGGCCCATTCCACTCGGCAATGAATAAAGTTACCGCCAATAACCTCACACTAGCAAGTTGTTCCTGTTCACATACTTATGACCATGCTGGCTAAAAGGTACCTTGACACACTCGAGAAAAACACCATTTTAGTTTATATCCTTACCCTCCATGCAAGAGCAGGAGGTTTGTGTACATAATGATCCGATCCCTCGTGAGCACAGCATCTTGCAACTGCCTATTAATATACTTTTAATTGCCTATTTAATTTTCACGGGGTGCTTTGCCGTCCGCCGCAGCTCAGTGTTCTCAACCATAGAGTAAACAGTCGATTGATGAGTTTGCGCCATAGGAGAGTCTACTGAAAGCGATTTGCGGATGACTCCCGAAAATGATGAAACGCACGGATAGGGCTTTTCCGCGCATGTGATGGCTGTCTAAGATTGCCTAATTGTGACGAATTTATATTTATATCATGCCACGCCTATTTCTACTCTGGAACCGGTGCGCAGACCAAATTGTTTAGTGTGCCATAAGTTACTTGACGGCTTAATTTTGATAATTTCATCGCTGATTGAGGGGGCTAACTTGTTATATGCACAGGTGTAACGTGCAAGTCCTTGGAGAGTGCGCGGTGCCCTAGCACACCTGGTAGATTATTTACTATGGTCATTGTCTTTTGCTCGTGCACAGTGGTTTCAACTACTGACTGGCAACCAGCAAGTTGCCGTCTTGAGACCTAACAAGGTCCGATGAAATGGGCGCTGCGAAAATTCCCCGAAACGATGGAACACGCGTACCGTTATTTTCCGGGCGTGTGATGGCTGTCTTAGTGAGCCCGGATGTGACAAATTTCTACCTATACCATTTGAGTCCCCAAGTAATTTATCTGTACTTAGCGATAACCCTGAGTATTTGAATACTAAGACTTATAAAGTCAGATTTGCGGAAGTAGCTTGTAGGGTATCGGAAAACACGCTCTTTCAGTAATTTGCAACACTGGAGTTTACGGCTGTTTTAACCTTCAAAACGTCCATTTGTTTTACTGATTTCACATCCGTGGACACAAAATGTTTTGGTGCGTAACTTTTTGCACGTTACTCGCTCTGGCTAATTCACTTCCTATTTTTGTAGCCTGCACCATATACGTTGGGTTCAGTTTCCTCCGGCTTATATACTGTCTCGTATTTGACACGCCTCCTACGTGTCATTGCTTACTGATGGTATCACAGGCTCCACCCAACAATTGGTGACCCCTGTAAGAAACACGCCGTCCGCCATTTGGCATTTCCGTTCTGGTGAGTTCGTTCCAGTGATTTTGTGATTCATTGCCTGTGATTATATTGTTTTCTCATCTACCAAATATTTTAACTGCTTTTTGCAATGGATTATGTAGAGGATAAGCTGTCTCCACGGGCGCTTAACGCCGTTCAGCCTGTCATGGTCAATTCTGTTGCGTTAGGCTCACCCACTCTTTTGGACAATGATCCTTTATTATGGTTTTAGCACCTAAAATCCGTATTTTATATTCCTGGGATTTCTTCTGATTTCGCCAGGTAAAAGCAGCTAATATCTCTCCTTCCTCAGAGTTTATACTCGCAGGTAAGAGACATCATACTATGTCCGCTCTAGTAACGAAATACGATGCTCTTAACCAGGCTAATGTTCAGCGGATCGCGCCTTCTGACAAGGTCCGTCTACAGCAATTATTTAGTGAGCTGCAACCAGGAGATAGGATTCCCTCAGCCTTGTTGCGTGAAATGCAACTGCGCATCGGCGCGTCCAGCCTGGACGTAAGGATTCTCCGCGAGCTGTGGATGCAACGCCTTTCTGAAAGCACTCGGGCTATCCTTGCTGTTTCAAGTGACTTGCCAATCACAGCAATTGCAGATCTAGCAGACGACGTCATTGAACAGCACCAGCCAGGGACCGAAACCAGAGCAACTAAGCAGCTTTTTGCTGGCGCAACCACACCGATACCTGCGACTAGCCAGCCGTCGGCAATGGACGCAGTATCGTCGCAGATAGCGTCCCTTTAGCGCCAGATCAAGGAAATCACTTTAACCGTAAGCACCGCAACCAATCTGGATCACCGTTTTGTCGCACAAAAGCTGGTGCCACAAGTTACTGCTTTTACCACTCACGTTTCGGTAATAAAGCACGTAAGTGCGTACAGACATGTAGCTACTTCGCTATAGATGATCCGCCACAACGGTCTATAATGGCCACGAACGTCGGCAAAGCCCAAAGTCGTCTCATCTACATTAGGGCTTATGATTCCGATACCCAGCTCTTATTTGATACCGGGGCGGAAGTCAGCGTCATTCCCCTATGCCAGGTGAGCCTACTGCTTCTCTGTCGACAAGCGTCAGTGCCGCTAATGGCACGCCAATAGTCACCTACGGTCATCGGTCGCTAACGCTGTACTTAGGTCCTCGGCGCACGTTTCGCTGGGTATTTACCGTCGCTGCAGTCCCCTTTGCCATCATCGTCGTGGACGTTCTGAGGCATTTTGACCTCTTGGTCGATGCGACATGCTAGATGATAGTCGACCATGCAACGAAACTCCGTGCACGTGGCATCGCCGCCGACGGCACATCTATATCCCCGGTCCATGCATTCTCCAGACCTCGCCGGACTACGTTATCTCTTTCCTCAGTATTGCAAGCTCGTTCAGCCAATGAAGGCAGCTTTGCCCGTGGCAGCCCAAGTCACAAGCCACATACGGACGAATGGCCCACCAGTGTCATGCCGTTCACACCGACTATCTTCCGTGGAACTAAAGGTAGCTAGGGCGGAGTTTCAGCACATGCTTGAACTATGAATAATCCGCCCTTCCAACAGCCCTTGGTCCTTGCCTCTGCAGATGTTTCCCGAGAAATCTGGTGACTAACGCCCTTGCGGTACTTACCGCGCACGCAGTCGGCTAACCGTCCCAGATAGGTATCCCATCCCACCCATGCAGGACCTTACCGCAAGCCTCACAGGTAAGAAGATCTTCAGCAAGATCGATCTGGTTCGCGCCTACCACTAGATACCTGTGGAAGACAATGACATTTTTGAAACAGCCGCCACCACTTCTTTTGGTTTGTTTGACTTTTAATAATGCCATATGGACAGTGCAACGCCGCACAAACCTTCCAACGCTTCACTCACGATGTCGTTTATTCCTACGTCGATGATATTTTAGTTGCCAGTTCACCGGAACATGAGCACCTCGACCACCTTCGAACTTTCTATCAGCGCTTGCCCCAAAGCAGTGTCACAGTCAACCTGACTAAGTGAGAACTCGGCAAATAAACGGTAGAATTCCTAGGCCATCTCGTTTCATCGTCTGGTATCGAAGTCCTTCTTGATGAGATCCAGGCAATCAAGGACTTCCCAGCTCCGACTTTGTTCAACCACCTCCGTCGATTTTGTGGTTTGGTCAACTACTATCGACGCTTCATTCCGCGCTGCGCTCAGCTCACGCAGCCACTGGCTGACCAACTCAGAGGAATGGAACCTAAGTTCGCTTTCCCTGAGACAGCACAGGCAGCCTTCGCCGAGCTCAAGGATGCTATCTCCAACCTAGCTTTCATCGCTCATTCCGGATCGACTGTACCCCTCTCAATTACGACTGATGTCACAGGGGTCGCGGTAGGAGCCGTCCTCCAACAACACATTGGTGAGCAATGGAAACCCCTTGTGTTCTTCTCCAAGCACCAGCATTCAGCGGAATCCCGCTACAGCACGTTTGGCAGAGCACCGCTCGCCATTTACCTATCGATACGTCATTTCCGGCACACACTCGAAAGCCACGATTTCACGGTCTTCAATGAACACGAGCCCTCGACTATGCTTGCGACAAATACTCACCACGGGAAACAAGAAACCTAGACTTTGTTACGCAGTTCGCTGCTGACATTCGTCGTGTATCAGGTGCCGGCAATCGCGTCGCCGACGCTCTCTCACGCGTCAACCTTCCTCTCCGGTCTTTTCCTACCGTCTACCTAGTTGCCATGGCATCGGCTTAGGCTCAAGACGAATGCATACAAAGCATGTCGCAGTCTACTTCGCTGCATGTGCAACCTGTTTCTCTCCAAACCACGAAAGGAACCATTCCCTGAGACACATCCACAGGTAGTTCTAGACCTCTCGTGCCCGTCTCCTTCATACTTACAGCCTTTGGCACATTTCACTCATTATCACATCCCGGTACCCGTGCATCTTTGAAACTGCTCAGCAAACGTTTCGTTTAGTCACGCGTAAACAAAGATGTTCGTACCTGGGCTCGCGCCTGCCTTCAATGTCAGCGCTCCAAAGTAAATCGTCATGCCCACAGCCCTCTTGGTTCATTTCCTGCTCCGGACTCTCGGTTCTCGCATGTACACTTAGACCTAGTAGGTCCTTTGCCTCCTTCACGCAGCTTCGTTTATATGCTTAAATGTGTCGACCGCTTCACCAGATGGCCAAAAGCCATTCCCGTAGCAAACTGCACAGCTGAGACTGTTGTCCGGGCTTTCCTGGACCGCTGGTTCTTGCACTACGGGTGCCCATGCACAATTACAACTGACCGAGGAATGCCTTTCGAATCTTCACAATTCGATACGTTCTGTTACATTTAGGCTGTCGCCGCCTTCATACCACAGCGTATCACCCAGCAGCCAACGGGTTGGTTGAACGTTTCCATAGACAGCTTAAAGTCTTGCTCTGCGCCTCTCCGACCTTAGCTGGAGCGAAAACGTTTCGATCGTACCCTCAGTTATTAGCAGTAGTATCAAAGCCGCCTTTCAATGTGCACCAGCGGAGCTGGTTTATGGCATAGCGCTCAAATTACCAGGAGGATTCGTTTCACTTCCTGCATCGTCGGGTATGCCTCCGCTTAACTTTGCATCAATACTAGCTTAACGTATGCGTTCCATACGTCCGACTCCGCCCTGTGGACAGCGGACTCTCTACCTACCCTCACGCCTTCCTCCGCACCGAGGCAGTGCGGCGCCCTCTCCAGCCACCCTACACTGGTGCTTGCAGAGTTCTGGAACGGACTCCGAAACACTTTACTTTAGACAAGAATGGTCACCGAACAACGGTATCCATAGACCGCGTCAAAGTGGCCGTCTTTGCCGAGCCATTGAGGCTCTTGCACAAGCACGCGCACCTGCGGTGGCTTCTCGAGCAAGGGATAGCCGGAAACCCTCTGCATCACTAGACCCTCAGCCTATCCCGCCTCAACCCCAGGCATCCGACTGACGCGATAGACAGTTAAAACGTCCGGTACGTTTTTCAGATTCTGTAACCGTTCGCTATTTCTATTAATGCGCCATTTCCGTCTTTAGTGGTCCTAGTGCGCCTTGTTCACGAACGTTTTGCAAAATCGACAAAAATCCCAGAACATGCTGAAAACCTTAAAAGCGTATTTGCTTTCATCATGCATGCCATGTTCCATTTCCGGAGTCAAGCCCCTTCCCCGGGCCTCGCCCACTCCCTCTGAGTTCCACCTTTCAGAAACTCAACCGCCGGAACTGCCCAGGCAAATCTAGAATGACTCGCCAGCTGGCCCAAAGCCCCTTCCTCACCCAAGGAACAGAGAGGCGCCCTCAGCCGCAGGCAGCCACGAACGGATTGGTCCCCAAACGCCTGGCTAGGCGTTGCCGACGAGGACGCCGGATTTCTTCGAAGGACGACGACGCCTGGATTTCTTCGTGGGATGATGATCGGTGGCTAAAGTGCTGTGGGAGAGTAACACCTCCCAAACGCACCGTCGGGTCTGCAACAAAGGGAAGGTCCTGTGGGCCTATCTTCTGGACTAGCCAGTATTTGCAGTCCGACCAGCACGCCCCGACGGCCCACCGATGATGTATTCTGGTCCATACGATCAGCATAAATAATAACTAACAAAAGCCTGGACCCAGCGAACCCTGCTACACCCCACTTTGGAAGCCCTTACTGAAGCCCATGCAACTAATTGCACTCATGTTCGCTTTCCGTTCCCCCAACTAACAGCTCCATCGAAGGTTTCCATCATTCAGCCTTCTAGGAGAGGCCCGTGTAGTGTACCGAAAACGTGCTACTTCAGTATTTTACAACCTTGGATTTTACGGTTGTTTTAACCTACAAATGTCTATTTGTTTAACTGAGTACACGTCCGCTTACACAAAAGGTTTTGGTGAGTCCCCTGCTGCACCGTTTCTCGCTGTGGCTGCTTCACTTCCTATTTTTGTAGCTTGCACAATATCAGTTTGGTTCAGTTACCTCCGACTTCTATCCTGTCCCGTATTTAAAACGTCCCTTACGTGTCATTGCTTACCGTCTAGTACCCCGGGCTCCACCAACAAGCTCTTGGATCCTGGTTATTCATCGCATTATGCTGTGTTTTAGATCAGTTTTGCACACCTACTTTACCATATGCGGAGAACTAATTCTTTTCCTGCAAACGATTTTAGTGTATCTCTTTTCAATCCTTTAGAACAGTGGATATCAAAACTACTCATTTAACCTGGCACGTGGCTTATACACTCTACAAGGACAAAGAACCTAACTATGTACATGAGTCTATAGAGCGTTTAATGGTTACTGTACGTCCATAGCTTAGCACTTCAATTTTAAAGAGTTAAAAACTTGCTAACATACCTCAATGTTATTCACCTTGTTTATCAATGACGGCCTATCTGTGCTTTACAAAGACCGGCTTGTATATTACTGCCTGCAGCAAATTTAATTTATTTAAAAACAAAAAGTGTTTTTTGTTGCTTTTCCTGTGTTTATTGCTTGTGACTATAGTGGTTATTTTTGTGTGAGCAGGTCTAGTTCCCACGAGGATAAAGGTTTGTTTATTTATTTGCTTACAATTATATTGAACCTGATTCAACAGTTGACAAAATAATCAAGAGGGAAATTTAGAATTATTCAAGCGAGTTAGGTTTGGAACCTCAAGTAACCTGCTAGACATGGTCAGATTGACAAAAGATCTCCCCAATTTGCAAGCTTAGGGGTTCGGAAATTACCGTTTTCTAGCAAATTGTTTGGTGAAGTGTGTTCCAGAACGCAGTTGGTGTGTGCCCGGCAAGCATTCTGTTTATAATAAGTCACACATGCCAGCTTAACAACACTGAAGTCGCGGATAAGACTTGCAACTAAGAAAATTTCCTACCGCTTACGTATCCGGATGATCTAACATAATCCACGGGTGTGCGTCATCCAATACGAAGCTTTCCTTTCACTCTCCACGTCTGTCTGAAATATAGCTTCTTCACAAATTCAAGCAACACAAGCACACTTGTTCGTACATGGTTGGCGGCATCCGGTTTCGGATTTGCCTGTCACTGTGGCAAGCCACAGGACGCCTGCGCCTACAGAGGGACCATGGATGGCTTGCGCTGCACCACCCACAGCTCCAACCACATACCCCATATCCAGTGTAAACCCGAAGGAATAAGACCGGGAGGCATGCGGATGGGAACCACGTTTCATCAACGGAGCCGGCCCACACTCCTTCACAGGCAAACACAAGCACACTGTATTTGGGGAATCAACCGCACACAAGGCGGTGGCTGGACCGTAGTCCGCTCCACACTGAGTGCATGGAACCACTCTTCGAGCCTAACACGGCCACAAGGACCGTGCACCCCGTCCCCTCCAGCAACGACCAACTGTCTCCTGGAGCCAGTATGGACGAGGTAGTGGGTAATAGACAGGTAGGCACCTTGTCAACATGCACCTCAAGCGCAGCCACACCGGGGATGTCAAACAACAGCCAATCACTTGAGAGAGAGAGAGAGGGAGAAAGAAAAAGAGGAAAACTCGATTAATGCATAAGGAAACGGTGATATAAAACTTAAGTAAATAGCATACGTAATAAGTTGTTTACAAACAAATCCTAGCTAAGTGCACGAGGTCAGGAAATATAGTTCACGGAATGCCCCGAGCACAAAAATGTTACGGAAATCGAATACAATAGGCTGAAGCGATGTGCGCAAGTTAATGGAATAGAGTACAGGGAGATATTTATATGAGAAAGAAAATCATTAAGGTAAAAACTGTAAACCCACCACCTGAAATAAAGAGACTTAGCATGCAAGCACGCGGTTAGTAAATCGAATTCAGCGTGCCTACAAACGCTGCGCCGCCTCGCCGTAATTCTCTGCAGGACCCGTCGTCGCTTCTGTAGTGGCCCCAAATGGCACAGCGCATTGCCCACTAGACAATTATCCACTAGTCATTTATATGAGAAAGAAAGAAAGGCATTAGGAGGGAACCGAAAACCCACCACCTAAAATAAAGAGATTTAGCATGCAAGCATGCGGTTAGTAAATCGAATTCAGCGTGCCTACAAACGCTGCGCCGGCTCGTCGTAATTCTCTGCAGGACCCGTCGTCGCTTCTGTAGTGGCCCCAAATGGCACAGCGCATTGCCCACTAGACATTTATATGAGAAAGAAAGGCATTAGGAGAGAACCGAAAACCACCACCTGAAATAAAGAGACTTAGCATGCATGCACGCGGTTAGTAAATCGAATTCAGCGTGCCTACAAACGCTGCGCCGGTGCTGCCTACGTTCACTGCGGGACCCGTCGTCGCTTCGGCAGTGGTCCCGAGTGACCTCTCTCATGGCTCACTAGGCCTGCCTGACTAAGGCACTCGCGACCGCATGTTCTACAGCACCATGCGCTCGATGTCGATGGAGTACAATTCATTGGTGCTTGCCGCTTCCGCAACTGCCGCTTCTTCTCTGCATGCATGAGGGATTTCTCCCGCACCTCAGCAACTGCCTTCGTGATTAGATCGCGCCATGCACCACGATCAACCGCCTTCGATTCCCATGATCTGCAATCAAGATTAGAACGTGTGAGGCTCACTTTAATCATGTCCTGGTAACGTAACTTGGGTTTCCCAGCATGCCGCTTCCCTATACTCAGCTGACCGTATAAAAGTTGTTTCGGTATTCGCGTCGAATCCATACGGCTCACATGACCGAGCCATCTCAGGTGTCGCAGTAAAAGTATGCCGTCCACTGCATACATCCCACTTCGGCGCAACACTTCCGTGTCTGCAACTCTAGCGCCCCAGCCGATCCGCAAAATTCGTCGCACACACTGCTGATGGAACCGCTCGAGATATCGCACATCCCGCCGGTACATCGTCCACGTTTCACTGCCGTATAGAAGAACGGACAGTACCATGGATTTGTACACCATCAGCTTCGTGCCAATGCTAAGCTGATGGTTGTTCCACACTCGGTACTCAAGCTTCCCGAATGCCGCTGCCGCCTTCGACACGCGATTACGCAACTCAACGTGTAGCTGCTGATCAGTCGACATCACACTCCCAAGGTAGCAGAAGCGGGAGGTGGTTTCCAATACTTCAGCACCAATGCTGATTTGTGGCAATATTGAAGATTGCACCTCCGGTGAAGGCTGAAACAGACAGACAGTTTTGCTTGTGTTGATGGTGAGCCCGAATTTGGCCGCTGTCGAAGCCAGAGCACTAGTCATATGCTGCAACTCATCCGCGTTGTGTGAAAACAACGCACAGTCGTCAGCAAACAGCAACATACGGATAGTTGTCTCACAGACTAGAGTTCTCGCACCGAAACGGCGGATGTTCAGCAACCCACCATCAATACGGTGCTCCACACGAACACCGTAAGCACAAGCGACATCAAAAGCACAAGACAACATTGCATGAAGATAGATATTAAACAGGGCAGGAGCTAACACACAGCCTTGCTTCACACCAGAGACAACTGTAAAGTCATCAGAGGTCTCTCCACTCAGCTGCACCCTCGCTCGCATACCACTGTGCAGACATTCAATTAAACTTACAAACTTACGCGGGCAACCAAACTTACCCAACACCAGCCACAGTGCCTCGCGGTTCACCGTATCAAATGCCTTGGTGAAATCAACAAAAAGCGAGTACAATGGCTGGTGTCGTTCTCTACACTTCTCTTGCAACTGACGAGCCGCAAACACCATATCTTTAGTGCTGCGACCCGAACGGAATCCACACTGCTCTTCCGCCACGTTTGGTTCCACAATCTGACTCACGAGGCGATTGAGCAGGATTCGGGCAATCACCTTGCCCACACAACTCAGCAAGTTGATGCCACGATAATTCGTGCAACATTGCTTGCTACCTTTGCCCTTGTACAGTGGTAGCACAAGGGCATCCTTCAGCTCAGCAGGCACCTCCTCCTCAATCCACACGCGTTGCACCAAGTGGTGCAGCGCAGTCAACAACGCGGGTCCGCCGTATTTCAATACTTCAGGCGGGATCCCGTCGGATCCAGCACACTTGCCGTTTCGCAGCTGAGCAAGTGCTCTCTGCGTTTCATCCAGTCTCGGCGTATCCGCCAGATCCACCTTCACATCGTGCTGCTTCAGGCCGTTCAATGTAGGCCAGTCGATCTCTGAACGGTTGTTCAAGAGACAGTCAAAGTGTTTCCGCCAGACCTGCATTATGTCTGCAGTCTGGGTGCAGGTAGCGCCTGAACTACCATCGATCAGTGTCCTCATCGGCTCCAATCTCGGTCCATACACCGCCTTCAAGGAGTCAAAGAATTCCTTGTGTTGACGGCGTTCGGCGTAGCATTCCATCTGCTTCGCCTTCTCCGTCCACCATGCATTTTTAATGCGACGGAGCTCTCGGGTCAGTCGCCGTCGAAGTTTGCGAAACTGACTCTTCTTCCCCAAGTCACTGGGGTCTGCAACATGTGCAGCAAATGCTGCATTCTTCTCTGACACCAATGCGTCAATCGTCACATTGTTGTCATCAAACCAATCAGGCCGCTTACAGTTTGCGCGCCCGATGGACTCCTCCGCAGCAGCTGTCACCTGGTCGCGAATGTGGTGCCACAGGTCGCCCACTGTGGCTATACAGTCCACATCACACAGGCGTGCAGCCATCGCCTTCTCCAGCTCAGTACGTTTCGCCACAGTACCGAGGGAGAGAATGTTAAATTTACGCCGATTCACGGCGGGAGTGCAATACATCGATTTACGAAAATATATGTACAGTTTAGTCCGAACCAATTTGTGATCAGTGCCACACTCAGCTCCACGCAATACACGTGTCATGCGCACTTCACGCATATCACGCTGACGTACGATGACATAGTCGAGCAGGTGGGCGTGACCACTCCGTGGGTGCGTCCAAGTTGCTATATCACTCGCACTCAGTGCAAACCTAGTGTTCGTGATCGTCAGGCCGTGAGTGGCACACAGTGAGAGCAGGCTGTCACCGTTCGCATTCGCTGAACCAATGCCATGCGCACCGATAACATCTGTCCACGCTGATGCATCACGCCCAACGCGCGCGTTGAAATCACCCAGCAGAAATAGTCGGTCGCTCCTCGGTACAGACCGTATCACGGAGGATAGCTGAGTGTAGAACTGATCACGCGTGTCATCAGGATAACACATGGTCGGACCGTACGTGCTTATAAAAGTAGCAAACTTACCTCTTCCGAGTCGCAGGCGAACAGTCATCAGCCGCGCGCTGATGCCCGTTGGTTCACCCACCAGCTGGCCATTCAGGCGATCGGATATTGCAAATCCGACCCCATGTTCACGTGGTGCTGAGGCGGCGTTCCCCACCCAGTAGAATGTGTAGCCAGCACCTGCTTCATGTAACTTACCTTGCTCAGCGAGCCGAGTTTCACTGAGCGCCGCAATATCGATGTGGTAGCGCGCCAGCTCCATTGCGACCAGTGCAGTGCGTCGCTCCGGGCGCTCGCTGGAGTTCCGGTCCAGTAGTGTGCGCACGTTCCAGCACCCGATGCTGAGTGCTTTGCGCGCAGGCATACGATTGCATTGGTGGGCAATCGCACGCGAGGTGGTCGTTGTGCTTCGGAGGGACTCCACCCGGAGCCTTTGGCTCAATAGCCTGACCCACAAGGCAGTGGGTGGTTTGGAGGTTTGCTTGAGGGACTCCACCCGGAGCCTTTGGCTCAATAGCCTGACCCACAAGGCAGTGGGTGGTTTGGAGGTTTGCTTGAGGGACTCCGCCCGGAGCCTTTGGCTCAATAGCCTGACCCACAAGGCAGTGGAGAGCAGATCCAGCTCGGGAATGTGATTGCAGAGACAGATTGGGATCTGCTTGACGGCCGTCACACGCAGCCTTTGAGGTTCTGGAACAATTATCATATGTTTTGCGACCGTAATTGGATACGCACCTGCGACCACGGCCAGACGCAGGTGGGTTTTTGGCGGGTTTGCACCAATTTGACCAGGGGCTGCCTGGCTTGAGGCGGGCAGTAGCAAACCATTGAACACCCGGAGGTGTCCTCCCACCGTCAGAGACAATGCGTGGCACTCGTGCTCTACGCCAATCGAGCATTGAGAATATCACCCGTAACCTGTTGTCTCCCATGGCTAGGTTTTACGGGAAGTGGGCCATCGACCACTTCCTAACCTCCGGAGAGGATGGACTAGGATACTGCCAGGGCGCCCAATCCTGACAGGAGAACGACTCGGGTCCTCAGCCAAAGCCTTCGATTAAATGAACACCCGAAAGGCAGCGGGTCTAGCACATGGTCAGTTAGCCGACTCATGCGGATTGGTGTCCTGGATCTTAGCAGGGAGAAGGGCGAAACCTAACTCCCACCCAGCGGTCGCCACGTGGAGGCGCCCAGGACATGAGACTATGGCGCAACAGTAGCAGCAGTGGGTAGAACATCTGTCAGGATCTAGCCACCACCAGCCTCAGCGCACCATAGGCTCTCCCGCCTTGTTCGTACATACATGCATACATACGCACTTAACAGCTGGGTCCGTATGTTACTTATAAACTTGTGCGCGCTTACATGTGTTAGTAACTGTTGAACCTCGACTGTGCTGACTATTCAGCCCCGTCGCACTGGGTAGAACAAAAGTGTACTATTTTATTTGTTTATGATGAATAGAAATGATACAATCGGTGAGTAATAAGTGCCTGCGCTCAAAGTTACTGTAGATTCTCAATGGCTACATTATGTCCCATTCACCCTAAGCTATATATATGCCTAGCTTCCATAGCAAAAGCAACACCTTGCCTCATATTAGTGAGTCCACTTTATTCATTTATTCATTAAAGGCTGCAGGGCGACCAGAAAGATAAGTTGGCTATTTTAGCTTAGGTAATATCTAACCCTGACGACATGTTCGGCCAAAGGTGGACAAACTCCATGCCAGCGGAGCAATTAACTAATCAAATAATAGTCCCGGAGCAACCATAATGTAGTTGTTATTCCCTTGCTTAGGTCAAGTACTGTTTAAATTACAGCGGTTAAAGCTGTTTACACATTATAGCCAAATATATGGTTGATAGCATCTCTTCACTTAGCATTTCCGATTTCGAAACGTCCTTCCTACTAATATTGTTCTTCCTCTAAAACCAGCAATAATCAAAAACACCTCAACGCTTACCCCATAGATTTAGAAACCGTTACATATTACTTGTGCTTGGGTGTCAACGCTTTGCCAGCTAGAAATATGCGCAGATTTACTGCCAGAAATTTGCCACTTATAAGGAGCTAATGTGCAGTTATTTAGGAGGTAATCATACAGGATTTACGCATGGCATAGATCCAATCATTTGGGGCATGACTGAGCAATTTCAATTTGAATGCTCTCCCAGCTTCAACTCCTTGGCCGTTATGCAGCCTAGCAAATAGGTCGTGAAAGGATAAAATGACACTGGACGCACCGATTGAAGTTGCAGTTACTGTCTTAACTACAATACGTGACTATGCGTCACATCTGCTACACTTGAGAAATCGTTGTACATTATAGTTGTGTATCAGGCTATATGAGATTGATCGTAGACTCTACTAGATTTATATATAAATCTGTAATATCCCATGTCCTCAGCTTTGCTAGATGCTTCAATTCAAGATTTGGCAGCCTGATTTTACGCGATCGTCAAATTTGCAACCGTTTTGGTCTTGATGTGCTTGTTCCTAAAGGAATAGTTAACACGCTTACGGTAATTAAAGATAACTGCGCTATCCTATGGGGCACGAACTTCATACATTCAATAGACCACGCTGCAAGAGTTCCTCCCACGTTGCTAAGGCAAACGGCGTCACGAATTTATCTCGTTTAAGTCAGTTTTGGACGGAGGGCAGTGTATTGGCTTTTAGAAGCTTCTGCCTACTTTCCGAGACTCAACTCACGCGCTTGTCCTTGCAAAGCTTTTATGCGCACATATGTTTCCCATAAACGGGAGTATACACGCAATCTCAACATGTTTGTTACCCGCTCCGTACAGCTGGTAAATCAAGCTACCGTATCTGACGTACCTGCTAGTGTGCAACTTTAAAATGCCCAAACTCACCAGAGGTTTTGCGACATGTGTTGCTGTTTTCCATACATTCCTTCTTTGGAAGTATTGAGCTACATCACCGTCAGCTCTTTAGTAACTTTGGCTACCTTTGAGCCATAATTGGATGATACAATCTACGGTGAAGCCCACTACAATTACACCAGTAATACAAGCAAACGTAGGTAATGTTCGCAGAAGTTGTTGGTCGCAGCCACCTTCAAAGATAATGGTAGCAAATCCCTAGGAAAAATGCTCAAACTCTTCCAGATCCTCCCGGCTACTGATTAAACTAGCCACAGTGATAAATAAATAACTAAAGAAATAAACTTTTATTCTCGACAATGCGAGGCACACCTGTACAGGCATGATCATGTTTAGCTAACACAGTGTGATCAAAATGTACAAAGAGTGCATGTTTGGCAATACAGTTAATGTAAGTGAATGGGTGTATATATGTATGCAGTTGTCTATGAATGTAGCCCGTATTTTTGAATGTGCCGCAGAATTTTTGACTGCTTGTTATCGGCAGGAATGTGAGAATATGCGATTGACGTCCGTGGATTGGATACCATTTTCCGGATGTCCACGGGCCAGTGACTTTATTTTGTGGCGAGTCACATCCGCCACGTCACAGTGTTGATAAGCAGACATTTGTGGTAGTAAGCCTATTCACATGGTTTTGGTTTTAACAAACATACATTTGTGTAGACAACCACACGATCAGTTTGTACACTTCTGCCCTTATTATCTGATTCGCTTTCTCCTCTGGCTAGGAAATATGCCTTACTGTGCAGTCTGGAATGTTTTACAAGGACCAAAAGGTTACCCCTTACCCTGAGTGTCAATTGGAAATCGCTTGGAGTGCTTTCTGGTATCGGACGCTCAAGGTCTAATTCAATGCCCAGAAAGGTATGTATCAGCGCATTGGACAGAGCGTCCACTTGGCACTTACCAGAACCACAGTTAGACGGGCTTTCCTTAAATTTTGAGAAACTGCGTGCGCCTCATTGCATTAAAACTAACTTATTCATTACAAAATTAGGTGACCGTTGCCGCTGCCAAATGTCTTGCATGCTTTACAATGTTCGCGCACGAATACTCACTGACAGTGAAAGGAACCATGGTTACAAATAAATAAATAGTTAGTGACAACGCTGGTTCGATTTTACAGGCAGTACAAGAGCATTGGGACGCAGATGGATTGAATAATTTTCAAAAGTATAACAAGGTTGCCCAAACAGGGTTTAAAACCTCTATAAGTATGTTAGGTGCCTGGGTCTGCCTGCGTTGCTGAGGTTTCCAAAACAGCGGTTGTAATTTTTCTGGCGTTTGTGCACTTTTGCAGTGTCAGAAGGAATATTTGAAGGTTGTGGCTTAGATAATGCTATCATAACAAGCATGTCAGTTACAATGTTTCGACCAGGCGACCGCCACATCTTAGTGTCGTTAGACAGGTGTTTGGTAACTTATTATAAGAAGTACGCTTACCGGGCGTAAACTTACCACTATACGTAACATTGTTACTAAACAAGTCGCTGGAACGGAGCAAAACCCAAACTACTTAGCTGAAAACACGCGGTTGCCGTTCGGTTAGTTATGTCCTGTGCGCCAGTCGGTGTTAACTACATGAGTCCAAAAATGTGAAATTCCAGTGAACTGTTCTTTTTGGGTGCACCATAATATCTACGTTGAGAAAGAAGTAAAGCCGCGTAATGCGATTTCGTAGAGCATAAAAGCACCACAGTCGTCAGCCTCTTGTCTTTGCACAATGAACATTCAAATCCTGCAAAGCATATAGTCTAATGCACCGCTAAGTCGTCCTTCAATAAGGTGCAACGGGCGAAAACCTAACAGACTTTAAAAGAGCGTACTGCGGCTGACAACCTACAAAACAGAAACAACTGGTTGTATTCCAACCCACCGTAACCGGTTAACGGTTTTATCTATAGGCCGCTAAACGTTTAGGTGGGGCTGTATTAGGAGGCAGCGGAAAACGTTACTAGGAGAGTTAGGGTTCGGCACGCCAACACCAAGTCACCGCGGACGGCAATAAATTCTGCTGCGCACTCTTGGGGCGTTTATTCGCAGATGGTAAGGCAGGAATTGCAAGCACTAAAGCAACTTGGTTGTCATGCTTTTGTGGTCTTCACTGCAAAGAGGTGGCGCTATTTCCGGGACTGCAAGGCACGAAACGCGTACTCCAAATATGACCTAATCTATGGGTTATTTTGACGAAAACTGATATAGTCGACGCGCTCAAACACTCTTTGTAACAAGCAAACTTTGTGGTTCGTGGTTCCTGACGCCTACCTGGTCTGCGCCCAACAGACGAAATCTAGTTACCTTACGAAAACAAGGACGCACTTTTTGAGGCGGTTTCAATAGTAAGCCGCAAGCTTTTATGCAGTGGCGGACTCATCATTTCTGTACAGTTGTGCCCTTGCACAATTTGGACGGAGTACATTTGCATTTCACCATTCAAAAGCCCCGGGCTGTTACTTTGCTGCTGTTGGTGAGCTTCTTGATTTTCAACCGCCCGCCTTATCTTCTTGTCATCAATGGAAGCAGGAATGATGACTTCATGACGTGTGCAGGGTCGTTGGTGCGGGCAACGAATATGCGCGGTCTTGCGGCTTGCGCTTGTCGAACACAGCAATCCGCAACCATAAAGCAACTGTGAGACAAGTACCCAAACCTAAAGCCTCCGCAAGAAAAAGTAATTTCCGGTTAACAAAAGGACAATGTTTCCAATCCTAAATGCTTGCAGCCGTTGTGGCGGTTGCGGTGATCTAAACAAAATATGGCCGGCCAATGCTGCCGAAATGCGCATTGCGGCGCTGCTATGAAGTTGGACCTTTATAAATTTCCCATAAATACTACAGCTTGGATCGACTCCATCGACCTAAATATCACTGGATGGTAAACCATGGACGATAGCTCTTGGTATCCAAACGGATATTCCCTTAAAATTCCCAGTGCTGGTACGCTACATGCTGACTGTTGGAAGCCACTGTTCATGCGCCACCTATGGATTAATCGAGTTTTATAGTTTACCTATACTTGTAGCTGCTAAAGGCCGTAACTTTGGATGTAATTGGTTAAGCTCGCAGGTAATATGGGCGCGTAAGCACTGCAGCTGCCATATGCAGTAGCTATAATAAAAGTGATGTTTAAACACTGGCGTTTTGTGGGTTGTCATAGGTATGTGACACGTACCGTTGGCGCGCCTAAGCTGCGTGGAATTGACAGCATCCTCGGCGGTTTGAGCACCTCCATTGATGAGGTGAGTAGAAGAGGGCGACGCTTAACTTTCCCGTGGCTGTACTTATATTCGTATGACCCCTGATTTTGGTACAAAAGGTTCCCACGACCGGTTGTTATTGTAGTAGTTTGTCTTCACTTTACAGTAATCACTCTGCAGATCATAGCTGCAGTAAAGTGTCAATTTTGGGATCGTGTCTAGTGGAAAAACAAAAACAGGAACCTGCTCTTATGGTTGATCTACACAACGTACTTGTGAATCAACGAAAAATGTCAACTGTCTCACCCTGCCGGAGCCGCGCTGTTATAGTGTCAACTTTAAAGGTGGCTCACGTCTGGAATGTGGTTACCACAGGGAAAGCAGTCTACCGCCAATTACTTCAAAGATGCCCGCCTCGGTCATACTTCACAGACTTACTGGCAATACTGAAAGCCAGATTGGTGAGGAGCAAGCCGGGTTTCATCAAAGTTACCTTTGTATTAATCATACCATCAAATTACGTCAATTGTTAGAACACCATCAAATTTATCGGCGACCCACTGTGGTCGTGTTCCTCGACCTCTAAGGTTCCTTCGTTTTGGTGGATCAATGCGTCTATTGGGGTTGCGGACTCGGGGAAAATGTGCCCGCATAATGCATACACATTATCAGACACATTAGCGAACACATTATTCGACTTTTGAGAGCTAGGAGGTCTTGGCACTGTCGACTTAACACTCTGTAACGCTCACCTCAAGAAGATTGCTTGTCATAATTCATCCTTGTTATTACATCCTTTTCTTCCTTAACGTGCCTCTTCTGCCGCCGCTCACCGTTAGTACTTAGGCCTAAATAATACAGCTTTCTATCTATAAACCAAATTTCTAAGCTTATCTCATTGATCTCCCCCCTTCCGACGACTGTGACCCTAACGGTCAGGGATTGGCAGACCCAATGGTCTGTACATATTAACGCGAGAATTTCGTTGAACTTTCCGCTTCTCCTCAATCTAGCCTTTAACTTTTCGCACCCTGTTTGCATTTCTTCTTCAGTTGAACAGATTATTATTGGAGCCTGGCTTTAAGCTAGCGTCCTCTGAACAGTCTCCTGCTTTCTATCTACTTACAGACAACTGAGGCGTTATCGAGCTAGGCGCTGAGGTCCAAAAATACTGTTCTTCTCAACCTGCGATCTCTGCTCGGCATACTAACAACCTTTGCATATAGCCACTTTAGTCACGTACTGCTTCTTTTCTTCTGACAGCTCCAAAGGTATGTTCACCACAACTGGAGAGCTCCATAGGCGTTTTCTTTTCTCCTTAGTATAACCTTTTCCTTCCCGACTCCACTCTTTCCATTTCGTGCTCTCTGTTTGCATTCCTTTTTCAATTGGACGGATAATGCCTCGGACCTGGCTCTAATCTAGCCTTCTCTGACCAATTTTTTGCTTTCTGTTCACTTCAAGACATCCGAGACGTGAACGATCTAGGCTCTGCTGTCACGACACACCCTGTCCCTCAGCCTGAGACACTTGTTCGGCCTGTTAGCTGCCTTTTCATATAACCACTTTGGTCACGTACCGCTTCTTTTCTGATGACACTCACTACTTTTATTCCCACCTTAATTTGGCGGCCTAATTTCAGCATGCTGACTTCTCCCGTTTTGTTTGATTGGTCTGCTTTTCTGACCTCTTTCGGACTTCTTATCTATCCTCGTCCGACCAGCCTCTTGCTTTCTGATCACTTCACACTTCCGAGACCTAAAGCATTTAGGCTCTGTATTCCCAACACTTTGTGCCCCTCCTCTTTTGTGTTTTGCTCTTCATGCTATCTACTTATTGCGGCGCAAAGCTCTGCCCCCTTATCTGTTACATTGCCGGAATTTATACATATTACTTTTTATTAACAAGGCTGAATCCTTACCTGAAGAAGATCGTTAACATTTCCACTTCTTCTCAAAAGTAGCTTCTTTACCGAAGCCTTTCTTTCATTCCTGTGCTTTCTGTTGCATTCCGTCTTTATTTGACCCTTACTTGCATGTGTCCTCCCTGAATATTTTAGTTCTACTAATTTAGGACTGAGTCAACGCGTCTCTGTAGCTTCCTCTGAGCGATATTCCGTTCTACAATCCGCACATCTTGCCCGCGTCTAGTGTCCCACAGATTGCGTCTAAGCGCTTTAGGACCCCCTCAAAATCTCTTTGTCCCATCTTCAATCCTAATTAGGAATAGTCTTCCATTTTCTAACGATCCGTGATCCGCTCGCTTCTCGTTGTACCTCGTCACTCATGCTACATGTGTATAAGAGAGATGTAAAAGACAATTACATAATATAGTGGTACAATATTTCGGCCATTATTGAAATTGATCGACTGCGTTCTGGATGCAGGTCTTCTGTTTGGCTGTGTGACTGTTTTTGTTCGCTGCATATTTTACCCGAGATTGTTACAGGTACGGCGTCGAGCACCCAAGGAACGGTCCATAGCTGCGACGTTACTACAATACGAGGCAACGTGTGGAAAATTATCCGCCGCGTTTGAAACTTACCGACCGGGCAGCCAATTCTTTATCTCGTAAAGAAAGAATTTGCTTTAAACCAGAAAAATTGGGTTCAATTCACCAAACAATATCTCTTTTATTTGCTTCTCACCTAAAGCTATCCGGTGCATTCTAAAGGAACATTCTTCTGCCGATGCAAGATCAAAACGATTGGGTTTGGCCATTTTTCGCTACTGGATACCTTCCTCCATATCTAATTACCCAGCTCTGCCCGTCCACTTAGCCGCGGATACCTACACATCCGACCCATTGTACAAATTACCCCGGGAGGACTTGTTTTCGGGAAGGTATCCCTTCCTTCAGTGCTTCAACATATTTCTTTGGATATCCCTTGGGGACTTACCGCGATTAAACTTACGAGCCACACACCACGCTCAAAAGCTATTTAATTAAAAACCTACCATTCGGGACCAGCCTTTTATTCAGGACAGAACGGGACCCAGGAACGAACTAGGCTTGTGCCTAGCGCATCACCCAACGGAAAAATGGGACGCAACTTGACTGCGAACAACAGAGCAAATAAACGCTCAATCAGAAGCATAGCTGGTTAGAACTTGCCATCCAATTGATCGGCGGCGTTGTTTCAAGACGTGGTGGGTTTTCTCCTTTCAAGCCATCTCCCTATAAATAGCCACAAATATCCGGTTAACAACACTGCCACGTGACGAAGGTTACTCGAATCTGAATAAAGTCACAGCCCATAACTTCACATTGGCAGGTCAGCTTGCGACACCACCCTACACACGTTCGTTACATTGGAACTTCTATCTCTGCAAATACGGTCGTCTCTTCTTTAGAAGAGTTCACGCATATACTCTCATCTCTTTACTCTACGACCTCACCGTTGAGCTCTGTGTTACCTATGCACGAACGCAGTATATTGCCGCACTTCTGTCAAGCTTGCTCTTCAATTATCTCCTGTTTTATCATTCAAGATTCTTAAGTTATTATTAGCTAAGGTCCCGATAACACATCAGCCGGATTATTGTTTCGCCTTTCCAACCTTGTACATTTCCACTCATTAACATATGAACAACGTTCTATTTTCGCTGTTACAGTTATCCTAAAATGTTTGAAGATTTGCACCTACTTGCTCATGCCTTCATGCCCCTGCATCGCACAGCCGAGAGAAAAAATACTTATTTACACGCGTATGACAAACTGAGTAAGGGCTTACTGTAAGCTAACACCGCGCTTCAATACCTCCAGCGGTGTGAGGCAGAGATGCACGCTGTTACGTTGCTTTTTAACTTCTACAGCGAAGAAGTCATAGAGACTGTTCACTAGGCACGACCTACAAGGCTTGGAGCTGCCCCCAGCTGATGGACTTCCTGACATGCAGTACGCCGACGCCATTTAGGGCTTTCAAACGTGCCAACTAACACTGGACAAATTAGCATTGGCTGCCTGCTGTATCGGGTCATACCTTCCCCGTCGATGTGTAAATTCCTTTTGCAAGACTGGCAGGGTCCACCTCCTGCGCTGACACGCGGTGGTGATCAGCTAGCAGTCGTCGAAAAATTCGAGTATCTAGTCAGCTAGGTCCGTGCTAGAGCAATAAAAGAAAAGATCACTAGCCGTTCAACTCTCCTGTACCGTTTCGATTCCTGGTCAATCAAATCTACAGACGGAAGCTGGTTATGTACAATCCCCTCTGCGCATACTAGCACCTTGACTTTCCTGATGTGAGTTCCTGCGCGGTGTGTGTTAATGGACTATAAGGAAGGACGGTGTTATAATCTCACTAGACACGGTTCCGAAATAAGCACTTCACCGCTCCACAACATTTCTAGCCCAACCAAAGGAAAAACCAGTACGCCAATGACCTTGACGAAATAACATGTTAACCGCCGTCAACAAAACACATCTAATGCAGCGGAACTTGACTGTGTTTTTAGGTCTCTTACTGATCGACTTCTGGAATATGGTCGACCGCCAAGGTTATTTGTTCCCCATAGTTTTGGTTGTTCTTTAGGCGGATGCTAGTCATGTACAAGCACTGGAGTATTTCACGAGTTTCGAATTCGACGCGATACTAGATAACCATTGATTAACCAATGAACTAATAGATTTTCAGTGGAATTTGTATCTTGGCCGAAACACCTTTCCACTGGGATGGCTTCCGCGGCATATCATGAAAACAAGGGATAACCTTGCAATATGCGGAACGGTGTTCCTTGCATGTCGTTCCATCTCCTGGGCCAAAGTGTTCGAGAAGTGGCTTCCGACGTCTGTGGTATGGTTTCCTTACTCGACGGTGAGCAATCGTCCACTGACACCTTTGGCAGGTTGAAGCTTTCCACCAGTCGGTCCTACGGGAGATCGGCAGATTTTGTTAGGTATAGTTGACACGGCGTGGGCCGCAGCTGGTTTGAATGCCGGGCCCTGAAGTTTGTTCCAACGATCGCGTCATATATGACCTTACCGTTTTTATTTTTGGCCGTCCCTGGCGTCCATTTCTCGTGGCCTTCCCAATAGCCACGTACTAGCACCTTCTGTCCAAGCGTAAACGATCTTTAGTTTGCTCCGTGCCGCCAGTTAAAATCTTCTTCCATTCTGCGGTTTCTTTCACCAACAAAGAATTCCGAACGCGTTTGGGTGGCGTTGAATGGCATACCGAGCTTTTGTATCAGCATAGACTTTGCTGGAGAAACTCCGTCCGGCTTTGTGGATCCGGTGTTTAGCGGGAGAGGAAAAGGAAGCAGTCAACCACCTCTTCCATACGTCCCATACCTTTTACTAGTGCGGAGCTTGCTTGGACGTATCAACCAACCTTACCAGCCTGGCCATTCGACTGTGGGTGAAACGGTGGCAGCGTATGTGCTGGACAGCACATTGGTTGAAGAACACCGTAAAAGTTGACGCAGTGCATTTGTGCCGTTGTCAACCAGAATTGTATCTGCACCGCCTAATCTGCTGAAACTTTGACGCCGTCTTAATACAGTGGCATTTGTGATTGTGCTACCTGTGATAAATACTTCAGACAAATTTTTGTATAAGTCGACTATGATGAAGAAAGTTCGGCCGTCGGTCAGTCGTGCGAAGTCGACATGGATGCTGCACAATGGCATGAATAGAGGACATGAATGGAGTTCTGATTTTTGCGACGCTTTCAAGACATTTGCGCACTTTTGATAGCGTCTAACTACTTCTGATAGCTGGTTGGCCATGAAAGGCCTGTATACTTCGTTGCGAGCAAAGCGTTCATCCGTCTGACCACAGAATGATTGGCGTGGAGCTGTCGAATAAGGCGCTCCTGAATTGCCTTGCGGGTGACCACTTTTCAGAAAATAGTACAGTTCACAATAATATAGTTCACAATCGAGAACGAATGTCTCCTCTGGTAGTGTTGTTGCAAATCGAAGATGAACCTGATAGTGGCCATCTCATGCTGTGGTACTCTGTGACTCTGTGACTGAGGAACTGCCTCCGCCTGGGATGGGACGAATTAACCAACAACTACTTACCTGGACCATGGCCCCACTTCCACTCTAACTATTTGCACCCAACTACCGATGTCCAGTGTGGGTAGCTGGACACGAATTCTTCGCTCCCCGGCAAATATACATAATCAGAGAAGACTTCATGTTGTTCTGCGAAGGATCAACACATCATATTCAATAAGAATGTTTAGTACCCGACCTACCAATGGACAGGACCCAGGAACTCAATAGGCAACCAGTTATTGCATCAACCAGCGGAAAAAAATGGGACGCAACCTGACTGCGAATAACCGAGCAAACAGACTTTCAACAAGAAACATAGCCAGTTACAACTTGCCATTCAATGGATTGGTGGCAGTGTTCCAGGACGTGGTGGGTTTTCGCCTGGCAAGCGTTCTCCCTACAAAAAGCCACAAATGTCCGTTTAACAACACTGCAACGTGGCGTATGTGACTCGCCACCGAATAAAGTCACTGCCCATAACTTTACACTGGCAGGTCAACTAGCGTCACAATTCTACATAGGATCGTTACACTGGGACTTCTACATTTGTATATACTGTTGTCGTTTTACATCCTACGACACGTTGCCCTTTTCCTTCCTTGTGTGCGGGCTCTTCCATTACCTTTCAATGGATCATTCAGGATTCTCAATCTCTTATTAGCTGAGGTCCCGTATCTCACGACAACCAACTTATTGTTTCGCATTTTCAACATTGTACAGTTCCAATCATGGATATATGAACAATTTTCTACGTTACTGTTACAATTGCATTAAAATGTTCGTACCGTTGTACATATCTGATCATGCCCCCACGAGCGTGCCTCGCATAGTCGAGAATAAAATATTTATTTATTTATTTATTGGGTACTGGGTTCCGAAGTGTTTCGGAGTGCACAGCGGCTACGGTAACTGACAGGTCGAGCGACACGTCACTCATCGGATAGTTGACGTCAAGTTCGATCTCTATCAAAGCAATGACTGTTTCCTCATGTTCATGCTAGTGGTCATCGATTAGGCGTGACAGTACATCCGCGTGGCCAGTGGAAATTGTCGATTAGTAGTGGATCTCAAACTCATACCCCACCATGATAGAAAACCAAAGTGGTTGCCGGTTGACCGTGTAAGCCGGGATGCCACCTTCGATCCAAAGATGGCCGGAAAGGGCTTGTGATTTGTCTGTAAATTGGAGTGGCGGTCGTAAGCAATATTGTGAAATTTCCTGACCGCGTACACTTTGGCCAACCCTTTTTTCTCGATCTGGCTGTAATTCCTCTCCGCCTTCGTAAGTGTTCCGGCGGCAGTGGTGATGGTTTTCTGAGACCCTGCGGAGTACGTGTGTAAAGTTAATGCACAAATCCCCTGGCTTGATGCATCTGTGTTTAAGGCCATCACGCTGGAGGCATCACACGGAGGCAAAAGCAAGTTTGAGGACAGCAATATCTTGACCACTTCGAAGGTATTCTGGCATTCTGATGTCCGGTTCCAAGTTTGGCAGTTGGCTAGTAGCTGGTTTAACGGTGCACGCAAGTGGTGCATCTCAAGCAAGTATGCGCTGTAGGGACTGATGAGCCCACAAAAGGCCCGCAAGGACTGTACATCTGTTGGTGGAGGCATTTTCTGGTCCGTTCCATGTATTCCGGATCTTGTTTATGTCCATCTTTTTAAGGATAAAACCAAGGTATTTTAGGATCAGCGCGAATATGTACATTTTTGCTTACGGATCCGGAGACTGTATGACTGTATACAACCAAGCGCTTCATCCAGCTCTATCATTGTTTGTTACATCACTATGCTTGCACCCAGGTATCCAACGGCTTCAGGAAGGCCCGCTAGAGGGGCTGGCGTTGTTATCACGCCAAAGGGCAGGCGGTTGTATTGTACTAACATACAATGAGTGGTGATCGTCAGCAAATGCTTGGACCCTTGGACAACACCCACTTAAATACAGGCATCGGAAGGTTCAAGCTAAGCAAAGCAAATACCACCAACCAGTTTTGAGTAGATATCTTCCGGTATGGGTAGTGGGTATTGGTGGTTATCCATCGCGGCCTTTAGGCCAGTTGAGAAGCCAGCGCAGAAGCCTACCTAGCCACTTGACTCCTTCACTGCGACAATAGGTGCGGCCCATAATGAGTAGTTGATGGCAATCATGACTCCGACTTTTTCCAGTCGATCGAGTTCTTGAGTAGCTGTTGACAGCTGCATATCCTACCGGCATTTTATCCTTAAAGGCTGGTTCGGCGCCTGGTCGCGGGCACAGCGTCTTTCTTAATTTGTACAATGGCCTAAGCCGTTTTTAAAGCCAGAGGCAAATTTTCGCATCAGCGAACGTGTCATGCCTTCGACGGACTTGGACGATGGGTCTGGACCTGCTCGGACCATTACAGATCTGATTCAAGCTAACGTTACTGAGTCGCGACTTTTCAATCCACTCGAGACCATGCAGCCTTAAATTCAGCCAATCTGAAATACAATCATGTGAGTACGTTCGCCCACCAATTTAACACACCACCTGATGCTTTATGTGCAACAATGTGAGAATCGAAATCTTTCGCTCCATTTTGTTATTCAATGTGTTTCTGGAAATTATCGCAATGTCCGAGACTGTGACGAACTGCTTTTGCTTTGAGATCCCATTAATTAAAACATTGCGAACTCGGCGTCTCGGTTTACATTTGCTTTGGAATGCGGCAACGATGGACGGAGACTGTGCTGTCATTTCTAAACTCTTTCTATCGGTAAGGCTATTTCACAAAATAATCGGCCGGACCTGACTGCGGAATTCCTCCCTTATACTAACTTCCATAAATATGACCTTTGAACTGGCAAAAGCGTGCGGAATGGCACTCGCCGCTTGAGCAGAATGCTGTGGGCGGTTTCTTCGTGGATCTCTTGAGTGTTTTGCTTGAGTTCACAGTTCTGTCTTCTTTCAGCAAATGCGTGGTGTCATGTGGTACGAGGCCATTCGGTTCCATTAGGGCGCTGTCGTGTTTTAGAGTGAGCAACCGTTTGCATGCGCTTACCATGGTCTTCAGTGTCAGATCGGACTCCTGGTCCAGCTTAGCTAAAAACTGCATTCGGATCTCAGCAGTACTGGGTAACTGCACAAAGCTGACGAACTTGAGATATTTAACCTGATCGTCCGTTATAAAGCGTAGGTTGTAACGCTCACATTTTCGGCGCATAATGTCTGCTAGGGTCCTAAACTTGTATGATTCCCAGTTGAAACTTTTCAGGCCTTGATAGTAAATACTTGACAAGGCTAATAACCAACCAAAAATTACATCCAACTGTGACACTGCTTCGGCAAATGTCAGGGCCACTGACTACTTGTGTAGAATATGGTCCATGAGCCATGAATGTTCACTTGTGTCGTGGTTGCGAAAGAGCACTTGCACCCTCCAGGTGTCACACGGATGAACATAGTCAGGTCGAATCATGTCATCCTAAAGCTTGAACCACGCTTGGAATGCGCCTTCAGAAGCCGTGTCATAATTGTCTTCCATGATTGCATTCGTAAGAATCTCAACTGGATCAGCCTGCGTGTCTCGCATCGCGGCTCCTGTTAACTGCTAGCCAAAGCATTGTACCAATTTTCCTTCGTTTTCATTTGTGCTACCATTTGTGATTGCTGTTAGAAAAGAGACCCTGAAATTGTTTAGCAGCAAGTCATCACGTTTCTAGTTTTCTCCGTTGCCATTTGCTATAATCTCACTAGACGCGATATCGAAATATGCACTTAACTACTTCACAAAGTTTCCATCCCCAACGAAGGAAATAGCAGTAAGACAATGACGTTAACAACTCGTGTGAACAGCCGCAAACAAAACCCTATACAAATGCAACGGAACTCGGATGTATTTTTCGGTCGCTTACTGACCTTCTACTTTTGGAATAGGAAAGCCAGCAACCAAGGTTAGTTGTTTCTCACAGTTTTCGCCAACCTTCAAGTGGTTGTTAGTCAGTTACAAACGTCGGAACATTCCAGTACCTTGGTAATCGACTGATAATCGAATAAATCGATCACTTGCTGAAATGACGTGTTTTCCGTTGAAAACATTTTCCCGGAAACTTGGTCAAGCAATGATTTGGACAAGCGGAACGAAGGCTGTCACGTCGAACTTGGCGTCGGTTGAGGTCTTCCGACCGTCTGGCTGGGCACTGAAGGACAGTGCACAAGTCTGGTTGGATACGCTGGGGGACACCGCAAAGAGCCAAACTCAGTGGCATTTGTGTGGTGAGTTAATTTAAGCTACCCTTCCCCCCATATCTTTCCGCTCTAACCACAATGTCTCCCTTGAAGCACATCTTACTATGCAGTTTGGCGCCCGCTGTCTTTTGTAACCTACAATGTTTAGTATTTCGCTTTTGCATGTTTTTTATTTTGCGACACAATAGATCCAGGTACAGATAAGACCAAAACGATAGGAAAATCCCTTGAGTGTTCCTTCTTGAGCGGATCGTTGAGCCAGGAAATGATAAGGTGTTATGTCTTGATGGATCTAAAACGAAACACCCAAAGCAAACCCTAGCCAACCAATTACAGCCCACGTTCCATGCACTAGCAGTCCCTGCTGTGAAGGTCACGTGAAGTACGGGTATCGTAGAAAGAAAATGGAAGCTAAAGAGGAAAGAAAGTCATTTAAGTGAGGGATAACAACAACGAGTGAGGAGAATGACGGCAGATGAACTCGAAGTTAGAAGATGGATATGGTCAGAGAAAGGGCAAAGTTTCGTGCTGCCACCCAAGTGCGTCTAACTGACACTCAAAACGTTTAACCATAGGTTCACTGACCACGCTTTCTGACTGCGAGTTCCAGCGCTCAATAACTCTACGCGATAAACGGGTTCCGCCCTGATCCAGTCGAAACGCGGCCTGTGTAGATCATTGGGATGACCGTGAAGACAAGGCAGCCTGGCCCTGTTAAATAGCCAGCTTATGTCCGGTCCAACCTTCCCCGATAAAATGCGGTAAGTGAGCATTAGGTGTTCGCGAAGCCTTCGGTAGAACCTTAAAGACACACAAGCTAAGTAGACGCTCGGGGTACGATTGCCCCCGTAAAACCTTGGCCAATTTGGTACCTACTCTCAAAACCCCTTAGCTTCATTATGTCCCGAACAAGGCGGAGCGGGCAAGCCTGGTCGCATTATTCCAGATGGGGCCAAACGATAGCTGAGAACACCTCCACAAACCCCCGGCAGAACGGCGTATTAAACACAAGATCACGAACCCCCGTACTTGTGGTCTTCTTCCGGTTGTCACCAAAATGCAAAGACGAGGAATGAACGACGCTTAGGTCTACCTGGTTAGCCACAATGGGGTTCGAACGCAACGAGCACGTATCTCGAAGGCGGGAAAGTTGCTCCCATACGAAGGACGTAACACAGCCTGCTTAATGGGCAGTAGCCACAAAGTAGACCAGTCCCAGAGTCTGTCCAGAGCATGCTGTGTGGCTTCAGAACCCTCAGGGACATTTACAACTTTCCATATCTCAAGGTCATTAACCAACAATAGAGATGATACCCCAAGCTCTCCGGGAAATCATTTACGTAGATGGAGAACAGCATCGGTCCAAGGTCCGAGCTCTGTGGGACACCGCTAACGACAGCTTGCCTAAAGAATAAGCTGCGACCCACACGTACACACTGCTTTCTTCCACGCAAAAAGGCAGGCAAACGGTGAAGGACGTGGCCAGATACGCCGTAGGAGTTCAGCTTTTGTGATAGCCTCAATTGAGGTACATTATCCAATGCTTTCGAGAAGTCGACGAAAAGCACCTTCACTATGGGGCCATTCTCCACTGCCTCGGCCCAAACTTCACGAGCAACCAACAAATTCGTCAGACACGAAGACCCCCTTCCGGAATCCGTTGTGCACTACTGAGCAGATTCAATCTATACAGGTGACCTTCCAACGAGTCTCAGCATCTTTTCAAGCAGTTTGACCACGACACTAGTCAGACTGACTGGCCTATAATTGGCTGACACACTCCTGTCGTCATTGTTAAAGATAGGGCATGACAGCATCCTTCCATTTAGGATATAATGTACAGCTGTCAAGTGACTTATGAAACAACATTGTCAGCGCTTCACTTAGTTCCATCGCCAACGCATGCAGAAGCTTCGGGTGCATTGAATCAAGTCCAGCTGCATGAGTATGGTTCAGTCCTTGCAGCAGCCTAAGGACTTGCGTTTCCACCACCGTAAACAGCTAAATAAGAACCCTGAGGTACTCTGGGGACAAGGCCAACGATAGTTAACGCGGCCTCATGTACAAAGGCTCCTGAATACTGCTCAGGAGCCTTATCCGAGTCCGCCTACGCATGAGTTCCATCGGCCAGCAGCAAAATTGGAATCACCGAATTTGAACCACAGCGTCTCTTATCATAAGCGAAGAACTTCTGATTTTCTGAAGCTCTATCAGCCAATTCCTTTTCATACAGCAGCCGAGCTTTCCTTTAGTGTTGTTTACAACTATTCTTTGTCTCCCGTTAGCTATCATAGGTGCTAGTTGATAGAGCTGAACGGTAGGTCCTCCAGCACGTAGAACGCTTCTGGAGCAATTACTTGCCAGTGGTATCTATCTACGGCGGTCGCACTCGTGTCTCCTTTCTGCTCGAAAGCAAGATGTAGGGTGCAGACACTTCGGTGCGATCGGACTTAAACTTAGCCTAGGCCGTTTGAAACGTATCTACCACCTAGATTTTGCAACGCAACACAGAAGCCTTGACACGTATTGCTTGATATTTAACACGCCATGTGTTTGTATATGGCTTAGCGATGCTCTGGTGACGGCTGGTCAGACTACACCTTAATGACAAACAGATGATCACTGGCACCTAAGGGAGAGCTGTAAGTGATGTCACCTACGAAGTCTAGTGACTTGGCAAACACTAGATCCGGATGTGTCGGCCAATCAAGTCTTGTCTGTTCGGTCTCCGGCTCACATAGTTCTCTCAGTTTACCGGGATACCACCGGTGATTTTTCAGAACTGAACGATTCAAACTTCGCACGAGAGCGTCCTTGGCTTCACCACACTTTGGCAGTAAACCTTTTTCATCTTGACTATCGTCTCCTCGTAATTACTCTCACGGGTTACTCTTCGCACTGCCGTCCGCATGCACCCGCTCATAGCTGATTCTCTAAATTTCCTTTTCTTCTTGGAACGTTGCTTTACCTATGTTGCTCCCGCATTCGGTCTCAACCTAGTTGTCCCTAGTTTTTTCTAAGATGCCTCTCGCATTCGGACTGCTGTCATCATCATCGGTTTACCTGTTTCTCTCCAACAATCGTATAAATCGCTTAACTTTTGTCGACACGTTTTGTCATATCGGTCTCTTGAACCTGCGCGTGCAGAACCTTCTTCCTACCTAGTAGTTGTAGACTGGGTCACACCAGCGACGTGATGTAAAGAACGCGCTTAGAAAGCAGGTATACTAAACAAAATTACATAAGTTTTAATGTATCATAGGCACCGTTGCGCGACGTCAGTCTATGTTTGTGCTCTTGATTCATTGTTGTTTGGCTGCCTTTTGTTTGCTGCCCGTTTTCTCCTGAGATTTCCACAGTTACTTCCGCCAAAACAAGAAGGTTTATCCACTGGGACTGGTCGAAACACCCTCAATAGCCAGCTGGTTTACACGCTTGTCCTTTTCCTTGGGAGATGAAGAACCCACACAACTTTCCAAATGGAGCTCTTTCCGCCATTCTGGAGAAGCTACCACCACGAGGTCTAAACAAATGGGTTTAGCTCGCCTCGTACTCACAGTAGAGCAATTTACTCACCTGGAATAATGTATTTACATGGATCACCTGTTTCAAAACCGAAGACAGACAAGTCTGGCGTGATTACCTTTACTGCCTCAAACATTCCGATTCTCTAGTCACCAGGAGCTTTTCTGTTGTCATTTCACGGACAGCATTGCGCGCGTATCAGTGGCTTTTCCGATGATCATTCATGGAGTTTTCACTTGGCCATGGAGACAATTACACTTACATTTGAAGGAATACTGAATCCACTTTCGAAGAATAGCATTTCTTCCTGTTATGGACATATTCAGACACAAGAAACAACTGCACTCACCGTCCCTATGACAAGTCCAGCATGGATAGCTGGTCACGGTTTGCGAGCCAGACAAGAATATAATAGAAAAAGCCGGCCTCTATTAACAATGTGTTTACTCACCTGCATCGTTATCATTCGACTCTGCGACTCTTTTACATCATTGACCGGCTTCAGCGACTACTACCGGACCATTACTAAGCCATTCGGCCAACCAAGGAATATTTCTGGCTGTCAACCGACTGCGAATACTAGAGGGCAAAATCGGTCTAAACGATGCATAGCCGACTAGCACTACAGTTCAACGAAAGCTACGACAGTGTTCCAGAACGTGGTGTGTTTTCGCCTGGCAAGCGTTCTCCCCATAGAAAGCCACAAATGTCCGCTTAACAACACTGCAACGTGGCGGATGTGACTCGCCACAAAATAAAGTCACGGCTAGACATTTCACACTGACGCAATCCTCAGCCTTCTACATCTAACCTGTGCAACTGATTTTCCTATGAAAAATGCTTTAATGGAGTACAGATCATTCCGGCTTCGTAATGGTCATTGATTGCACCAAACCCTTGGTTGGGCTCCTGTGCTCATGGATCATTACATGGCAAATTTACCCCCAACTTGTATCTTGACGCAACAGCTTTTGCGCGCCACAGCGCCATCATGGTCCTTGATCTGGCTATTACCTGGCAATGTGCTCGCTCATATGGACTACATCTTCTCGTTTATTCCTTTCATTAAAACGAAATGTTTTAATATTCCAAAGAAGCTATGCTTGTATGCATATTTGATCACGCCTTTACAGGTGTGTCTCGTTTTACAGAGAATATACCATTTATTTATTTATTTATTTAAGTAGACGGTAGTTGGGCATCCGTGTACCTAGTGGGGAAGTCCACAAACTGATGCAACGGTACTTGTAGCGTAAGCTCACGAAGAGCTACACCGAAAGTACCTACCGCCGGGTTGCCAGAAAGATGTGTCCTGCATACTTCCGGTAGATTGGAATCCCCCAGTATCAAACACTTGTTTTTAGATGGTAAGCGACTAAAGTCAAACACCTCTTTGGACGCACTCCCAGGGCTTCTGTACACGATCACAACTATAAGTTGAGCTGAAGAATAGCCAGTCACTACCTACAGAGTTTTGATAATTTTCTCTGCCCACTGAAACATGAGGGTACGTTAAACGTCAAGTCCACAACTAACGTCAAGCGCAACGCCCCGACCATGTCGGCCAACGGAGAGACGACATATAAATAGTGCGTAGCCTGGCAGATGTACTGCACCGTCGGTGACGCCCTGAGACAGCCACGTTTCATTGAATGCAAATATATCTGGACGAGATACACCTACAAGCAGACCCATCTCGCACACCTTATTCATTAGGCTACGCACACAGCTCAGCACCACCTGAAGGTACTCGTAATGTCCAGCCCTGAGTCGTGCGCTACCAGTACTGGCACTGGTAGGGAGGAAAAGGACCCCCGGCCGACCACCCGAAAACCCACAAACCGGAGGCCTGGTTCACCGGCCGCTCGCCTGGTTTTGTAGTCCTTAATGGCCTCTTAGCTTTAACCTGTCGGTTAATGGGAGGTCTGGCTGAATGCTAGCATTAGTATCCTTCAGTTTGAAGGCAAACCGCAACTGCATGTGGCGTTCCCCCTTGGTGGATAGAAACACACGAAGAGTTTGGGGCGTTAACTGGGACGTTACCCAACCTAGTCAATATCTTGACAGTAACACCGGAAAACCAAGGCGGGAGAAGCTTCGTTACGCACAACTTAAACCACTGTAGGTCGTCCAGAGTACGTTCGGCAGGAAGTGCGGCAGCGGATTCAATTGCGTTACGGAAAATCATGCTGCTATCCATGAAAGAATCACCTCGAGAAGGTGTATTTACGCCACGAGTTTTGGAATTTATATGGACAGCAACCGACTTAGCCGCACGTTATCAGACGACTCTGAAGCAGCCATAGCGTACATCTTAGGCACGTCATTCTTGACGCCTTTCGTACTGGCACGAAGCTTACGGGCAGTTCTGTTCCGATTTTTTCTTTCATCCCACAGGCGAAGAAACTCGTGACGCAACGTCCATGCCCCGCTTCTATGGCCTGTACCCCAGGAAGACAGGGTAAGCTGCTTTGAGTAGCCGCCGCAGTTTGATTGGCACGCGATTGGGACATCTGGTGTTTTCACCTCCTGCCTGCAAGCCTTAGGTAAGACCAAGGGAATTTTGAAGTGTATTTCTCATCTTCAGCTAATGTTCAATGATAGTGTTGATGATTATGTAAGATCATAGAAAGAGCTTTTATGCGGGTCTTCACGTTGAAAAAGTAGACGTCAGCTCCCCTGAACAGCATGGCTTTCGGAGGACACGCTTATTTATCACCAACCTGCTTGTTACTCGTGCTAATTGGACGAAGTCATTGGATGCCGGCTATCGCCTAAATGTTGCTTTTATCGATTTTAGCAAAGCGTCTGATAGGCTTCTGCATGAATGACCTTTTATCAAGCTCTGGGAGAATAACAAGTTCCTCTTCTGTATTGCTTATTTCCTTGGTGACCATACTATGAGAGTAAGGGTTAGGGAGATCATCTTTTGCCTGTTCTTGTAACCAGTAATTTTCCGCAGGCTCCGCAGGTCCTGAACTTTTCAAAACCCTCATCCGAGGTTTCCAAACTTGGCAACAAGTCGACTGCTTGATCTGCACTATTGTTCTCCAATTATGCTCAGAAGCATCCAGGCATGGTGATAATGGCAAACTGCAGATAATGCTTCATTTGTTGTGAGGTTAGTCTATTACTTAGCAGCTGCCTAGCAGCTGTGATAAATACTGTATCCTCCCGATCCGCACTCCAAAACCTTTCGGCGCTTATCATCTTGGTGATTTCCTGCTAAAGACTTAGGCTCGTGAGAATTATCTGTGTGCAATTTTATCCCCAGACCTAAATCAACCCAGCACGCGTTGCTGAATATCGCCATTGCCCATAGAATGCTCAATGCCGTACGATGAGCCTTTTTCTAAAAAGACGCCGGTGGTCTTCAGGCGATTGTTTTCCCTCCACCTTCTTCCAGGATCGGGATATGGCTTGCCTGCTTTACACCTCTTAAGTTTGTAGGAGCTTTAACTGAGCAGATTCAGGGGAGTGAATCCAAATCCGCGCCGGTATTGCGCGTAAATTTGTTTTCTTTAGACTGCAGTCATCAATGTGGGACGTTGATTTACACTAAATAAAGAACTAAATAAATAAACATTTATTCTCGACTATGAAAGGCGTGCCCGCGGGGCATGATTAAATACTTGCAATTATACCGACATGTCATGGCACCTGTAACAGTGACAACCGGGAAGCGTACAGACGTTCCAATTTGAACCCGTACAAATAGGACAGAAGTAAATATGAAGAAAGCCCACTGTCGTGAGCTCGGGCCCTCTCGCCAGGGCACAGTCGGTCTGCCACAAAGCGCAGTAACAATTCAGCCAAGTATAGACCAAGGACTAGAACTGATTAATTGGAAAAGAACTGGTGAAGAACACGCTCAATCGTGCTTACATGATACCATGGGTTCGCGTGAGTGTAGCGTAAAGTACAAATGTGAATGCGCATAAAATAGGAGTGGCGACGAAATATGCAGTTAAGAAGGTGTCCGGACGTTTCCAGCATGTTACTCTGTGGTCCTGGTCAGCTTGCCAGTTTGAACCGAGTTGCTGTGAATTTATGCAGTGGCGAGTCACCTCCGTCACGTCGCAGTGTTGTTAAACGGACTTTTGTGGTTTTTGTGTGGAGAACGCTTGCCAGACCAATACCCATCACTTCCTGGAACACTGCCATCGATGCTTTTGAACGGCAAGCTGCAACTGGCAAGGCTTCTTATTGACCGATTATTGGTTCTGTTAGTCGCAGAAAAGATACCTCCATAATTTTCTTTGACTGATGCAGGAAGGGCGCCGGACTGCATCATCAATGGGTTCCGTCACTTACTGACCGTATGGCAGGTAAACTATAAATGGAACATTTTGGAATGTTTTGTAATCGTCTTCTGTAGTACCGCGTAATGTCTCCGAGAGGTATGCAGTAATATGGTGTTGAACCAATTATTAGAGGAAGAAGAATGACCAAACGCAATTGTTAAGGACCTAAATAGCCGCAGGTTGTCCGGAAGAGCCCACCGGAAATCCACACGGGGTCAGTTGTGTTGATTGTGGACACTGGTATCTACGGCCAAGTGGACGGTACAAGTAGTGCGGGCTGCTCCAGATGAGGTAAGTGAAAATAATTTCAGTAATGTAAATGGCCGGTCCCATTAGTTCTTACCACATTGAAAGTTAGTATTGCGTTAAGATATTTCTAAATTAGGTGCGCAGCGAAGGGAGGAAAATCTGCCCTAAGATCTAATGAAATGTCCTAGTGGGCATCAATTATCAGCGAATGAATTCCGAGTAGGAGGTATGTGAAGATGAGGCGAGCTGAACCCAACCGTTCAGGCCCCAATATAGTGTCGTCCATCCAAGATAATGAATACGTGTTTTGTCCATCTGGTACGTAATAAGGCAGCGTAATAAATATTCATCCATTTCCTGATAAAGGAATATTGTGCTTCAGTGAAGTGTTGAGGTCAAAAGGTGGCACATATCCTCGGTTTCTGGTCACCGATTCTGTGGAAATCTCGGAGAAGACAACGAACAAATGCAGCCATGCAAACAGACTACAACGTTGCACTCGGAATGCAGAGAAAAAAAAGATCAGTCGCAAGAACGCTTCCACTAATGAACCCCCATCATATGTGTCATTATAAGCTAAGTATCTTGAGTACCTGTATTCCATACAAAATTTATCTAAGTCGAACCGTGAACCGTGACTTCTCAGTGGACTGCGCGAAGTCGGAGACTGAGAGGCTAAGCTGAAGGGTATGAATTACTAGGTGAATTAAGGCTAATTCGTTTGATTAAGTTGGGAAGACGAATGGTGAGGGTCAGGGACAGGAATGAAAGAAGATATGATTATAAAGCATGAGCAAGTCCAGCAAAGTTCTCGGGGTTTGGGTATGCAGCACTTAGATCATATATGCCTCAGTTGTGTGGATGCCATCTGAAAGCACAAATACGGTCAGATAAGAATAGATAACGACGAAGTACAGAGATGGCCACTCGGATGAAAACCATCAGAGGACCAGATAAGGGAAAGACAGCGTACGGTTAACAAAGGATTTTATTGAAAGAGTGAAAAGTCAGTGAGGCTATCGAGGTACTAAGCAGTCCATTAGGACAACCGAACCAGGTAGTCAACATCACCCAAGTCGGAGAGAATTCGGAGAGCGGGAGGCCGATCAATCGAGACTAGATTGGTCGGCGCGTAAGGATTGGGACGTAGGATACAGATAAGAAAAGGCCTAAAATAATAGAGCGAACACCTCTAGCAGGCCCTAGAGGTAAGGAAAACGTAGAGCTAAGCCTGCAGAGCATGTACGGCGGAAGTCTCAAGGACAAAGGAGAAGGTGGAGAAAAAGACAGGTCATGTACGAGTAGATCACTGTAGGGATGTAAAGCTCGTCGTCCGATTGAAAAAAGAATGATCACAGAAAGCGATATACGAAAAGCCTAGGGTCGCGATGAGAAGGGTTTATTGCTAATGAATGAAAAAGTCCACAATGCTCTCCAGGCAACGTAAACAGATCCATTAGGTCAGTCAAACCAAGAGGATTGATGTCTTAAAACTCTGAATGAGTTCGGTGAGTAGGAGAACAAACAAGTGGGACTGGATTAATGAATAAATAAATAAATATTTTATTCTCGACAAAGCGAGGCAGGCTATTTGGCCATGCTGAGCATATCGTAATACTGTACGTGGTAGCATGATTAGCAGCATCAAGAGCGAGAGTAGTACAGATGAAGTCAGTGGTGTGGGCCCATATGGCCCAAAGGTTGTACGAGGTCTATGTCCACAGAATGGGAGATGTAGAGATAAGAATCAGATAACTAATGTGGAGTATGTTGCTGAGGAACTAGTTCGAGGTGGCTGTGTGCACAGGGCGAGTCAGGTGAGTGAAACCTGAGGGAGAAGCCGCAAAAATATTTAACAATAGTGGCATGTAACTGGTCGAACGTGTAGGCGTGTTCGTACGAAAACGGATATATGCACGGAAGTTGTAAACATGGTATCGGTCAACTTGTCAACGTGTGATTGGAGCAGTGACTTTATTGAGTGGCGAGTCATATCCGCCAAGTCACAGTGTTGTTACGCAGACATTTGTGGCTTTTTGTATGGGAAACGCTTGCCAGACGTAAACCCACCACGTCCCGGAACACTGCCGATCCGTGATATGACATTGACAATACTGCAGCTGACCGATTACCTTCGCGGATATTTGCAGTCAGGTTTCGCCAATCTGTTTCCTATGTTTGGGTAGTCTCCTTCGGAGTCGACCGCAGGCGGTTGGAGCAACTGAAGTCGGATAACTCAGGGGACTTATATTGATTTGATTTGTTTCCTGGTTTCCTTTAGTGTATCAGGTTTGCGATGTGCGAGTAATTTCTTTGTTCTTTGTTGATGCCGTTTCCAGGTGAGCATCGCGGGTATGTCCTCTGAGATGTTGCGTGCAGGTAATGTTTTCCTTTAGAACACGGGAAAAAAGAAAAACGGGCCGAGCAAACTGCCAAGGAAATGGAACAGGATTATGTTAATGTATAAATATAAAATTTATGGCAACGCCGTGCTGGTTAAAAGCAATGGAATGACAGAATATGCTTTATATCATATCCGTAGTTTAGTGTGCAAGCACGAGCCCCGGTATTTGTTGAATGTGGGAGACATATGCTGTCCAAAGTGAACTAGCGTACGCAAAAGCTGTCCTGTGTGGGAACCGGGAGTATCAGGCATTAACCCGTAAATGAATTAGGGGAATCAGAAGAACATAGTAAGGTTTAAAATACGCTCAAGTTATAGGTTAAGCGATGGGTTGACAGTGGTAGAGCCCATTGTGAGAACATATATGAGAGCCAGTGGAGTTACTACGCCGGGTTTGAGACCCATGAAAATAATAACGTTAAAGGTTCAGTAATCGGATGCTAGAGAAACAGCTGGGTGAAGGAGTGAGACGGATTGTCAAAGTTGTGACCAGAATGGGATGTAAATACTACAGCTGTAGCGAGAGTGTGATTGCAAAGCCAGCCATAATGGACCTGGAACAGCAAAAAGAGACAGGGACTTCTACAGTGCGTCAAACAAGTCAAATAGACGGCAGAAGACGGCGATACCGGGAGTCAGGTTAATTGTGAGGAAGAAGCTATTACGTCATCTTTGCCATAAGGATATAAGTGGGAAACATAGTCCGCTACTTGAGGTCCTACGTACCAAAGTGAGGAGCTACAGCGTGAAAGGTAATTTGCTAGAAAACGTAGGTAGTTGGTCCATAATAGGAGAGGAAAGCCAGAGCAAAACAGGTAAGAGAAGTAGTAGGAATATGCAATGAATGGAAGCGAGAAGCAGAGAGAATGTTGTGATTCATAGGGTGGCAATTATAGAATAGAGACGTCAGCTTTGCGATAAGGGTATAAGTGGGAAACGTTGCCTACCACTTGAGTTACTGCGCAGAAAAGTTCGGAGCTACAGTGTGGAAGATGAGTCGGTAAATCATCAGAGGTAGTTGGTCCATAGGTGGATATAGAAGCCAGGGCCGAAGAGATAAGTGAAGAACTGGGACGAGATAAGGTTATAGGTAGGCCTCATAGCCAGCTATTTCAGGTCTTACGCACCAAAGTGCGGAGCTATCTTGTGAAAGGTAAGTCGGCGCATCAGAGGTTGGTCGTCCAAAGGTGGACAGGAAAGCCAGGGTCAGATAGAAAAATGAAGGAGTATTTCGCGATAAAGTTGTAGGTAGGCATCATAGCCAGAAACTTGAGGTCTTACGCACAAATTGCGGAGCTACAGTGTGAAAGATAAGTCATTGTAGGACCGTACGTATGTGATCCATAAGGAGGCAGAGCAAAAGGGATAAGAGAAAACTTAGGACGAGACAAGCGATGGTCAGGCAGCATGGCCAGATATTTGTGGTCTTAGGTACCAAAGTGCGGAGCTAGAGTGTGAAAGTTAAGTCGGTGAAGCATCAGTGGTAGGTGGTCCATAATTGGAGAGGAAATCCATGGTCAAAGCAATAAGTGAAGAACTATTACGCGATAGGGTTTTAGGTAGGCATCATAGCCAGATACTTGAGGTCTTATGTACTAAAGTGCGGAGCTAAAGTGTGAAAGAAAAGTCGCCGCAGCATCGTACGTCTGTGATCAATAATGGGAGAAGAAAGCCAGGGCCAAAGAGGTAAAGGAAGTAGTAGGAATATGCGACGAATGGAAGCGAAATGCAGAGAGCGTGTTCAGTGGTATTGTGGTTCATGGAGGAACGGTTATAGAAATAACTATGCTAGCTTTAAGATAAGGATATAAGTGGGAAACAGAGTCTGATACTTGAGGTCCTACGCACATAAGTGTGGAGCTACAGTGTGGAAGAGGAGTACGTGGCGCATCAGAGGTAAGTGGTCCATAGGCGGACAGGTAGGCCAGGGGCAAAGTGATAAGTGAAGCAGTATTAAGGGATAAGGTTTTAGGTAGGCAGCATAGCCAGATACTTGAGGTGTTACGCGCAAAGTGCGGAGCTACAGTGTGAAAGGTCAGTCGGTGGAGCCTCGTATGTCTGTGATCCATAATGAGAGAGGAAAGCTAGAGCCAAAGATGTACGAGAAGTAGTAGGCATATGGGCGTCGCCACGTTTGCGCCTTTTATGCTCTAAACTATTTATCAACCATATTTTATGCTTGCGCTTCATCCGTTTGCTGTCCTCTCTCCGTAAAACCTTTCTTAACTCTCTTCTGTGGATCAAACATCACCCATGTGTCCTGCTCACATTTGCTCTATTGCCACTCCCTTCTAGGCTCCATTTATCCGTTGCATACTGCAACGTCTGTGACGCCTGCTCATGTAGGACTCCAGCTCTTTTACTGGCATTTTCCAGCCCAGTCTACCGTAGCACTGAAATCTTAGCACCATAACAGGACTCAGTATCTGCGCGCCTCTGACTCATATGCTGCGATGTCCTCAGCAGATTTAATGTATGCATGCACTCCGACTGTTTGATGTCCTTCCATATAAACTTTTCAGCTTTCTCTAGCACATCTTCTAACTCTCTAAGTCGGTGCTCAGCGGCTCCTTAGCATCTCTTTTCTAGACGTCCTCATACCTCGTAGTTGTTGTAAAGTCTTCGACTTTTGCACCTGTAAGCGTCCAGCCATTGGACTAGCTTTCCCAGCCTCTTTCTAGTAGTAGCATCCCAGCACCATAGCATGAATTCTGAACTTATACACCGCCGTGGTTCAGCAATATGTGATATGACTCTCGCAATCTACTCACTTTACACTTGCATTCTTCCTGTCCACTGTTTTTCTTAATTCGACCTTCTTTGCTCTTGTCTGGCGACCTTCTTTACCTCATCCGGTCAATGCACAGCTGCTCCTTGCTAGATGCACAGCTGTCACTCGTCTGTGACACCTAATTAATAGTAGTTCAGCATTCTCTCTATCTTCTCCCGGCTCATTCTTTCCTACTTTTCTTACTTTAGCACCACTTCATATCTTATCATATGCGCATCGCTGCGTCTTTGCCTATTTTTGCTCTAATCTATTTAAAAGCCCTACCGTATGCCTGGCATTCATCTGTTTGCTGTCGTTTCTTCATGAAGCCTTTGTTTGCTGTCTTCTGTCGTGCAGGCATCTCCATGTATTCAGTGCAAGCCGCTGTTTTGCTCCACCCTTCTTACTGTTCATTTATCCCCTACTTGCTGTATTGTCTTAGCTCTTATTACCTGCAGTCATCCGACTCTCGGGCTAGCATTCTCTGGCACTATCCAGCTTGGTACCATTATCTTAGCACCATAGCTGCCGCGGTTAGGCCTCACTGCTCTGATGCTCCAAGCAACCTTACTCTACGCTTGCATTTCGGCTATTCCCTGCCCTTCCGTCAATTAATGTTTCTTAGCCTCTTAGTTCTTCCCTCCTCTCACTTGGTCAGCACACAGACGCCTGTTAGCTTTACATTTCTAGGTGTTCATTTCTCACCATTTTCGTAGTACTCTAGTATGACTTGTTTCTCTGCGCGACGCTACATGTACATTTGTTCCGGACGTTCGCTTTCCTTTAACTGATCTTTATTACTTCACTTCTATCGATCAATCCTTTTTCATCTAGTAATCTGGGTCCGTTTTTGCAGCAAAGGTTTCGACACTTACCTTTGTAGTAGGTTAGCTTTCATAGGCTTTTCCTATTTCAATAGGCCATATCACTATACTCCTAGTACCCTGGTGTCGTCTTTCTGTCTTGATCACCCGATAAATTTTATTCAGCGCTTGATTCCTATCTATCCGCTGACTTACCATCTCTTTCGATGTAGGCTGGCCACCAGCCGTCTATCCACCGTTCAAACGCCGCTGGTCCCTGAACTCTGCTTTCTATCTTTCCACGCAATAGTCGCACCATAGTAAACTGATACTGCGTCTCTGCTTCATGGCGCAACGCTCTGTATTCCTTGTAGATAGTAGCAAACAACTTATGGGGCCACTGCTTTCGAAAAACATTCAAAAGACACTTTCAGCACAATCATCGCTGCACATTGTACATCATTTGTCTTCACTCTAAATGTTATAACATAGGAGTTTAAGAATGTTTGTTTTCACGCCTGTACGTTGCGGCCTTGGTTGTCTCACACCTTCCATTTTCTCCGAGGTTCGGAACTTCTTGGGGATCTGGGCTTGGACCGAGAAACCGCTTTTGTCCGGGACAGAACAACCAATAAGGACCAATGGAGCACATGGCAGTACAACAAACGGACACAACTGCACTCATTACCATGACCGTTGTCCAATTATGATAACATGGTTCGATAACTTCACACTCCTGTCCAATCCAGACGCAAGTAATTGACGTTTCGCCTACCTGGATACCCACAAAGAGGATTCTTCTTGAAGCCCCCATCCTCGATTCGCCTCAGCCATTATGGCGGCCTTACCCAAGATACCTGCCCAAATAACAGAGAAAATTGAAGGTAATTTGACTGCGGATATCTGAGGGTCAAATCAGTCGGAAACCTGGTCTGCCAGTTTAAATTAGTGCACCAACAAATTTCTGTCAGTGTTCCAGGACGTGGTGGGTTTTCGCCTGGCAAGCGTTCTCCCTATAAAATGCCACAAATGTCCGCATAACAACACTGCAACGTGGCGGATGTGACTCGCCACTGAATAAAGTCACTGCCCAGAACTACCTACTGGCAAGTCGACCAGAATCATTATTTAATTTTTGCCCTGACACTTTCAATACTAATTTACACCATGCCTATATGTATCGTTTTCATTACACATGTTGTGCCCTGACTGTTTACACTACACACTCTAGAATTCAACGTTTCGTCAGTCATTGATGACTCTATCCGTCATGACTACTTACACAATTTCCGCAGCCTGTACAACCTTCGGCTTACAGCCGACTACACTCATAGCAACGTGTTTGTTGCGAAGCAACATTGCATGTAAATACTGATCATGCCTTACTTGGTGTGTCTCGACAAATTCTAGAATAAACTATTTATTTATTTATTTATTTAAATTCAAGGTATGCAAAAGGCTATGACACTGACGTGTGAACAGGGCTAGCGGTCCCAAAAGGTAAGTGTAACAGAGTCAAGTCTGTGGAGCCTATACTGCTTAAGTCTCGGTTAGATAAATTCAGTCAGAAAGAAACAGACTGGTCAGGTGATAAAACATCACGGGAGGGTAGTAAGGCTGGCCCTTCGTTTGAAACTGGAATGAAAACAGAACGTGCGGTAAGAAAAGGTTAGGGTTGGGGTGAGGATAATTTATTGATAAAGAATGGAAAAGCCCACGAGGCTCTCCATTTAATGTAAACGACCCATCAGGTCAGCAGAACCTAGAGAGGTAACGGCTTGGAAGTCCGAGTGAACTCGGTGGGCAGAAGGCCGACCAGGCGGGGCTGGATTAGTCGGTGTTTGGATTATAAAGTAAAAGGTGTGAAAAAGGCTATAAAAATAGTGAACAAGTCTAGCGGACTGTAGTGCATAGGGAAAACCAGCGTTGTGTCTGCAAAGCCTACAACACTTGAGTTAATTTGTAAAGGTACAGTCAGAGAGAAACAACCTGGTCAGGTGAGAAAGGATCACAGCGGGTAGTAAATCTGGTCGTTCGATTGTAAAGGAGCTGAAAACACAGAGCGCGATAAGTAAGAAAAGGTTAGGGTGACGGTGAGCATGGTTTATTGATAGAAATTGCGAAAGACAACGAGACTCTCCAGGTAACGTAAACCACTCTAAGACTCTCCGAGGAGTCCGCAATTATCTATGCAAAGGAAATAGCTGAGATTCTCAATAGCCGCTTCTGCGATGGCTTCACTGACATCAACCTGCTCTTGCCAACTGCCGTGCCTGAACTTACCCACGACTCGCTAGACATAATTACCTTCGACCTAGGTTCTATTAGCCGCGTAATTAGCTCACCTAAGCTGTCACTACACCCTGGACCTAATGGTCTCCCATCTGCACTGTTGATGCTCGGCGGCCAGGATCTTACTGTTCTACCTTTTAACTTATTTTCACTCTCAATAAACTTCGGCGTGTATCCAAACCCGTGGAAGACATCCATAGTCATCACAAGACATAAACAAGGTAGCCGTCAAAACATAGAAAACTACCGCCCCGTCAGCCAAACGCCTTTTGCCCCGAGAGTAATGGAAATAATTGTTAAGGATGACTTGCTGACATTTCTTCTTAGTCGCAACCTTGTCAATATACAACCACATGCATTATTACCGTCCAACTTGTCAGACTTGTCAATTTGCGTTTCTTTACAATGTGACTGCACTGACTGATGCTAAACAAGCACTGGTCATACTCTTCCTTGACACGAGAAAGGCTTTTGACAGAGTAGTACACGCAAAATTATTAGAAAACTTCTAAGCCTACGGAATCTCAGGTCGCCTGCTGTTATGGTTCCAATCTTATATATCATCTCAAACGCAAACACTACAGGTGGACGCGTCTATATCACGCCCCAAACCAGTTGCAAGTTGCACTTTGCGGGGCAGCCTACTAGGCCCACTGCTATTCTTGCTATTTATCAATGCCGTTTTCCAGGTAATACAATATGGCAAGTCCTACCTCTTTGCCGATGACATCAAAATAGTGTTCTCCATTCACCAATCAAACATACAAGTCGGACTTTCCCAAATTCAAACGGATGTTGGGGCGCTGGATGTCTGGCGAAACACTTGGAATATGCATTCTCACCGGAAAGTGCAACGTCCTCTCATACCGATGCATCGTTCCGCCTAAGGATTTAGCGCTTCAAGGCACGCCGCTTGTTAACAGCCTCACAGTTAGAGACCTAGGTGTACATTACTCCAGTTCTCTGAGCTTCGCAGTGCAAGTGAGCAATTGCTCAGCAAAAGCAGGCTCTTTCATAAGCTACATATGCAAATCCCCGGCAATTCAAGAACCTAGGCTTGCTCTATACAAAACCTGCGCCCGACCTCTGCTGGAATACTGTTCCATTGCGTTTACAAACTCAAGAAAATGAGACAGAGTAGCCACTGAAAATTTTTAGCGATGGTTTGCCAAAAGTCTTCTGGGCCACTCCACTCTCAATTATTGCGGTCGGTGCAACGAACTCGCGCTGGAGCCTTTACAGCTGCGCAGGCTGAAAACTGACCTCATCTTCCTATAACAGCTTATCAATAATCCTCTTGCGAACTCACTAACGCCCTTCCTATCATCGGCCAACGTTTCGTTCCCTCCACGTAATAGACCGCACTCCATTATCCTGCCGAAAGCCCGCAGTAGTTCGCGTGCAAACTTCTATCCCTACAGAAACGCGTAGGTGTGAAATAGGCTTCCACCTACTGTGCGTGCATCTGATACTGTAATCCAATTCCGCTCAGCACTTAATAGGTACTCAAAATCAGTCATGTTTATACATTTTAATCATTAACGGACTTAAGGACGAACTGTGGGAATATGGACCTGACTACATTTAAGCGTCTTCCCTATCCGACCTCACTCAACCCCAAGGAAAAATAATGCTTGTCCTCAACTGCCGTTACAATACTTCCCCAGACTCTCTGCTCTCATCTCATGAATGCCAGCAGGCATCTGAGACCATACTCTAACATATCTGCATCACATCGCAGCTCTCCTGTCATGCTGCTTATGCTGACGTCTGTGCAGTAGTTAACAACCTTCATGTATGCTCAGGTTTCGCCTGTTGGATGTCCTTTCATCTAACAATTTTAGCTCACTTCTGACAATCATTCTTATCTCGTCGAGTCTGCGCACCGCCACTCCTTATTCTCTCCCTTTAGAACTTCATCTATTCATTACTTTCTGCAAACTGTGACATCTTCCATGTATAAGTCCAGCTCTCACTAGCTATTACTGCCTCAGTCTACCTTAGCACACAAGAAGGATATGAGTATCTGCGCGCCGCTGCGCTTTTGCGTCTGACGCTCTAACGTATATAACTGCCTTAATGTACGCTTGGGCTCCGCTGGTTCGTAGTCATTTCGTCTAACGTTTTTAGCTCTCTTACGGCAATAATTCATATGATTTCTGCGCACAGCCACTTCCAAGCCCCTCTTTTTTAGACGTTCAATTAAGTATTACCTGCTGCAACGTCTAAGACACCTACTTATATGTTAGTCCCTTTCGCTCCTCGGCTTTTCCCGGCTCAGTTTACCTTAGTATTCATTTTTCCTGTTTTCTGTCCATTATTCATTCAATTATTTTTAGCTCCCTTCTAGTGATGTGACTCCCTCAGTCAACATTCCCTATGCTTGCGTTCTTCCCGTCTGCTTTCCTTTCTTCATTCAACCTTGTTTAGCCCTCTCCTGGCGACATTCCTTATGCCATCAGGTCAGTGCACAGCCGCTCCTTGATAGCTGCTCAGCTGTCACTTACTTGTCTGTAACACCTAGTTACTTGTAGTTAAACTCTCTCACCGGCTTTCCCAGCTCCAGCAACCTATGTAATATACCATTAGCTCCCTAGCATAATTTGCTTATCTGCGCGTCACTTTGTCTTAACCTCTATGATCTTAACCATTTAACAACCATATTGCACGCTTGCGCTTCTCCCGTTTGCTGTCCCTTCATTGTGTTTCCTTTCTTAGCTCTCTTCTGTCCAGCAAACTTAACTCAAGTAGTCCGCGCACAGCCGCTCGTTTCTAGACGTTCATTCATCAATTACTCGCTACGTCTAGGACACCTACGTATATTGTAGTCCAGTTATCTCGCCGACTTTTCCCGGCACAGTCTTCCTTGCTAGATGCACAGCTGTCACCTCATCTGCGACACTTACCTGATTGCAGTTCAGATCTCTCACTAACTTCTCCCGGCTCAGGCTACATTTGTTATACCCCAATAGTTCCCCAACATGGTTCGATTATCTGCGAGTCGCTGTGTCTTATCCTCTTATGCTCTGAACTATCTAAGAGCCTTATGGTATGCTTGAGCTTCATCCTTTCGCTGTCCTTTCTTCAAGAAACCTTTCCTAGCTCTCTTCTGTGGAGCAAGCATAACTCATATGGTCAGCGCACAGTTGCTCCATAGCCTCAACTTTCTAAACCTTCATTTATCCGTTGCTCGCTGCAATGTCTGTGACACCTGCTCACTTAGGAGTCCAGATCCTTCACTGGCCTTTTCCGGATCAGTCTACCTTAACACTAAAATTTCAGCACCTTAACAGGATTTGGTATCCGCGCTCCTCTGACTCATATGCTGCGACGTACGCAGTAAAGTTAATGTATGAATGCATTCTGCTTCTTTAAGGTCCTTCCTTCATGTAACATTTTCTGGTTGCTCCTGGCAATCCTTTCTGACTCATTAAGTTAGCGCACAGCCGTTCCTTAGCCTCTCTATTCTAGACGTTCTCATCTCTTAATTATTTTAACGTCTTCGACATTTTCACCTGCAAGCGTCCAGCTCTCGCACTGGCTTTCCCTGGCTTTATGCAAAGTAGTATTGTCCTTGCACCCTAGCATGAACTGTGCATCTACGCACCGCCGTGCTTCAGTCTTATATGATGTGACGCCCACAGTAACCTTAATAGATTCTAGCACTCTTTCTGTCTGCTGTCCTTTCTTCTTTCAACCCTTTTAGCTCGCTTCTGGCGACCAACTTTATCACATCCAGTCAGTGCACATCAGCTCCTTTTTAGATGCACAGTTATCACCTCATCTGCGACACTTACCTGATTGTAGTTCATCTCTCTCACTGGCTTCTGCTGGCTCAGGCTTCCTTGTTATATACCATTTGCACCCCAGCATGATTTGATTATCTGCGCGTCGATGCGTATTAGCCGCATATGCTCTGAACTATTTAACAACCTCAATGTATGCTTGCGATTCTCCAGTTTGCTCTCCTTCTATTACGAAACATCTCTTAGCTTTCTTCTGCCGTGCCAGCAAATCCATGTATGCAGCGCAAGCCGCTGTTTTGCCCCACATTTTCAAATGTTGATTTATCCCTTACTTGCTGTATTGTCTTAGACTTTGCCCTGCAATCCTCCAGCTCTCGGGCTAGCAGTCCTTGGTTCTGCAGCTTGGTACTGTTATCTTAGCATCCTATCTGTTGCTGTTAGGCCTCATGTTCTGATATCATCAGCAACCTTAATGTACTCTTGCATTCCGGCTATTCGCTGCCGTTCCGTCCAGTAACCTTTCTTAGTTTTTAGTTCCTTACTCCTCTCCCCTGTTCAGCACACAGACGCCCGTTAGCTTCTCATTTCCGGGTTTTCATTTCTCACTTACTCGCTGCTATGCTTGCGACCATTACTCATGTGTGAGTCCAACATACTCACTGGTTTTTCCTGGATCAGCATACCCTAGTGCCATTTTCTTAGCACCCTAGAATAACTTGTTGCTCTGCGCGACGTTACGTATACATTTGTAGCGCACGTTCGCTTTCCTTTAACTAAGCTTTATCACTTCACTTCCATCGATCCCTCCTTTCTCACCTAGGGGCCACTCCTTAGCTCTTTAACACCTACTCTCTTGGATTGTTTGCATCACATACCTTCTCCAGTTTGTTGACTTCTTCTGTCGCTGCAACTATTCACTACTAACTGTAAGGCTTAATGCGAATTCAGTTGCTGTCCGCTGGTACTCTCTCAGCACCATTATCCTTCGTTCTTCTTATCTCCATCACGTTTTTCGCAGCGATTAGCTGTAGGCTTCATACATCTTTGCGCATATCCGGAGCTACTAGGAGACATTCCTTATTTCTTCATCATGTAATCTTTTAGAATGTCTGCCTCACTTACCTTCGCTGCCTTGCGGATGTATTCTGTGCCACTGTAGGAATCCACTAGTGACCAATCCGCTTAATGGGATGGTTATATCTGGCCACCAAAGATTTTCATAGCACCATTAGCTGTCGATCCTCTTAACCTCAACATCTCTATTTAGTAACAACTAGTGGTCGTAGGCTCTATGCATTTATGCGCATGTCCGGAGCTTGCTCAGAGCCACTCTCTCTTATCTCCAACCTTCGTTCTTTGGGACTGTCCGCCTCACACGCAATTGCTATCTGTCGATTTATTCTGGGACACTCTAGTTATCCACTAGCCACTAGTATGCTTCACGCCAATGTCATTGCTAGCCGTCGATACTCTCTCCCTTAGTACCATTATCAGTTCTTTGTATTACATACGTCACCACTTTTCAGCTGCAGCGAGTCATTGTAGGTAGCATAGATCTTTGCGCCAGGAGTCACTCCTTATCTCTTCCACACTTACTCTCTTGAATTGTTTGCATCACACACCTTCGCTGGTTTGTCGACTTGTTCTGTCACTGTAGGTGTCCACTGGTAATTAGTAGGCTTAATCCGAATGCCTTTGCTGGCTACTGATACTTTCCCTCCTACCGACACTATCTGTTGCTCTTCTTATCTTCTTCACCACGTTGCAGCGATTTGCCGTATGCACCATGTCCCATCTGCGCAGACCTTGAGCTTGCCGGGATACACTCCTTGTCTCTCTAACATACATTCTCCTGGAATATCTGTATCACTTACCTCCGATGGCTTGTTGATGCATTCAGTGACCTTATAGGCATACACTAATGACCAAGCGTCTTATTGGAATGGCTATATCTGGGCACTGATAGTCTTAGCGCCACCGTCTGTCGGTCGTCTTAACTTCATCACCTCTGTTTAGACGTAGCTGGTGATCATGGGCTCCATGCATATGCGATTATCCAGTGCTTGTCAGGAGCCAATCCGTATCTCAATAACCTTTATTCCTTTGGAATGTCTGCATCCAATCATTCCGCTGCCTTACCGCCAGTTGACCTTTAGATCTCTCTCGCGACAACCTATTTATTTTTCACTCTTATTCTGTACTCCCTATCATATTACGCTAGCTACTTGCTGTTCATGCACCTTGCAATCACCACCAATATTCTAACTCTCTTTGTTCTCTCTCCACGCACTTTTTGGCTCATACTAACCCGATACTTCGTGGAGTACTTACTGGTACAACGCACTTGTCTCTACGCAGGCGTTAGCAATCTACTCATACGGCTAAGCAATTTATAGTATATTCAAAAGGCACTTATAGCATAATCATTGTTGCACAGTGTCCGTGCTATTATCTCAACTCCAAATGTTGTACCATAAGACTGTAACAATGTTTAACTCCACTTCTGTTCTTGCGGTCTTCTTTCGGTTTTCCTTCACTTTCCCTTTTCTCCTAGGTCCGGAACTTCTTGGAGATCTGGGATTGGACTGAGGAACAGTCATCGCCTAAGACGGAAGTAACAACAGACAAGGACTTACATGGAACATGGTTGAGCTCCAAAAGGGCCCAACTACAATCACCACAACCCTTGTTCGGTATGGAGAGCTGGACACATCTTCATACTGCCATGAATTTTACATCGGAAAAATCCAGACCGCAGAAACTTTGAACTTCTGCTCTCCTGGACACACAACAAGACGAGTATTCGCGATGTTCGCCTCCACAACCAACCTCAACAATCATGGCGGACCTGACCAACTAACAGAGATTAGAAGCCATTTGACTGCGCATAACCGAATATGAAATCATTCGTCAAGCGGCTTTGCCAATTATAAATTAATGTTCAAAATGCCTTACGGCAGTGTTGCAGGACGTGGTGGATTTGCACCTGGCAAGCGTTCCCATAAAAAGCCACAAATGTCTGTTTAAGAACACTGCGACGTGGCGGACGTGACTCGCCACTGAATAAAGTCACTGCCCACAACCACATATTGGCAAGTCGACTAGACTCATATTCTAACTTCTCCCGACACATGCAAGAATATGATATTCTCCATCTACATGCACCGTTTCATTGCACTTATAGTGCCTTGGCCTTTTCAATTACACACGATTGAACCCGAAGTGTCGTCGTGATGCACAACTGCTTATAAACCTTGATCATACCTGATTTGTTGTGTCTCTAAATTTGAGAATAAACTATTTATTCATTTATTTATGTAGGTAAGCTCTCTCACAGGCTTTTCCTATCTCAGTCGGCCATAGCATTGTACACTTGGTACCCTCGTGTCGTCTTTCTGTCTTGATCCCGAAGATCTTTATTCAGCGCTTGCGTCATCTCTATCCGCTGACTTACCACCAATTGAACTTTGAATCTCTTTCGCCGCAAGCCCTTTATAACTTCAATAACTTATTCTGCGCTCCGTATCGAAGTAAGCTGGCTACCAGCTGTTTATCCCCCATTCAAGAGCCGCTGGTCATTGCATTCTGCTTTCTGTCTTCCCACGCAATAGTTGCATCATAGCAAACCAATACTGGGTTTGTTGCTTAATAGCGCAACGCTCTGTATTCCATGTAGATGGTAACAACCAACCTATATGGCCATTGCTTTCATAGAACATTCAAAAGACACTTTCAGCACAACCATTGTTGCTCACTGTACATCCTTTTGTCTCCATTCTAAACGTTAGTACGTAGGTGGTTAACAAGGTTTGCTTCCACGCAGGTTCTTTGCGGTCTTGGTTGTATCTAACCTTCCCTTTTCACCGAGGTCTGGAACATCTTGGGGATCTGGGATTGGACCGAGAAACCGTTTTTGCCCGGGACAGGACCTAGTAACCCTCAAGGACCTACAGAGAACATGGCTGTACAACAAATGGATACAACGGCACTCGCTACTACGGCCGTTGTCCAGTAATGATGGCTGGACACGAGGCCTTTACGCTCCTGGAAGGTATACATAAACCTGTAAACTCCAGACGCTAAAAACTGACGTTTTCTCACCTGGGCTCTAACCAAGACGATTCTTCGTGAATCTCCCATCCTCGATTGGCCTCAGCCATTATGGCAGCCCTGACCAAGATACCTGATCAGGTTCAAGTTCATGTTCAAACGGGACTGAAACGATAGGATTATCCCGTGAGCGTTCCTTTTTCGGCGGGTCGTTTAACCAGGCGTTGACAGACTTTGGAATACTGATGGACCTAAAACAAACACAGCAGCACGCCCTGTCCAACCAGTTAATGCCCACGTATTCTGCCCTAGCGGTTCTTGCTGCGCCGGTTACGTGAAGTAAGAAAGAGAAAAAAGTAAACTCAGGAGGCGAAAGAGCAAGTGGAGAGAGCTAAGGAAGTGGAATACCAAGATATGTGAGTCATTAAAAAAGAACTGAATGTGAAGGTGAGTCAGCTAGGAAAAAGTAGAAGTTTGCTGTTGCCACCCAAAAGCATCGAGCTGGCGCGCCAAACCCTTAGGCTGGCTAGCCGAACAACCTCCTCGTGGTGCCAGCTGGGTGGTTCGGGTTTAACCCGTTCCAGCAAATAGTTCGGCGGCAGTGTTCCAGGACGTGGTGGGTTTTCGCCTGGCAAGCGTTCTCCCTATAAAAGGCCACAAATGTCTGCTTAACAACACTGTGACGTGGCGGATGTGACTCGCCACAAAATAAAGTCACTGGCCCGTGGATATCCGGAAAGTGCTATCCAACCCAAGAACATCAATCGCTTATGCTCACATTCCTGACGACAACAAACATTCAAAAATGCTGCGGCACATTCAAAGACACAAGCTACATTCATACACAATTACATACGCATATACACCCATACACTTACATATATTGTTATGCCAAACATGTACTTTGTACGTTATTGATCACACTGTTAGTTAAGCATGATCATGCCTGTAAAGGTGTGTCTCGCATGGTCGAGAATAAAAGTTTATTTATTTATTTATTTAACCGTAGGTCCCCTAACCACGTGATCTGGAAGCGAATTCCAACGATGTATAACTCGGCGCGACAGACGAGTTTCCGTCCTAATCCTATCAGACCGTGGTTTATGCAGTTTCGGTGGGTGACCGCGGAGCTTAGGTAACATAGTGGGACTAAATAGCCCTGACAACTCCGAGCCAATCTTACCCGTCAAATTACGATAAGTGATCCACCAAAAGAGGAAATTGGAAGACATTTGACTGCGGATAACCGAGTGTGAAATCCGTCGACTAGATGCTTTGCCAGTTGTTCATTAGTGTACAAACGGCTTTCTGGAAGTGTTCCAGGACGTAGTGGGTTTTCACCTGGCAAGCGTTCTCCCTATAACAAGCCACAAATGTCCGTTTAACAACACTGAGACGTGGCGGATGTGACCCGTCACTGAATAAAGTCACTGCACCCAACTACATACTGGCAAGTCGACTAGAATCTTAATTAAATATTTTCCTGACACGTTCAAGAATACAATACTCCCTGACTACATGGATCCTTTTCACTAGCATATAATGCCCTGACTGATTACACTACGCACCCTAGAACCCAACGTATCGTCATTCATTGACGACTTTATTCCTCACGATTAGTTTTACCATTGCTACAGCTTGTACAAATTTCGGCTTACTGCCGATAACCTACACAGCAAAGTGTTTGTTGCGAAACATAACTGCAGGTATATTTTGAACATGCCTGGTTTGGTGTGCCTCGAGGAATTCGAGAATAAACTATTTATTTATTTAGGTCGGCTGAACCAAGAAAGGTAATGTGTAAACGGCTATAACGATGAAGATTGAACACGTCTAGCAGGCTCTAGAAGTAATGGAAACATAGTGTTGATTCTGTACAGCAAATACCGCTTAACTGTAGGTAGCATCGAAGCAGGCAGAGGGATAAAGACCGGTCAGGTAAGACTAGACCAACAGCCGGGTAGTGTGAGCTGGTCAATCGATGGAAGACAGATTAAGAACCTAGAGCGTGGCAAGGAATGGTTAGGATCGGGATGAGAAGGGTTTAATGATACACCGTGGAGGAACCTACGAGGCTTTCCAGTTGCTGTAAACAGAACCATGTGTCAGTTGAACTAAGGTTTGTAACGAAGAACTCAGAGGGCAACCGGATAACAGGTGGCCACATTCTAAGCGGTGAATTTGGCAATAAGGTGCTATAGTTAATCTAGCTTAGGGTAAATAGATCGACACTAGATCATGAATGGAGACAGGTTAACCCCCGGAAGCTCCAACTAAGCTCTGCTGTCACGTTATTTACTCGGGTCGTGAAACAATGGAACCACCTTCTTGAATGTGTTGTTCGTGGATAACCATATGTTGAGCACGCCTGGATTCCGTTATGTATTTTGCAGCTGTAATGATTCCTCAGCAGACGCACCTCATCAGCAACACGCACCATCCAGTCAGCTGACGAAAGGTGGTGGAGCTGACGAAGGTTCTCACTTTTACTTTCCATTCTGGCCCATGGCCATAAGAATGTGGCGTCCGCCTTGCAATCCCGGGGTCGTGCGTTGGCGCTTCCGTAGGGGACGGTGTAATGCTTCTGAACCCTAACGTGCTGCAGTAAATGGTGCGCCACAACGATTCATTAAGTTAGGCTGAGTGCTGCCTCATAAACCCTCAGAATCACTCATACCAGCTTGTTCAATGAATAGAGGTCAAAAATCTCAGTATCCTGCTCATCCAGCTTGAGGATTCGAGTGATAGTGGCTCCTTATTCTTTAACTGGGACACTTGGTAGCCCATTGTCAAACCCACTGCATTGAGATCTGGCTTTTGAACCAAAGACTTTGAGTTAATTAATCAGCCCTAAATTTTATTGCGCAAAAAATATTATTCTTTAAATATATAATGTACTGAGTTGTAAAAAATCAAGCATATGCAGTTTTTTGGGAATAATTTATCTAATTAAAGGAATTAGAAAATGATTCCCACTGGACTCTTGGGGACGTTCCGAAGCAAACTGTGAACGCACAGTAAACAGTGCTTATTAAGTTGTTATTGATTCGCAGTGCAACTCAAGTCGTTTTAACTGATAAATTTTGAAGCAGTTCTTCTCCTTGTTCAAAGAGATTAAAACATTACATTTTCCCCACTTTATGCTACTATCCCTTTGATTACACGGTTTGCATCTTGATTTGCCGCGTGAATGTTCTGGCAGGTAACTCACGCCATCGTACCGTACATCAGCAATAGGACGAGGTGCCTTCTCAACTCCCTCCTTTGGTAGGTTTTCCACTGCGCTGTCTGATGGTCCTCCTATTTTCCTTTGTTAAATCGTTTTCCTTTTCACAAGCGTTGGTGCTTTTTTATCAGTGTCTCCTATACCAAAGCCATGCATTCACACATGCCATATTTATGGAATAAAGTATTATTCTTAGGTAGAAGCGACGACTCGTGATGTAAGTACGCTACAGCTGAACAAGCATGTCGTGCAAATCAACGCCTCCCATGAATATGTTGTATGCTTTTACAATAGTTGGGCTAGGGATACTCACATACGGATTAGCACCAACAGACCACCTTCTTACATTTTAACGGGTACGTAACTTTTGTTAGTGAAGATCACGTGTACAGCCTTATTGTCAAACCATTTCACCAGCATTACATTTTAATTAGTTTCAATTCTAGAATCATAGGAGCCTCTGCCACTCTTTTTCAGTGAGGCATCTGTCTTCAAAACACAGCCTGGCAACCTGTTCTTTCTGACAGCCCACCAATGTGTAGAACTAAAATTCTACAGCCAGATCAAAGGAGCTGAACTAGTTGTCAATAAATAACTTATGATTCTGGTGTTTAGGCAAATCTTCAACTAGCCTAAGGACAGCATTGTCACGTGTGCCTAGAGGACTATCTTTTTGACATTTGTCCACTTGCCCACATACGTTTCAGTCTTAGACAATCCCACTAACTCCAGCACGTGTGAATACGTTGACACGTCGTCGATGTGGTTTGCGCTTCACATATTGTATTGGTACTTGCAATAGGCACGTATCGTGTAGAAACGGCCCAGCACATTCTGCATTTCGGCACAGTAAACAACGGATAAAATTTGAATACCAATAAATTGGCCCGTTTCAATCACTGTTGTGTTGCTAGACTTGTGTATTTTGTGTAGAATACAGGTTTGTTCGATCAACCAAATTTTCAATGACTGCTATCTGTAAATTTTTCAGAGTAATTCAGTAGACTCGTCTTTATTTGGAGGATCAGAAAAAGTGGAACGAAACGTCACATGTACTGGTTCCATATTTTCGGCTCGCCGGCATTTACTCCTCCAGCTTCATTTTGTCTTCCAAGTCGCATATTGAGGAATGCGTCATCTTCCTCATTGTGCTCTTCTTCCGCACTTTTACCACCGTTATTTGTGTGAATCTCCACAGGAATGCTGCAGGTGTATGGATTCATAGTTTTACCTGCAACATCCTCATCTTCCAAAACTCCGCCCCGAACGGCTGTTCCCAATGCCACCTCGTCTGAAACCCTTTCAACTTCGTCGTCAGCATTTGCCATATCTTTCATTTGGAGTGTCAAGTCTAATTTGAGAGAAAATCGGCTTGACATATGATAAAAGAAAAGCTATGTATAAATAATATACTGTGACACAATAGCTCGTAAAATATCTAAAACCTGACTAGCATATCAGAAAAATAATAGATCTTACAACACATTCAATATCTACTTAGAATCTGTCTACTATATATTTTACCCTCATAAACACTACAAGTGATAGAACACAGCAGAAGAAGCTAACTAATTCGCCAAGTATCTGTAAAGTCCCTGATAAACAAACAGCTCCACCCATTCGCATGTATATGACCTGTTGCTTTCGAATGAAATCACTAAATTTGGGTTTACTATACTCAACTTGTGAGCTAATGTTCTATTTCCTAATAAACGCATCTTGTTCTTCAATAAGAAACCATTGTTGGCAAAACGTTTTTGCAAAATACATACCTGAGATAATTTCGGACAGTTCCGAGGGGTCGGGTAAACGCAACCCACTGTGTAAATCAGCAAACGAAAGAAATCACCATTTGCGCCCTAGTTCGAACTGAAACGGAAAACTGCTACCACCTCTCGGCAAGGACCAATAACTACGCCGTACGAGAACATTTGGAAACATCCATTACATCGTTTGCGGTAAAAAGAAACCAAGAGCGGTAGTGATTCCAACTGGAATCTCTCGGACATATAGGGTTAAGAACCATAATTGTTCTCCTATCTAGGGCTGGACAACATGACAGTATCCTATCCACACCATACAACACAATTAATGCTCTTGCCGTCGCGGAAGGTAGTGGACGGCGTCCTAGCTACTGCATCGAGCAGCGTAGATCATCATCATCAATGCATGTTAGTTGAGGGTGAGAAACACACCTCAACTCATGTGCCGTAATACAACTAAATAAGATACGAAACAAATTACAGTAAAAAAGATTCCCAGTAAGTAATTAGATGTTAAATATTATACTATGCGTTATGTATGAGATCTGCAGTGCAGGGGGACGAGGAAACTCACAGCACAAGCGCCATTGGGGCCGGCTCCTAACCATATCAGCAACTGTGTCCAAACAAACTTGTTCATGGTCTCTCGGACCCCAGCCAGGCATTCGGGATGCACCAACCGGCCCCATCCTCGAAGTGAGGGCTTTCATTTCTCTCGACCGTCATCACATGGCCTTTCTTCCTCCTCTTTCAATCAAACACCCGGCGCGCAAACAATGCACTTCGCGGGAGTCGCTGCGCTGGCATGCGCAACACTTGTCCCAGTCATCGCAACCTAGTGTGCGATATACTGTGGCTGATCAGTTCAGTCGCTCTTCCTGTGGCATGTGAGGGATCGCATGGTAAGCACTGTGCTCTAATCTTCAAGGCGGGTTTCCGACAAACAGCAAATATCGATCGACAGGTTCCCGAGTGTTAGGGTAAGTGTTGCCTGTTGGCTAATTTGGAGCCAAATACGCGCCTTGAAGTATTCCAGACTTAGCGATGATCGAGGACACCATAAAGAAACGGACGAACTGACGTTGACCGCTTGGTTAAATATGGACTTGTCGACTGGATTATGGCGATGCTCTACGACTGTGTGTTCTGAAACCTGACGACAAGCGACAATCGAAGCAACATAAGGGTGGCCAAGAATTCGGAGATTGACACGGGGGGATAAAAGTGAAGCTAGAGCAGGACGATAAGAATGAAAAGGCGCAAGAAGGAGAATTAGACAATGTGATAACCTCCGCAGTGGCATACGAACCCTATTCAATTTGCTCGATACAGCAAATAGGGCGACGTTGATTATCCCGTGCTACGGCTGAGGCATCAAGACATGGTTTGCCGAATGATTCATAGTATTGCGTTAGCAGTATATTGTAAGGTTGCCCTGCCTAGTCAGAAGAACGATTAGGGTTCTCATTTAAAGACTTACCACAAAATGGTGGGGTTTTGGCATTGGACTACGGAGAGCCCGTTTTATGGATTAAGGAGCGGTTTTAACTTCAACCCCCAATATTTAGAGCAAGAGGGCTCAGTCTGTCTGGCCTCTAACCATTAACAAATCTGTTAGTAGCGGCTCTAAAGGCAAAAAGCACCACCTAGCATGGCTCAATGGGACACTGTAGTACACAAACCATCGCAGCACGCTAAAGTCCTGTCTCGACAAGATGGGAGCAGCATGGATAGGGATAAGGTTGCTACTGCTCAATCCTTCCCGTCTTCTTATACCCACTCTTGCCATTTAACCGTTATCGTCTTGTTCCATCTTCGCTTCTATCCAATTCCCGGTTTCAATAACCAAATTCTTATACCCCACCATGCTTTGATAAGTGTTTATCTTCTAGTGTCAAATCATGCAAACGCGGAGCGTCACTCTTTACCTATGGACAAGCCCCTGTCTAACCAACATGTCAAGCCTAGTTCATCGGCTTCCATTTGGAGCCCTCGATCTTCCCTCAAATTGACATGTCTCAATGCACGCATATTGCTACAGATCAGTCAATAGGCAGCAGTTGCCCGAACATTAGTGACCCTCACGTAGGATATCTGCTGCTTATCGGAAACGCGCCTGCATGACTCAAGCTCTGTACTCGCTTTGCCATCTCCTTCAGTTGACACTAACAGTGCTTTCTCATTACACCCATCCAGAGACGATGCGCCTTCGGGTGTCGACAAAGATAGTGTTAGTATTTTCCCGCGTCCCCTGGCTGAAGCTGCTCTAGTTGGTTCTAAACCCATCCGCATCCGGATATGTGCGATCCGACTGGCTGGCTCGTTCAAAGCTTCGGAGTCACGCGGGACTAATATGTGCCTGCTTATCATCGTTGCCCACGCGCTTTCAAACTTTAGCGATGACTCGATAAAAAACGACTTCTACCGCTCCAGAACGAGTTCCTTTGCCACAGGTGTAGCACGGATATTGTAGTGCACGATGGGGGATCTGAACGCTCATGTGGTGTAGTGCCTACTGATGAATTACAACTGGCAGCGAACATGATATAGGCTCCCGTAATAATAACGGAGAATGGTTTTTCATTTGTGTGAAGCTGCTCGCCTATTCCATACGAGCACTAATTTCCGATAAAACGCTCGTCGAACGGTGACATGGCGCCCACCAGTCTCGAACCAGCCATGGAGGCAAATCGATCACATTGCAAGTAGTTACCGCTAGAGCGGCTGCTCACAAAACTGTCACTGAATTTGGTACACATGCGTAGACGCTCACCACGCACTTGGATGTGCTGATCTGCGGGTGCTTTTTGACGGACGCACACGACGACGCTATGTGCGCATAGACACCAGCAAATGAGCGAAGCCAGATGTGCTAACTGATTATAGAATTACGTTGGCGCTCACTGCTAACTGTTATATCCCATTGGTTGTATGTTCGCCATATGTTAGTAGCAGCAGCCATATCATCCTGTGATAAATCCAGTAGCCAACATGACTATTGGGTCTTTTCCCGGTTTCTGGAACTTCTCAAGTGTTAAGAGCTTATTCCGGCTGGAATCAACACGAGACTCGCAAAGAGTTCAGGGCACAACTGCTTGCTAACCTGAAGAAAGTCCGCGAAGTCTGGTGTTCTCATGGTGCATCAGTGGCACAAGGTCTGTTAAAGGACTGTGAACAGATATATATATCTGTTCAGGGACTATATATATATGTATATATATAGTCCCTGTTAGATCTTCAAGGTTTCCCGCTATTTCGCATTATGCACCCTAATATTTCTCTACAGAAGTTCTACCTCATCCCGAAGTAAAATCAAAGTCCAACTAGCTTGACCGCGGAAAGCGTGTTACCAGAATGGTTGCCAAACGTAGCTAAAAACGCCGCCAACTAACTATACAAACTACGTCATAACTATGCCAAATGTAGAAGGGGTGCAATAACCTTCGGCTTCCAGAATACGATGAGCAACTGTTAAACGTAGCAGCCACCTTGCAAAAACTCTGTATGTCAAAGATCACCTGAACGAATGGAAGGTTCCTGAATGTTCAAAATAAATACACGTCCAAAGATAACCGATTAATTACTAGAATAATGGGTTTTTCTTTGTTTTACCTGTTCCCGGACTGCTCCCCTCCTGACACGGCTGCCGCGCTGTATGCTGCTAGCCAGCAATGGGCCTGAAGCCTCCTGGAAGGGGTTCTACGCCTATCGATTCATCGCCTTGGCTGTGGTGCTCTGGGTGCAGTTCCTGTGCTTCGCGGTCTGGTATTTTTCGTCTGGTGACCGGGTTCTTCTACGGGCTGTTGAGGCAAGTTGAAGCTGTCCGTCCACAGGTCAAAAGGAAGCTCGGCGGATTCTGTTGCTTGTGGCTGACACAGATTTGTTCGCAGGTTGTTTGCATGGCTTACCCACACCCGCTTTCCAACCACGTACAAGAGCTGGCTGACTCGGTGTAAATGAACGTCGCTTAGCACCATACCGCCGCCTAGAGGCACGTTCCATCTTACGATTCCTTTCACTATCTGTGGACCCTGCGGACAACCGAACTGCATCAACTGGCATGCGACGTTTTCTATTCATCATTGCCACTACTGGTGAGATTCCACCAGGCGTTTGTGGCTTTGTGCAGATGGGCATAAAAAGGAAGCCGTCAAGCACCCCCTCTATTTCTCCTTCCCTTCTGATTTGCGGACAGCGCGTCTGAATGTATCATTAAATCTACTCGCTTGGTCGTTTGATTGTGGGTGGAACCGTGGAGGCCGCATGTGTTTGATGACTCAGCGTGTGCCGAACTCCTTGAATGTAGTCCAAGTAAACTGTACTCCATTGTCCGTCATCAATTTTTCAGGGCAGCAGCACCCGCTGTAGATTTGTTGCATCCTTGAGACGGTTGTGTTGGTTTTGTTGCCGCTCATGAGGGTCACTTGAGGTCACTTGCTGTAAGCGTCGACTACTAGGAGAAAGCACTGACCTTTGATTGGGCCTGCAAACTCGACATGAACAGGGCTCCAAGCTTTAGTTGCTTTAGGCCAAATGTGACGTTTCGTCTCTGGCGGTGCTTTTGAAGCGGTAGCGCAGTTTCCACAAATTCTAGCTAGCTGCTCCGGCTGTCTGTCCATAAACGGCCAATACACATAACTTCGTGTAAGCGCTTTTATTCGCTTGAGACCTGAACGCGCTGCATTGAACTGCCGCAACACTTTTTCTTGCAACGCCTGTGGGATGACTACTTACTTTGCGAACATGACGCAAACGTTCAGAATTGAGAGCGAATGCCTTCGCAGATAGTACTGTTGCGTTTCAACAGATGAACGCGCACGTGGCCAGCAGGTTCTGTGGAAGTGTGTAACGATCTTCAGGATTGGATCTCGAAGCGTTTCAGCCCGCACCGCTTTGGCCCTAACTGGCAGACCATGGAATGTCTCACGCACCAGGAATTTGACATTAGCTTCCATCTCTACTGAGGCTATGATGGTGTCCTCGAGTGCTGGCTGCTGGGAATCACTGAGGCGTGACAAAGCATTTGCCTAGTCCCTCGAAACCGTTGACTGATAACGGATTTCAAAATCATAGCCCAGCAAGGTAGGTGCCCATCGTTAGAGTTGATCGGCTGTATAGGCATAAATTACTTTCTTCGAGTCGAAAATGCCAGCAGCGGATTGGGATCTGTCAAGCGTTTGAAGCGGCGACCATACAACAACATGTGAAATTTCTTCGCATCAAACACTATGGCCATTGTCTACATCGCGATCTAACTGTAGTGTCTTTCCGCTTCCTTCAGCGCCCTGGCGGCATGTGCAATCGCTTTCTGAGATCCATCTGGGAACATATGGGAAACTACGCCAACGCTCCTTAGGTTCGACGCGTTTGTGGCAAGGACAATTTCTCAGGACGGGTCAAAGTGAGTCAGGAGTAAGTCTGAAGCCAGCACTGACTTGAAACCGACACAACGCAGGATGGCATTCGGGCGTCGAAAGCCAGATTTGTCCATTGCTCAGCAACTTGTTCAGCGGGGTACGAGGCGATGCAGTTAGTGCAGAAAAACGCTGTAATGAGTGATTAAGCCACAGAATCAAAGCAGCGATTGCATGTCCTCATGCGGGGCATCTGTTGATTAGCTACGATATTTAATGGATCAGGACGATGACAACCATCTTATGCATAAAAGAAGTCGGGGAACAAGACGGTTGATGTAAATTGTACACGTCCTTATGCATAAGGAATCCATATGAGTGGATGCGTTCAAACACTTCAGCAATCCGCGCAAATAGTTATTCTGACCTCCGACCCATTGAAATGATAGCCAGGTACGCCGCGGCTCCAGAAACACCTGCGTGCACAGTGTTCATCAGCTGCTAGAAGACGGCTGGTGCGGTTTTCACTCCAAGCGTGAGGTCTTTTTAATGGTACAATCCACGCTGTGTTAAGGTTCAGCACTTCTCTCGAGCCTTCATCAACCTTGACTTGGTGGTAGGCATCAAACAAGTCGAGCTTGGCGAAGCACTTACCGCCATTAAGCTTGACAAAGTTATCCTTTGGTCTCGGAAAGGGTTATTGATGCTGGTCCAATACGGCATTCAGGTACGTCGGAAAAGTGGCGCAGAAACGCACTTTACCGTTCAGCTGCTTCACAGTAGCCTTTCTTCCAAAACTCTGTATGCTGGCCATCACGTAAAAGAATGGAGGGCTCCGGAATCTTTGAAATCAATGCACGATTGAAGATAATCGATTAGTTGCTAAAATAATGGGGATTCTTTTATGCTTTTAACATTTTCTCGGTTGGTCACACTCAAGGGATGTAAACTTAAACGCCAGAAAATGCCAAACCTTGACTCATATTGGCGAAAATGTGGTACTGCATGCACCTGCTTCGTCCATGACAACGCAATGTATTATCGATGAGCGTGCTCGTGGCATCATCGGGACGAATAATTTCAAGCTGTCCGCGCAACTTAAGCGTGCTGCTAATAAGAGACGACGGGATTTAGTTCGACAGGTGAGTTCTGATTTGTACCAGGCCAGTGGCCTTTCACCGTTGGATAAAACAATGGTCAGGCCACATTTGGAATGCTGCAATCAGGCCTGTGCACCCTTCTTGCAGATGGACGTAAATTCTATGGAGAATGTGCAGACTGCTTACTCGAATGATAGAAGGTCAGCGGTGATTACTTTATGCGGTTCCGTTAGCCCACCTAAGATTTTACTCAATAAGGAGGCGGAGATTGAGATAGGACGTAATAGAGGCATTCAAGGTCACAAATGGTCTCAAGCCAACCGGTCACTGAACCGACTACGTTGGAGCATTTGCGCGGTCACCAGCTATAGTTAAAACAGCAAAGCTCTAGGCTCGATATAAGAGCTAAATTTTTCACTAATAATGTAGTGCCTAGTTGGAAAAACTTCTTTCTTCATTATTGGTATTTAAGACAGTAGGGGAATTCAAGCGACGCCTTGATGAAATAGACTTTGTTCTGTTCCCCGAATTCTTGTGAATACTCACTTCAGCTTCTAGCTACGAAATCTAGCCTTTGCCCGGTAACGAATTCCGTTCTCGTAAGTTATCGATTTGTTCAAACTTTTAAAGGCGTTTGGTGTCTCTGGAGTATATCTTAGCACGATTTTCATCTATTCCTTTTCATTAAACTTACAGTATTGCTGCCGTTATCTTTCCTTTTAAATAACCACTTTCCTTGAACATGATCGGTGAACGCCGGCTTAACCTCAGTATCAAGGGTATGGGACCAGTAGGACTTACCCCGGCCAGATCTAAAATTATTAGCAAGAACGTATCTGGCACAACTATGTCATGTACCGTTAACTTAACGGACAGCTTTCCTCTTAGTTCCCAAATAGCCGAGCTGCAACAACGTGGTGAAGCTCAAAATGGTCTTCAAAGCAATGGAGCGTTTTATTGATTGACTGACAGCCAAAGCGACCTGCACGCACTCCAAGGCCTGCAGCGAGTTTAAGCAAGTGGATTTGGCTGGAAGATGCCTTAACACTATTTGCACCGAATTGATGAATCGGCTAAATGCCTTAACGCGGTAGTGGCGTATAATGTTCCAGACTGTCTGAAACTGAACACCATTCGCAAAATAAGGATGAAAGCGTGTGGCTCGGAACACAATCTTCTGAGCCGTACAAGTCTGAGAAAAGTGCTTACGAAAACCCAATGCCCCTTTTAGTCAAGTTCGATAATGAGAGCTCGGCTATCAAGTTTCTCTTTTATCAAAGGGCATTTAGACTCCAGACGACGTTTGTTGACGTGAAGTTAGTAGCAGCAAGAGGGGCTTTGCAAAGCTCATACGAGAGGCTAATGGAGAGTTCCGCACAGGGCAAATGTGTTCAGGCCAATTGTGCCAACTGTCCGACGCCTGTGAAACTAAATGGCTCACCTGCTGTGCATCTTGCCATCGTCTCATATGGATACCGGGTTGCTTGATTCCTTGGAAGAATTTGCAGACCCTGGGATCAGTACTATCTAGAAAGCCTCATCGTTTATGAATCAAAGTAGCCAACTTGAGAACAATTAGGAAACCCCTCAATTAATAATAAGTGTTCAACTGTTGCTACAACTCGAGCCGCTATACCGGCAGGGTCAGTGCTTGACGAAACTCTAAGGCAACCTTTGAACAGACAAGTTAAATCGGACATGTAGGAAAAGTTCTACGACGACCGAAGCGAGCCAAGCATAACCTACACGCAGAGAACAGGACCGCCGACGTCTCGAGCCAAAAGACCCGTTTACGGTCCACACCACTGGGTTCACCTAAACCACTAGGCTCAACGACCCCAACTTTGCAAATAAGAATAGCGGAGACTCCAGCAAAATATAATACTGCGTGCGGGAATTGCTTGTTTGGCGCACTAGTGTTCAGTGTGCCAGACGAGATATCGGTGGAAGCTTTTAGGCGTGCAATTATTGCGGTTACTGCCATTGCAGAGAATGCACTTCAAGTTCGACGACTGACTAAGCCTGGAACCAAATTGGTAGCTCCCATCAAAATAACTGTAAAGGATGAGGCAGTATTGCATACTCCCATATCTAAACGTAAACATTTTCGAAGCGCAACAACGCTGAGCCAGCTTACTTTTGGGCCGCTGACAAGCTGCATAATTTGGGCTGCGGTAAATCTTAACATCAAAACAGGCTCTAGTCAAAGACAGCCCAGCGCATCCATCAGAAAGCAACGGGACATTTTTCCTCTTAGAGAGCACCGTGTCTAAAACTACGAAGGCTCCCAGTGCTAAACGGGCTTGTGGAAGTAACACACCTAGACACTCATCTACGATGGTTATGTCGCCTATATGCATTAAATATATCAAGGTCCGTAACCAAGCAGCCGCCGCAGCCTGGTTGGGACGAGGTGGAGTTCAGCGTAGTTGCATGTAATGTTCTGGATGGCATATCGACGGGCGAGTTTAAGAACACAGTCATTACCGGTAACGGTATTGCAAAGACGCTTCAAGTTGAGTGGATGACCAAAAGGATCAGCAAATTCTCAGCCCAACACAAACTGAGAACGGACGATAGTACAATCTTGCGCTCTATAATATTGAACTGTGAACAACTCCGCAGTAATACTAAGCTAAGGCAACTGTATTTCGGCCCACCAAGGTTGACTCTACCTAATCATACTCCAGATACTTGTGAGACGGCACCGCGCACCACCACACCAACCAATACGCTTACGGCAAACGCTACATTTGGCAATCTACACAGCTCCGCACAAATTCATGCGCTTCCCGGTAGCTGTGCACCCGCTACATCCTTCAGACATATGCCGCCGGTCCAGATACATAAGCCAAATAACCCATTACTTCCTACCCCGCAACCTGCGCATTTTTTAGGCCAGGTGGTGATGAGCTGCGACAGTTTCAGCCCTGCATCAAACACCACGCCGCCCAACAACCCATTGCAATGGCTTCTCACGCACTTCACACAACAACGGCAGGTAGCGAAATAACTCTCAACGACTTCATTTGGTCATCCGTAAGGCTATTAGACCCTGTGTTCTTTCTCACTCCCACTTATAGATGCTAGTTCCATAAACAATAAAATTCATATCCTGCGTCTTCTGTCTGTCTTCGGCGACCCTGATGCAATGCTAGTCACGAAAACATGGTTTTCCCTTATGGTTTAAAGGAGGATTACTCACTTCCTGACCATCAGCTATTTATGTAAGCTCGTGTGCATAAACTAGGGGGCGGGTGCGTCTTTTATATTAAAACTAGTTACCCAGAAAACTTGTCTGAAATCTTGAACGCTGCTGAGGCGACGGATTTAGTATGGATGACGGTGGACATCCTGGGAGCGGCGGCATTATTTGAGTGTATTTATAGACCATCGATACCACTGTTAAGGGTGACGACGCACTTATGGTTACTTTGTGCAGGCATCAAATTTTTCATGCAAATACAAACTGGTTGCAGGAGATGCTAACCTGCCTGCGATAAACTGGTTCCCACCTGCTGTAGCACCGTGGTATGCAGTCCTACTAGCCTGTATAAATGTAGGCGGCTGGACGCAACATCTATTTTCTCCAACCAGGGCGAATCATATGCTAGACGTAATATTTACCCTCGGCATTCCAGCAACGCGTGTGGTCGTCGACCGGCAATTTCCGGGTAGTTACCACAGATTGGTACATTGCTCGGTTTAGTTGAAGCAACATAATGCCTACCGAACAGAAACAGACGCTGTCGTCGTATACAACCAGAGGAACCTCCCTAACTGGACAACCTATGCTGTACTCGTGCCATCAAGAAATTGGGATGAATTCTTTATGTCTGGTTTTGTGGATCGCTCGGCTGAGCTGTTTTATGAGGAAATACTTCACTGTCTCGACGCGCTAGCTCCCATGGCACATTTAATAAGGCAAGCATCTAAAAGTGTGACCCAACCCAGAATGCATAACAGCAGGCGTCAGCTTCAACGACCTTACAACACAGCCTTCAATTTTGCACACAACCTGAGAGAGAAGGAGACTGCACCTCAGCTTTCTGCCAGGCCTAAGCAGCAGCAAACCAATCAAGAAGTTGCCGCAGTAAATAGTGCGAGCAAAGCTAAGTATCTCAGCTGGCCGTTGCGCGCTCCGACCCCTAACTATGGACGACAGCTCACTACCCCAAGTTACCCACGTGCATATGGTCTCCTCCGCTCCGACCTTGCTCCTGATTACTGGCGGCACTCGGACCGTTGCTAAGTGTTGCTTGGCTATTACTTCCGTTAGTATGCTCACCTTACCTCTCTTCATATGCCACTGCTCTTACCTTATGCTCGCAGTTGCCTATTAGTGTAACCGTACGCGGGCTAACTACTCCCAATGGACTTCGGTTTTGGCCCTCTGTCACCCTTTTCTCTAGATTCTCACGACTTTGGACTGTGGAATCATAAGCGCTTTAGCGTACTTACTCTCACGAATTACTCTTCGCACTTCCGTTTGTATTGAACCGCTCTTCATTGATGCTTAAAAGTTCCTTTTCCACTTGGAACGTTGCTTTACGTACTGTTTCTCCCTCATTCGGTCTCAACCTAGTTGGCCTTATTTTCACCTAAGATGCCTGTCGCATTCGGACTGCTGTAATAATCATCGGATTATCTGTTTCCCTCCAACACTCGTAGTATTCGCTCAATTTTGTAAACACGCTTTGTTAAATCGGTCTCTTGACCTTGCGCGTGCAGAACCTTCTTCCTACGTAGTAGTTGTGGTCTGAGCCCCACCAACGACGTGATGTAAAGAACGCGCTTTCAGATCATGTACACCAAACAAAATTACATAGGTTTTACTGTATCATAGGCACATTTGTACGCCACCAGCCTTTCGATAGTGCCTCTTGATTCATTGCTGTCTGTCTGTCTGTCTGCTTGGCTGCCACTTGTCCGTTGCCCGTTTTCCCCCAGATTTCCAGGTACATCGGCCAAAACAAGAAGGATTATCCACTGGGACTGGCCGACCCATTCTTAACAACCAGCTGGCTTAAACACTTGATGCCTTCTCCAGGAGATGAAGAACCCACTCGTTGTTCCAAATGGAGCTCTTTCCGCTATTCTGGAAGCGTCACTTTCACGGGTCTAAACAAATGGGGTTAACTTGCCTCCTATTCACAGTATCACAATTTACTCACCTGGAATAATATATTTACATGGATCCCCGGTTCCACAACGGAAGACAAACACTTCTGGCGTGAGTACCTTCACTGCCTCGAAAATTCCGATTCCCCAATCACCTAAAGCTTTTCCGATGTCATGTCAAGGACATCGGTGCACTCGGATAAGTGGCTTTTCCGATGGCTTATCATGGAGTTTTCACTTGACCATGGACACAATTACACTTACTTACATTTGAAGGAATTCCGATTCCATTTGGCGGAGTAAGAAAATTGTAACGGTCCGGCATCGGACAAAGGAATGGCCTTTTCGTCTGTTATAGACGTATTCAGCCACAAGGAACAACTGCACAAACCATCCCCATGACAAGTCCAGCGTGGATAGCTGGACACGGTTTGCGAGCCAGACAAGAATATAACAGAAATAGCCAGCCTCTATTAACAATGTTTTTTTCTTACCTGCACCATTTAAAATTCGACTCTGCTACTCTTTTGCATCATTAACGGGTTTCAACGATTACTTCCGGATCATTACCATTCCGATCGGTCAGCCAAAAAAGAATGTTGGCAGTCAACCGACTGCGCATAATGGAGTGCAAAATCGGTCCGTACGATGCATAGCCGGCCAGCGCTACTATTCAACGGAAGCTACGGTAGTGTTCCTGGACCTGGTGGGTTTTTGTCTGGTAAGCATTCTCCTTATCAAAAGCCACAAATGTCCGCTCAACAACACTGCAACCTTGCGGCTATCACCCGCCACAGACTAAAGGCCCAGCTGAACGTTTCACACTGACGCAGTCATCAGCCTTCTGCGTACAAACTTTGCAACTGATTTTACTATGAAGAATGCTTTGATAGAGCACAGCTCATTCCGATTCCGTAATGGACATTGACTGCACCAAAACCTTGCTTGGGCTCCTGTGCTCATGGATTACTACAGGGCGAAATCACGCCCAACTTATATATTGACACAACGGTTATGACTGACTTTTACGCGCCGCAGCGCCATCATGTTCCTTGGTCTGACTATTACCTGACAAATGCTGACTCGTATGGACTACATCTTTTCGGTTATACCTTTCCTTAAAATGAAATGTTTTAATATTCCAAAGAATCAATGTTTGTCTGCATATTCGATCGCTCCTTTACAGGTGTGTCTCATCGAGTATATGGTATTTATTTATTTGGCAGTCCCAACGACACTTTTGGTGACGCAAGTATTTTAGATGATCTCTTCAGCTCACGTTTTAAAGAATCGCAGTGTTTAGATATACCTTCAACCTTTCAGGCTCTGCAAGTGCCCGGGTACCAGTCCCTGTCCTCTGCACAGTTTGACGTAATTAGTGTCCGTTCTGCCAGTTCAACTACCAAGTCATCCTCGAACCTTGCTCCAGACCGAATACCGCCCAGTCTACTTAAGAATGGTGGTGAAGATATCCCTATACTCCTTTGCGACTTTTTGCTTTATCAAGGCAGAAACTTCCATGCCCGACCGCTTGGAAACATACCATCCTTATGCCACAGCATAAGGGTGGATGCCTACGGGAAGTTGGTAACTATCGCCGTATTAACCACACTTCTATTATCTCGCCCACGATGCATTGCAAGACATATAAACACTTTGAGCTCACACCTCATCCGCATTTATTGTCATTACCGTCATACCACCTAAGAGACTTTAGCGGTATTCTACATACCTTTTCTCTTGGTTTTAAGAATATAGACCAGAGTAACGACTACTTTAGTCTTCAATGACCTCATCTTGACCTGCTTGAGTTCTCCTACGGACACTATCGCCTTATGACTGAACTATGGGAAAAGTAGACGCCAGCACCATAGCATCCTGTAAGGTGTAATAGGTAGCCTAGCACTCAGGAATTGTCTCCATCAGTGACCCCATGTTTTTATATTATTACCGCAAGCACAACCCCCGGGAAGTCTCAGTCGGATCAGTCGCACGCATCGTACAGGTGCTAACATTAGAATTCTGAATGCAAAAGGTATTTAGCCCTTACTGATTAGTTCCTGACGTGCTTCGGCTCCCCCACTGACACGTTTGTCCACAGGCTGCTTGGACCAATTGATATCCACAACCCTCCGGATTCTCTTTTTCAATGGTCACTTCGTCAAGGTTTGAATATTTCAACGAACAATACAGCCAAGCCTACTGACTGGCAGGTTCGCAAACCCATAGTTATTCCTCATATAGAATATTGCAAGGCAAGGACGAAGCCATCCGACCAGGCAAACTTTATTCCTTACATCTTATCTACCTCTTCTTTCCTTGTCTTCAGCTTTACCATTTATCACCTTCCAAATTCTGATACCACTGGGCCCGTGGCAAAATATTAGGCTTATGACCTTTGAGGTACGCCTAGTAAAGCCAGCCTACCAGACCTAAACCTTGGATAATATGTTGAAACCCATTGCTGCTGCCAAGACACCTAGGGTTAGCATTAGAATTGTCCAAAACCGTCTAAATATAGGCGTTAGGTGTACCTTTATGTGCTTGCTCAGATGTCAGTTACTAGCTGGCCTTAATTGATGCGTGTTCATTAAGTCTGAGCAATATGTACTTTACTCCGCCCTTTCCAATTACTATCATTATATATGCAGCAGAATAATATATCTATTTTGCCTCGTATCGATAACGAGAGCACTTTAAAAGTTATAGGCCCAAGAGTCAGAAATGTTACTCTCCACTTATCCTCTCTTTGCCCCATATACTCAGCTTTATCTGTTATACGTATGCCCATCACCATTGGTGACACTAGTAGGCAGGCATCATGAAAACCAGATCCACTTCTTTAACTGCTTTTGCTAGTACAACATTCGAATTTGCAGATTCCACTAGGCGGCACGAAAGCTAACCAAGGACAGAGAGACCTCTGTCACACTGGCTGGCTGGACCTCCAGAAACTTTCGGCCATCACTTGTCTTATCTTGGCCGCCTGTGCGTTATTTAGACTTTGGCTGGCTCCAAAGCCTACCGTGTGTTACGCGTAAAGTTAGGTGAACAACCAGCTCCCACTTTGTTGTTACTATCCTACTCTTGATTCATCTTATCACTCTATGCTTACGGTGCTAGAACAGTTCTTCACAGAAAACCACCAAGGAAACAGCTGGGCAAACAGTATAGTGCTACTTAATATTGTCACCTGGATAACCACCGCTGGCACTTGCTCTAGAACTTAAAAGTTGAGAGAAATAGCTTGAAATTAACCAAAGAGCTGCACAATAGTGTGCAGCAACTCGTGCGGTAAAATAATCCCTCATATTCGAGCAAGCTCAATCCCCAGAATTAGAGGTGGTAATGCGCCAATAACGCAGACCCAAATGGATTACACGCCCCGAAGCATTTGGCTACATTTTGCTAAATTTTCCCATAAAATTACTTTATTATTAATGATAGGCTTCTCTAGCTCACTGGTGTTGGAGAGAGCCATTTGAATATAGAAAGTCGGATCCAAATGATATAACTTGCGATGTTTATCTAAGAATGTTGTGTGTTTTCTAGGCCAAAACGTGTCAAATGATCCTAAAGGCCTCCTGTGTTATTCAGGTAGATGAAGCTCATGCAGCCTTGCTATAAACTTTAGAACTACGTAGAGGCTTAAAAAAGACTAAACTCTATATTCCTAGTGGTTTATGTGGCTCAGTATCCACTGAAAATTGTACGTTAAGGCCTTCTGACCGTGGGTCAGTTATAAGTTGCCCTGAATTTGCTTGCATACATAATATTCTTTACTAGCTTTCTAGTGTTTCTGAGCAACGTTATCACATATTTACCTATGTTTGCTATGTATGCCTGAAAAGTTTACTTCTCGGCCTCCTACGACATAGTTAGTTGTTGCGGGGTATTACGGGCTACATAGGGCGTTCCTGGATAGCTGTGTCTATTGAGAACGTATACCGCGTCGCTACCTTTTACATTTTCTTTTCTTTTATCTGATAACTGTTTGCAAAGCAGAAAACCATTTTTAGCGAAAAATAATATTGGCATTATTCTTAGACCACTATTCAATTGAAAACAACGCATGAACTGCTGCTCTTATTGCATTGTTTTTACGTTTAACGTTATCAGCGGTTAACGGTTGTCCTGTACCGTATTTTTTGTAAAACTGCGAGATATTCTAGCCTTTGAAAAGGTTTCCCTTTTATTTCGAGGTTTCCTCTGGTAAAGATTTGGCGCCAGAAATCAAATTCATTGCACGAAACGTTTGGTAACCTGCTGCACAACGGTCGATGCAAGGGGTAATAAATAACAGTACCGGAGGTACATCCGACACTTGGAAATAAGACGAGTAGTATGAACATACGTCCGCGTGTAAACATTGAAAGATAATTACGAATGGACGATCATTAATGCCATAATGTGATGTTAAACGTTAAAGCAAGTATGTGTTGAAATGGACGACCGAAGGTCGAAGGAGGTAGTCAGGAAATACGAAATCCTGGTTGCCATGACAGCCACCGTCGCTGCGTGGTGAAATGGTGATGTAATCTGTAAGAGAAGATATAGTGAGAGATGACACTGACATATGGTAGCAGTAGTACCTACGCTATGTTTTAAAGGAATTAAATCTTCCTATAGAGTTCGAAGGCAAGTGATATATGGTGATGCGAACGATTACGGTACAGAAGATTACGTATCAAATGAAAGATAGTATTTTACTTGAAACGCTTCGTGCGGGTTATGTAAAAGGCAGTTGAATAAATGGGTAATATATAATGCCGCGTTTGGTGTGATATATAAGTGTTTTAAAAGTTTCACACGGCTACAGCTAGGGAAGTGCTGATTGAAACGCCATATTTCACGCATTTGTTTACAGTATGGGTGAAAGTAAATGTAGTTTGCAACGGTACGAATGTATATTTCACGGCTTATCAACAAATTCTTTCTTTCGTAATTTGTAATGTATGGGATAATTAATTTGGGAATAATTGTATAGTGGATGGATACGCAATACGTGAAAATACGGAAAGTTCTGTAATATATTGTTAAGGGAAATGGCAAGTCCTAGCGATATAATTCATCCATGCAATCGCGGAACGCTATTTCTATCTAGTAGATTTCGATGTACTTGGTTTTTTTAATATTATATATGTTTTCTATTGTATATTGAATGCATGTATATATATATTTGATGCTGATATATATCGATTGCTTCCATATATGTGGATAATATAGGTATGTTATTTAGTTTATCAGTCATATTTAGGTATCTTGTAAACATTTCTTATATTTTTCATTGCCTTGTAATATGTTATTTGGCATATTTTTCTGATGAAAAGGTTTAATGAAACATAATTACCATGTATTTATTAAAATCCTGATCCGGTAACGGTTTTAATGCCCCACAACTGGTATTAGTCCGTGTGCTTCGTTCGTCAGCGGGCGTAGTATATCACTTGAGAGAGTCGCTGCAGGAGGTAAACGGGTTAACTGTGGTGTGTTATTTCACTTGTTTGTAACGGTTTTTATTTCTCTCCATGTTTGCTTGCGTAGGGTTTTATCTAGGTGAGATCATTCTCAGGCGAGGCTTATGTTAAACTCTTTTACTTCATGTATAGACGGTTATAATACATTGAGCACTGGAATACTGTGGCTAATCCGGGTGCAGATGACCTTAATTTATGGTATGTTCTTAATGTTTCTGGAGTTACCGAGGCATAAAATATGCGCTGGACAGACACTGGGACTTGTGCACTTTGTGGCTTAAGCCCATAAATCAGGCGGATATTTCCTTTTCTCGTATTGCAGCAAATTTTGCACGTTTCAAGTGCATACTGTGGTTGGTTAAACTCCCCCTTGTCTCCAACCAAGTAGACCTACGCGTCGTGCATTCATCGTCTTTGCATTGTGGTGACAGCTGGAAGAAGGCCGCAAGTAGAGGTTCTCCGCTTTATCCGCACCCATCTGGATTGGTGCGTGCAGGCTTGCACGCCCTGTCTTGTTCGAGACAAAATGGAGCTCGAGAGGGTTTTGAGAGTAGGTACGCAATTGGTCGACGTGTTACGTGGGGCATTCGTACCCCGTGGGTCTACCTAGCTTGCGTGTGTATTCAGTGCACTGACGACGGGTTCGAGGAGACGTAATGGTAACTTGCAGCATTTAGATAGATAAGGTTGGACCGGACTTTACATGGCTATTTAGCCGGGCTAGGTTGCCTTGTCTTCCCGGTTATCCCTTCCCTTGATCTTCTGTTCTCCTGACCATTACCATCTTCAAACTGTTAGTTTTTATTCGGTCATTCTCTTCACTCTTCGCTGTTATCCTTCATTTTATTGACGTTCATCCCCTTGATGTAACATTTACCCCATACGGCGTGACTATTTAACGTAGCTTACACTGCCGGGACTGCTAGTGCCGGGAAAGTTGGCGGTAACGGGTTGATCATGATGTTTCAGGAGTTTACTTTAAGATCTACCAAGACCTACCACTTTCTCATATCCTACCTCAACGATGTGCATAAGAAGGAGCACTCACGGGAGATTGCAATCGTTCCAGTGCAAGTGATTCTAAATCTGAACACCCCTAGGCCTCCCTGGGCAAACGGTTAATGCGCACGTTTCGTGCCCTAAAGCTCGTGCACTGGAATATAAGTGCGCATTACAGAAGGAAAATGATATCAATGCTCCTGAAGAGGTAGAGAATAGGAGGTTGAGGTACGAAGATCTGAGTTACTCAGGGAACGGGAAAAATTTTGTGCTGCCACGGGAAAGCTGCAAGTCACCCCTGCAACACCTGAACGCCGGAATCCCTGTTAACACTGTGCAGAAACATGTCGATGTTTGGTTAGTGCACCTTCAAAGGGGGACCGTGTACAGTGGGAAATGATACCGGGCGTATGTACCTCAGGTACATAATCACCAAGCCTCGCAGTGAGGACGCACGGTGTTCATTTGCGGCTCGTCTGTTGTTGACGTCCTTCACAGCCTCCCTAACCTGTAGCCTATGGTCTACCGGAAGTTGCTGATGAACGCGGATGTGTCATCGAACGCCGCTAACAAACGTGATGCCACGTATTGCCGAAGGGGGAACGGAGTGCCTGAAATGCAGCTGATGTCGGACCGTAAAACAGGTGTTCACTTAAATCAACCATAGATAGAAGCGGCAGGCAAGGTAAAGGAAAGGATAAGGTGTTCAGTCCCATGCGGAATGGTCACGCACGTATGAGTGAGGTAATTCATACTCATCCCCACTCGGCGGATCACTAAGCAACTGGGAGGTGATGTGATATGAGAAATGCAGTTTGAGCGCTAGGAATATTTGTACCATGCATGATACATCAAGCGTGGTTCTTACCTTGTCAACGAAGGTTACTCCGGTGCCTTGCAAAGCGCAAGCGTTAATCCGGTTGCTTAGAAGATGGCGCTGTCGTGAAGAAACTGATAAGTAAATGCGCATCCTAAAAAGGCAGCGGAATTGTGGGTGCTACTGATGTCCGTTGGCACACCTGACCAACCTCAGTATGTGTGATCCCGTGACGTAAACGTCACGTAGGGGAGGCACCGCATATGGGAGCAGTGTGTGTACCTAACGATCAAGCGGAAGCAATGGATAACACGGTTATGAATGAAAGAAAAAGGTAGCAATATGAAAAAGTAGGACTTACATACAACGATGGCAAGTGAAGTGTTCCTGTCCACTGTACGAGACGCATACCTGATGATACCAAAGGCGGCAATCGCAGCACATGACCCAGTCAACCACCTGTCCACTCTGTGCCTCGCAGTCAGTTTGGAAACCCGAAGCGCACTTGTCATTGTCGTATTTGGCTGGGAGTGGTGCATGGTTGCGACGCTTCCTTGGAGGCCTATACACCTTAAATAAAATAAACAAATAAATAGGTATATTTCTAGACCTGCTAGAGGCTGCACCCTAAAGGGTTCAGATCAATGCTTACATTTATCCGATGCTCTTGCACGGAAGTTGGCAAAATATATGTTCATCGTTAGCAATTGCAAATGCATTGGCACTGTTTAGTATACAGCTACTGGGTCGCAGGCGCCCACCTTGACATTTTTCTGGTTCCTTCGGGCGATATTGAGCTCCTTGTATTTTATTGTGAATACTTCGCGGAGGCGTAGTTTGCCTTTTCTCCTTGGAACAGGATCCAATTTGCCACAAGTTCACTTTAAATTGATCGCACAATAATTGGCCACTCAGTTGCCCCAATTGTTGTTGCGCACCTGGAAGAAATGAATGAAGGAATTATAAGGCATACGAAAAGTAAAAACAATTCCGAAAAATGCAGACATAAATAGAAGCAATTTGTTAAGAGAGAAAATAAATCTGCGTGCTTCAGTAGAAAAATACCCATTAACAAAAAAAATAGCCCTACTTTTATTACGCTGATATTGCTCTCCGGCGCAAAATTTCAACCTGTTATTCTCAGATAAAAGAAAAAGCCTTTCTAAAGTTAGAATACCGCTTAAAGTAGCACACAATTACACTGGTCTGAACCAGCTTTAGCGCCTGAATACGATGAACGTAAAAGCAACACCATGCGTGCAGCGGTTTGCGAGTTATTCGCAATTAAACGATGGTCTACGAATAGGGCCTTTTTTATTTTTCGCTAAAAATGGCTTTCTGCTTTGCAGGCAGATAGCAGAAAAAATAAAATAAAATATAAAAAGTAGGGAAGCGGTGTATGTTCTAGATAGGCATAGCTATCCAGAAATGCTCTAATTAGCTCGTTATACCCTGCGACAACTAAGGACTGCGCAGGTGGCCGAAAAGTAAACTTTGCAGGCCAGCATGAAAAATATATGCAGATAAGGGATGATCTTGCGCGAAAACGCTAGAAATCCAGCAAGGAATATTATACCTACAAGGGAATTCAGTGGAGCTTGTAATTAACCTACGGTTAGAAGGCCACAGCATACCATTTTCGTGTGCAAGTCTCGAAAACGCAGTGTCTTCCTTTCATGCTCCTGACTGGCTGAGGATTCTGGAATTGGTATTAAACGTTGCTTACGCCTTGTGCCTTCCGTGGTACCTTCACTCGTCTCTTCGGTAGCTGAATTCATTACGTTTGCGGTGAATGAAACCGCAACCTCCTCGTGAGAGCTGCTAAGGTTCCGCAGTAAGTCACGCAAGTGATCTATAACCTCCCTATACTTTGCATCGCCCAGACTGCCAACTTGAACCTGAAATCACCCAGAACCTGGCCACAATTCCGAAGCTTCTGTTCCCTACTTACAGATGCAACAGTGGAGCTAGCCGCTAGGGGGACGACGTCGGAGGACGTGGAGGCGGTAACACGCGGTTGTAGCGCGTGTGACACAACCCACCGGTTGTTACGCAATACCTCGTCAACCGGTCTGCCTGCAGCGCGCAATGCATGCACAATGTGTGCACAAGGCAGCAGCCATTGCAGACTGAAGCTGCACTGGCAGGTTACCTCCTCACCCATTAACACGGTATACCTTCTACGGGTCACTTGCACTACACATGTATCTATGCGCGTCGGCGTTTCCCTCTTTAATGGCTGTCAAATACCTGACGAACAACCGATAGGTCCTAGCGTACACTAAGTTCCGTACGGACTGCTTAATAAGCAACCTGTCGGTTGCACTTTTTGTGGATAACCCGTTGCGACGGCGGGTGAGAGCCTTCAGTAGGTGGAAACGGCACAATACAATCCGCGTGCAGGGGTACACCACTTGGAATGCATGCATCTGGGCCATGCACTTATCAATCACCACCGTCCGTGCTGCCTCAGTCGCTGGTAACATAAGCCGCATGTTGCGCACGGCGTTCATGTACGCTGCCGTTGTCTCATTAGGAAGCAAGGCATAGAAAATGGAACGCCCAATACCATGCAAATCTACCAACATGCAGTGCCACAGTACGTAGCCACCGCAGTTCATCTGGTGCGTCGCGTCTGCCAGCACTACCTCAGTATAAAGCTCCACAAGGTCACGTACGTACGTGGGAACAAAAAAGATGTAGCGTACCTCGGACTCCTCATACTCTACATTACATTGACCGGCGGTCTCCAGCAATTGTATGACAGCGTTAAGCGAGTTTCCCTCTACCTTTCCCTTCATCTTATCTCTTATGGTCCGGAGGTCATAACGGTTCAACCTTCTACCGTAGTGCTTCAACGCATACCTCCGGAGCTCGCGTGTGTCCTTGAAAGACTGCATCATGCGATAGATGTCCTCTTCCGCGTGCCGCGGGAGCCGTCTGTTGGTGACATACACAAACGGCTTACCTACATGGAAATTGTGGCTGTGCAGACGGCTGTAGGATACCATGTCGTAGTACCAGCCGTTATGCCGTACGGCTATATGTGCCTTGCAGTAGTAACTTTTGTACCTAAAGTTAATAAGCGTCTCACATACATTACATGTGAACTTACCGCTGGCATGTGTATCCTCTTCGTGTACAATGCACGCATTTATAGTGTACGGATTTGTATCGCACACCCTCAGGCAACTCTTTTCCGGTTTTCCTCTTATAACCAACCGATGTCAGGACATCCGACTTGTAGAAACATGACGCAGTACGCATTTGAAAGCGCTTTAAGTCACTTTCGAACTGCTCAAAAGTGCGGTACACACGCTGAAGGAAGACAGCACGGAAAGCAGCGGTATCGTCGACAGCCATGACAGCGACTGAATCCGCCAACGCACTTTACGGTGCATTCAAACTATCATCATACTCATATCAACCTAGGTCCGCGTTACAACCCATGGCATTTTTCTCCACATTAATACCTCTTCCATCACAATGTAATCTTCCCTTTTCCTTCACCAAGGCAAAGTGGCTTGTTGTCCGCCACCGCAACCTCCCAGTCGCCAGCTGATCACCGACCGTTGTGGAGCACGGTCTCAGAAACGTTTGAGTATATGTTTTGTTGATTCGTATATTTCTAGTGACATACGCCGCCTTAATATGCTTCTTGCCAAACTCTTTTTATTTTTATCTGCACTTTTCAAAATTATTTTTATCCTTTTCGTCTGCTTTATAATGCCGCCACTCTCAGTTCTTCCGTGTGCGCACCAGTACTTGCGACGACTGGGCGGTTTAAAATAGCCCAAGGAAGTTCTAGTGAAGTTGTGGTGAATTAAAACCGGTTCCAACGTAAACCTGAACGGTTACGGCTCTGCGTAACCTTCAATACAATGGAAATCAAAGATTTCATTATCGCCAGAAGGAACCAGCAGTATTTCAGGTAGGTGCCTACGACCCCTTCAGCTTTATATTAAACAAGGCCAACGCTTTCGTAGTTGCTAACGAGAGACATATACTGACCTTTCACTTACTCCCATGCAAGAGCACAGGATTAATGTACAGATGTATCTGAACCCTTTAGGGTGAAGCCTCTAGCCTGTCTAGAAGTAAACCCATATATTCAGTGATGGCAATGACTGATGCCCTATACGACTTCTGACTATGGACAATTCGTACAGTTACCTGCCTCCGGCTGTCACGCCACACCATTTGATCGTATGATCGGCTCCCTCCATTTCTACGCCGACGTAAAAAACATACCTGCCTATTTTTTACATTAACGATATAGTACCTTGTTCGCATAATTTTTCTCTTCTACGTTCTTTCTTATTTCATCATTGGCTACGACTGGGCTGACCTCGTGTGGTGACGAATTATAGCTTCCAGATTATAAGACTCTACCTATGCAAGGCACGTTGCCACAAATTGACTGGTATATAAAAAGTGCCATAACTGAAGGACCCGCATGACGGACTGGGCTGAGGCTTCATCGCTCATAATAGATGTAGATAAGCAGCCCTAAAAAGAACAGAACATAGGATATACAGGTGCTGGCTCAAAAGTTAATATGTCACACCGGCACGCGGCCTGGTATTGCACAGAAGTGTGTGCAAATTCTTTCGATGGAATGCTTTGCATGGAAGCAGGTCCCCAGGGATAGTTCCATGAGTGGCCGTATTACTTTAACTAGACACCTGTTTTACTCTGTATATCGTTTATGGTTTTGTAATTTCTTTAATGCTTTAATCTTGCCAACTACTTTAGTACCTGTTTTGGATTTATTGTAAAAAGCGTGAAAAAATTGCATCGTTTTTGCCACCCTGTTATACACATTGATCAGACCACATAGTTGGACTGCATCTCGAATCACCGAGGAATATACCATTTATTTATTTAAGCAGTCTAGGAAAATACATGAAAACGTGATAGTTATCTTGCTGTTCGTTCTTTTTCTACTATAAACAAGAATCTAGCACGTCAAGGTGCTGTGATCTCTTCTCGTTTACGGACAGACGAAACATGGATTTGGTTCAGCGCAAGGTTATTTCGCGCCTGGATCCTGTCATGTCTTGTCCCACCGTTGCCCTTCCTGGTAGCGCACGACGCAGCGCTGCTTAATAGGCTGACTAGATTTTGGCGTGCCACTGTACCTGTTCTTTCGGCATGCACCTTCCAAAAGGCATGCAGGTAGTATCTGTGCTGTGCTTAGTTACAACATGAAAGCGAACTTACTCGTACCTCCTCATTAGACCCAAAACGCGTTTGGTACAATGAAAAGGCGAGGCAAGCCCGTTCATCCCGGCGTAGTTTGGTCCATACTGCTCCACTGATGTCCTTGACTTTGACAAGACTCCTTCGCTTGGGGAACAGTATGCAGGTGTACTTGTTTGCAAGTCCCACCTGCCGAACATTAGTTTGCAAGTTAACGTTGCTGTAGATGCCTATTTGGAGGAGGTTTCCATATCGGAGACCAAGTTGCTCAAGCATCTACAGGAACTTAATCCTACAACGGCAGCAGGATTTGACACAATCCAACCAAAACTGTTCTTTGAGTTTACAGAGTAACTTTGCTGTCCAGTTGGACAACGTCGTGTAGTTTTTGCGCAGCTGTTCTCTACCTGACGACTTGAAAAACGCTGTTGTATGCCCCGTTTTTAAAATGGGTGACAACCACCTTCCTGCGAACCAGCGTGTTGGTTAAGCTCCTGGAATAACCTCGGAGGAATGCACTTGAAAACCATTTAATGACGTATGGGTCGCTCAACCCCACCCAACACGCCTTCCTCAAGCGCTATTCTTGTTTTAGCAACTTATTAGTTGCCCAGGAACTTCTGGCCGATGCGGTTAATAAACGAGGATCCTTGGACTTATTGTTCATCAATTTTGCCAAGGCTTTTAACACTGTTCCGCTTTCTCGCCGTTTGTACAAGCCGCAGACTTATGGCATATCGGGGCCAGTCTGGAAATGGATTTAAATAAATAAATAAATAAATAGTATATTCTCTGTAAAACGAGACACACCTCTAAAAGGCATGATCAAATATGCATACAAGCACAGCTTCTTTGGAATATTAAAACATTTCGTTACAATGAAAGGAATAAACGAAAAGATGTAGTCCATAAGAGCGAGCATATTGTCAGGTAATAGTCAGACCAAGGATCATAATGGCGCCGTGGCGCGCAAAAACTGTTGCGTCAAGATACAAGTGGGGGGTAAATTTGACATGTAGTGATCCATGAGCACAGGAGCCCGAACAAGGTTTAGTGCAATCAATGACCATTACGAAGCCGGGATGATCGGTACTCCACTAAAGCATTCTTCATAGTAAAATCAGTTGCACAGGTTCGATGTTGGAGGCTGAGGACTGCGTCAGTGTGAAATGTATAGCTGTGACTTTATTTTGTGGCGAGTCACATCCGCCACGTTGCAGTGTTGTTAAGCAGATATTTGTGGCTTTTTATAGGGAGAACGCTTGCCAGGCGAAAACCCACCACGTCCTGGAACACTGTCGTAGCTTCCGTTGAACTGTAGTGCTAGTCGGCTATACATCGTATAGACCGATTTTGCACTCTATTATTCGCAGTCGGTTGACAGCCAAAATTTTTCGTTGGTTGGCCAAATGGCTTAGTACTGAACCGGCAATAGTCGTTGAAGCCAGTCAATGATGTAAAAGAGTCGCAGAGTCGAATGATAATGATGCGGGTGAGTAAACATATTGTTAATAGAGGCCGGCTTTTTCTATTATATTGTCCGGCTCGCAACCCGTGTCCAGCTATCCATGCTGGACTTGTCATAGGGACGGTGAGTGCAGTTGTTTCTTGTGTCTGAATATGTCCAAAACAGGAATAAATGCTATTCTCCGCGAAGTGGACAAGTATTTCCTTCAAATGTAAGTGTAATTGTCTCCATAACCAAGTGAGAGCTCCAGGAAAAATCATCGGAAAAGCCGCTTATGCGCGCGCAGTGCTGTCCGTGAAATGACATCAGAAAAGCTCCAGGTGACTGGAGAATCGGAATGTTTGAGGCAGTGAATGTAATCACGCCAGAATTGTCAGTCTCCGGTTGTGGAACAGTGGATCCATGTAACTACATTATTCCAGGTGAGTAAATTGTTCTACTGTGAGTACGAGGCGAGCTAAACCCATTTGTTTAGACCCCGTGGTGGTAGCTTCTCCAGAATGGCGGAAAGAGCTCCATTTGGAACGATGTGTGGGTTCTTCATCTCCCGGAGAAAAGAACAAGCATGTAAACCAGCTGGCTATTGAAAGTGGGTCGACTATTCCCAGTGGATAAACCTTCTTGTTTTGGCGGATGTATCTGTGGAAATCTCGAGAGAAAACGGGCAACGGACAAGAGGCAGCCAAACAGAAAGACAGCAACGAAGCAAGAAGCACAAACACAGACTGGTGGCGCGCAACGGTGCCTATGATACATTAAAATTTATGTAATTTTGTTTAGTATACATGATTTGCAAGCGCGTTCTTTACATCACGTCGCTGGTGTGCCTCAGACTACAACTACTAGGTAGAAAGAAGGGTATAACAAAGCGTGTAGACAACGTTAAGCGATTAATATGATTATTGGAGAGTAACAGGTAAACCGATGATGATGACAGCAGACCGAATGCGAGCGGCATCTTAGGTGAAACTAAGGACAACAAGGTTGAGACCGAATGCGGGAGCAACATAGGTAAAGCAACGTTCCAAGAAGAAAAGGAAATTTAAGGAATCAGCTATGAGCGGAAGAATGCGGACGGCAGTGCGAAGAGTAACTCATGAGAGCAATTAAGAGACGATAGTCAGGATGAAAAAGGTTTACTACTAAAGTGTGGTGAGCCAAGGACGCTCTCGTGCGAAGTATGAAACGTTCAGTGCTGAAATAGCACCGGTAATATCCCGGTAATCTGAGAGAACTCTAAAAGCCGGAGACCAAACAGACGAGACTCGAGAAGTCGACACATCCGGAGGCCTCGTAGTAGTCCCAGAGAATTACACTGATCAGATGATGACAAAGAAGGGCATGGCACTAAGCGTCGGTCATCCGATTGAAGATGTGAGAGTACAGGTTACTGATGGAAGTGCCTATATTAATAAAGGGTAAACAAGTCTAGCGGGCTGTCAATGTAAGCAAGACATAGTTGTGAGTCTAGAGAGATTAGATCGGTATATCTTGCTAGTCTGGAAAAGGTCAAAGGAGCATACCGGTCAGATGAGACTAGGTTATTACAAGGCACTAAGAGTTGGCAGTCCGATTAGAGAAGAAATGATAGTAGAGGGGCCATAAGGAGAGGAGACGGTCCGGATAGAGAGAGGTTTACTTATAAGGTGTGGAAAAGTCCACGGGGCTCGAGAGGTAATGGGCACGGAGCGTTCAGTCTTCCGAGCATAGCAGGCAGCGTCGCAGAAGTAGGAGAGAAGAAGACCGAGCTGCCGAGGTTGGACTTGGTCGGCGCATTGTGATTGAGTCCTATGGTTCATTTGGGAAGGTAAGTGGAGTCAGTAGGATCGGACTGGTCAGAGATAAAAGTGGTTATATCAACATAGGGCGAACAAGTTCAGCAGGATATCAAGGTGAGGGAGGAAGTGCTTTGGATCGACGGAGCCTAGACCGCTAACATCCCGGTAGCCTGGTAGCAGTCCCATAGAATTTGGCTGATCAGCTGAGGCTGAGTTACGGATGACAGAGACTCAATCGTCCGATTGAAGAATGATTGGATACGAACGGCGCTCAGTCATCTGAACGATGGCTAGTAATGTCACAGGAGTCTGAGAGAAGTTGGAAAGCAGGAGACCAAACAGACGAGACAGGATTAGTCGGCGAAACGACATTGAGTCCAACAGCTAATTTTAGGAGGGCAAATGGAGTGGGTCGAGAGATGGAGGTGACTATATAAATAGAGGGTGAACAAGTCTAGCAGGCTGTCAACGTAAGTGCGATATAGCTTGAGTCTACAGAGTCTAGACCGTTTAAATGTTGCTGGTCTGGAAAGGGTCAAAGAAGCAGACCGGTCAGATGAGACTAGGTTATTACAGGGCACAGAGTTGGCAGTCCGATTAGAGAAGGTTTGAAAGTAGAGAACGTCATAAGGAGACGGTCCGGATAGGGAGAGGTTTACTTATAAGGTGTGGAAAAGTCCATGGGGCTCGAGAGGTAATGGGGACAGAGCGTTCGCACTTCTCATTCAATGCCGGTAACGTCACAGCAGTCTGAATGAATTCGGAGAGCAGGGGACCGATCAGACGAGACTGGATTAGTCGGCACACTTAGAGTAAGTAGTACAGTTGAGGTGGGAAGGTAAATAAAGAGTCAGCGGAGACGGATGGGTTGGGATGCAAGAGGCTACATGAATATAAGGTATGCAAGTCAGGCAGGCTCGCAATGTGAGAGAAGTTGTGTGATGGTGATACAGAGCCTAAAACTACATTTCGCTAGTTAGGAAGCAGTCAAAGAGGATAATAGGGCGGGGCTCTGAGAGCTCGCTATGCGGATGAAGAAGAAATAAAGACAGGCCGCGATAAGGAGAGGACAGAGTTGAGAGTTTACGTTTACGGATATGAAATGCGACAGTTAACGAGGCTCTAGAGGTAATGGTGACAGAGCATTCAGTCTTCCGAGCATAGCAGGCAGCGTCGCAGAAGTAGGAGAGAAGAGGACCGATCTGCCAAGGTTGGACTTGGTCGGCGCATTGTGATTGAGTCCTATGGTTCATTTGGGAAGGTAAGTGGAGTCAGTAGGATCGGACTGGTCAGAGATAAAAGTGGTTATATCAACATAGGGCGAACAAGTTCAGCAGGATATCAAGGTGAGGGAGGAAGTGCTTTGGATCGACGGAGCCTAGCCCGCTAACATCCCGGTAGCCTGGTAGCAGTCCCATAGAATTTGGCTGATCAGCTGAGGCTGAGTTACGGATGACAGAGACTCAATCGTCCGATTGAAGAATGATTGGATACGAACGGCGCTCAGTCATCTGAACGATGGCTAGTAATGTCACAGGAGTCTGAGAGAAGTTGGAAAGCAGGAGACCAAACAGACGAGACAGGATTAGTCGGCGAAACGACATTGAGTCCAACAGCTAATTTTAGGAGGGCAAATGGAGTGGGTCGAGAGATGGAGGGGACTATATAAATAGAGGGTGAACAAGTCTAGCAGGCTGTCAACGTAAGTGCGATATAGCTTGAGTCTACAGAGTCTAGACCGTTTAAATGTTGCTGGTCTGGAAAGGGTCAAAGAAGCAGACCGGTCAGATGAGACTAGGTTATTACAGGGCACAGAGTTGGCAGTCCGATTAGAGAAGGTTTGAAAGTAGAGAACGTCATAAGGAGACGGTCCGGATAGGGAGAGGTTTACTAATAAGGTGTGGAAAAGTCCATGGGGCTCGAGAGGTAATGGGGACAGAGCGTTCGCACTTCTCATTCAATGCCGGTAACGTCACAGCAGTCTGAATGAATTCGGAGAGCAGGGGACCGATCAGACGAGACTGGATTAGTCGGCACACTTAGAGTAAGTAGTACAGTTGAGGTGGGAAGGTAAATAAAGAGTCAGCGGAGACGGATGGGTTGGGATGGAAGAGGTTTTATGTATATAAGGCATGCAACTCAGGCAGGCTCGCAGTGTGAGAGAAAGGTGTGTTGGTGAAGCAGAGCCTAGAACTGAATTTCTGTAGTCGAAGAGGATAATAGAGCAGGGCACTGAGAGCACGCTCTCCGGTTTAAGAAAAAATAAAGGCAGAGCGCGATAAGTGGAGGACTGAGTCGAGATTTTACGTTTACGGTTAAGAAATGCCATAAGGAGAGGAGACGGTCCGGATATTGGGAGTTTTACTTATAAGGTGTGAAAAAGTCCATGGGGCTCGGGAGGTAATGGGGACAGAGCGTTCGCACTTCTCATTCAATGCCGGTAACGTCACAGCAGTCTGAATGAATTCGGAGAGCAGGGGACCGATCAGACGAGACTGGATTAGTCGGCACACTTAGAGTAAGTAGTACAGTTGAGGTGGGAAGGTAAATAAAGAGTCAGCGGAGACGGATGGGGTGGGATGGAAGAGGTTTTATGTATATAAGGCATGCAACTCAGGCAGGCTCGCAGTGTGAGAGAAAGGTGTGTTGGTGAAGCAGAGCCTAGAACTGAATTTCTGTAGTCGAAGAGGATAATAGAGCAGGGCACTGAGAGCACGCTCTCCGGTTTAAGAAAAAATAAAGGCAGAGCGCGATAAGTGGAGGACTGAGTCGAGATTTTACGTTTACGGTTAAGAAATGCCATAAGGAGAGGAGACGGTCCGGATATTGGGAGTTTTACTTATAAGGTGTGAAAAAGTCCATGGGGCTCGGGAGGTAATGGGGACAGAGCGTTCGCACTTCTCATCCAATGCCGGTAACGTCACAGCAGTCTGAATGAATTCGGAGAGCAGGGGACCGATCAGACGAGACTGGTTAAGTCGGCAAATTGAGAGTAAGTCGAACAGTTAAGGAAGGAAGATATATGAAGAGTCAGCAGAGACGGATAGGTTTGGTATGCAGGAGGCTACATGAGTATAAGGTATGCAAGTCAGGCAGAAGTCTGAGAGAAGTTGGAAAGCAGGAGACCGACCAGACGAGACAGGATTAGTCGGCGAAACGAGATTGAGTCCAACAGCTTATTTTAGAAGACAGGTAGGGAGGGGCAGCAGAAATGGACAGGAATAAACTGCATAAATGTAAGCGATTCCAGCAGACTGTCAAGGTGTATTAGGCTTAACATTGACTGCAGGTCCCAGACCATTTGCAACTCTGTAGTCATTGATGAAGTCAGACTGGTCAAATGAGACTAGGTCGTGCAGGGCACTGAGTTGCCACCTGATTGCAAGAGAAATGAAAGGAAAGAGCGCGATAAGGAGCGGACAGTTTGGGAAGGAAGGGAGCTTTATTAGTGCTGATTGAAGAATTTGTGTCTATATGTGATCGGGGCCGTTCTCCCAGAGCTCGTCCTCGGGGATGCAGATGCCCAGGATCTCGGCTACCTTGGGGACGCTTAATAGTCTATATATGGCCGTGGAGAATTGCGTGATACTATCAGATGCTCTGACGGCTTCCGGTAGCTTATTCCAGACATGCGCATATCTATAGAGGAAGAAGTTAGAACGTATGGAGCAACGTGTGTTGGGTAGGGAAAATGAGTGTGCCTTATGGCGTAGAGGATAACGTGTATCGCCAGGCGGCTGAAAAAAACTAGCGGCACTTGAGTGCGATATTTTGATTAGCTTATATAGGAAAACAAGGTTGGTTTTGAGACGTCGCAGCCAAAGCGGTTCCAGACCAAGCTGCTTGCAGCGGCCTTGATAGTTGAGCGCAGACGCTCCTAATAGACGTTTAGTGAACGAACGCTGGACTTTCTCAATAACCATCCTGTCACTTTTACGTGAGTTAGTAACAACCATTGAGCAGTACTCTACTATAGGCCTGGCACACAACTTATAGAGCATGAGTCGAGACTCTAACAAGCACATCGACTTCAGTATATAACCAATGATAGACCTGGCTTTGGCAGAGCTATAGCTCGCTTGTTCCGCAAAATGCAATGAACAGGAATAGTGTACACCGAGATCGCGCACAGTGAAGCTGTTATCAAGTGGTGTACCGTTAAGGGTTAATAGTTTGGGGGGTATACAGCATCGGTAGGAAAGGACGTTGCATTTCGTTGGTGAAAACTCTAGTTTCCATAGATCGCACCATGTTTCAAGAGCACTGAGATCGCTTTGAATGCTAGAGAGACTATTACGTAGACAGCTAGGGTCAAATGAGAAAATAACTTTTATGTCATCGGCAAAAAGGTACGGCGTGCCGTGTTTGAAGACCTGGAATACATCATTAATGTACAACAAAAACAGCAGAGGACCCAGGACGCTGCCTTGGAATACTCCGCTGGTTACGGATGCCTTATTGGATGAGATGTCGCCCAGTTGCACTGACTGCGTTCGGTTGGAAAGGTAGGAAGAAAACCATGAAAGGAGATGGCTGGAGACACCGTATGCTGCTAGTTTAGTCATTAAACCATTGTGTGGGACCCGATCAAACGCTTTTTTCATGTCCAGGAAGATAATAACCAGTGCCTGACCTAGGTCGATGGAGTGTGTCACGTGGTTTAAGAATTCAAACTGGCAGGTTTGACAGGATTTAGTCGGCAAGAACCCGTGTTGGGACCTATTGATAAGGTTGCGTGGCAACAGAAAGCAAAGCATCGCGTCCTTTATTATTCTTTCCATGAGTCGAGACGCAATAGCTGTGTGACTAATGGGACGATAATTGTCAATATTTAGGCGACAGCCTCGTTTGTGTCGTGGTATGACGGTTGCGTGCTTCCAGCTGGACGGGTAGTGACCACTCTTCATTGAGAGGGTGAAGACATTGAGGAGAAGGACTGGAATGTCCGGACCTCCGAGTTTTAAAATGGAAGAAGGCATACCGTCAGGACCTGGGTAGTGTGACAGTTTCAACAAGCAAAGCGCTCGCTTGATAGTGCATAAGTCAAAGTCAATAGTATGAATTTGATCTTCAGTGAACTTGGGAATCGTATTTGGCAGTGCCAAGTCATTGCTAGTGAAGGAGTTACAGAAATGTGTGTTAATGAACTCGCAGAGGTCAGCCGCATCAGTGATTATACTTTTATCAGGAAGCACTAAGGTAGTAATCGGGATATCTTTTCTGCCACCCCGCTGCTTCAGTAGTCGAATGAGAGACTTTGCTTTGTTTTCAGTACAAAGCGCTGCATGCTCTACTAATGTACGCGCAGTACTTTGTGAATTTCTCCAGTCGACTAACAATTCGTTCATACGGATGATTAGGTGAAAGCTTTTCGTCTTGATGTAGCGGGAGCGCATTTTCTTGAGCCTGCTGGTCAGTTTGCGTGTGGAAGTGTCATCAAGATCTTGACGCTTTTTGATTTTCTTCTGTTTTGGAGTAAGGACATCTAAGCAGTTAGTGAAATTGTTGTAAAGCACGTTGGTCGCAGTATCTATGTTGTCGGAGAGGAAGAAGTCGTCCCAGGGGGATGATCGGAGGAGGGAGGAGAAGATGTCCCAGTTAATGCGCTGGAGGGGCCGAAATATCTCATATTTCGTGACTGCATGTTGACGGGATTTAGGGAGCGCGAAGGACAGCTTCACCACCTTGTGATCGCTGCCCGGTATGTTGTCTAACACGCTGGCGCACGCGTGCGAGATGCCGTTAGTGAATATAAGGTCCAGTGTGTTCGATTGTCTAGTCGGTGCAATCACATGCTGTGTCCATTCATGAGTGGAAATAGTGTCGACAAGGGCCCTATACTTGGGTGGGGCCGACTGTCCGAGCCACGAAACATGAGGCATATTGAAGTCTCCAGCAATGATCTTAAAGCGTGAAGGGAGAAATGAGACTTCCTGAAAGAGTCTGTCCAATTTGTTAACGCTAGCACAAGAGGAGTGCGGTGGATTATATAAACAGCCTATCAAGAGGTCCGGATGACCTCCAACGGTTTGAATCCAGACTGAGTCTTCAGAGTTGCCAAGAGATATAGTGTGGAAAGAAGATGCGTAAAACTCGTTCTTGACGTATATGAGGCATCCGCCACCACGTTTACTGGCACGTCCATTACAGAAAGTGGTGTACCCTGGAATGTGGAGCGGTGCGTCAGAAGCGTCGGCCGGGTGCCATGTTTCTGTTATCAACACCACATGCGGGCTTGACAGAAGGATGAAGGGGCCTAGAAGGTGCATTTTATTTTTAATTGATCGTACATTGAGGAGGAGGAGAGTGTACGAGTCGTATTCGCATCGTTCCGTCATTGGGTCGTCAGATTCTGTAGTAGGGTCGTAACAAGACAGTGGTGGAGGCGTTTCCGATGCACTGTAATCTACAGTTCCCGGGTTGCATACATCAGGCGATGTGGCAGCAAGTACTGGTGCTACTGGTATGGGGAAAACTCCTACAGGTGTAGGAGTCAGCAGATGTCGGCGAGGGAGGGTGTGTGTGCTCGAAGAATGTGACATAGCGGGCCGTGTCCCGGTAAGTTTCATAAGAGGGGGGTTGTGACAGGCTGGAAAGATTTGGGCAGCTCTATCTGCATTGGCAAAAGTTGACATGGTGCCCAGGATGTGGGGTAACAAAGGCGCGGAATGGTGTGGATATGGGGACAGACACTTAGATGTGTTCAAGACAGAAGCTGGAGCCGGAGTGAAAGTTGGGTGTGAATAGACAGCATCAGGGCGGAAAGAAGATGGGTAGGTGTTAGCTACTTGGCTAGCAACCTGATAATGAAATGGGTAGTGTGGGAATTGGTAAGTGGCAAGGCATTCTGTCTGAGTTGGCACGACGTTGGCTTGTTCAGGAGAAGGTTCGTAGGTGGAATGTTTGATGGTTACCAACTGTGGGTCGGTAGAAGGCAGCCATGAAGTTGTGACTGGCTGTAGACTGCTGTTTGCAGAAGGTGCAAAAGTTGTGCTAGATGGAACTGTATTGGTTGGTATGTATAAGGCGGGCCGTGTCCCGCATTGCCCCATAAAAAAGGGGTAGAATTCTTGGGGGCTAAGGTAAACTGCCTTGGATGAGGTGCGTATTTGGCCTGGTTTGTACGGTCGTCTTGCGTAGACGTCAGTGGCGCAGGTAGGTGACTCGCCTTATTAAGTAAACCCTTCGCCTGCGTCCGACTACGCTTCGTCCGCGACATATGAAGCTCATGTGATCGCAAGTGAGCGGTGTTGCGACTAGAAATGACTTGTCTAGCAAGTTGCTTCGCCGGCGCGAATGGTGTATGTAAAACTGTATGGAGATATGGTGAAGTGGCGCTGCTTACACTGGTACGGTTGCGGCCGCGATCGAGCCCTGTGATGTGTGGTTTTTCAAGTAGATAAGGCTTGTGAGGTGAGAAGATGCGTTGAGGCATTACCACACTCGTAACTGAAGGTGACTTTTGCGGCGATCTGGGCTCCTGTTCATGTGCACTGTGATTATTGGATTTGACGGTGTAATGGTACCACATTGGCTTTGATAGCCGTGCTTTGTGGCTATCTCTGTTGTTAGGTTGGCGTGAGTTTTTCAAGGTTCTCTGAGTTGGGAGCCAAGTACAACTCTTGGATCCGTTGTTGTCATGGTCCAGCAGAACGGAAGAATCGGGCTTTTCAAGTAGATAAGGTTTTCGGTGTGGGATGCCTTGGGGCGTTACTACATTCATAAATGGAGATGATGACTGCGGGTATCTGCTCTTCAATGCTTCTGCGTGGTGAATATTGGAATAGGCGTTGTTTCTGTGCCACGCAGGGGTTGAAAGCCATGCTTTAGTGCGTTTCCTGCTGTTAAGTTGACGTGAGTTGTTCTAGGCTCTTGGGGTTTTAGGCCGATTGCGACTATTAAGCTGATTGTTGTCAATAGGCAAGTAAACAACAGAATCAGGCTTATAAGTCTGGCCTACAAGGCCAATAGTAGACTCGACACTCATGTCCGAATCGCTATGTGACATAGCACTTGCAGTATCAACGGCAATAGCAGAGAGTGAGGGTGAAAACGACCTGTTCAATGCAGGCTGAAAGAAGCTTCCTGTTATGATGGGTTTCGCGGTGAGAGAGTGTTTCTTCGTAGGGTCGGTGACAGCAGGCTGTGGAGTATCCAAGTTAGAAACCCAGTTAAGAATGCAATTAGATTGTTGACCAGGTGCGGCATGAGTGTCATGCATGTCAGAGTGGCCATAAGTCACATCGCTAGAAGAATCGACGGTTATAGCAACCAATGCAGACGAAGATCCTTCATTGACTTCAGTCCAAGGCTGGTGGGAGGTGTGTGTTCACAGCGGTTTCTCCCAGTGGTCGGTACTTGGACCCCTGCTATTCAGCTTGGGTTGTAACGACTTACCCGACGAACTGGGGGCGCCATTTCCAATTTTGCGGACGCGTTAAAGTTCTGCTTCATAGTTTATTATCCTAGTAGTCCATTGGCCATACGGATGGCTCGAGATAGCCCATGGAACTGGACTGTTTTGTGGCAGTTGCCTAGTAATCTTGCTAAAGGTTCAGTTTTGCGTGTAGGATCAATTGACCCACCGACCCACTATTTACCCTGGGGTAATGAAGTGCTGTGGGTGTCGCTCCAAGCTGACCTAGGCGCCTTAGTGTTGTCTTTTTTAACTTCAGCGGACGTTGGATGGCAGCTGCTCACAAAGGATTTGGCATGTTTGAAACACAACGTGTTAACCGCCGCCAACAAGACGTTTCCTTGAAATCGAAACCACCATGAAACGTTTTACAGACTACTTATATGAACTCTTTCTTTTCCCTTTCATTTGTAGATTCGTGAAAAACCACAGATATGTGAAAACGTGCGAAGCCACTTTATCGACCCAAACTTTTTGACATTCCTTTTTGTTTTGGTTGTCTTCTCAAGTTCCTGTACACGTCTGTTTTTCCTGTTTTGTACGAGCAGCAGACTTTTGTCTATACATAACCGCGGTTTCCGGTACAGCCCGCGCAGCGATTCCCATACCTCCGACACTGGCGCCGTTGGAGGCATCCCAGTTTCTCGGAAGAGACGCTTGGCTTCCTCACTCAAAAAGCTGAAGACATAAGACCTTACGTTCTTTTCAGGGACACTGGAGAGGTATAACGATACGTGGAACTCCCAGTTGTTGAAATCATCACCAGTGCCGAGGCAAACCACAGTTTTTCGGTCGGGTGATGATTTCGACAATTGGGAGTTCCACGTATCGTTATACCTCTCCAGTGTCCCTGAAAAGCACGTGGGGCCTTATGTTCTCAGCTTTTTGAGTGAGGATGCCACGCGTCTCTTCCGCGTAACTGGGATTCCTCCAATGGCGCCAGCATTAGAGATATGGAAATCGCTGCGCGGGCTGTTCCGGAAACAGGAAGCCGCGGTTATGTATGGGCAAGATTGCTGCTCGTACACAACAAGAAAAACAGACGTGTACAGGAACTTGAGAAGACAATCAAAACAAAAAGGGAATGTCAAAGAGTTTGGGTCGGTAAAGTGGCTTCGCACGTTTTCACATATCTGTGGTTTCTCGCGAATCTGCAAATGAAAGGGAAAAGAAAGAGATAATAAAAGTAGTATTTAAAACGACTCATGGCTGTTTCGGTTTCGTTACATCCACAAGAAGGGATTTTCCTATCCTTCCAATCCATCTGAATCTGAAATGCAGCCGACCTTAGCTGTATTTATTGGTCTCTTACCGAGATCTGGAATAAGAAGGCCAACGACCAAGGTTAGGTGTCCCACATGCTTTTGGCCAATCTTCAAGGGGTTGCTTGTCGGTTGCGGGCACTGGAATCTTCCAGAACTTTCGAAACCTTCTGATGGTCGAATAAAACGATCAATCGCTGAAGCAATGTATTTTCCGGGAAAATCTTATCTCCCGGAATGTTGACCAAGCGATTATTTGGACAAGAGGAACAAAGTCTGTCACGTCGAACTTTTCGTCGGTTGATGTATTCCGACTGCCGGACTGGCGACTGAAGGACGGTGAACACGTCTGGTTGGATACACTGGTTGGCACGGCAAACAGCCAACTTCAGCGGCGTTTGTGTTGTGAGTTAATTTATGCTTCCCTTCCCCGCATATCTTTCCTCTCTAACCACAATGTCTCTCTTGAAGCATATCTTACTATGCAGTTTGGTGCTTGCTGTCTTTTGTGTTTTACAATGCTTAGTATCTCGCTTTCTCATGTTTCTTTGTTTTGCGACATTAGATTCAGATACAGGTGAGACTGGAACGATAGGAAAATCCCTTGAGTGTTCATTCTTGAGCGGATCGTTGAGCCAGGAAATGATAAGGTGCTAGGTCTTGATGGATCTAAAACGAAACACCCAAAGCAAACCCTGGTCAATCAATTACAGCCCACTTTCCCTGCACTAGCAGTCTCCGCTGTGTAGGTCACGTGAAGTACGGAAAACGTAGGAAGAAAATGGAAGATAGAGGAAGGAAAGTCATTTAAATGAGGGATAACACCAGCGAGTGAGGAGAATGACAGCATATGAACTCAAATTTGGAAGATAAATATGGTCAGAGAAAGAGCAAAGTTTCGTGTTGACACCCAAGGGCGTCTGACTGACCCTCAAAACGTTTAACTGTAGGTTCCCTTTTTTGAACCGAGTTCTAGCGCTCGATTACGTGGTAACCGAGTTTCCGCCCTGATTCTGTCGGAACGCGGCTTGTGTAACTTCTTGGGATGACCGCGGAGACAAGGCAACCTAGCCGGGCTAAATAGCCACCTCAAGTCCGGTTCAACCTTCCCTGATAAAATGCGGTAAGTGAGGATTAGGTGTTCTCGAAGCCGTCGGTGGTGCATTGAATACATACCCAAGCTAAGTAGACGCTAAAACAGGGTCAAGGCGCCTACACCTTGTGTAGACAACATACCGTCACGAACAGCTGGCTATCGTGCAAAGATAAGGCGGCATCGGCGAGACAGCTTCCTTGCGGCTTTCACTGCCACGCGTCATAATCAGCCATTACCCCGCAGATAACTCAGCACCAAACACACTTTAAACAGACAATCCGATTAGGAGACGGCAGCAGACGCGTCACTGGTGTCGGTTGCGAGCCATGTCCTGTAAAGTCTCGAGCCAAGCACAAGGTGAGTCACGTGGACTCCAACCCGGAAGGCGAGACGGACCAACGGCACCCAGTTTGATCGTCAGTGACTTCATTTCCCGCTGCCAAGTCAACTTCTGTCCACCTCGAGCCTTGCGCCACCCTACACTTGGCAGACTGAACAAGACCCTCCTAGGTAAGCGGTGACCAGGCATACGTAGCACGTGCCCGAGCCAACGCAACTTATTCAGTGCTATCTGTTGTTCTAGGGAGCTAGCATGATCATCACCACCTAGTACTCGCCTACGCACATCATCGTTGCGGACACGCTGGTGCCATCCGACACCAGCAATGCTTCGCAAACAACGATGATCAAAGACTTGAAGGTTTGCAGGTAAGTCCCCCTTCTCTCCCTCTTCTTATTCTTTATTTCATAGGTCCTCATGGTTGTATGGCAGCGAAGCATCAGTTCAAATGGCTGATGTACTGCTGTTGATGATGATGAAGTAGACGCTCGGGGTACGATTGCCCCCGTAAAACCTTGGCCAATTTGGTACCTACTCTCAAAACCCTCGAGCTCCATTATGTCCCGAACAAGGCGGAGCGGGCAAGCCTGGACGCATTGTTCCAGATGGGGCCAAACGAAAGCTGAGAACAGCTTCACAAATATATCGGCAGTTAAGCCCCCAGCAGAACGGCGTATTAACCACAAGATCCTCAAACCCCGTACTTGCGGCCTTCTTCCGGTTGTCACCAAAATGCAAAGACGAGGAATGAACGACACTTAGGTCTACCTGGTTAGACACAAAGGGGTTCGAACGCACCGAGCACGTATCTCGAAGGCGGGAAAGTTGCTCCTATACGAAGGACGTAACACAGCCTGCTTAATGGGCAGTAGCCACAAAGTAGACCAGTCCCAGAGTCTGTCCAGAGCATGCTGTATGGCTTCAGAACCTCCAGGGACATTTACAACTTTCCATATCTCAAGGTCATCAGCTAACAATAGAGATGATACCCCAAGCTCTCCGGGGAAATCATTTACGTAGATGGAGAACAGCATCGGTCCAAGGTCCGAGCTCTGTGGGACACCGCTAACGACAGCTTGCCTAAAGAATAAGCTGCGACCCACACGTACACACTGCTTTCTTCCACGCAAGAATGCAGACATCCAGTGAAGGGCGCGGCCAAATACGCCGTAGGAGCTCAGCTTTTGTGATAGCCTCAATTAGGGTACCTTATCAAATGCTTTCGAGAAGTCAACGAAAAGCACCTTTACTATGAGGCCATTCTCCACTGCCTCGGCCCAAACTTCACGAGCAACCAACAAATTCGTCAGACACGAAGACCCCCTTCCGGAATTCATGTTGTGCACTACTGAGTAGATTCAATCTATACAGGTGACTTTCCAACGAGTCTCAGCATCTTTTCAAGCAGTTTGACCACGACACTAGTCAGATTGACTGGCCTATAATTGGCTGACACACTCCTGTCGCCATTGTTAAAGATAGGGCATGACAGCATCCTTCCATTTAGGATATAATGTACAGCTGTCAAGTGACTCATGAAACACCATTGTCAGCGCTTCACTTAGTTCCATCGCCAACTCATGCAGTAGCTTCGGGTGCATTGAATCAAGTCCAGCTGCATTAGTATGGTTCAGTCCTTGCAGCAGCCTAAGGACTTGCGTTTCCACCACCGTAAACAGCTAAATATGAACCCTCAGGTACTCTGGGGACAAGGCCAACGATAGTTAACGCGGCCTGATGTACAAAGGCCCCTGAATACTGCTCAGGAGCCTTATCTGAGTCCGCCTACGCATGAGTTCCATCGGTCAGCAGGAAAGTTGGAATCACCGAATTTGAACCACAGCATCTCTTAACATAAGCGTAGAACTTCGGATTTTCTGAAGCTCTATCAGCCAATTCCTTTTCATACAGCAGCCGAGCTTTCCTTAAGTGTTGTTTACAACTATTTTTTGTCTCCCGTTAGCTATCATAGGTGCTAGTTGATGGAGCTGCACGGTAGGTCCTCCAGCACGTAGAACGCTTCTGGAGCAGGTATATATATATATATATATATTTTGCAAAGTCTGCTAACAGACATAATGCCATCAGAAACGATGGGATTCAAACGAACGTACAGAAACAGCAAAATAAAACACAACACAACAATGTCCATGGTTTCCTCAGAGCTCGAGATACTACCCGGTTGCCCAAGCCGAAGTAGAGTATTGACTTAGGGGACACCACCCCGAGCCTTTGGCTGAATAGCCTGCCCGCAAGGCAGCGGAGCGAATTCAGGGAATCGCGCTCATTGCTCAGTTCATACGCCTTTCGTCTGTTCCTTTGTCAAACAGGGGCCCAATGCTCACCAGAAGTACAGCATAAGGTTGCTGGAATACAATGCTTCGCCAGGATGAAGCAAGGGGCAGTGACTTTATTTAGTTGCGAGTCACGTCCGCCACGTCACAGTGTTGTTAAACGGACATATGTGGCGTTTTATAGGGAGAAAGCTTGTCAGGCAAAAACCCACCACGTCCTGGAACACTGTCGCCGAACCATTCGCTTTAACGGGAAAGTCCCGAACCACCCAGCTGGCACCACGAGGAGGTTGTTCGGCAAGCCAGCCTAATAATGTGTCAGCTGTACGCCGTAACGGCGCTTCGCTGCCGCGCGACCACCACCAGTTGCGCGCGGGCTGAGTATACCGCAAGGACGCCCACCCCTACGCGGATTCGAACCGTTGACCTTATGGTTGCAAAGCAAACGTGCAGACCACTCGGCCACCGGACGACTCTGGAGCAGGTACTTGCCATTGGTATCTATCCACGACGGCTGTGCTCGTGTCTCCTTTCTCCCCGCAATTGGGATGTGGGGAGTAGATACTTCCGTGAGATAAGACTTTATTTATCCCAGGCCACCTGAACCGTATTGACCACCGAGATTTCGCAACGCAACCCAGAAGCCTTGATACGCATTGCCTGATAGCACGCCATATTTTTGGAAATGACTTAGCGATGCTCTGATGACGCCTTGTCAGAGTACACCTGAACAAACATGATCACTAGAACCTAAGGAAAGTTGTAAGTGATATCATCTACGAAGTCTAGTGACTTGGCAAACACTAGATCCAAAGTAGACGGTAGTGGGGCATTCATGTACCTAGTGGGGAGGTCCACGAACTATTGCAGCGGTACTTGTAGCGTAAGCTCACGAAGATCACCGATAGTACCTACCGCCGAGTTGCCAGAAAGATGTGTCCTGCATACTTCCGGTAGATTGGAATCCCCCAGTATCAAACACTTGTTTTTAGATGGTAAGCGACTAAAGTCAAACACCTCTTTGGACGCACTCCCAGGGCTTCTGTACACGATCACAACTATAAGTTGAGCTGAAGAATAGCCAGTCACTACCTACAGAGTTTTGATAATTTTCTCTGCCCACTGAAACATGAGGGTACGTTAAACGTCAAGTCCACAACTAACGTCAAGCGCAACGCCCCGACCATGTCGGCCAACGGAGAGACGACATATAAATAGTGCGTAGCCTGGCAGATGTACTTCACCGTCGGTGACGCCCTGAGACAGCCACGTTTCATTGAATGCAAATATATCTGGACGAGATACACCTACAAGCAGACCCATCTCGCACACCTTATTCATTAGGCTACGCACACAGCTCAGCACCACCTGAAGGTACTCGTAATGTCCAGCCCTGAGTCGTGCGCTACCAGTACTGGCACTGGTAGGGAGGAAAAGGACCCCCGGCCGACCACCCGAAAACCCACAAACCGGAGGCCTGGTTCACCGGCCGCTCGCCTGGTTTTGTAGTCCTTAATGGCCTCTTAGCTCTAACCTGTCGGTTAATGGGAGGTCTGGCTGAATGCTAGCATTAGTATCCTTCAGTTTGAAGGCAAACCGCAACTGCATGTGGCGTTCCTCCGTGGTGGATAGGACCACACGAAGAGTTTCGGGCGTTAAGTGGGACGTTACCCAACCTAGTCAATATCCTGACAGTAACACCGGAAAACCAAGGCGGGAGAAGCTTTGTTACGCACACCTTAAACCACTGTAAGGTAATAAGGTGTCAGCTGTACGCCGTAACGGCGCTTCGCTGCCGCGCGACCACCACCAGTTGCGCGCGGGCTGAGTATACCGCGAGGACGCTCACCCATACGCGGATTCGAACCGGTGACCTTATGATTGCAAAGCAAACGTGCAGACCACTCGGCCACCGGCCAACTATACCACTGTAGGTCGTCCAGCGTACGTTTGGCAGGAAGTGCGGCAGTGGGTTCCACTGCGTTACGGAAAATCATGCTGCTATCCATGAAAGAATCACCTCGACAGGGTGTATTTACGCCACGAGTTTTGAAATTTATATGAACATAATGCCGACTTAGCCGCAGTCAGTGATGCTGGGCGCACGTTATCAGACGACTCTGAAGCAACTGTAGCGTACTTCTTCTTGGGTATGCCTCCCGTTTTCTTTTTATGTATGTATTGAGGTGTAAGAAATCAAGAATATACGGCTTTTAGGAATACTGTATTTAATTCTAGGAATCATGAAATGATTGCAACTGGACTCATTGGGACTTTGCGAAGTAAACTGTGAACGCAAAGTAAACAGTGCTTATTAAGTTGTTATTGATTCACAGTGCACTTCAAGTCATTTTAAGTGGTAAATTTTGAAGCAGTTCTCCTTGTTTAAACAGAATGAAACATTACATTTTCCACACTTTATTCTACTATACCTTTGGATACACAGTTTGCATTTTTATTTGTTACCTGAATATTTTGGCCAGTGACCCACGCCATCGTACCGTACATCAGCAATAGGACGAGGTGCCTTTTCAACTCCTCTTTGGTTGGTTTTCCGCTGGGCTATCTGATGGTCCTCTTTTCCTTGGTTCAATCGTTTTCCTTTTCACAAGGGCAGCAGCTATGTTCCACTCAAAAGCGATTATTAGTTGGTGCTTTTCTTTTTTATCAGTGTCTCCTATACCAAAGCCATGCATTCACGCATGCCATATTTATGGAATGAAGTGTTATTCTTAGGTAGAAGCGACGACTCGTGATGTAAGTACGATACAGCTGAACAAGCATGTCGTGCAAATCAACGCCTCCCATGAATATGTTGTATGCTTTTACAATAGTTGGGCTAGGGATACTCACATACGGATTAGCACCAACAGACCACCTTCTCACATTTTAACGGGTACGTAACTTTTGTTAGTGAAGATCACGTGTACAGCCTTATTGTCAAACCATTTCACCAGCGTGACATTTTAATTAGTTTCAATTCTAGAATCATAGGAGCCTCTGCCACTCTTTTTCAGTGAGGCATCTGTCTTCAAAACACAGCCTGGCAACCTGTTCTTTCTGACAGCCCCCCATGTGTAGAACTAAAATTCTACAGCCAGATCAAAGGAGCTGAACTAGTTGTCAATAAATAACTTATGATTCTGGTGTTTAGGCAAATCTTCAACTAGCCTAAGGACAGCATTGTCACGTATGCCTAGAGGACTATCTTTCACATTTGTCCACTTGCCTACATAAATTTCAGTCATGGACAATCACACTTACTCCAGCCCGTGTGAATACGTTGATACTTCGTCGGTGTGGTTTTCGCTTCACATATTGGATTGGTACTTGCAGTAGGCTCGTATCGTATAGAAACAGCCCAGTACATTCTGCATTTCGGAACAGTAAACAACGGATAAAATTTGAATACCAATAAATTGGCCCGTTTCAATCACTGTTGTGTTGCTAGACTTGTGTATTTTGTGTAGAATACAGGTTTGTTCGATCAACCAAATTTTCAATGACTGCTATCTGTAAATTTTTCAGAACAATTCAGTGGACTCGTCTTCATTTGGAAGATCAGAAAAAGTGGAATGATGCATCACATATACTGGTTCCATATTTTCGGCTCGCCAACATTTACTCCTTATCTACTGAAAGCTCAGCTTCATTTTGTCTTCCAAGTCGCATATTGAGGAATGCGTCATCTTCCTCATTGTGCTCTTCTTCCGCACTTTCACCAGCGTTACTTGTGTGAATCTCCATAGGAATGCTGCAGGTGTATGGATTCATAGTTTTACCTGCAACATCCCCATCTTCCAAAACTCTGCCCCGAACAGCCGTTGCCATTGCCACCTCGTCTGAAACCCTTTCAACATCGTCGTCAGCATTTGCCATATCTTCCATTTGGAGTGTCAAGTCTAATTTGAGAGAAAATCGGCTTGACATATGCTAAAAGAAAAACTATGTATAAATAATATACTGTGACACAATAGCTCGTAAAATATCTAAAACCTGACTAGCATATCAGAAAAATAATAGATCTTACAACACATTCAATATCTACTTAGAATCTGTCTACTATATATTTTACCCTCATAAACACTACAAGTGATAGAACACAGCAGAAGAAGCTAACTAATTCGCCAAGTATCTGTAAAGTCCCTTATAAACAAACAGCTCCACCCATTCGCATGTATATGGCCTGTTGCTTCCAAATGAAATCACTAAATTTGGGTTTACTATACTCAACTTGTGAGCTTATGTTCTATTTCCTAATAGACGCATCTTGTTCTTCAATAAGAAACTATTGTTGGCAAAACATTTTTGCAAAATACATACCTGAGATAATTTCGGACAGTTCCGAGGGGTCGGGTAAACGCAACCCACTGTGTAAATCAGCAAACGAAAGAAATCACCATTTGCGCCCTAGTTCGAACTGAAACGGGAAACTGCTACCACCTCTCGGCAAGGACCAGTAACTACGCCGTACGAGAACATTTGGAAACATCCATTACATCGTTTGCGGTAAAAAGAAACCAAGAGCGGTAGTGATTCCAACTGGAATCTCTCGGACATATAGGGTTAAGAACCATAATTGTTCTCCTATCTAGGGCTGGACAACATGACAGTATCCTATCCACACCATACAACACAATTAATGCTCTTGCCGTCGCGGAAGGTAGTGGACGGCGTCCTAGCTACTGCATCGAGCAGCGTAGATCATCATCATCAATGCATGTTAGTTGAGGGTGAGAAACACACCTCAACTCATGTGCCGTAATAAAATAAATAAGATAAGAAACAAATTACAGTAAAAAAGATTCCGAGTAAGTAATTTGATGTAAAATATAATACTGTGCGTTATGTATGAGATCTGCAGTGCAGGGGGACGAGGAAACTCACAGCACAAGCGCCATTGGGGCCGGCTCCTAACCATATCAGCAACTGTGTCCAAACAAACTTGTTCATGGTCTCTCGGACCCCAGCCAGGCATTCGGGATGCACCAACCGGCCCCATCCTCGAAGTGAGGGCTTTCATTTCTCTCGACCGTCATCACATGGCCTTTCTTCCTCCTCTTTCAATCAAACACCCGGCGCGCAAACAATGCACTTCGCGGGAGTCGCTGCGCTGGCATGCGCAACACGTGTCCCAGTCATCGCAACCTGGTGCGCGACATACTGTGGCTGATCAGTTCACTCGCTCTTCTTGTCGCATGTGAGGGATCGCATGGTAAGCACGGAGCTCTAATTTTTCAGGCGGGTTTCGGATAAACAGCAAATATTGATCGACAGGTTCCCGAGTGTTAGGGTAAGTGTTGCCTGTTGGCTAATTTGTTGCAAAGTACGCACCTTGAAGTATGCGAGTCCTAGCGATGATCGAGGACTCCAAAAAGAAACGGACGAACTGACGTTGTCTGCTTGGTTAAACATGGACTTGTCGACTGGATTATGGCGATGCTCTACGACTGTGTGTTCTGAAACCTGAAGACAAACGACAATCGAAGCAACATAAGGGTGGCCAAGAATTCGGAGATTGACGCGGGGGCTAAAAGTGAGACCAGAGCGGGACGATAAGAATGAAAAAGCGCAAGAAGGAGAATTAGACGACGTGAAAGCCTGAGCAGTAGCACCCAAACCCCTATTCACCCTGCTCGATACAATAGATAGAGCAAGAAGACTGAGCTTGTCTGGCCTCTAACCATTAACCAATCTGATATTAGTGACTGAAGGTACAGAAAGCACCACTTAGCATAGCTCAATGGATCACGGAGGCACACAAATCATCGCACCAACTTAAGGTCCTGTCCCGTCACGATGGGAGCAGCGTGGATATGGACAAGGTTGCTACTGCTCAATCCTTCCCGTCTTCTTATTCCCCTTCTTGCCAATTAAATCTTATCGTCTTGTTCCATCTTCGCTTCTATCCAATCCCCGGTTTCAATAACCAAATTCTTATACCCCACCATGCTTTGATAAGTGTTTATCTTCTAGTGTCAAATCATGCAAACGCGGAGCGTCACTCCTTACCTATGGACAAGCCCCTGTCTAACCAACATGTCAAGCCTAGTTCATCGGCTTCTATTTGGAGCCCTCGATCTTCCCTCAAATTGACATGTCTCAATGCACGCACATTGCTACAGATCAGTCAATAGGCAGCAGTTGCCCGAACCTTAGTGACCCTCACGTAGGATATCTGCTGCTTATCGGAAACGCGTCTGCAAGACTCAAGCTCTGTACTCGCTTTGCCATCTCCTTCAGTTGACACTAGCAGTGCTTCCTCATTGCGCCCATCCAGAGACGATGCGGTTTCGTATGCCGACCAAGACGGTGTTGGTATTTTCCTGAATCCCCGGGCTGAAGTTGCCCTAGTTGATCCTAAACCCCATCCGCATCCGGATATGTGCGATCCGACTGGCTGGCTCGTTCAAAGTTTCGAAGTCACGCGGGACTAATAGGTGTCTGCTTGTCATCGCTGCCCACGCGCTTACAAACTTCAGCGATGACTCGGTAAAAGACGACTTCTACCGCCAACTGAACGAGCTCCTTCGCCACAGATGTAGCACGGATATTGTAGTGCACGCTGGGGATCTGAACGCTCATGTGGAGAAGTGTCTACTGATGAGTTACAGCTGGGTGGGGAACATGAGATAGGCTCCCGTATTGATAACAGCGAATGGTTACTTCATTTGTGTGATCATGCTCGCATATTTCTTGCGAGCACTAACTTCCGATAAAACACTCGTCGAACGGTGACATTGCGCCTACCAGTCTCGAACCAGCCGTGGAGGCAGATCGATCACATTGTATTCAGTTACCGCTGGAGATGCTGCGTACCAAACTGTCGCTGAATTTGGTACACATGTGTGGACGCTCACCACGCACTTGTATGTGCTGATCTGCGAGTGCGTTTTGACGGACGCACACGACGACGCTATGCGTGCATAGACACCAACCAACTAGCGAAGCCAGATGTTCTAAATGCGTATCGAAGTACGCTGGCGCTCATTGCAAACAGTTACAGGTCACTGGTCGCATGTTCATCATACGTTGGTAGCAGACGTCAAATCCTCATGTGATAAATCCAATAGCCAACATGGACGTTGGGTATTTTCCCGGTTTCTGGAACTTATCGACGTTTCACGGCACATTCCGGCTGGAAGAAAACACGAGACTCGCAAAGAGTTCAGGGCACAACTGCGTGCTAGCCTGGAAAGAGACCGCGAAACCTGGTGTTCTCATGGTGCGTCAGAGGTGGAAGTGGTCGCTGCCCTTGGTAACCACCGGGAAACGGGCAGCAAGAGACCTAGTGTTAGCGAAACTATTCCCGACGAGAGTGGACAGTCTGTTCACAACTTGGGAGCGTTGGGCTGAGTATTTTGGAAGGCAATTTAATCGGCCTGAAACGTTAGATTTCTCATTGGTCAGTGACCGCCTTGTTCTCTAGGCTATTCTTTTGTATCCACCCTCTCGTTCAGAAGTAGAACGTGAGATCGGGCTGCTGAAGTTGATTGAAGCCGCGGGATCAGATTGTCTGCATCCTGCCCTCTTCAAATTCGGATGCCTTGCTCCTTTTGATAATTTATACTAGTGTAACTGTGAGAACAGGAAACTGTCCCAACCGTTTGAATCCACTCCGTTATTGTCCCCATCCTCAAGGGTGGCTCACGTTCAGAATGCAGCAACCATGGAGGAAGCAATCTGATCTCCATCGCCTACAAATTGATTTTCACAGCCATCCTTCACAGATTGGCACTCGTGAAGGCCAGATTCGTGAAGAGCAAGCCGGGTTGCGTCGAGGTTGCGTCGCGCATATTGGCGGCCCACGGTGGTCTTGTTCCTTGATCTCATTGGGACCTTTGGTACTGTCTATTCAAGAAAGATGTAACTAAGAAATAGGTAAATATTATCCGAGTGCTTTACGCGCGTAGCTCGTTCAGGGTGATGGCTTTCTGCTGGCTGTCGCTGCCCTTCCGTATTTCCAGCTGTGTGAGACAAGATTGTTCGGTGTCACCTTTTTTCTTCAATTTCGCTATTGACGAAGTCATGGAAACGGTGTTCGCCGATCACGGCTTTAAAAGTGTGAGGATGCTCTCAGGCGAACGACTTAACTTGGAGTATGATGACGGAATTTCCGTAATCTGTGACATCTCCGAAACGTGCCAAGCGGCACTGGTCCGATTAGCACTGGCTTTCACCCGGTTCGGACTGTGCTTCGCATCATCGAAGTGTAAAGCTTTACTTCAAGATTGGCAGGGACTGCATTTTGCGCTTTCCGTTGGTGTGGATCAGGTAGAAGTCGTACGATATTCAACTACCAAAGCTGCTGTATCGGCGCTGTTGGAATCGAAGTCGTAGTCACGAACCGTAAAGCAGTAACAGGAGGCGCATTTACTAACTTGCGCCAATTATGGCGCCGGCGCGACGTCACTCTGTCCCTGAAGTGCAGGGTGTACAAAGCTGCCATAGGTTCGACCCTACTGTACGGTTGTGAAACCCGACCCAATAGATCAGCCGATATAAAAAAGCTAGTTACCTTCGAGCACTGGTACCTTTGCAGTTTGGCTCACATCTGGTTGGAACACAGTGTGAGCAATGAGCGTGTTCTACGTATTATTAATCACACTGAAGGGAAAGTGAACCGCTCAGCCCCCATATATCACACACCAGGGGTCAGAATGGTTGTTATTTGGCAGCGAAGCATCGGTATGGCCTACTGGCGTACTGTTGAAACCTTTTTTCTTAATCGACCATGAACTTAGAAGCCTACCATAAACATTGTGCGATGGTTGGGTGCACATTGCTTGCTGCAATTTCGATGCATGTCTCTATGAAAGCCTTCAGCGGTCACCCTCCTCGATTATCTGCTTCCTTTGTAACTCACGTTGAGTCGTACTGATAGTTAAGCGCTTTGCAATCGTTCTAGCACCGCTCAGTTTACTTCACGTTCTTGCTCTGATTTCGGCCTCTATCTCGAGCTTATCCGCGTCTTGCTCATTTACTCCTAAAGGAACAATAAGTCGAATCTAGTCTATCTTATCACAAAAAGAAACCATCCGGCTGGCTCTAAGCACAATGTGACCAGACGGACTATTAGGCGCGAACTAAAGCGGAACCTGCGTGCTGGCAAAGAAGTCTGTTGGACCAGTCAGGCTCAAGTAATGGAGAAAACGGGAGCAGTGGACAACTACCGCAAACTCTTCTAACTGATCCGCACCACTGGTCCCAGAAAAACAGGCATCAGTGAGACAATCAGAGACAGCGCGGGTGCACTGCACAATAAGGATCGCCGTATGTCTCTTTGGGCGGAACACTTTCAAGATGATTTCAATTGGCCACCTGCTCCCGGACCTTTTCTTACTCAAATGATGCAGGACGAGCCATGAGCGATTAGTTTAGAGCCTCCATCAGAGGCTGAAGTTTGAAACGCGATCACAACCCTCAGCAGTTTTCGTGCTGTCTGTCCGGATTCCCTCTCATCTGCACTATTTAAGGATGGAGGTGAGATCCTCTGCGAAGCACTGCCCTACCTGTTCGAACATGTTTCTAAGAAAGACAGCGTCCCGGCTAACTGAAGTCAATCAATTATATTGGCCATATACACGAAGGTCACTTATACCGACTGTGCTAACCACAGGGGTATTAGTTTAACGCCAATTGTACAAACATTGTTGGCCTCGATTCTCCTTCGTTGCCTCATTGCGGAGCGAAGTTCTCGGATTAGGGAAGAGCAGGCCGGTTTCCGCCCATGGTGTGGCTGTGTAGACCATATATTCCCTTTGCGGCAGGTGCTAGAGCAGCGCCACGCATATCGCAGACTGATTCTAGCTGTGTTCTTCTATATCAAGAGTACGTTCGATTCAGTCGATCGAGCGATTCTGTTTGAAATGCTTGCACGGAATGGTGTTCCCAAGAATTACGTGAGCATCTTACGTGCTCTATATTTGAACACTACAGGCGGCATCGGGGTCGACGGGGGCCTATCGGATAGCTTTCCGACCACAAGTGGCGTTCGTCAGGGTTGTCCGATCTCCCCATTTTTGTTCACTTTCGTCGTGGACTCCATGATGGCGTGTTCCATTACGGAATCTCACAATGTAGTCATTGTGGTCCTGCCTGGTGAAAGGTTAGTTGATCTTCATTATGCGGACGAAATCGTCTTGCTGTTTAAGTATGTCGCCTCGGCACAATTGATTCTGAATAGCCTCTTTAGAGTGGTCCAATTATTTGGTACACACTTCGCACCTTGAAAGTGCAAAGTGTTGCTACAGTACCACCAGCCACTTGATGACCCCTTGTCCCTTGCTAACGAGGAACTCGAGGTGGTAGATCAATTCACTTATCTTGGCAGCTGCATTAGCAACTGTGGGCGCATGGAAATTGACGTCAGTTCACGCATTGCAAAGGCCAGAGCTGCCTTCTTGAACCTGCGGCATCATTGGCGACAGAAGAGAATTTCCCTCTGTCTGAAAGGCCGTGTATACGAGGCCACTGTGTGGGCAGTCCTGCTCTATGGTATTGAGACTTGGCACCTTCTGTCTGAAGACCTGAACCACCTTCAAGTTTTTGATCGTGGTTGTCTGCTAAGGATTGCTGGTGTCGGATGGCACCAACGTGTCCTCAAAGATGATGTCATAGCCGAGTGCTAGGTAGTGATAATCATGCTAGCTCCTTGGAACAACAGATTGCACTGAATAAATTGCATTGGCTTGGGCACGTGCTATGTATGCCTGGTCACCGCTTACCTAGGAGGGCCTTGTATAGTCTGCCAGATGTAGGGTGGCGCAAGGCTCGAGGTGGACAGAAGTTGACTTCGCAGCGGGAAATGGAGTCACTGATGACCAAACTGGGTGCCGTTGGTCCGTCTCGCCTTCCGGGCTGGAGTTCACGTGACCCGCCTTGTGCTTGACTCTAGACTTTACAGGACATGACTCGCAGTCGGCACCAGTGGCGCGTTTGCTGCCATCTCCTAGTCGGGTTGCCTGTTTAAAGTGTGTTTGATGCTGCGTTATCTGCGGGGTAATGGCTGATTATGACGCTGGGCAGTGAAAGCCACAAGAAAGCTGTCTCACCGATGCCGCGTTATTGTTGTACGATAGCCAGTTGTTTGTGACGGTATGTTGTTAACACTAGGTGTAGGCTCCTTGACCCTGAATGTTTGCTTAGGGCATTAAGTTTTTCCGGTAAATCCCCCTTCTTATTATTCTTTATTCTATAGGTCCTCATGGTTGTATGGCAACGAAGCATCAGTTCAAGGGGCTGATATACTGCTGTTGTTGTTGATTGATCCTATCACCGGAACTTTTGGCGACTAGTAAACATCGTAGTCGATGTGAGATATATGCTATGGTAGTGAGTCAGAGCACGATGCCGAAAATTTTTTAAGGTGCATCTTGGTGCGGGGTTCCGGCAAAGAGGAGTACAAGCCAGCTCATTTATTTACATTCTCACATGAAGCTCGGTCCTGACAGGATGGGTCAACTGGCGGACTTAGTCAAGGCACCCCCTAAATCTCAAAGGTCGCCTGCTTCCTAGGGAAGCATATATTTTCCTCATGGACTTTGTTTTGTCATCTTTATCGCTCTCGAATCTAGTAGAAAAACGCCTGCCGAGAGGATAGTGGATGACTAAGTTTTCCTGAATCGAAAGGCTTCTATACTATTCAACGAAGGTGAACAATGGATCAATGTCGTCTCTGCGTTTTTCCTTTGCAGTAAGCAGGATGACTTCCAATGTTCGTTCGCTGAAAACCGTTTGCCAGGATGAAGTGGAATGTCATGGTATCCTCAGGCGGGCATCGCGTCTGCATGAGGATACAGAACACCGTTGATAAGCTGCGAACTCGCCGAGCCAATTGCGAAGCTAATCTTCATTTTGTGAATTTTCGTGCGTTTCGAAGCTATCGGGCAGCTCGATGGTGGCCAGTCGTTGTCGCACTCGGGCTCTAGGTTGTAAGATTGGACTGCGTGTGATGTCTGTCAGATTGCGTAGCCTGCGATGAGATTCATCTTCTCACTTTACGGTATCCTTCTAGCGTTATGGTATTTACTGTGAACTGACTGTCACCGGATATTCCTGATTCTGAAACACACCTTCCTGGTTATCAGTTTTCTCGAGCTGTTTGTCCTGGTATCAGTTCTGGATGTGGTGTCACCCCACTAGACGTCCAGTTTGAGTGTTCATGCCGTAGATGTTATTTGTGACACTGTTGGGGATTCCGAAATGCTTTGGTATCATGTGCAAACGGACACAATTCACTCATGTTTGTTTTTTACAGACCTTCACTGGGTTCTGCATCCCGATTACTTGACTCGATAAAATGCACCTCAGGTTCAAGTATTACTTAATAATGGTTGATTTCAGTGCCTTAAGCGTAAATTTTGATTTAAATACGATAGGAAGCTAATAAGTAAATAAAAGTAATAAAAGATAAATAATAAATAAATAATAAAATACTAAATAAAATAAATAAGATTAAAAAATCAAAAAATAATATAATATAAAGACTAAATAAAGATAGATAAAGATTCTCCAGCCGCTTGGGTCATTTGACAATTGTATGCTTTCCTTTTTATAGGCACCACTACTCATCACCTGCATCTTCATCGCCGGAACTGCTGGTGCACTGGTCTACTCCCCCTACAAATGGTCGCCACCCCTATGTTCTGGAACACCTACAGAATCTAGATATCGATACTGCTTGGAACCTCGTACACTTCAAATTGATCTCTTCTCGATCAACTTGTACCAACGTTTGCCAATAGACCTTTTTCTAAACGTCATTTTTGGATTGATAGTTCCGTTCACTTCATAGTGAACCGTGATCCCTAATGCGTAAAAGACGAAAACTCTGGACCAGATTCAAGTCCTCACGGTCGGCGTCTGATTATTGTCATCCTTAACCTGTGAACACTGAGAAAACGAGAGATGCAGGAGCAGTATAAATTTGTCTTGTCTGAACCATCACGGGGAAGCCCGAAATATCTCTAATTGTATCTGGAAGGAAGTTCTAAGACGGGTTGTTGCGTAACTTTGTTTTCTTAAGAGGATGAATTTTTACTTCGTGACTACGAGGCGAAAGCTTGTCTTCTAGCCTCACGATATTCCTCAGTGTACTCAGCTGAAGTCCCGCTAGTCGGTAACTGTACGCACCTATCCCACTTCCTTGGAGCACATCGTAATTACCACTTCACGAATTAAGCCTGAACTCCTCGCATTGCCATGATGATTTACATCCACTGATCCCCAGTCAGTAGCTGAGAGAATGTCGCCGAGCCAATCTGCCAATTGGTTTGGCACTCCCTCTAAGCTGTTTGCATCGCGCTTGATTGGAAAATCGGTATGGTGTAGCGTGTCCACAAAGAAAGAAACCGACAGGATCCTGGGAATTACCGGCCGATTTGATTGTCACCGATCATTCGTGAGATCAATGCAATGATTTTTGAACCGGCCCTTCAGCTTCATCTCGAGGTTCTGGATCTCATTATTTTTGTTCAGCACAATTTTCGGAGAGCACGCTCTTGTGTCACCAATCTGTTTGTTTTCCACGAGAATCGGGCGATGTCAATAGATGCCGGAAATCGCTTTGATGTTGTTTTTGTTGATTTCAGCAAGGCATTTGACCTAGTCCTTCGTGGACGTCTCTCAAACTCCGGGAAATTGGCGTCCTCAGAAAGATCCTCTCTTCGATCGCGGACGTTCTGAGTGGCTATAGCATGCAAGTGAAGGAGTATGATACCTCCGCTCCTGTTTTTATACTCAGAGAAGTCCCACAGTACTCTCTCTTTGGTCCTGAGCTCATCAAAATCCTCATCCATGATCTTCCATTAGGGCTCCAAACAAATTGCTTGGTTTATTTTAATGATCTAAAGCTATGACTGGAGATCTCCCAACTTGAGGATGCTGGTCAGCTACAAACAGCGCTGGACCGGTTGAACGGCTGGTTATTATGGTGGCATTTCTGTCAACAATAATAAGTGTTCTGTCCTCCAAATTGGCTCCTCTGATCCCTTATTTGTCGCCTGCTCAGAAACGTAATCTTCGAGAAGGACTTTGGGGTGCTTGCTTCGCCAAACCTACATACAATCCAGGACACATTAAAGAAACTTACCGCTGCCAGTAGGAGGTTTTTTGCTATAAGGAGATATTTTCCCAAGTGACTTCGGAGCTCTTCAGCTCTCATGCGTGTCCGATACTTGAGTACGGATTACCAACATCCTATCCTCTCACACAAACCGAATGTGCTGTGATAGAAAAGTTTGGGCGGCAGCGATCGAAATCCGTCTCGACAGTTAGGAACCTGCCTTTCATCGACTTCGAAGAATTAACGTTATCCCTAGACTATCCTCGTCGTTGTGGTGACTTGATGTACGCCGGACGTATTCTACTAAGTGAGATGACTTCATTTGCAAGTTTTTCACTTTCGTGCTGATCGTTCGACACGAAGTCACTGTTTGTAGCTGTTTAAATCGAGGAGGCTTCGAGTTCGTTCCGATGTGACTTTGTTAACTCGTGTGATAAATGACTAAAACACTACCTCAGCTAGTCGTCAGTGCACATACCGATGAAGGTTTCTGGTGATTGCTAGCCATCTATTTACTGGGCAAACATGAATCATTCATTCACTGCGACCTTAGAAGTCCCTTTTGGTACACTGTTCCGCAACAACTCACTTCATCGTTACATTGAGTGGGAAACAATGAGGCTGACAAAAGATCTCCTTTCTGCTCTCTACAATCCAGTGAAATATTCAGTCATTTCAGGTTCAGTCCCCCACGGCAGCTGTGAAAACGGCTTCCATCTCGCCACGAGCTGTTAGTCATATGCATACATCATCCATCGTCTCTCGCTGGATGGTTGTGATGAAACTCTCCATCCGCCTTTGAAGTATCTGTTTTGCATTTCAGCCCCCCATCCCGATTTATTACAACTTACGGAATCCCTTGGAACCATCAACCGGACGCATCCTACGTATTTAGCGCACCTACCAGCTTCCAATGCCCATCTCTGAAGTAGCACTGCGGCCGTTCCAGCGAACACTAGCTTTACGTCACACTGAACTCTCCGAACCTACCACAGCAGTCATCATTCTTTCTGTTCGCCAGCAGATCGACACCGATTAGGGCTTCTTTGGCGCTGAAGACAGTGCCTCCTTAGTGGGTGAGATAATGTAGCTCTTCAGAGTGTCTTTATTGCAAGCCAACAGGTAAGAGCTTTTCGAGCCTATTTTGGAGGGCCATTCTCGTTTCCTCTTGTCTTTGCTTCCATATTTCGTTTTCCATGTTACTTAACGTAGTTAACTTCTGTTCATTTTGACGCCAACCATCTAGTCGCCTCCGACTCGCTACTCCAACGGCAGCTGTGACAACGGCATCTAGCTCGCCACGAGGTGTAAGTCAGGCGCACCATTCACCCAGCTCCGTCTCTCACTAGATCGATGTGATAAAACTGTCCATCCGCCTACAAAGTATATCTTTTGCATTTCAGCCCCCCGGTCTTTTACGACTCCAAGTCCTTCGGAGCCCTCGGCCGGACGCATACAACAGTTCTCCAGTGAATCGAGATTCACCCGCACTAATCGTTGAGAGTCAGTGTGATGTCGCTTGCTGGCCTCAAAAAACAGTTTAACAAGGCAAACCAGGTTAGTGGTATTCTAACTTTGAAGGCGCGTATCGAGATACATGTACGATTAAATAAAGTATCATGACTCTATCGGAACGAGTGTCCGATAGGCGTCCGATCAATCTGACGTAGGACGGGACATACATTATGATGCAAACCAGACGGTCATATCGTTCCCTATATCTCCTTGCTTAATCCCGCTATCCCGCTTTTACTTACAATACCGACAGCTATTTGTCTCACAAAACGCGCAAATAGCACCGAGAAATTATTATTTGTAGACAAGAAGTTGCGGACGTTATACACCATACGAAATATGCGCCAGGTACAACAGCGAGTTTTCCGACCCAAATGTCCCCGGCGGTAATCTCAGAGGTTCCTACTTTCCCGCACTTTGTATCTATGGTCGCATTTTGTCTCCAACTACAGCGTCCGTACATCCAGTGTACCACTTTTGCATTACGGCGTCTGAATTAGTTTCTGCTTACCAGTAACGCAACACACATACGGAGTGCTAGCGATGTGATAATCCTCATTTACACTACGTCATTTGATGTTCCGTGCCAACCAGTTGCTCATAGAAGTGATCTTGATATTACGCAGTGCTTGAGATAACGATTTACCCCAAGGAGGGAAATATGAGCTTCCTGGAAACAGACCCTGATATTCTCATGCCACAAGAAGTCAGGATTATCTAGTTCAGTAATAAACTTAACCAAGTCGCTGACGAGGTAATGTGTACGTACACATCCGTGCTGTCTTTGAACGCATGAGCCCGTCACGAGGAGACTGTACCTCAGTGTCGTGTGACGGTTTGTGTACCTTTTTGACCCATTGAGCTATCATAGATGCTGACCTCAGGAACCTTGGAAGCCACTCCTCCCGGGTTGGTCGATGGTTACAGGTCTGACGAACTCAGTCTCCTGGTCTTCTAGGTTGGGAGTTGAAAATGAGATGCCCTCACTTTCTGTAGAACCGAATCGTTACCACCTCGTTGTCTTGCGTACAGGCTCTTGAGCCAACGACTTTAGTTGAGGACCGTAATCGTTCTCCTGTCTGTGTCCAGACGCCCTTACAATATTTCAGCCCATGTACAACCATAATTTTTCCACCAAACCTTAACCGCAACTTGCATCGTACGTCGAGCAGCTTTCCAACGGCCGCCTTATCTGCTGCAAACGGAAAGGCGGATATGTGAAAACATGCTACTACTCGTACCTCCCTTCTTACTTCTCCATCTGTTTCTCTTACTCCCATCCTAACCCCCATCACTAATCTTACTTCCCAGCTTAATTGACAACAGTCACAATACCACTGGAGTTGAATCATCTTCAAGCATCTTCCCGCATCACTTACTGGACGCCTATCGGAAACTGTCCCTTGTAAGGCAAATAGGTCAACAGGCTGCACTCGCACGCACGCACACCCTTGGTATTCACGTGTGTTGCTTGTTCGAAATTAGGATCATTGTCCCTGACGGGGTTGTTGAACTAATTGCACTCGGTTTGTCCTCTCGCTTTTGGTTGCACGCAACCGGAGACGCTGATGTGGTAACCACTGGTCAATCAGGAGTGGACATTGTTCTTAGCCCCAAAGCTGTAGTATTTGCTTGCTTGGATTTCCGCGAGCAACACTTTATGTGCAGCCCGTTTAAAGACATCAAATAAGGTTGATTTACGATCTAGTCATAGACACTGCTTACTATTTTAGCATACGTTTGCACCGACCGCATTTCTGCTTCTGCCATGGACGCCTTCTACCACGAGTTGATCACGTTGCTTCGCAGTATTACTAGTTCAGATATTGTTCTTGTTGCAGGAGATATAAATGTGCACAGATAACGAGTGGCCGTATCAATTGTGGGCGATGCACCAGCTGTTTCTTACTAGCACTGCTTTTAGACGCATTGGGCGCCGAAGCGCCACTTGGCGTCCTCTATAGCTGTCCAGCGATGGACTCAAATCGATCACATCATCCTAAGTTACTAGTGTCGTGGTTCAATCATGTGTTGTCGCTCACTGTCGACTCTGATCACGCTGGTGTACCTGTTGCAGTCCAGTAAAAACTCCTTTCTAACTCTGAGCACAACGTAACCAGAGGGACTATTAGACGCGAACTAAATTGAGGCCTGCGTGTTAACAAGGGGATCTGGTACATCGGTATGACTCAAGAAATGGATGAGGCCGGGGGCAGTAGGCAAAACTGCAAGCTCTTCCAGCGGATCCGGATCACTGGTCCCAGGAAACCAAGCATCAGTGAGACAATCAGAGACAACACGGGTGCCATGATTCACCATAAGGAGCGTCGCATGGTTCGTTGGGCGAAGCACTTTCGAGAGCAGCTCAGTTCTTTCTCTGCTTCTGGGTCTCCTCCTGTTCAGGTGGTGAAGACTGAGCCATGGCACGTTAGTTTGGAGGCTCCATCTGATGTGGAGGTCCGAAACGCTATTACAGCCCTCAAGAGTTTTCAAGCTGATTGTCCGGAATCCCTTGAACCAGTACTATACAAGGGTGATGTCGAGGTCCTTTGCAAAGCACTGACTCATGTTCGAATAGATTTAAAGCGAGAGATCATGCCTGTTAACTGGTGTGAATGGATATTAGTGACATATTCCAAAAGCAGTCGCACCGAATGTGCTAACCACAGGTGTCTTAGCCTAACGCCGGTGTTGAAAAAGTTACTGGCCTCAATTCTCGTTAGTCGCCCCGCTGGGGAACGAGAATCCCGATGGATTGAGAAGCACAAGCAGATTTCAGCCCAGGATTGGGTTTTAGGGGGCGCATGTTCACAATGCGGTAGGTGTTAGAACAGCGTTACATGTGTCCCACACCGACAGTTTCAATAGTGCATCTGAATAGGTCCATTCTGTTGGAAATAAATACGCGTGAAGGTGTTCTTATAAAACGTGCCCAATGTTTGAACACCACCGTCCTCGTCAGGATCTACGGTGATTTGTCAAATGTTTTCCCGACAATAGTTTGCTTTTTTCAGGGTTGTCCATTTTGCGTTGTAGACTCCATCATGGAGTGTTCCCTTGGGGAATCTCATGATTCAGGCCTTGAAGTGTTGTATGGTGCAGAACTGATTGATCTTGATTGTGCGGACGATATTGTCTTGCTGTTTAGCGATGTTGAGATAGCCCAGTCAACATTGAGTGGTCCCACCTTTTGGCATATGCTTCGCGCCTTCAAAGTGCAAAGGGTTGTTACAAGACCACCAGACAGTGGATGATCCCTTGATCATAATTAGCGTGGGACTCCAGGTAGTTTATTACTTCACTTACCTCGGAAGCTGCGTCAGCAACGATGGGCGCATAGTTTATGAAGTCAGTTCACGTATTGCGAAAACCAGAATTGCCTTCTTGCATCTACGACTTCTTTGGTATCAGAAAGGGTTTTCCTTGGTCGGAAAGTCTGTGTTTACAAGGCCACATTGATTGCTGTCTATGGGAATGGGACGTAGCTCCTTAGGTCTGAGGATTCGAGACGACTTCAACTCTTTGACCATCGCTGCCTGCCAAGCGTTGCTGGTGTCGGCTTTCACCTACCTGTCCGCAAAAACGATGTGCGTAGGTGAGTGCTAGGCAGTGATAACCAGACTTTCTTCTTAAACTAACGGATACTACCGGATAAGTTGCGTTGGTTTGGACACGCATTACATATGCCCGGTCATCGCGTACCGAGGAGGGTCTTGTTTTGATTGCCAGATATAGGGTAGCGCAAAGCTTGATGTGGGCAAAAATTGACTTTACTGTTGCTCCGTCCCACCTTCCAGGCTGGAGTCCGCGTGACTCGCCTTGTGCTTGACTCGGGACTTTACAGGACATGGCTCGCAGTCGACACCAGTAGCGAGTCTGCTGTCCTCTTTTATTCGGACTGCCTTTTTAAAGGGTGTTTGGTGCTTAGTTATTTGCGGGCAAATGGCTGATTATGACGCTGGGCAGTGAAAGCCGCAAGGAAGCTATCTCGTTGATGCTGCCTTACCTTTGCACTATAACCAGCTGTTTGTGACGTTTTACCGTTGACAATGTGTAGGCACCTTAGCTCTGAACGTTAGCCTAATGCATTCGGGTTTTCCGCTAGCCCGCTTACTCTCCCTCTTTATTCTTCGTTCCGTAGATCAATGTGGTTGTACGGCAGCGAAGCATTAGTTCAAATGGCTGATGCTGTTGACGATGATGGTGGTCATGGTGATAGATCTAGTTCGTGGTCAGTTTGTATTCATACTGTTCCTCACGAACTGAATAACCTTGTTCGTCACCCTTCGGCGGATAACAGGGATCACGACATACGCAGCCTTGTGATAAGTATGGGGCTATCAATCACTTGGTGACAGTCGTATGTGCATCACTGTGTTCAGTTTGCACAGCGTCTGGATGTTTTCTAGCAATTTCAGCAGAACACCATCGTCCTCTAACTCCAACCGACCGGTGGAGGAAATTAGTGGACGTCTGGTGAGGACCCCCTGTTCGCACGAGTGACCAAAAGGTGTCCACCGGAGTGACTTTTGCTCGTCCCTTCGGTCATCCCAATTGGACACTTTTTGGACGACAATTGATCACTCAGAATGTTCTTTTACAACCAACCCTTAACATGTATCTTGAATGCATTTTCCTAGTTGAAAATACCGTCAACATTTAGCAGGAATCGATTCCACAATTGTAAGTACATAATGCAATAGTCGTTAAGCTAAAGCGAAAATCTTTTTGAGTGACTTCGACCAAAAGTGTCCAGTTGGGACGGCCGGGGGCACAAAAATCGGTCACTCATGATGCTCCAATGGTCACTCGCGCTGAGTGATATTACGGTTTTCTTAAAAAGTAACGCGTTTTAGGCGAAGAACGGTGGTGTTAAATATGTACATTCTTATTTAACCGCATATTTGGACAAATCACGCCATTTGTTTTCATATTAACTTTTCGCCCCTACGAGTGACCAAAAACACTCCCAAATGGGACGGCTGGCCATCCATCTGTGCGGACAGGGCGTCTGTTTGTCACCTAAAGATTGCTTCATCGGTATTTCGCATTCCATAAACTTCTAACGGTGCTGAAAGCGTTACGCAATTGGAATATGCCTACATCTACCGCTTTCCACCGTGCTCTATCACACAGGTCACATCGCCGGATGGTAATTACAAGCACTGCATTAGCTACCTCTCCAGGCGCTTTGCTTTTGCTTAGTCGTCTAATAATCGGTGCATGAGCACGAATGTCAACCACCTACCGGTGGCTCTGTGCTTCCGCACCTTGAAAAGCACAAAACCGGTAGGTGATGGCACCTTGTTCAACAACAGACTTTCTAGTTGGTTGGGAGACAACTTGGGCTCCCTTACTTTGTTGTTACCTTCCACCCAGATGAAAGGCGCAATTGCGACGCTGCTATCTCCTAGCTTGAGGACGAGTAATATCTGTTGGTTCACGATTAGCAGTTACAGGCATGGTTATCTAGTGCGGAATTGTGATAAGCCATAGACAATTCCAACTGCAGTGGAGGATAAATGGCAGCTATCGTCCCAAAGTGTGTGATGGCATTTAACGTTAGCCACCCACTTCGGTGCAAACATGGTACCATAACATTGGTAGATGCGTAAGTCTGCCGAAGGTATGAACTCGTCGAAGAGTGCGTTTCTTCTCCTCACTTAAACTGACTCTAGGGTCCATTATGTCGCAGGTCTCAAAGCTCGTTGCTACCAGAAATCTGTTTACGTCTAAATGCTTGGAAAATCCTCTTTATGGTTTAACCAGATTCATGAACTGGGTTCCGTAAGTCTCGCAAGTATAGACCACATACAGACGCAGAACTGCGGAACAGCGTCATTCCGTCGATGTCGATCTGCAGCTTGAACATATTAAGCAGCTCCAAGTGTACTCGCTCACGAAATGCGCAATGTCGTTCTTCGGGCCATTCAGAGTATCGGTAACGATTACACATCAGAATGCGGGTATCGCGTGGTTGCTCCGAATGTTCAAGAAGCAGGCAGCACAACATAATGTTGATTTCGACAGCACTAAGGTTGCCGTGAAGTGAGGTTTCACAGCAAGCCCGCTTCGCAATAGGTAACCGTATGCCATTTTTCGATGTAACGAGATACTTTCCATGAAGTACAACTAATCAACAGTGCCTTCGAGTGGACTAAGAGCACAACTTCCGTTCACATTCAGCGAGAAATCGGGCGACGGTGGCCCAAAAGGTCAACCGAGGCGATGAGCTGCATTCTTTTGGAATCCAGATCCAATTTTTCTTATGGTTCCTTCATGCCGTGGGACATTGTTACTACAAACAAAAAAGTGAACAATGGACATGTACCCCGAGCTTTGAAGTTGTAGCGTCGATGTATGGCATGCACTTTTCCTCATCCAAGTGCAAAGCACTTTTGGTGGTGAGACAGTAGACGTCATGGATAGTTTTGTTTGCCTGGGAATTTGAACAACTTCTGGTGGGGATGTTGGAGATGAGATTTTGATGCGTATCTCAAGAACTCGTTTCCTTTTCTCCAGGCTGAGGAACTTGTGGCGCCGCCATGCTATCTCTCTACTCATCAAAAGTTGGCTTTCATCATCATCGATGTACCTTAGCTGATGACGGGAAACACTTCGGCTATTGTGCCGCAGTACATAAAAGTAAGACATTAAGCAGTGCAAACTAAAAAGCTATAAGAACTAATAAAATACTAATACCACCTTTTGCTGGCTATTGAACAGGGAGGAGGGGCAAAACGACCCACAACACACACGCAATTGAACTCGACTCCTCGCGATGTCAGCTAGTATATCCAACCAAACGTGTTCATCACCCTTCGGTCTCCAGCCAAGCAGTCGGGAAATACCGACCGACGCCAAGTTTGAAGTGAGGGACTTCATTCCTTTTGACCAAGTCTTCGCTTGGCCTCCCCGCCTCTTCATTCATCCACACCCACAGCTCGCAAACAAAGCACGTCGCGGGAATCGGTGGGCTGGCATGGGTAACACGTGACCCAGCCATCGGAGCCTAGTACGTGATGTAAAGGTGCTGACCGGTTCACTCACTCTTTCTACACCAAATATGCGACGCCGAACACGCTCTTGCTCACGCGATGCTCCCACCAGACACGAGCTAAACCGCGAAGGCAGCAATGATCGAACGTAGCTAGCCTCTTTATGTCTGTCGACTTGATGGGCCAAGTTTCACAACCCTAAAGGAGAGTTGTACGGATGGGTGCATTGTAAACTCTGTCCTTCAGAGCAAGAGTAATGTCACGCCGGCGCCGCAGATAACAGAGATTAGCAAAAACGCATCCAGCTTTTGCTATGCCGTTCATGATCTTGTTCAGGATTTAACTTCTCGGCTCCAAGAGATCTGGGTCACTGAAGTTTCGCCATCTTATCGGAGCCTAGCGGATATCGTGCCGTTTATTAAAAAGGGTACCCGAACTGACTGCGTCAACCATAGAGGGATTAGTTTCATCTGTGTTGTTTCCAAGGTGCTCGCAGCTCTGCTTCTCAGGTGGCTCTGCCTTGTACGCGAACGAAACGTACGTGAAGTGTAAGCTAGGTTCCGCTCAGGTCGGAGTTGCATCGATCACATATTTACACCGCCAAATACTTAAGCGTCTTCAAACGTTTGGCCAGCCAATGGTCGTTGCCTTCTTAGATGTACGAGCCGCGTTTGACTCAATCGCCAAAGCTGCTCTCTGGGGTTGTCTACTGAGAAGGGGAGTGCCGGAGAAGTATGTCGCCTTACTTCAAGCCATCTACTCTCAAACCTCGGGCCGAATGCGGGTGTACGGCGGATTTTCACTCCCCTTTTGATATCACCAGTGTTATAAGACAAGGTTGCCCAGCATCCCCCTTGTTCAGTTTCGCTATCGACGAAATATTGGAGAGTGCTCTGGTGAACTGCCAACCCAGCGGCGTCTAGCTGCTTCCGGGGGACCGACTTCGGGATTTGGACTATGCAGACGACATCGCCGTAATCTGCGCTTCCTCACAGATCACACAAAATGTTCTGTGTAGGTTGGAGATGTCTGTCTCCCAGTTTGGAATGACCTTTGCACCGTCGAAATGAAGGGTTTTCCTACAGGACTGGCTGGTCGCTGCTCCTTACCTTACCCTTCTAGATCCTTCATTGGAATTGGTGGACAAGTTCGTTTACCTCGGAAGCTGTTTCAGCGCTAATGGTTTAACGTACGAGGTCTCTTTGCGCGTCTCCAAGGCTCGTGGTGTTTTTGCCAATCTTTACCATTTCTGGCACCGAATTGATGCTCTGAGTCTAGCTCTGAAGGGCCAAGTTTACACTGCCACATTGAGAGCGGTTCTCCTCTATGGCCGCGAGTCTTGGCCTGTTCGCGCAAAGGATATTGAGAGGCTGTCTGTTTTGATCACCGCTTCCTTCGAAGCAATACTGGTGTACGATGACAACATCACACTAGGAATGAAGATATTCGACGAAGGATTTTCAGATCAGACAGACTTTGCCGGCCACTGAGCAGTGTAATTTCTCTGCGCAGACTTCAGTGGCTTGGGCACGTACTCCGCATGCCTACTCATCGCTTTCATCGCCATGCCCTCTTCGCGCACGCAGAAGTCGGCTGCAAACGAAAGCAAGGTGCTCAAGCTATGACTTGGGCCAGCAGCATGAAGGAACTGACATCAAAGTTAGCCGCGGTCGGGCGCTCTCGACTCCGTGGCTGGAGTGCGAAGGATTTGGTACACACATGGCTGGAAACGCTCTCGGATATGGCAATAAATCGTGCACAATGGCGGACTTGTTGTGACTCACTATTCTCATGAACCTCGGTTCTTTCCCCTCTATCTTCTTATGTTTCTTGTATTCTCCAAACGTTGTGGCACTATGCCAATTGTGCTGTTGGCCATGTTGAACATATATATGGTTCAGCCTGTGCAGCACAGTCCGTATAATCTCGGAACGCTTGTTCAAGAGACAGTCAAAGTGTTTTCGTCAGATCTGCATTATGCTGTAGTCTGCGAGGTGGCAGTGCCTGAATTATCTACGCGCAGCGTTGTCTGTGGCCCCAACTTCAGTCCATACACCGCCTTCAAGGAATTCTTTATGTTGGTGGCGTTCAGCCTAGCATTCCGTCTGCTTCGCCTTCTCTATCCATCATGCATTTTTAATGCGAAGGTGATCTCAGGTCAGCCGCTGTCGAATTTTGAGAAACTGGCTCTTCTTTCCCAAGTCGTTGGACTCTGCCGCATATGCAACAAATGCTGCATTCTTCTCCGACGCCAATGCGCCAATCGTCACATTGTTCTCATCAAACCATTTGGGTCGCATACAGTTTGCTCGCCCGATGGTCTTCTCGGCAGCAGCTGCCACCCGGTCGCGAATGTGGTGCCACTGTGGCTATGCATTCCACATCCAACATGCGTGCAGCCAGCGCCTTCTCCAGCTCAATACGTTTCATTACCGTACCAAGGGAGAAAATGTTAAATTTACGCCGATTCACGGCGCAAGTGCGATATATAGATTTACGAAAATATATGTACAGTTTGGTCCGCCCCTACTTGTGATCAATGCCACACTCAGCTCGACGCAGTACATGTGTCATGCACACTTCACGCATCTCGTGCTGATGTACGATGACATACTCGAGCAGGTGAGGGTGACCACTCCGTGGGTGCGTCCAATTTGCTATATCACTCGCACTCAGTGCAAACCGAGTGTTCGTGATCGTCAGGCCGTGAGTGGCACACAGTGAGACCTGGCCCCTTAAAGCAGCGGACCTGAAGAGGCTAGTTACGTTCGACCACCGGTGCCTTCGTAATTTAGCTCACATCTGGTGGGAACACCGCGTGAGCAACGAGCATGTTTGACGCCTCGTTTACGGCACAGTGAAAGGAACTGAATCGCTCAGCACCGTTATTTCACGCACCAGGCTCCGATGGCTGGGCCACGTGTTACGCATGCCAGCCCACCGACTCCCGCGACGTGTGTCGTTTGCGCGCCGGGGGTGTGGATGGAAAAATAGGAGAGGTGACCAAGCCATGACTTGGTCCAGAGGAATGAAGTCGCTCACTTCTGGGCTGGCCTCGGTTGGAGCATCTCGGCTCCCTCTTTATGGTCAGAAAGATGATGAACACGTTTGGTTGGACACACTTACTGATATGGCTAGGAGCCGACCTCAGTGGCGTTCGTGCTGTGAGTTTCTTTGTCCCACCCTATCCCTCTTAGCCTCCCCCTCCAACCACGATCTCATTATTTAGCCTTATATAATTTTGCATAGTAATTTTGGTGCACAACAGCCGGCTGGTAGCTTATCGGAACGATGCCCATCCGTTACCGGTAACTCAGCCAGCTTGCACCAGTTGCTTTTTCTTCTTCTTTTTTTCTATGTATTGCGGCACAGTAGCTGAGGTGTTCACCACCTCCAGCTAACGTGTAGTGTGATGATGATGATGATGGCACACAGTGAGAACAGCCTGTCACCGTTCGCATTCGCTGAACCAATGCCATGCGAACTGCCAACGTTTGCCCACACCGCTGCATCACGCCTAACGCACGTGTTGATATCACCCAGCACAAATAGTAGGTCATTCCTCGGCACAGACCGTATCACGGAGGATAGCTGAGTGTAGAATTGATCACGCGTGTCATCAGGATAACACATGTTCGGACCGTAGGTGCTTATAAAAGTGACAAACTTACCTCTTCCGAGTCGTAGGCGAACAGCCATCAGTGGCGCGCAGATGTCAGTTGGCTCACCTACCAGCTGGCCATTCGGATAGTGCAAACCCGAACCCATTTTCACGTATATCTCCGTAACGTCTCAACCATGCATCGAAAAGCAGTCCTGAATCGGGATCGAATACAAACTCACTGACACTGTTGATTATTGCATAAACTGAGAGCTTCTCAGCATTCTGGACTGATGTAGACTGGAGCGATAGTGTTCATGTGAATATCTCCATCATACGCTGCTGTGCCGACTCGAGTTGCTGCTTTCTAATCTTCTGCCGAGATTGTTATCTTGAATAGCTCTGCTCCCGTCGCCAACGACTGTTGTGTTTCCGCTGACAGTATGGCTAACTGATGCAGCTTTTCTGGTCAAGATACAGCCACTTCCAAAATCGGAAGTCAAAGGCCTCTGGCGGAACTTATATAGCGCACCCGGAAGACAGAAGGTACAACCAAAATATTGGGCCAAAATAAATAGTTCATGACAGAAAATACCTAATTGCAAATTCCTGATTATAACAACTACTAGATGCGCAAAAACTGGCTTGGCTGATCAAGTAGTGTGATTATTAGAGGGCTTCAAGTAGATCATTCTGATTGGCCCACTTCAAATTAAAACGTTGCCATTGGCTTACTCTCATTGGCTAGCCAATCGTCTACAGGCAGCATACAACCTATCTTCGGGTTGCTTCATTCAAAGAGAGAGCGAGAGCTGGCTGCTATGGGCGCATTCCGGTAACACTGACGAACGCCACCTATGGTCGGAATGCTATCCGGCAGATCACCGTAGATCTTGACGCGGCCTATAGTTTTCGAGTAAAGTGCACGGAAGATGTTCACATATATCGTGGGGACACCTTTACGCACAAGTAGTTCGGACAGAATGCATCGATCGACTGAATCGAACGCACTCTTGAAGTCGAGGAATACAGCTATTGTTGATCAGCGGTATGCGTGGCGTTGCTCTAGCATCTGCCGCAAAGGGAATATATGGTCTATACAGCCACGTCCTGGGTGGAAACCGGCCTGCTATTCCCTAATCCGAGTTTCCCGTTCCGTTGGGAGGCGACGAACGAGAATCGAGGCCAGTAATTTTGTCACAACTGACGTTAGACTGATTCCCCTGTGATTAGCACGGTCGATGCGTCTGCCGTTCTTGTATGTCAGCAGTTAGCCCGGACGCTCTGTTTCTTCCAGACATGTTCGAACAGGTAGTTCGGTGCTTTGCAGAGGACCTCACCTCCATCGTTAAATAGTGCATGTGGGAGGGAATCCGAGCCAGCAGCACGAAAACGATTGTGGGTTGTGATCGCGTTTCGGACATCAGCGTCCGACGCAGTCACTAATCCAGCGGTTCTTAACGTTTTTAAGACTGTTACTCACGAATCGAGTTTACTCTACTCATTTCCCCCCAAACACGTTTCCGGTTTTAAATCTAATTAACGATCAAATGTCACGCATTTTGCTTTTAATTACGAAAATGATAGCCATTTTTAATTACTCTGGATCATTTACTAAAGAAGCCAGCTATTTTTGTGCAACTTTTATAAAATCAAGAGGCGATATCCGTCAATGAGATGGTTGATATGGCTTATTTGTATGTGTTTCTGGTGTATCTGGTGCAGTTTCGGCTAATGCACACCGTTATTCGTGCTCCAAGTTCATTCGATTCCTTGCTTTTGTTTTCATTGTCACCCTTGTTGAAAATCCACTTTCACACCTTTAAGTTGTTGGAAATGGGATCAATATTCTGAATGGGCTTTCCGATAGCCTACCTTTATCCAAATTGCTACTGGTTGTGTGCTGTGGAAATCTATTTTCATTGCGTTCCTTTCGCGAATTTCTAGGAATTGCACTTTGACTTTGGTTTCAGTATCTAGAAATACTGTTTCAGCCACTCGAAAGCCTCTTAGTACTCGGGCATTTACTTGGCGATTTTCCAAATCAGGAAGATATTTGCTGATATGTACCATTGGGGGGGATAAGTGGCGAGTTAGTGATTCTACGAATGTTTATTTTTCATTACTTCTGTTGAGCACCATTGGTAGTTCTGAACACATGGGAACCTCGTTTACAACCGCTCTGCGCTGGTAAAGCTGCGATTTGTGGAGGAAACTGGCGACCCTATCTTGAGTAGTTAAAATATTTGTCATATTTTTTTGCAAGCTGAGGTTCAGCGCATTTGTCTCCGAAGAAATCCGCACACTATGCCGGTTTAGAAATAAACACATTTTCTGGATACTACATGTAACCCGTTTTCCTTATCCTTAGCAGCTACTTCCTTTCAAGGGACATAGCTGTTTCTTCTCGAAATTCGAGTACTGGTTACAACACCTCGCCTCGTGATAACCTACGCACTTCTGTGTGCAATAACATCCCGTCGAATTTGCCTCAATTCATTGCACAACTCTTTGAAAACTCTTGTATTTGTCGCACTACCGAGGATGACATTTACTCTCTTCCCTACATTAGTTAACGTGTTCAGCAAAGCAGCCGGAGTAGTTTCACTGCTAAAGTTAGCGTGCCTAGGAAATATTTGGACTAATGTTTAGAATCCGGAACGAACATACTTGGTGCTTCGTCTGTACAAAAACCCACCAACTTCGACCACTGTAGCTCCATTTCCTCGACTAAATCCTTCACTATTCTTATGACATCTTCGCCATGTGTAGTTGTGCTCAACGGTTCTGAATCCAGCACTTTTCTTTGAAGGCGTCCCCTTTTTATGTACTGAACATAGACAAGCAGTTGGGAACATGATGCGACGTCAGTCGACGGTTGCGTGAAAATAGGAATTGACTGAGCACCGTGTCCAAAATATTTTTGCTCTTGTCCTAGATGCGACTTTTGATGGTGCTTTTTAATAAGTGGTATCATACTTAACTTTTCCGCATGTTGCTCTACAAGAATGAGCTTAACGGTATCTGCAGTGCAAGGATTGATGTCATTCTGTCCTAAAGTATGGGGCGATTCGAAGAGCGATGCGGTACGAAGCTTTAAGACCAGCTACAGTTGCCTGAAAAAAGGAGCCCATATGTATCCAGGCGCAAACTTTTAAACGCAACTTCTTTACTTGTGAAGAATGTAATATCTTTTCATTCTAACTGAGAATGACTTTGTCCCAAATGTTCTTTTGGTTTGCTGGGTTTCATGCTCTCCGCCGTGTGCACTTTGCTGCACAAAACACGTTGCGGTTTCTTCCCATGTTTATCGACAAAATTAGTGAAGCCCCAACGCAGAAAATCTTCTCTGTATGGCCGCTTTTTTCCAGCGGACATGATTCCTACAAAAACGTTGTGCAGTTAGGTCTCATGTTTGTATAACACCTAGCAGACAAACTCATTATTATCGATATTAAAATCTATCGAATTAATGCACTCACCTGCTATGACTTCTCGTCAAAAACAACTGTCGATGAATGTGATCAACCCAATACCAAATCATTACTCGCTTCTAATCAGCTCTATTTGCTTTGCTTTTGTGACCCCAAACACAATGTTTTTGCGCACTTCAAAACCTTTGCTGTTGCCACTATCCAAGGCATCATATGAGCCTTTCGTGTGTGATTCCGGATCACACATGGACAAATGTCAGTGGCTTCTCATGTGTTTCATTTCTCCATTCCAAGTCATTCTTGCACGACAGCTTCCCACCACAACTCTGTGGGCGCTAATCGCTCGTTTTGCCCCCTTCTAAAGTGTAGAGATTCTCCCGCCACTTTATCTGGTCGGCTGCCCTCTGTTCCACTACTAGTCTTCAATCGACTCAGTACTGTAATTCGGCCAGGCAAACGACGGTCTGACTTAAATGAACAACAATAGACGCGAGAGCCGTTAGAGGCGTCATCTATTCGCAGTGACCAGTGACTAGTCACTGATGCCTAATCTACGGTGAATAGGTAGTTAGTTACATGTTTTGATGATCATTTTGTTATTAAGATTGCTTTGTGACTGATTGATGACCCAATCCTCTTACTAACCTCTAACCCCGTAAAACGTCGTTTTACCCCTTTGGAGGTAATTATCCCCAGGTTAAGAACCCCTGCTCGAAACTAACCGTCCATTGCTCATCCTGCATCATTTGAGTAGGAAGATGTCCGGAATCAGAGGGCCAGCTGAACTGATCTTGAACGCCCTTCAGCAGGCTTTATCCACATACACTTTCTTTGTTTTCATTGCTCTCCGAATATCTTTGTTTTCCCGCTTTATTAATTTATGTCTTTTCTAGTTTGTGAGCGAAAAGATTGGCGGGGCAGAAGGAACCAAATTAGATGGCGTCTATCTTGAAACCGAAAAGGTAAGCGATGGTGGCATACTTTTGTCTCTAGTACAACTCTTAGAAAGTCGATATCATTGCCAGGCTCATCGACGAAATCATCACTCAAACCCATGAATTTCTTCAACCGAACCCAGCCTATCGCGCCAGACTTTTGACCATGAATACTCTAAGCAAATTGCAGGGGAAATCGAAAACCACTACATATCCACAACCTGAAGGTCTACTTGGCGATTGTATGAAAAAATATGGTCATGATTTGGGCCCCGATTCAGCGTATGGTAATTGACGTGTTGTTTAATTCCCATTTCCATCCTGCCATCCTGATTGGGTTCTTAGTTGTATGTTCAACTTTATCCATCTTCTTTCTCATTGACCATGAGATTTTGATTACATTTTGCGTGTCACCTGAAAATTTAGTCCTTGTCATTTCTGTGATATTTTACGGTCCTGATTGAGCCTGAAAAGGTGCTCGGAACGTTGTTGCATTCACTCATATAAAGTGCGAATAACGCATTAGTGGGAGACCTTCGATCCGTAGATTTGTAATCCAAAGGTCGACGATTCGAGTCCACTTAAGTGCGAGTGACCTCGTGGTATACTCAGCCCACGTGCAACTGCGAATGGTCACGTTGCACCGAATCGTCAGTACGGTGATCCTGCGTACCACTGACGCCTTATTCCTCTTTTAGCTATGAAGCTGCAGCGTCACTTTCATGTTACTTTAGCAGTGCTTCACGCCATTGAGTTGCTTAAGTACAAATGAGAAATGCCTGTTGATACACTCTAAACGATTCATTAAAAGAGCTACTCAGAGGCTTGGCAGCTCACTTTACTTCACTTACTCAACTTTAATCCGAACGCCGAAGTTTGTTGGATCTCTTTGGCTTCCTTTGAGTCTATCTCGTATACTCCAATCTAGCAGAAACGTGATATCAGTTCATGTTGTTAAGCTGACCGAAAACTGGTTAAGAAAGTGTTTGGAACTTCGGATTGTACAACCAGTAGAGTCCGTAAGCAAAGCGCTAAGTGTCATACAATAGGAACCCTTTCTACTTTTATCAACCTAGTTATTGAAAAGCCGATACTCCAAAACTCAACTTTCACTTAATCGCTTATCCCCCGCTTGCTTGTCATCTCGTCACCAATTCATGCTCAGTATGAGCTAACAATGCATGCCGAGGCCTGCAGTTACTGGCGATAGATTGTGTTGTCTGCTTAAGCACCGGCACCCATTCAGATTGGTTCGCGTCACTTTATCGGCTGCGATACTGACGCGGACGGTGCTCAGCTTATCAAGATTTCGTGTAAACCTATTTGGATTGCTGTTTACCACTGTTTAACATCATCCCGTCAATACAGGTCAGTGCCTCGTCCAGTCAGGAGAATCGTTGAGATATCTGGCGGACATAAAATATTCGATGGAGGACCACGTAAAAGAAAGCTTTCTTCAACCTTTGCATAGTGTACAGACGCACGAATTGAAGGAAATCATGGTGAGTCTAGATATCACATTTCGCTCCACCTCTATTTCATCTACCGCTCCACTGCGAGAGCATGATTTGTCTCGTTTTCTTTCGCCCTAAAACGTTTACTTCTACCATTTCTCAGGGGTTCTTCCGCATGCATCTTTATCTCAGCTATTTGTTTCATTTGGCACTTGATTCTACTTTTTCGTTTCAGAACGGCATTTTTCATGGCCTGCACCATCAGCTCTAGGAATTACTATCTTATCCTCGTGCATCATGACAGTTCTTCTCAGCTCATCAATAGACATATATTCCCTTATTTCTATTTTATCGCTCCTTATGCTCTATTCCCCGTCGAACTGGAATGTTTTTGAGCGCTTGCCATCAAAACCTCCTCAGTCTGCATTTGTTACCTTGAGACTCAGAGCATGTCATAGCTGCTTCTTTTACAGCTGTCATCAGATTGATGCATGTACTCCTAAGTCCTCCTGGCCCATTCCTGCAATGGATACATTTATTCTGCTAACAATGCCATGTTCCAACCTCAGAGTACTAATTTAGTTGATGCGTCTAAAAGTATTCTGTCCCCTGCTTTTGTTTCACCACTTCTCCTATCTTAATAGTTACAAAAAGCATGCTCCACTTGAGTACCGCGTCAGATAAACCTCATGGTACCAAATCATAATCATATTCAACTTATGGGGGCATAAATACTACAGACGTCGGCACTTGCACTTATTAAGAATAAATGTTTCGCGGCAGAAGCTCCAACACCGTTCACGCATCCAGATTTCTTAGTACATATTTTGCGTAATTTCGCTTAACGCTTTCCTGCTTCTTCAGAACAGCGCACTGCTTTTTTACCATTTGCCTCATGTTTAAGCTGGAAACTATCTTGTTCCTTCGAAGCAAGCGTTTAGAATGTTGAAGGAAACCACTACCTGTAGCTTGTTTCTACATACAATCAAGGGCCTGCTACAGGAATTTTCCAAGGGAGTTATGCTGTGTAGCATTTCGTCCGATTAAACTAATTGGCATCCACATGCTACGTATTCGACACACATCATTCTAAACTTAGCAGGCGGCATTTGGGACTGACATCAATTGCACAGTTCCGTCACCATCGTTTTTTAATTTTCTTTTGGCACCGGTCTGTTGCAACCAGCTATCGACCTTGCTTTTTATAGATACCACTTCGGTTTCGCAGCCCCTAATATGAGCATTGCGGCTTCATCGGATTCGATCAGCCCTATTCAAAACACCGAGACAACGAACTTGGCAAAATGTGATTAAAAAGTAGGTTACTCTGGTGGTCAACATGATCGCTCCCACTTATGGGGCCGTGTACCGTTCGTCGGGAAATATACAAATTTATTTATTTATTCATTTATTTAACCTACCACATGACAACACGTCAATGCGCTGACTTTCAGTCTGGCTGTTGTCGGCGCCGTACATTTTCCGGTCTGGGGTGGGGGGTCAGAGATGAAGATTATCGCTGCTTAGAGAGCCTTATGAACCAAGGAAGTCGGAAAAAGGAAAGCCCGTATAAGTCTGTGCATTGATTCTACTGATCAACACCATATTCACTAAACTTACGAAAGTAGACAAAACGGGGTGTGAAAAGCACACAAAAACTTTCCATTGTAAGTTTTCCACTTTATGATCTTTGTACTTATTATGCACAATCATTCCATGGTTACAGATTGCTCTGCCTATATATATATATATATATATATATATATATATATATATATATATATATATATATATATATATATATATATATATATATATATATATATATATATATATAAAAGCAAGTAGTGCTCATGTGTGTTTTTCACACCCCGTTGCTCAGTAGAATCAATGCATAAACTCATACGAGCTTTCCTTTTTCCGGCTTCCGTGTTTCTCAGGGGTCACTAAACGGCGTTGTTCTTCATTTCTGACTCCGCAGCTCGGTAAATATACAGGGCTGACAACAGCCAGATTAGAAGTCAGCGCATTGACGTGCTGTCATGTGGGAGGTTGACCACCGCTTGCTTTTTCCCGTGGAGCCCTGCTCCAGCGAATAGAGCGCGCCATGGTAAACGCACGGACGGCATGCGTCGGACGTGACGCGGCCACCACAGTTGACCCAGCTTGTCGAGAGCGAGGTCCTATCAAACGTGGTGTTCCCACCACACACGAGCTATCTTGTGCCGAAATCCGGCCCGTAGCCTAAAGGTAACGGGGTTGTCTAGTAATCTGACCCTGCGTATTCGATCTTTCCTCGGAACAGGGTGACCTTCACAGTATCCTTGCTCGCGTGCTACCGGTGGTGGTTATGCGGCTGCGAAGCGTCGGTACTACGTACCGGCGTACTGTTGATGCCTTATTTACACGGATCGGCCGGGTCTTGCTTCCATGCAATAGGACCGCGCGAACACATGCATTGTTAACCCTGCGCTTTACCGAGTGTAAAACGTCACGACGACGCCTCAGTGCCCTCATCAGGGAAATCTGATCAGGCTTTGGTAATACGGAGAGAAATATTTCTTCCAATGGCACCATCAGAAGAAACGCAGCTCCCAAGGTAGATGAAGCTATAGACTTGTTCAAGCTGCGCGTCTTCAAGAATCAGCACGGGGGCAGGTGAATGCCAATCCTAGAATAGGACCTTGCATTTCGATGGTGTGAAGATCATGCCATACTTGCTAGCTACAATCACCAATCGGTTTAGAACGACCTGCATGATCTGTGGACTGTCACCAATCAAGTCAGTATTATCAGCATAGTCCAGGTCAATCGCGCGGTTGTCTGGAAGAAGCTGTACGCCAGCACCCTGGGGACCTTCCAGAGCATCTAATAGTAGTTCTTCAATCGAGAACTTGAAGAGAAATTGGGACATGGATCATCCCTGTCGCACACCGCTGGGGACGGCAAAGGTAAAGAGAGCTTACCGTAAGCCTTCACTGTCAGACATTGTTTTATACAGCTCGAAGTATGGCGGTACACTTTTCGGGTACCCCATTCCTTTGCGGACAACGCCACAAAACCGGCCGATCGACGGAGTCAGACGCGGCTCATGTGTCCAAAATGGCGATAATATTAAGCTAGCGATAAAGGTGGCTCTGCTGGAAGAGTTGGCGGAGCGTTAACATGTCCACACACCCTTCGAAATTCAAGTCTTAGAGCCCTTGGGAGCGAGTGACCACTCGGTGATCATAGACAGCTTGGAACTGCCGCTACCGGATTCTCCTCCGCTGGAGCCAGCCTTCAACTATTGGAAGGCGGACTTTAATAGCCTCACTCGAGCAGCGAACCAGATGGACTGGTCTTTACCAGAGGATTCGTCTATTTAAACCTGGTGGATTATCATTAAAGTGGGATTGAAATCGTTGTGCACCCGATTTGTACCCCTCAAGTACCGGAAAGTTGTCAGTCAAACCACATTGTTTGGACAAGGAGTACAGCAAACTGGGCCGACAACGACGCAGACTATGGAACAAATTCGTTTTATCTGGTTCTGATGAGGACTACATGGTGTACAAGATACAGCGAAATCTTTGCAGCAACGCGAAAACAAAAAAGCGCAGAAGTTTCGAAGAGCGGCTTGCAACCGCCTCAAAAACTGTTCCCAAGCGGATCTACACCTACGTGAAGCGGCGCCTGTGGTCTGTAGACAATATGCCAGTTTTGGAAAGCTCAGCTGGACAGCCCCTAACCTCGAGCACAGATCGTGCGTCCGCATTGGTGGCGCACTTCGCCTCCGTATTTGCAAGTGACCAAGTGTCTGTAACGAGTTCGACGAGTACCGCCCCCACTGAACTAGACAGCCTGGATTGCAACATTGAAGATGTATGCAAGGTTCTGACAAGTTTTGACGGGACGAAGCCCGCCGGGCCAGATGGAATCCACCCACTGATCCTCAAGTTCCTATCGGTCTATCATCTCGCCTTCTGTAATTGAGCTGTTCAACAGGTCACTATCCACTGGACTATTACCAGGCTACTGGAAATGCTCAGTCATGAAGCCAATATTGAAAGGTGGTAATCCAAGCAAAGTGCATAACTACCAGCTGATCTGTCTGACCGCTGTTTTGGCAAAGACGCTCGAGAAGATCGTGAACAAGTGTCTTCTGCAGCTTCTCTAGTCGAAAAGCCTTTTGACGCCCTCACAGCATGGTTTTTTTGAAAGGTCGCTCGTGCATCACCAACCTACTGTTGACGAGGCACGAATAGTTGCAAGCGCTGAACCAAGGTAAGTCGGTCGACGTCATTTACATTGACTTCATTAAGGCTTTTGATAAGGTGAATCATGCAGTGCTCCTCGACAGACTGAGGGTGTGTGGTGGTGGCGGCTGGCTGCATCGGTGGATCAAGAATTTCCTTGTTGATCGAAAGTGGAGGGTCCAGGTAGACAACCATTTGACCGACTGGTATCCATCGAGCAGTGGCGTGCCCCAAGGCACTGTACTGGGGCCGATTTGTTTCTGATCTATGTAAACGATGTGCCTCCGCTACTCCAATCACCTTGTGCACTGTTTGCAGATGACTTGAAGGTGTGGAGAGTAATCCGCACACCCAATGATTGTGCCCTGCTTCATCAAAACCTTGACCCCCTCCACGTGGCCTGCGGAAGTCAACCTTCTGATCAACCTGGTCAAGTCGCAGTTCATGAGGCTGGGTAAGTTGAGCGCAGTCAAACCTACACGGTGGCCGGTCAACGGTTGCATCCCGTGCCTTTCGTGTGCGACCTCGGTGTACTCTCACGCTACGACCTAAAGTCCATGGACAACACGAATAGGCTTTACCAAAACAGCATTCGTATCCTTTGGGCGCTCAGACGCAGTTTCAGCTCTTGGTCCGAAGAGATTTCCACTGTCCTCTTCGTCTCTATAGTACGACCAATGCTAGAGTATGGCTCTCCTGCGTATTCTCCCATCACCCTGGGCGAGATAGAAAAGATTGGGCGAGTGCATCATGTAGCTACCAGACTGATTCCCAATTTACCAGGTGTATTGTACGAAGACCGGTGTAAGAAACTAGGGCTGTATACCCTAGGTTATTGTCGACTGAGGCTTGACATCATGACGCACCGGATATAACATCTGGATGATTACCCCATGTTGAAGCCTCTGCTTCATCTGCGCACACCAAGTAGCACACGAGGACACCGGTACACGCTTGTAGTACCGGATTTGAAGCGGGTCGCTAACCAACTTTGTTTCGCACGGAGAGTGGTGAATGTATGAAACAACCTGCTGCAGCACGTAGTTGAGGCAAATTCGGCGTCGGAATTTAAGAAATTCCTGGCGACAAAATATATCGAGCGCACCACAACATAATTGGTCTTTGTTCCTGAGTGATATTAGCTTCAGCTACACAGAGTAACTTGTACTTGCTGCTTTGAACCAGTAATCAGTAATCGACCGAAGCGGAGACCCAGCTATTCCTCATTAGAGTGTGGTTCTCGAATCGGTGTTAGCCTGAGAAGTAGAATGGAAGTTCACAGTTTGCCGGCGACGGATTGTTGCAAGAACGTCAAGTAATCCCGCAAAGTGCGGAACTGCGCCACAAACTCCGGTACGTGGGCTGCGCCACGCGGAGTTCCATTCCCACTCACAACGCATCAGGATCTAGTCAGTTCGAGTCAAGCCGCAACTGTGCTAGTGGACGATGTTCTTTCGTAAATCGCACGCCCGATGTGGTGATTCATTTCACCCATAAAATGAACTGCTGTGCTAACTTTGATCGGCATTTGTGGGTGGTACAGAAACTCTCCAACCTCCGCCTTGTCTTCTGTGGGCTGGTTGCTACTTGCGTGGTCACGTGAGCTTACGTCGTTCTAGTCGGGCTGGTTGGTAAGCCCGTCTCGAGTGAGCATCGTTTGTCTGGTTTCGCGGACACTGTGCTTCTGCCAATTCGTGTGTTGATTAGGCACCACGTTTCAGCGTCACGTGCGACTTCGCGGCTAAGCTGACGCCACTAAGGGAGTGCAAATATATTACACGGATATTAGGCTGATTCCTCTGTAGTTGTTGCATGAGGTACGCGCACCCTCTTTGAACATGGGTACGATGATCGACTCGTTCCAGGAGGATGGAACCTTCACACCAGATTTTCTAGGATAGAGCTGTTAACTGTTGACAATCGCCTCGCCACTGTACTTGAACAGCTCCGAAAGAAGTCCGTCTGAACCGCTTCAAGTGACCAAGCTCAAGACACCTCCGTTTCTGTGGGTGGTTCCAGTTAAACGCTCCAAGGCGGACAAGTTGACCTGCTTGTTATATAGCTGGCAGGAAGCCAACTTAGTTGAGAGTGGAAGTGCTCAGCAACCCGTCCATGGGCATGCGCAGATTAGTGATCAGTGTTCCGTCAACTTCACAAATACCTTCACTGGCACCAGATCTGTGACTAGTGGTCCAAATGATTTGAAAAAACTTGCGAACATTTCCAGAGAGAGCTGCTGTCTCCATCGAAGCGCCTGGAGACCACCAAGTTTCGAGATCGTTACGCAAGATCTGTTTCAGTTGTTGGCTAAGGTTGCGGCGGACTTAATCGCAGCTTGAATCAGCTGGAATTGCTCGGCAACGGTCAAACCATTTCAAAGAGGAGGCAGATATCCAACTTCTCAGAGGTGGCCCAGCGACCTCTGCAAAAATGTTCCACATCTGTAGGTGGGCACGTGCGAGCGCTCTGATAAGGATGATTGATAAGCCAGTTGAATGGAGGGATTAGCTGGCCTGTTGGTATCCAGCGTACGGTGTTTTAGTTTAGATGAACCACCAAAGCGCATGCAAATGTCCGCACAGACCAGAGCCGAGCTAGGTGGACCAAATTGATCTGCAATCCCGTACACTACCCCGCCATCTGAAGCTGATTGCATTGTGCTCAATTTGTGACTACGCTTGTGTTGGCGAAGGAGGACGCTTGGTGGAGGCGCGTCTCCTCAAATGCCTGGCGTTCGTGCTCGCGAGAAAGAGCCGGTTGCCCTCACGTAATGTGCGAATCTTATCCCCGTTATCAAAATGACTCATCAAGAGCATGACGGCCACCAACATGACATTCGCATGGCATCGGGCGTCCGATCCGTGCATTGATGTCTCCGGTGAGCACGACGACATCGGATTTTCGGCTTTACTCAAATGCTGGTAGAGTCCGTGATAGAAGTCGCCCTTAACCGATGCACAACTGCAGTCGGTTGGAGCATAGGCTGATACCACAAACACATTTCCTCTCTCTGTAAGATGTCCTATTTATCGAGGTTTAAAGTCGAACCGCACACAATCGGTTGTCAATCTGGAACCATTTGGGCAGCGATACCTCAGGTCTGTCAGTACATGCGATGCCAACACCAACCAAACCAGCTGCAGCAACCTCTGTGTCACCAAACAAATGTAGGGAATATTTGGTCCTGAGATCAGCAAGGAGGCGACAACCTAATTGCGATGCTGCAGTCGTGACCATGGGGAGCCAATGACCGATTACTCACTTCATACGCCTTTCGTTTGGACGCTTACCAAACAGGGTCAGTGGCGAATCACATCCGCCACGCTACAGTGTTGTTAAACAGACATTTGTGGCTTTTATCGGGAGATCGCTTGCCAGGCAAATACCCACCACGTCCTGGACCACTGCCGCAGAATCATTGGCAGGAACGGGATAATCCCGAACCACCCAGCTGGCACTACGAGGAGATTGTTCGGCAAGCTAACTAATCTCTTGATTTTATATTTTTACTTATGGTGTAGACTCTAATAAGCGCAACTCCTATGTTGGTGTAGTTTGTAATGCCGTCCAGCGTTGCACGCACAAACTATCTCTTTCTCTTTTGAATGCATTCGTTCACTCTCCAGTCTACTATTCACCTTCAAGGGTTTACCGGCATAACCCTTTTGGCGTGTTTCCTACCCCTTTGTACGCGCTACTGTATTAACGTACTCAGAGTAGTGCACACATGGACACATGCTTCCCATTTTCCTAGTGTAAAATGCTGCTAGAGGACCGGGCCAGACACTTCCGGCTGCCCGATGTGGTCTGTCGCTCCCAGTCATGGATTCGTCTGTTAATCTACTGCTCAAATAAACAAGGATTTTCGAATTCTCTGTTATCTCCAGTGGGTACCACATACTGCACTGCAAAACAAGTAGTTTAAATCCGTACAACTCCATCGAAACGTGATCAGAATAATCGAAAAACTTTCTGTGATCTGTCAATGCACGAATCGTTGCTCAACTTTTCACATAACCTCATGAACAATTAACGTATAACACAGTAAATCGCGATACCATTGTCAGTGGGTAATCGTTCTCGGAATCTAACACTTGAGAAATGTACATCCAAAACTTTTTGAACTTCTGTACTTTGTTCGCCTTCACGATATGCTCCGGAAAGCTGTCACAAACATGGATCACTCGTTGTTCGAAGCATAGGGTATGGGGAACCCGCTTCAAATCTGGAACCACAGGCTTGTACTGGTGCTGCAAGCTATTCGCAAGTGGAGCAGTGGCATCAGCATGAGGAAGCCACTAGAGGCAGTATGCTGTATATCGTGGTGAGGTTGACTCACACCCGACGAGAGGCCAGGGTGTACACTCCAGCCTCTCACACCTGTATTCGCACGGTAAGCTCTGCAAACTGGGTATGAGTCTCGTAGCGTTGTGTTGGACCCGTTCGATCTTCTGCGCCTCACCTCGATTGGTCGGGCAACAGGTGGGCGAGCCATAATCTACCATTAGTCTGATAATGGGGCAGGATAGGTGAGTGGCGTTCTCTTCAGACCAAAAACAGATACAACGCTTGTGCGCCCATAGCATGCGCAATCCGTTTCGGGGTAGTTTTTTCGTGTTATCAACTGACTTTAACTCGCAACGTACGGGCACGTCATGTCCTTTACCGAAGGTGTGGGATGTAGCATTTGGATGTCAGAAATTTAGTTTCGGCCGTCGACACCCTTCCCCAGACTCATGCATACCGACTTGGATGGGTTGACTGGGTACGGACTTCTGCAGGCCACATAGAAAGGCGGTTGAAATCTTGCTGAAGTATACCGCAGTCGTTCGAGGTGCTTATCGCTCTCCACATTTTCACGTCATTCGCAAACAGTGCACACGCAACCTAAGAAGCAGGGCTAGATCATTGAAACACGAACAATGTAAGCTCCAGCACCAGATTGCCTTAGGGTACGTCACTGATCGAAGGAAATCAGTTGGTCTGGTGGCTATTGACTTTCACTCTCCACTTTCGTCCAACAAGAAACTCACGGATCCACTGGTGCAGTGAGTCGCCAGCACTGTATATTCTCAGTTTGGGAAGTAAGACCTCATGGTCTATCTTGTCGAACACACTGCTGAAATTGATGTATATCATGTTGACTGACTTCCCCTGATTCACTATTTACAACCATTCATGCTTTGTCACGAGCAGGTTAGTGATGCATGAACGACTTGGCATGAAGCCGTGCTGTGCGGGCATCAGGAAATCTTTTGACGGGAACAGCGGTCGCAAACTCTTCTTACTAATCTTCATAACAATCTTGGTTAAAATAACAATCAAACAAGTTGGCTTGTAGTTGTCTACCTTGCTGGGGTTTCCACCTTTCGGAATCGGCCTTACCACCGAGCATTTCCAATCCATCGGTAACGAACCTTTTGACAGTGACTTGTTGAACAGATCAGTCACAGTAGGCGAGATCATGGCTGGTAAGGACTTGAGAATCAGTGCCTGGAGCCCGTCAGACCCAGCAAGCTTGGTGCTGTCAAGGTTGGCGAGTAGTTGACGCACCTCTTCCACACCGCACTCCAGGCTGTCGAGGGCAGTGTATATCGAATTCGATACAGATACCTGGTCATTTGCAAACATGGAATCGAAGTGTGCCGCCAAGGCAGGTGCAAACTCAGTTAAAAGCTGTCCTGCGCTCTGTGTCACTGGTAGATCAACTGCCGGCTTCACGTATGCAAAGGTTCTCTTCTGGGCGGCGGTTGCAGGCTGCTTTTGTGCTTGCTCGTTTTCAAACGGTTGCAGATATTTCGCTGCTTTATCTAAACCTCCTAGTCGTCAACTGATCAAGAGATGAGAAATTTGTCCCACAGGCTGCGCCACCGCGGAGCCAGTTTACCATATTCCTTTCGAACCAATGTGGCTTGGCCGGTCCGACTTTCTGACACTTTAGAGTCACAAACTGGTTACACAGGGATTTTAATTCATTCTTTATAGCTAACCAGCAAGCTTCAATAGATGCAGATTGTAACAGAGACCAATCCACTTGGCTGGCAGCTCTACTGAGGTCTTCGAGATTTGTCTCCCAATTGTTGTAAGCTGGCTGCAGTGCGTAGGACTGCTGTACCGGTAGCTCCATGTTACACTAAGAACTGGATGGTCGCTTGCTGCCAGAAGCTCCAGGATACGAGTGTCATTCGTATGTTGTTCACAGTGTTTATATTAGGTATAACCACGATGGAGTTGGGCGCAGTGTTATCCATGTTGATTGACAGATGTGTTGTGCTGCCCCAGTTTCAGTCCAACGTATTCGAGGACAGTTACAATCACCTATAAATGGGAAATAGGTGTGACTCATGCAGTCCCGAAGATGCGATAGCCAATCCAAACAACGGCTCAGGGGACTGGGATAAAATTCACACATACTTGAGGTGGCTCGAGCACCACCATTGCTCACATAGATCATTTTCATTTCAGTGAGCGCTCACAAGTTTCTCAACCACAGTGCACCTGATGTGGAACAAAACGCCATCGCGAGCATTCGATACCCAATCACAGCGGAAGTACTAAGTGTAAGCAACAAACGCGCTTAAGGAATAGTCGGACAACGCCTAGACAAGCAAATTGCAGTTGATCCAATAGACAACCAAAGACCGGAACTGAGAAGAACCCTGCGGTAACGATAAAAGCCACATTCGTTGAACTACGGTGCTGTTTTTACAAACAGTAAATGTGACAATTGCAACATAATTTAACCATTTTCCCAACAAATGCGTAAAGCGGTTCCTTCAACAGCAGATCGAGGAGCACGATCACAAAGATAACAATCGATATGAAGCGGCGACAATGTCGGGCGTGAAAATGATAACATTGTCAACGGACTGATTAGAAGACCACAGCTACGGACCAGTCACAAAGCTGTAGGGAGTCTTGAATGGTGAGAGCGCACTCCAGCCTTAATGCGCCAGTCATACCAAATCAGACATGCTAGTCCTGGAGCTAGGACAAAACGCGAGGCAGTGGCACATCGTGAGTCAGGCACGCATATGGAAGTCAAACGTAAGCATGATGCGGCGACTGAGCACAGAGCGAGAGGCTACGGGGGCACACAGAAAACGGTCAATAAGGTAGACATCAAACAATGGGATGACCATGACACCGGTTGAATGGATGCAACTAAGTGTTCGGTCTGGGGAACAAAGAGCACACAGGAATGGGTCTCAAGTGTGTGGAAAGGCAGCAGGTTTTCAATTGTAATTGTGAATGCAACCAAGGGAACTAGGGAAATCGGGTATGCACTTTGGTTCAGTTGCAGAGCGATGGCACTTGATCACAATTTTCCTTTGCACTCCACCGCGAATATCTGTCCAGGATTTTTCAAGGGTTGAAAACTACACGTTGCGTTCCATCCACGCTGGGAGGCTACAGGGCTTACATCGGTATGCCTGCATCATCCACTTCGGTCTGTTGGGCTCACAGTGGTCCTCCCTGAAGCGGCAGACCAAAGCTATGTCTCCCGCCTCTTGAGAGCCAACAGCCGGAACCACACCCTCTCCTGTCGATTACCTTCCAGCAAACAGATTTTTCTCACATCCCTCTTATATATACCATCTTTTGTCCTGATATTCACTGTCCTTACGAGGTCATCTTCCGATATGACACAGTCTTCAACTACTCCCAAAGGCCACAGGTCGCGCGAGAGTAACCAGCCGGTTATTCTGTAGCTCGTAATGGTACCGTTTACACGATCCTTCAGGTACGTTTTCAATCGGATTAGCCACACGACCGACTTAAGTAATTTAATTCATTTAGAACCTCTGAGAAGTAGAACACACAGTACTAACTCGTTCGAGAGTGCATATACCAAGGCACTTGGACCCTTAAGCTATACCTCTTCAGGCAGCGAATTCACGAAAAAAATTGGTGTGCGTTCCGCAAACTGGAACACATGTAGCGAGCGCCATCGACGTCACAATCTAGAGACATGGTCGGAGATAGAATGGAGCACACTTGGGCTCGCTGCTTTTAGCGGATCCAAGGGGGATGGGAGCACCGAAAGGTACTGTGTTTGCGTGGGCCGCAATTTCAGCAAGCGATTCCAGCTAATATCCAACCGCTAGGGCGACCACGATATCGCCATCAGCCAGACTCATGCGCAAATATGTCACACTGGCGAACAAATATAGACTGATTTCTAGCTGATCTAATAGACGTCCGTGTGCGCAATCGTAGCCGGCCAAGACCAAGACTAACGCAGGCTAAAACTTACAAGTAACAGATAAAATCAATCCACGGAGGATAGCCAATTAGTCAGCGTCGCCAATGTTCTCATCATTCAGAGCGACGTTAATGTTAAAGCCACGGCTACGACCGCCACCAATCAAGTCAAAGTTGGACTCCCGCAAGTTAGACCAAAAGCGTTGCTCATTATAACCGTGAATGTAAATGGGTATCAAATGTATGGAAAGGCAGCAACTTTTCGAATGCAACGAAGCGGCAAAGCTCCTGACGCTTGTTCATTAGACTGGAGTGGTAAAGGCTTCACGCAGGCCGCCGTAGGTACTACTGGGTGTGTCTGAAGAGTGAGTGACTGATTTATCCGAACTCGCGTTCGCGTCATAACCCGAAACTTTGCAATGCGTAGGTTGGTTTTTCTTTCATCATTTTGCCGCTTTTGCTCCATGAAAGCGCGCTTGACACGCTGGATTCATATACTAACGAATATGCACCCTTTCGCCCTTCAGCCTACTTAGCCGAGTCAGGATTGGCTCCGGATTTCCCCGTCGGCGGACGTTGCCGGCATAGGTCGGTCTTTCTCAGCAAAGTTTTTGCCGATGCGAATGACTTGCCTCGGTTTCACTCCGTTATCACCCATATTAAGAAGTCTATCAACCAAACTCTGTAAAAAAAACAATGTCGTGATCATAGCGTACCTGAAGATTTAGATCGGTGGACTCAGGCGCGTGTAAAACCGCCAGATTTGATCACCTCTTATTGTTCGATGGTGTTCTTTCGGAAGATCGGTAACTCGTGCTGTGCTTGACCTGGATTCTTGTTGATGAGCAGCGCGAAGCTTCTCTTTCTTTCGTGGCCTCTCCTGTCCTTTATTATTCCATGGCTCCTCAACCGTTAGACATTCATCGGGGTCTTCAGTTAGCAGAACGCAAAGTCGTTAGATCCCTATCTTCAGTTGGTGTTGTGTCGTTGGGAATATTAGGATGGTGAGATAGTAAATTGTTCTAGGAAGTGGAATGATAGAGACCTCGCATAGAATCTAGGCCGGTTTGCTTGACCATATGTCTAGAACTGCTCACAGATAAACATTTTCGGTTGCGATCTTCTTCGACAGACGTTGTACGTTTTTCTGGCTGCCTTCGACTGCGATAATCGTTGCACAAAGCTTGGCTGAAATCCTGTTGAATGGAACGCAAAAGACGATAAGGATCGGCAGTTAATCCAACGCACGAAATAGGATATCTCGCATAGTAATTAAAGCACGTAAGAGCATTTACCGTGTGTCCAACAGCTTTCGAACCAGAATCACAAGATGAATTCTACAGCATTATTTTAAAATTTACGAATTCTCATCCCATTGTGTTGTATGGCGTTTATACGGCAGTGCAGCCATTGTCATTACAACAAGTCGGGATCATGGCACATTCAAGTCGTTAAGAATTAGTCCTCTTTAATCATCTGTGGTTAAGAAACCCTGCTTATTTTTGGCAGGCGAACCGAATAACTAATACTGGCTTAAGTCCTCCTCGTCACTTTCTTCGTATACCTAAAGATCATATACTTAGCTGGGCATACATCATTATCCTAGCTACACCTGTCTGTGTAAAGTGACGTGACCAGTCGACTGTAGGGTGATATGCATTGGGAAAGTGATTAAAAAGTTCTTTTTAGGCTTGTGCCGCTTCCTTTGATGCCGACACATTGCGACTCAGTTGCGAATTTAACGACTATCGCTCTTTTATGAAAGAAATCCATTTTTTATTGCATCATCAGATTTCCGCTTTCGCAACTCTTTTTCCATCCCTATTTGATTCTGTTCTTGGCAAATGAATGCATCCCAATTGTGTGCCAGTCGCATATTTACCCAGACTAATTCAGTTCGTTTCAGTTAAACAACTATTATCCGGGTACGGAATTGCCGCGAATCCACTTGCCATGATTGACATCGGCAAAATAACAATAAATGACAATGGTTGAAGTTAAGTAATAAGTGTGTTGAACTTATCGGGATGGAATGAAAATTGACATGCTAGATGCAAAACACCGAACACGGGAGCTCCACTAACTGCACAGATATGCGATAAAATCCGATAACTGATGTTGACCATCCCGAGCCCCCCATCCACGTACCAGTCTGATAACGTGTTTCGGTCAATTTCTTGATTCTTTTATCCCGCGTCATCGACCGGCCACTTCGCGGTTCTGCCAATCGAGATCAAGGGATAGCATATGGAGCACACCGCGGTACATCGATCTGAAATTACCTATCCAATGAAAGCGGTTGAGCTTCAGGAAATATTGGAGTGAGGCACCAGATGGATCCTTGCCAAAAACCAACTAACCGGCCTCAGTATCGCTTACCCGGCGCACCCGCCATGAATCAGTGATCAAAGACAGTCAAGTGTTTAATGTCTTTGCTGCAAGCCGGCCAGGTCCCTGATCCATACACTAACACCGACCTTATCGCAGCGTTACACGCCCTACCATACACTTGCAAGTTGATATCCGTCACCACCAGAGTTGGTACAACTGCTATGATATCTGAACGGATCCACGACTCGCGGACAGCAAGGGCCGGTAACGTATAGGTGCAGTTTAGCAACAGTAATTTGCACTTTGAAGGTGCAAAACATGCAGCCTACACGTCAGTCCATTCCGTAGTGTTTGGGTAGCAACTACATTATACTGAAGGAGAAATATCTTGTCTGGATTCTAAGAATTTGACTGTCGGTCACCTGACATAATTTCCACTGCGGAAGATCGTAAAAGAGCCAAGTCATTTGTGATCATTTCGACCACAAAGTTGACGAAGAAAAAGGATATAGGACAACCGTGACGAACCTTTCTTTACGTTGGGAACTTAGGAGACAGCTTCATGTAGACGCTTACCTAGTCTCAATGCTCACAGTACAGTTCCGAATGGAAACCAGTTTTCTTCGTTCGTCCTTTAGCGTTAGGCGCTGGCATCATCAACATAGCCGACAGAATATTTCTGATGAAGGAAAACCTACACGCTCCTACGTCTTTCAGTGTGGCTCTGCTCTTGCGTTTGCCTTAGAGTAAATACATGATCGGTGCAACCATGGCTATGACGAAAGCCACCCAGGCTTGATTCGGCTTTCAGGAGTACCAGTGGGTCGTTGACGAATGTTGCCCGTGGGATGTTTGGAAGAAGTGGCGAGAAAACTAGTGAGTTGATGACTTAGCACAAATTTCTTGTACCCTTTTTCAATGCAGACACCACAGTTGCCAGTCAATCTAACCGCGCTTCTTCCTGGTCTCAGAGCAGCCAGTCCAGTCAACAGAGAGTCACATCAATATTTAAGCAGAGCTGTGGAAAGTCATCGTGCCAAAAAGCCTTGCTTCCTCTCAATACTGCATGTTCATGTGTATTTCCTTCGAAAGTGTGTGGCATCACACCAACTTCCTACATTGGCTCAACAAACGGCAGTGTTGCACGCGGTCTGCTGTACTAACCTTCAAAATGTTCCTTCCAACATTCTAGTCAACTGGAGTGGGAATGGATCAACTCTTGTCTGATTAACTGATGGCTTTTTCGGACCCGTGTTCCAGTTGAGCAGGGATAGCACCGGTTTTCCCCATATTACAGACGCTTACCACGCACCAACGTTCCCATTCATACCATAGGCTCCCGTTCTTTTGTCAGTTCAGGGCGTTACGGATGTACTGAAACTCAGTGTCCATGTAGACGACACATTTGTACTTGTTAAACGGGATAAGAAGGACGACGTGTTTGATCATTTAAACTCCATTGGTGAGACGATTCAGTTTACTATTGAGTTGGAATTTTGTAGCGGTACAACACATTTCTTGGTTGCCTAGTTCACAAGAATTGGGGAAATTTAAAGACGACAATATATCGCAAACTAACAAGTACTGACGGCGTACTCCACTACACTTCGCGTAATCCGAAACAGGTTTACGCTGGTATATCCTCAGCGCTGTTCTATAGGGCACGAAGCTTGTGCACGATGGAGGAGGACAAAAAGGCTGCGCGGAAAGTGGCAATGAGCAAACTATTAGAAAGTGGTTACCCACGGCGGCTTGTCAAACGCCAATTGCATATAGTGCTACACCGGCAGTCAAGACCCCCAGCGGAGTGGATAGGGACGGTAGGAATTCCGTACAAGGAAGGCACTTCGGAGGATACTAAACAAGGAAAATATAAGGGTGATTTTCAGCGAGGTCGAACGCTACGTTCTGCGCTAGTACACCTGAACGACCCCTTTCCCAAGGATAGTACGACTAGCTTTGTTTATCAAATTAAATGTAAGGACTGTGTACATGTGTACATAGGACAAACAGCGAGAGAATTACGCGCACGAATTTCATTGCACATGAGGCGCATTTCAAGACCACTAAGAAATGAGTTTGAATACCAGGCAAGAGACTCGGCCGTGGCTGTGCATGCATTAGGTACGGATCACCAGATAGACTTGAAAAGGGAGAGACCATTAGAAAGGGTATACGACCAACACCTCAGCATTTGATTGCCGGGGCGGTGGAAATTGCCAAATCTGACGACTGCGTAAATAGATCGGAGGGGGTAGAACTCTCTAATGCGTGGCCAGCCTGACGAGCATCGGTGCATGGATCAGATTGGAAAGTGCAAACTGACTCCCACTGTCAACACTATGGGCTTATCCGTCAATGCCATGACGCACAAAGTGACACCTGGACTATTCCCACTATCATTGAACCACCTAGGGTGACATCACGAACTGTGATCGTAATGACACGTTGGCTCAAGTCTTGGATAACGCGGTTATCGCCCTTGTTCGCTATAAAATCCCACTCCATTTGCACACTGATTCATCTGGCTTGACGATGCTCTTGTGTCAAGAACGAAACGTTACCAAACTACTATACCAACCGATTGTTTCCAAACCTCTCCGAAGTCATGGCTACTCGATCGGTTCCAAGTATCTTCCAAGAATTCGAAACCCATTGAGCTTTGCTTGTTTTGATCAAATTGATCCATATCTAAGAGTTCCATTCACAGTTCATACCTCTCAAGTAGGGCGTGCAGTAGGCATCAAAAGCATTATTTATCGCACTTTTGAGGCGATTCCAAGTTGTATTCGCTTCACCCACTTTGTTTTCCACTGGCAATTGGTTGGCCAGTTCATGATGATATTGTTTTGCTGCGGATTTCTAGTCCAGGTTACAAGTGAGAAGCCTGGACTATATACGCTTCTTGAACGATGTAAGGGTGAGCGTTAGGATTCATCTCGCTAGAGCGCGATCGGAATCTAGGCACGTACTCCAAATTGACTGACATTCTTGAATCGGTCTGCGTTGTCTTTAGCTGATGGCGATATGGATCCTTGTCATCTAGGAATTCAAGGGGTGCCAGGTGACAAAATGTGAACATTTTTGCTGGAAGACAGCGCTGCTAATCTGAAGAATGTGGTCGACACAGTGTTGCAGGAATGGATCGCCATTATCTGTTCTGCATGCATGGATGCCGGAACAGCATCCCAAGTGTTGTGTAGTGTCCGATATGCAACCCAATTGGACATTACTATCATCAGCGACAATCACGATGTCAATATTTTTCACCATACAGATGCGAGTCGGGAACTGACAGTTTGGTTTGTTTTTCATACCCTACGAGCTGCAACCAGTGTTGGCCAAAACGGAAGTAATGAACAAACGCCTTTATTTCAAACAGGGCTTATTAACTCTAGTAGGGTTTCGAACTCGAGCCGCACCCATGCGGCTATTCACTGGCATCCGGTCGAGTAGACTGCCTTCAGCATGTTTGCTGATCGCGATCCTGCCGTCGTAAATACCTTGACTCAGTACCGCCAGAACCACGAAGAGTGTCTTCATTATCGGTCTATTCGGAAGCAAGGAGCCTAACATTCGTCATAACGCTGAAATCTTGTGTGCGTTTTGGATACGCAGCACACATCAACACCAATAGATTGAAGAGTGAGAGTGCTGCTTGTTAGTCGGCCTGACCAAGAGTTCGGACGTTAAACGAACTTATTTAACATGTGACCCTTAGTTTGAGGGGCGAGTTGCACGTATTGATAGCATCATTTGCGAAGTAAGCGGCAGTCTCTTCCACAATTACTGAGAAAGAACAGTTACTAGGAGATAGACAACAAGAAGAAACATTATTGGCTGGGAGGTCGAAAGGGTTGATGCTTCGCTCCGGTTGCGCATTCCGACAGGGTTTATGTTCAAGTTGCCCTATAGTATTTGTCTCAACAGACTGATTCACAGGCAGGAGAAAAGACAACAGCAGTGCGCCGATACGGCGTACCGATGCTTCGATGCTACGCAACCACTGCCAGTCGCGCGTGCGCCAAGGATACTGGTAGGGTCTCCCGGTCCCGTAATCAGGCTCAAACCCGCGCCCTCTGGGTTACAGGTCAGTCGCCTCGTCCTTCCTGCCACGGGCCAGCGACTGATTCACAAGGCAGTGGAATACGTAGAGGTTCGCTTGACGGGTTCTGCCCAGTCTTTGGCTCTTTAGTCTGGCCCACAAGGTAGTGGGGAGCCGATTCAGCTCGGGATTGTGATTGCAAGGACTCATAGTGATTTGCTTTTGACCTGTCACATCCTTTCTACCGTAGTATGTTACACACGTAAGAGTCCGTGGCTCGCTGAGGCTTGTGGTGAGATCCTAACAGATCGTCGATCCGCTGCTGCTAATGTGTTGCCGTGGTCTCATGTCCTGGACGCATCCTCTTAGCGACCGCTTCTTGGGAGTTGGGTTTCACCTTTCTTCTATCTAAGAGCGAAGACACATTATTCAGCATGGATCGGTTCACCGACTCATGATGCATTTCTCACAACCTTTCAGAGTACATCTTGTTAAAGGTGTCGGCTGAAGACCGGAGTCGTTCTCCTGTCAGGTATGAACGCCCTGTCAGTACAACCGTCAGAACCCAAAACCATGAAATACACCAATGCTGTTAAGGCCATGCTGCATCGGCCGTCCCGCAGTGGAAGGGGAGCGAATTTGGTCACCTTATCGGCTGCATACAGTCGCTGGATGAACGAATGCATGCTACCGCTGACGTCTCCCTCCTTTCTTCTTCCCTCGCACATAATCCAGTCCCCATTTCACATCACCCACTACCTCCAATACAGGTCACCCCACGAGCGGTCGCCCGGCGCAATCGTACGCCTCCGCGCAATGCGCTCAATATCGGGTGCTGGAACATTCGCACACTGCTCGACCGTACCACAAGTAAGTGTCCCGACTGACGCTTTGCGCTAGTCACTATGGAACTCGTGTGCAACGACATTGACATTGCGACACTCAGTGAGCCTCCGCTTGCTGACCAAAGCGAACTACATAAGGATAGAACAAGGCACTCGTTCTGCTGGGTGGAAAACGCCACCACAGCACCACGTGATTACGGGGTCGGATTTACACTATCCGACTGCCTAACAGGCCAGCTGGTGGGAAAGCCGACTGGAATCAGCCCACGATTGATGACTTTTCGTCTACACCTTTTACGTTGTAACTGCAACTTTCATTATTACGCATGGTACCACCATGTATTATCCTGACGGCATGAGAGATCCGTTTTATGCGCAGTTTTACTACGTAATGCGGTCTGTGTCGAGGAGCGGCCAGCTGTTTCTACTAGATGATTTCAACGCCCGCGTTTCGCATGATACCACAGTTTGGACAGACGTCGTCGGATCGTATGGGATTAGCACCGATAATGGAAACGGTGACCGGCCTCTTTCACTGTGCGCCACTCAGGTCCTGGCGATGGCGATCACGATCACTTAGTACGCTTTGGGTGCGAGTGTTAATGCTACTTGGACGCACCCACGGAGTGGTCACGCTCACCTGTCATCGTACGCCAGCGTGTCATGCGTGAAATGCGTCTGACATATGTACTGCGTGAGGGTGGTCGCACTGATCACAAGTTGGGGCAGCCCAAGGTGTACATGTATCTTCGTAAATGGCGTATTGCTCACCTGTGGTGAACCGGTGCAAATTCAACCTTCATTCACTAGGTGGTGTTGGGAGAAGGGTTGAGCACGCGATAGCTACTCGCATGGGCGCTGTTGACTGTATCGACTCATTAAGTGACCTGTGACACCACAGCTGCTGCCGAGAAAACCATCGGGCCCGCAAATTATAAGTGGCTCGATTACTTTGATGATGCGACCATTGGCGCATTAATGTCGGAAAAGAATGCGGCATTCGCTGCACATGTGGGTGACTCTACTGATGCAGTGAAGGAGAGTCAGTTTCCCGAAATTCGACAGTAGTTGACTCGAGAGCTTCGTCGCATCAAGAATGCATGGTGGACAGAGAAGGCATAGCAGATGGGAAGCTACGCCGGACGTCGCCAACTGGGAATTCTTAGATTCTTTGAGGGCGGTGTATGAACCCATCTTGCAGTCTCTGAGAACCCTAGTGGATGTTACTTCAGGCGCTACCTGCAGACAGACTGCAAATATGCATATCTGTCGAAAGCCCTTCGATTACCGTTATCGAATATAAGCCCGTCCATAGATAGGCCGATAGTATAACTGCAACATCAAATTTGTATTAGCCGACCCCTAAAAATTCAGCAAGAGAAACGAAATTGTTTCTCCACGATTTTGACGTCATCACTACCTGCTCTCAGTCGAATGCGTTTAAGTGAAACATGCTCTAATTTGTTTGGTGGTGGTAACCGTAATGTGTTATAATCGCGGTTAATGGGGGATAAGACCGTCAGACCAGACTTTCACCGCACCGGACAGTGTATTGACCAGATGTTAAGTCACATGAAAAAGGCAAGGCAGCCGACAACATAAGGTAAGGCGAGAGTACCAGACAGGCCGCCTCGCTTAGTCGTGGGCCTGCTGCATACGAACCACAGTAGAGCAGTGGGTGAGACTGAAGTTAACTATCAAAGGTGTTGGACGACCTTGTGCTTTTAAAGCACCAGATGCGTGGCGTAACGTAATGTTTAAAGGCTATTGATTCACTACTGCCATTCGTTGCGAACGTCAAATGTGCGAGATATCGGAAATTTTTCACACAAAATTAACACATCCAGTTGTAGACACTACAAATCCCTGTCTGGAAAACCGTCCGTCACTTCGAGTGGTGCTAACGGGGAATAGGGACAGAAGTGTGCAATGAATTCCCGGGTGGGTTTTGCATGTGACTTTCAAATTGCACATTGACCTTTACATAAGCCGACCTCCCTTTACAGAAGCAAAAAGTTGTTCAAAAATCATTGGCTTACATTCCGTAATCTACGCGGTATCTCTTGAGGAACCTTACAGAGATTGACCAGGCTACGTTGCATGGACTGCAACAGCCAAAAAGAAACAACCAAAAAGGAACACACCGACACTGCATGTGATACAAAGAACACTTGCTCAGTTGCGAAACGGCTGGTGCACCGAAGCCGACGGAATACCGCCCGAATTGTTAAAACAGGGCGTGCGCGCGCTGATATTTGCGCTGCACCACTAAGTGCCTTCCGTTGGGTTGCCGCAATTTTAGATTGGTGATGATGTTTCCGAGAACTCCTCGAGGTTTTGCTACCTCGGGAGCGTTTTTTTACTGACCTTCAGATGACGATCGAGCTGCACATCTGGGTATCGAAGGCGGCTGCTGCATTTGGTATACTGGAGACTCGGGTGTGGAAGGATCACCAACTGATTTTTGAGACGAAACTATTGGTGTACCTCTCGATGGTGTTGTCCCTCCTTATATACAGCAGCGAAACGTGAACCACCTACCGAAAGGACGCTATATATCTGACGGATTCTGCGCATTTGGTTGGGGTGACCGAGTTGCGGACACGGAATTGCTGCGCCGACGTGGCATGTGTGCAGTGGACTACATCTGCTGCAGCACCTGAGGTCATTCGGACATGTCAGTCGTTTAGATTGGACGAAGGATACCCAAGCAGGGGCTATATGGACAAATTTATGCTGGGAAGGGAAACATTGTCAAGGGTATTTCGTCACGAACAAGTGTTAACGTTAGACGTTAAGGCAGGTATGCCCACACAAAGGATGTGGTTCCCAAGGTACATAAGAAAGTCTTGTTACATCAGGTACGAAGCGTAAGTTATCGAGGTCGCAGGCGCCGATGTAGGATAGCCCGTCGACGTCAGGCGTCTGTTGCTGCGGTATTTTCTGTTGTATGTGCTTCAGCCAAGCCGGTCTGGTAAACCATTAACGTGGTCCTGTGGGTCCAATATCTAAGAGACGAATTGTCAGCTAAATGGTTAAGGATCATCCACGATTGGTACTTACTCTGTTTTCGATTCCATTTACTAACGCAGGCCAACCATGCAGTCGATTTGGCACATATGCTACATCGTGGCTGCAGTTGGTATGTACGTGCAGCTGCATCCGTGTTGGCTTTCTTGTAGTTCAGTTGTTGGCTGTTAATCGAAATCCCAGATGTCCGCCGTAAGTATAGGACTTGGCCAGTGTTGGTATAGCACTAAGTGACAGAGCTGAGGCCGCACTGCTGGACTGATTCCCCATTAATAGCCGACAGAGTGCAGTTCGGCTTCGGGGTTCATGTAGAATCAACAAGCATCGTGAGGAGACACCCAACCTGTTTGTGATCTCCGCGTACGCTCCAACTGACTGCAGTAGTAGCTCGGTCAAGGGCGGCTTTTATCGGGACCTTCGTCAGTTCTTGTGTGACGCGAACAAACCGGATCTCGTTAGTCTTGCTGGGGATTTCATTGCACGGGTTGGCCGCCTGTTACCATATGAACGTCACCCTGGTGGTCACCACGCGCTTGCTTGTGCGAAGACAATCCTCTATTTCCCTCGCACACCAACTTCAGGCATACGAAGAAATATTCCGCCAATTGGCGTCCACTTTGGCAACACAAGCGTGCTCTCAAATTGATCACATCGCAATCAGCTTCAGATGGCGTTGCAACATAGTTCTTTTTCGTCAACTTTCATTGACTGCGATCATGCGCTAACCAACCCGAGAATCTGCATGTGTTTTCGGGAGTTCCTAACAACGAAGCACCACGAGATTGATGCGAATAGCTTAATTGATCCATCGGTCCAGGTGAGCTATCAGCCATCACTCGCATACACACACGGTTGCAATCCAGCGCAAGACATTGATCAACGCTGGACTTGTATACAGAAGGCGATGGCTACTTCTAGACGATCAAGCTGCAGCATAGCCAATCGACACTTAAAGACTTGGATCTCTGCTCACTATCTGGAACTGTTCGATCACCACAGAGATATCCCTGCAAAATCTGATTGCAACGGGCCACGCAGCTCTGTCAGTCGGCAGCTCAAGCGCAGCCGGCGCAAGGATCGCGAGGCATGGTGCTCTGAGCGTGCTTTAGAGATGGCGACCGCTGCCCTCTCTGTCAACACTCACAAGCTTCTCTAAATGTTTAGACCGACTGGTTTCAGAAAGCCTGGCTTCAGTGATGTTATTTGCGAGGCGGATGGATCCCCGACCACCAGCAAGTAGAGGCGTTTGGACCGCTGGGCACTTCCATTAGCGTCTATATATATACATATATATACATATATATATATATATATATATATGTGTATATACATACATTCAGCCGGAGCCTCTGCCGCTTAATCACTGTTTCATTGCGACAGCAAGGTGGATGTCTTACAACGGTAATCTGCCGTCTTTCATTCAGAGTCGTTTGTATCGATTTATCATGTCAGTAACTATCTTCTTGGCGCTTTGTGCAGTTATATTACTTGTCTTAATGAACATTCGTCTGTGAAACCCAGTTTATTGTGCCATGGTCCAGTCTGATCGAGATGTTTCCAACTCCTTTCGCTTGCAGCATCATCGGAAGAAACTTGAGGGCCGACGCTTGGACTTTGATTGCAAGAAACGAAAGCAAGGTAAACCACACCACCCTGCTTAAACCTTTGATTGTGCTTATTTTGCCGTCTTCTGTTTACGATTGTACCCTGCGAAATTTTCGATCGCCAATCTAATGACTTCCTTTCTCACGCCATTGAACATTCGCATTGTTGCGCTGAAGTGCACGCCGTAAATGATTAACGCATTTTGCTCCTCACAGCGGTTATTCACCATCTGATCCGTGCTCACTGTTCCCTCATGATCACCAGATGTGGTTGGCACCACTGCCGCTTCTGTGGAACAGAATTGGCCCACTTTGCTGTGGCGTATTGATGTTCGCATACTTAAGTATTCACTACTCTTTGCGACTCAGATGCAGTTGACATGGCTTCAATTGGTGCAAAATTACTTTTTTATTAGGTATTGCTCTTCATCAGCCATGCACAACGCCACTTTATGGAAAAATAGTGTTCTGTCACCTAGATTTCTTAATTCTTAACTTGCCACATACAAAGGCTATTATCCGAATGCCTTTGGCGAACTCAGAATAGACCGATTTTCCCAAACCTCATATCTGTGCCTCGGTTCTCATTGTGCTTTGACCAGACTTTTATATCATTCTCTGTGGATCTTGTATTGGCCTTCTGCGACTTCATTTTTTCGTTATGTTGGCCCCAAATTTGTTACGTATTATTGTGATGTCCGATTATCCAGAAACGGCTTTTCTCCGAAGAGCCTAACCTGAGATCGATGTAACTGAAGGTGGTAAGAATGAAACTTTACGCTTCGGGTCAAAAACGAGCACCATATCATCTGAGACAATCCGACCCCATGCGATAACATCACAGCACTGTTGTCCTTAATGTCACCCTGTTACGAACCTGCCACCACTGTTACTCATCGTTACCTAGTTACGACGTCTTGAGAGAATAAATAAATAAATAAAATCCATCTAATAAGTGGGCATGTAGCCATCGAAAGAATCCACGAGAAAGAAATGCAAGTACAATGTCATGAAAAATAGTCCGACACATTTTTTGTATTTTTCATACGCCGATTTTTTTCACTTAATGTTCCAGGCATTACACATGTGAATCAGTGCACTCATGAACAGAGTTCTCCCACTGATTCCGATTGCAGACTATAATCTTCAAGCGTGTTAAGCCAATTCAGCTCCTTATCCTTGGGTCCCTATACAGGAAGACTTATGGATCTAACAGCGGCTAGGCGTGACGTCATCGATTTCCTGTGCTGTCGCTAGGTGGAACGCTGACCACTACGCGTTCGTCTCCAGCCCATTCCTGAGCGAGCGAATAGAGTGCGGCGCGACAAACACTCAGGCTCCATGCGTAGGGCGTGTCCGAACCTTCTCAACTGGCGGAGCAAAACCAGGTTGTTGAAAGGAGTACTCGCACGAACGATCCTTCTCAAACAACCGTTGTCGAAGGTGGAAAGCCGGCGCATGCAGTCCACGCGAAGTAGCCAGGACTCACAGCCATTCAACAACACCAAACAAATAGAGGCAGTGTAAACGCGACCCTTTATCTAAATAGAGACGTTATGACGACGCCAAAGGTGCCTCAGCTTGACATATGCTGATCAGGTTTTAACGATGCGATGGAAACTGTTTTGCTGATGGTGCCGCCAGAAGAAACACGTAACCCAAGGTAGGCGAAACTATCCACCCGTTCAAGTTGTGAACCTTCAAGGGTAAACACGGAAGCAGATGTGGGCCAACCCTGGAGCAACACTTTCTGTTTCGAGGAGGCGATGTTTATGCCATACTTCGATGCTTCAACCACCAGACGATTCAGAATGAGCCCCATACCCTGTGATTCGTCACCAAGTAAAGGGATATCATCAGTATAATTTAAGTCGGTTGCACTAAGCCAACATTTTAGGAGCCTTCCTGAGCTCTCGACAGGATGTCTTCGATTGCTAAGCTTAGTAGGAATGGGGACGTCGGGCAGCCCCTTTGCCATTGACAGCGAAGGGTGAGGAAAGCTTGCCGTGGACGCTCAAATTGTTGGAGATATGTAGATTACTTAGGCTTAGGATGGCGGTCCGATTCTCTGGCACACCATAAGGCAAGTGGATCAACCAAGCCAAACGCGACCTGTATGTCTAGGAATGTGACGATAGTGGGCCAGTGGTAAATATGGCGATGTTCGGGGAGTTGGCGGAGCTTAAAGATTTGATCCACGTATCTACGGCCAGGACGGAAACTAGCTTGTTCTTCACGGTAGTGTGATTTACGTACTGCATATAGTCTACGAAGCAGAATAGATGCCAACTGCTTGGAGGCAACCGAAACAAGACTAATCCCGTGATGATTGACACATGAGGTGCGAGCGCATTTCTTGTAAATTGGGACAATAACTGATTTGCTCAAAGGCACTCTTTCTTTATGTCAGATTTTTGCGAATAACGAGGTCAGCTGGTTAATGAATGCCACGCTGCCGTGCCTAGACGGCTCCGCATAAGGTCCGTCTGAGCCGGCAGCCTTCAATCGCCTCAAACGTCGAATCTCGAGACAGATTTCCACTTCGTCGGCTAGATCCAGTGGGACGAGCCGGGGTAGGCAACAAGGTGTACTGCACACATGGAAGGGCGGTGAAAGTCATTTGAATTATCATTGAAAGTGCTCGGAATTCCATCCGCCTTGCAAATTACCTCACTGACACTAGTCTTTCTGCGGCTAATGAACGGAATCATTTGGGAAAGCTTGCGAATGTTGCCATAGAGGGCAGCGGTCTCCATCTCCTAAGCACCCTCAAATCACCAAGCCTCGCGATGCTTGCACCGACTGACTGAGCGGCGCGGCTTGTTGCAATCCGCTTCTGGCGGCGTATAACTGCCTCGGTCGAACAGCTCCAGAGAGCGAACAGGGATCCAACTCTTTAACAGTCCTCTGGCTAGACTGCAGCTGGATTGTGCGGAAGTGGTCATCACGTGTATGCAAGTCCAGTGTTGCTCAGTGTCTTACGCTGGTTTGCATCTGAGTGCGTATGCCCGTGAAGACTGATAGCTTGCGTGGACCGACGGCCAGTTAATCTATTCGCGTCACTCTCTTCGTGCTTCGTTGTTAGCAACTCTCGAAAGCATGCAAATTCTTGGGTAGATCTGCGCATGGTCTGAGTCAATGAGGGTGGAGTAAAAAGACCTGCAGTCCCGTATGTTGCAACACCGTCTGAAGCTGATTACAGTGATCAATTTGAGACCACGCTTGTGTTGGCGAAAGCAAACACCAAGTTCCGGTACGTTTCTCTGTATGTCTGAAAGTGGTGCCCGAGAGAAACATATGGTTGTCTTCATACCATGTGATAAGTCTGTTATCCGAGCAGTCCTCATCGATCGCGTGGTGACCACCAAGGTGACGTCCATATAGTAAAAGGCGGCCAACCCGTCATTGAAACCCCCAGCAATGACAACGACATTCGATTAGTTAGCGTTACTCAAAAGCTGGTGAAGTTTCCGATAAAAGTATACCTTGTCCGAACCACTACTGCGGTCATTTAGATCGTCGTGTTTCTTTGCGAAGATAACAACACTGGCTTTTGCATTATGTGGTTCTAACATTGCTTGTAATATCCTTTGCAGCGTGACTCACTGGATCCTGGTGGCTTTCGTTAGAGTTCAATGTCATTGCTATGGCGTCCCTTTTGATTTGAGAGAGTTCTGAGCTTTTCATCCCTCGTTGCCCTACTCGAATTACTCTTTGTATTTCCTTCAACCGTCCTTTTTGATGAACCCATAATGCTGCCAGTGGCAATGCTTTTTGCTCCATTGTGTTCCTTCATGCTTCACTCCCACAATTAGATAGCCACTTTGTGTTGTTGTATCTAGTCTGGCGAATCAGACAAATCAGTTTCTCCGCCCCTGTTGCGCCGTTTTGGTGGGGCATACATGGTTGCTCCTTATCTGCTTTTCCTCCTCTCATTCTTCTACTTGACACAAGTTTCCTTCTGGCGAAGTCGCGGTTATCCCTTGTTGACCCTTTTTGCGCGTTTTCCTTAAACGCTTGTCATTTGCTTCCGCAGCGACAGCCACTACGAAGTTGTCGGATGAAGAGATGAAGATAGCCGAAGAGAAGTTTCTGGAATCCAAGATGTTAGCAGAGAAAGCTATGATCAATTTTCTCAATTCCGAGGTAAATCGGCGTCACCATCCTTTATTAACTTGTTTCGATCGTACTTGGATTAGTTTGCCACTGATATTACTCCCTGGCGCGCCTCGATACCGCGAATTACATTCGAAGCGGTTTATCGGATTTGTGCCTATGTCGTTGGTCGTGTGTGTGTGTGTGTGTTTTCTATTAGGACTGCCTTATTGCCATGTTTCTGTCTAACTATCCTCCAGGCTCACAGTGACTCAATCTGGATTTCGTTGGGTTTTATCTTGCCCGTTGATATGACATTTAATGACACATATTTGTCAAAATGTTTCCTTTCTCTTGAAAGAATGCAGTGGCGTCACTGTCTTCATTGCCGCGCCATATCCCATCTAGCTTACACCAATTCTACCTCCTCTTTCGATGACTTTCTTGGCGACACCTTGGGTTTCCTCGTTCTTCTTTAATATTCGCAAGCAATAAGCATGCGTGCAACCGGCTGGCAGACGTGCGAGGGCAGTTGTCTCTCGCCCATAGGCGGTGCGATTGAATCACACACACACCGCACGTACACATATGTGACACTAAAAGACCTGTTACCAACAGCTAACTAATGGCCTTAGCATTTCCTGCCTTGCACCGCTTTGCTGGACTTGAATAGTACTACGGAAGTAGCGGTGATCAAAGGCGACCTTTTACCCATTATCTTGAAATGATCCACGCAGCAACGCTTGCTACACTACAGCGTTGTGCGCCCCTGCCTTAACCTACAAGCGTACAATTCTCGGGCTCCAGAAGCTACTGAAGTATTGAGAAGGTCCAAAAGTCACACCAATTAGTGTGAGTGCTGTAATGATTTGTCGTCTTGGCGCAGCATACTCACCTTATAAACACGGAACGACCCACCGAGCTTGTAAATAACCTGACCTCCTGCTTACTTTGGTCAAACTTATCAGCGGTCTCTTGCTGGTTAATTGCGAGAATGGTGATTGAAAAGGAAGAGTGCGCATATGAGATTCCTCGGCTGCGCACTGGCTATTATGGAGCATTTTTCAATCTGGTCTATGACAGCATGACCCATCGAGATGTTGTCCACACCCTTTATCCACAATCTTGGAGGATCCTGAACAAAATTTTCTGACTTGGGCAACCACGTTAACTCATGCAAGATTTATCAAGTTTCACGGCTTATTGTCTTCAGTTAGTGGGCATTCTTATTCTCCCACCGTTTTAGGAAACTATAGCTCTCACCCTTCTCCAACTGAGTTAAGCATATTATCCGTTGACGGTTGTATCTCTCTGTTTTTTTATGGAAGTGGGTCAAGTACGCCACCGTAACTCCCGATGAATGGTATATCGACTTTTCATTTGTTTGATAACACTGGCTTGTATATTATGTGGATCTGGAGGCTCTTGGAATGTCCCGTACACCGTGACTCAGTGGATCTTGGTGGCGTTCGTTAGAGTTCACTGTCTTTGTGGTGGCGTTTCTTTGGTTGGTTCAATGGTGGGTTGGTGTCGCTTACGTTGCTTTTCTCAACCGCGTTGTTGCCACAGTTGGACCGCTGTACGTGTGTTCTTGCATACCTTACATCTCCACTATATCTTTACTTATGTTACATCCGTTACGAAGGTTAGGATGCCGCTTGTCCTTAATAGTACTACCATTTAAATTGCCACTGCCGAGAATTCCCATCGTTCCTATTTGTGATACGGTACAATGTCACCTTGATATGGCTACGCTGAACGGCTTATGTGCATTTCTCATTTGACCGCCTCTAATCGCACGCTGCGCATTATATCCGAAGTCTCCAAGGGTCGTAACTTTAGCTAGATGCTGTGCGGAAGCACCCCTGGGTTGTGTACACTCTGCTCTTCCTCAGCCAGGGCAACCGGGAAGCTCAATACTTACACAACATATGGAACTTTGCTTCCATTCCTCTAACTCACTCTTTCCTTTTTGTTATTGTTACTCATGTGCTTGGACATGGGTCTACTGTACAGTCGTTGCGGTTCTTGTTCTCATCACCTGCTGCTGTCTCTTCCTTGTTGTTACTGGGAATATGGTGAATGTGTGGGGATGCAATACATCCCACTCGTCTGCTTCTGTTGACACTTTTTTGGATTTTTTCAGTCACAAAGCGGATGCTGAAGAAACCCTAGCGACAGGCTTTCACGAGCAGTTTGTACTTTTCGTTTGTCTACTCTAGGAGAGTGATTTCGTTCTAGGATTCCCAGTCCTAACTATTGGCTCGACTGTTTAATATCCAGTACAGTGTTGAACAAATGTAGTAGGGGATTTCGACTACAGACTAATTGGTCTTGAACATCGTAGCTTTTTAAAAGCAGCGTTTTGAGACCACTACATATATGATCTTTGTAGACCGGCTTTACGGGTTTCACGGGTTTCACGGGTTTGCGCAGAACGAGTAAGCGTAGCTTTTCGGTGGTTCTGCCTCGGGATCTTACGGCAAGGTCCTGATCTCTTCGGTAGGTACCAGATGTTGTGGTTCTCGACGCAGTAGTGGTGTTCAGCACCAGAATTCAGCATGGTCAATGAGATTTTTACACCCCCGTGTTAGTATACTTCTTTGCAGCCGTAGCAGTGGAGAGTGTGTCTCCACGTTCTTTCAGCAACGATTAAGTCATTTTATAACCGCACATTGTTCCACTTCTGCGGCACTTTTTCTTGACCCGCCTCGGTATTTTTCGTATTATTTCATCGGCATCCCTTGCTGACCCACGTGATCTACTCACTTAATCCGATGCGGCAGTCCGGCAGATTTGCTCATCTAGATGCTTAGTCCAGTTTTCAGCGAGTTTTACCGGATGTGTACCAATCGTTCATAATTCTTAAACATTGTCTCACTTTCCTGGAACACATGCACTGAATGAGTCAACAACACTGTTGTCTACAACGTCACTTGTCTCTGAGGTCTGAGAGCAATCCAACATCTTCGTTGGCGTTCTCCATTTCCCTGAGTGTTATTTATTATTTCCCGTTTAAACTTGTTCTACGTTGCCTTGATTTCTGACCATTTGCTTAACACTCGAGTGCGTTCTCATATTTCTTCCGTGTGTGCATATTCCTCCTTAACCGTAGGTTGTTACTGAGGCAGGTTTATTCTCTCTGCACCCTTCGACGCCTTCCGACACACTCTGATTAGAATCCCATTCAGCGGACTAAACTTTATCCAAATCCCATCTGTTGGACATTATGCATCGACCACATTTTTAACTGCTGGTCACATTGACAATCGATCCTCCTGCAAACGGATTCATCGCGTGACTTCTCGCGGCTTAGTACTTATGTAGCCGTCTCTCCTTGACCCAGTGACCGTTCAGTTTTGTTGCTCGCCTTTATTGACGTTTGTGCATTGTTCTTTCCATGCTAGATTGCATGCTGAATTCTATTTCCAGTCTAGCTGCTTCTGGCTTCATATGTCGGTGTTATCGAAGTGGCCTGCGCCGAGCAACACTTACCAGTCACATTTCAAAACGCTGTTGTCATAGATTATTGCGACAGTAATTTGTCGATCGCATGCTTCTTCTACCTACTTCACCGCTGTTTTCCCAGCACGATTGTACAACTATCACCACGATTTGAATACCCGTTTTTGAATTTTTTTACCGGCCGCTTCTATTGCACCTATGTTTCGCGACACCCCTCCTTTTCCACATTGTTTCTGGAGCAATTGTTAAGGCATCAAAACACCGCCAAAAGGTGTGCTCTCTATTTTGGGTCTGTCTTGGCAGCTAGCTTGATTTTTTAATAAATATTTCTCTAGCTCTTTCCACGTTTCTAATCGCAGCGTTCGCTACCATTACTAGTCCTGTTGTCTGGCTAGGATTGGGAAGAGACCTTCATTTTTACCCCACTGTTTGTTCCGTTAAGCCAAACACGAATGCATCACGGTCAAATATCCATACGGCATATGTTTATGTAGCGTGCTTTCAGTATTCTGTCTCGAGCAACTGAAGCACTATTGCAGATCGTCAACTCTACTCGAAGACTGAATTTGGTGAAAGCGGCTTCGGCCAGGCACACCAGATCTTCTCATAGGGTCCGAAAATCGGACGGTCATTCGAAAGTAACGTAGACACTTTTCAGTGTTTGGCTGAGACTCGTACTCCGCACATTTGTAACCTACTTCATATTTGTAATTGAACTGTGTGTGGTGCAGCGCGAGCGTCCCACGGTCCCTTTGCTGGCACAGGTGTTCTGTGGCTGTTTGCAGTCGAGAACTCAGTCCTAAAGCGGATGTCGCCGGTAAGTCAATTTCCATCGCATCAAGTGGTCAGTCATCACTTCCTTGTATCATCATCATCCATCGATTGATGGTCTGAATTACTGCATCCTTGGAGAGTGGTCGTGGGCCTGATCTCCCTAATATTCAAAGACATGCACGTTGCTGGTATGTCTCAGTAAAATAAAACGGCCATCCGACGATTTCAAGAATCTTTGGCAGTACACTGGAATTCACAAAATTGCAGTCTGAAGGTGAATCAGTCGGCTCAGCTGAGTTTAAATTTGTGTTTCTCTGTATCCATGAACTTCGGGTGCTTCCTGGGCTGGTGGTGACTACGCGTAAATATGTAAATTTATGTAAATATGTAAAAATACGTAGTGTTGACAGAGAAGCTTGGTACTTGGCTAACTTCGCAGAATGTTGCAGATGTTCGACATTTGGTCGGTAGTGCGTACGTCTGGATTATCCTCCAAAACGCATGCAAATTTTGGCCCGAACCAGTGCGTGATCGGAGTCCAGACAAGTTTACCAGTACGATCGGCAGTCTGTTACGCTTCCGCTCCATGTGTAGCTTATTATTATATGGTCAAGCTGGGAGCATTATTGTGTTTGAGAAGGCGGACGCCAGGTAGCAGGCTGTCTTTTCGAATGACGAAAACTTGTACTCGAAAGAAACAAGCGAGGATCAGAACGAAGAGTCAGTAGTCTGTCTCCATTGTCCCATCTACTGCTACCGAGACCGAAACTACTGCCAAAATGGTGCTCGCTTGGTGGCAGCCGGCTCACTCGGGCGGTAAAATCTCAGGCAAGAATGACAATATCAGACTTCTTTGAGGAACGCAGGTCATTTAGTTGTTGATAACAGCAATCCTTGACTACATTCAAGCTGTAATCTGTATGGGCGTAGGCGGAGACGAAAAATAAGGCACGCATAAAATATCGACGCTTACTTACCTGCATGAACTCCTTAGTTTGATCGTATATAATCGACCGATGAGTGGGATCCAGTCAAGCAGAATGGTCTCAGCCCTGTCACTCAGTGCAACCCAAAACTAATATGGCTAGAATCGCCAGCCTGTGGGTCAAATAGTATTTGATGTCTGGATTTACCGAAGACAGCATTTTGATGACGGAGCTGGTTTCCGAAAGGCAACAAATGTCGGTCGAGAGCGTCTCAAGGATGCCGGCCAGGAAAGCTTGCTGTCCGATCTGCATCATATTGCGAACATTAAATGCTGCGAGGCCGAATGGAGAACCAGGTCGAAAAAATCCTGGGGTCTCGGTGGAATGTGGGTAAGCTGTTAACGCCGGGCATTGAACATCAGGAGTTTGACTCTTACTTCCATCAGGTGCAACCAGTGAGCTGCTGTTGGTGGTGACCGGGAAGGGCATAATTGAAGTTGAAAAACGGGACGTTGGACAATTTGTGAGTGGAGGTTGAGCAATGGCGACAGAAAAGCCAGTAAACCTACCTAGAGGGAATACAGTAGCAGAAGGACCCATCCACAGCTCATCAGTGGGCTTGATACTACCCGGCTGACCAGGCCGTCTTAGGGGCCTCTACCCCGAGCCTTTGATCAGGAATCTAACCTACAGAGTAGCATGACGATGTGAGATCATCGCAACTCGTTGGGATCCGGTGACCAGACAATTGGTTCATACGCCTTTAGGTCTTCCAATGGACCAGAGGCCCACGACGCCCTTGCATTACCATGCCACTCTGATTGAGGCAAGGGGAAGTAACTGTGTTTAGTGGCGAGTCACATCCGCCACGTCACAGTGTTGGTAAACGGAATTATATCGCTTTTTCTAAGGAGAACACTTGCCAGGCGAAAACCCACCACCTCCTGGTACACTGCCAACGAACCATTTGCTGGAACGGGTTAATCCCAAACCACCCAGCTGGCAGCACGAGGAGGTTGTTCGGCAAGCTAACTGAGGCGCACACTGGGTGATCTTTGTTTATATCGTCCTTAAGACTGGAGTTAACGCTTCCCACCTTATGCTCTCCCCTAGGCTTTACAAGACAGGGCTCGTATCTGGCGTCAGTGTCGCGTCTACCGTCGTGTCTTAGTCGGACTGCCTGTTTAAAGCGTAACTGATACCGAGTTATAGTGATGGTCGGTTATACCCTGCAGAAGAGAATCATCAAACATTACTTGCTAGGATCTTGTCTAGTGGAGAGTCGGCAATGCATGTTCACGATAAACCGGGCAAAAAATATTCACCATTACTTGTGAATGAAATACAATTACAAGTGCACACGCGAGAACCACCACGAGAACTCTAGGTTTCAATGTTATTGACAGTGTTCGAGCGATTAACGTTCCAGAATTTTTTAAACAGACTTAGAGTAGCAAATGCTTTTTTGCTCTGCATCCGCTCTAAAATCACACTTGCTCAAGCTAATAAAGTGCCCAAAAGTATCCACGCTTATCCAGCACCAGTTAGGCTGAGTTCGGCTGATCAACCTACATTAACTACTATGATCAGGAAATTTGATGTCCGCACATTGCCACACCTAACAAATGTTTCCTTTAGCAGACACCTGTCTCGACCACAAGCATCTGACCGCGTAAACGGGGTATTGCTTAAGAACACCAGTACTCGACTCCGTTGTGTCATAGAGGTATTGTGAAGTCCTTTCTTTTAGATGTGCCCCTTGTGAACCCAGAACTATTCCAACCCACCTGCTGTGCCATTTGGTATTGATGCGGCAGCAGATCGACACAAGAAAAATCGAGTTTACACACACCACTGACTGCATTAGCATAACTCAGTTTACTTGTATCACAGAAGTAATACTTAAGAGGAGCAACACTTGTTTACGCGTGCAACTATTACCCCGCCGATATCCTCTGCAAACTCGTCAAATACTAGTGCATCTAGAGAATCGGAATGATGTGAACACTAGTAAACGAAGAGCATAGTACACGTCAGTACGTTGGACTCCAGAGCATCCTCATCTAAAAAAGAATGGGGTCCACCAACTTACCAGTTGCTCAGACACAGCACATTCATCCAATTACATCACCCGTCATCAAGCGGCCTTGTGCACGAACAGAGTTTCACCCCCAGGTACATGTAACACTTATTAGGCACATTCGGTTGACCACAACCCTTTTTATGGTATTCGGTCGCGACCACGCCCACCGTCAACAATTTTCCGGCGCTAGTCCGCGACCAAGCAACAACCCAATTGCTTCAACTGTTTCTGAAGTAGATTAGCCAATCACTACAGCAATTAAATATATGCACACCCGTGGTTCATTGTGAACTACAGCAACTCCTTAGGAATACATTAGAATCACCTAGACTGCGAAATGGTCTTCTTATTATCAATATCCATTCTATCGTCAACAAAATGCACCTGCTTCAACCATTGCTACACTTGTTTATCCTAATCGTCTGCTCATTACTTTAACTTGCTGCATTGACGAATCACATACGCTTATGCAATTACTATGCTCTAAACTAATTCTCAGAAGCGGTGCAATAAGTAGAGGTTGGGCTTGTTCTATTTACATTCGATAATATCTCTGAGTCCAAGAATTGACTGATCCACAACTATGCTCATTCGATGACGCTGTCTGAATAAAAACGTCCTTGAACAGTTTAGGTTTGCTGGTGGGCTGTCTATAATCCACCATCCCGTAATGATATCGCACTGGCTAACTTTGAAAAGACCTGCTACTTTGCAGCAGCACACTACTCCACAAGGAAGATTGTTACCGCAAGCTTCAGTATGACAGGCTGAACACAACAGGTTACCTTTGTCACATGTATGAACAATAGCCTGGATTTATTATTTACTCTTAACTTCTCGCGCCTTGATGTATCTGTCGCGGATAAATTTTCGAGCAGTAGTCATAACATTGTTAAGTGCTGTATTACCTCCTCTTGGAGCCATCGAATTTCCATATTGCTATGTTTCCCTACGCAGTGTTGACTGGTCCCATTTTTCCAGTCTGTTCCGATCCCTCAGTTTGGATAATTTTTTCCTGACCAGAAATGTCAAGTGTCTGCGTCAGAGCTTCTAATGCTTTTTAACAAGTATATAGATACTCGCGCGTTTCGGACGGATGTGAGCCCCAATGAGCAGTATACCATCAACAAACTATCACTGAAGGTATCTATCGCAAGCTTAACTTTAGCTATAACACGACTAGTAGTATCTCCATTATTATGCGTATTAACAGCTTTTGCAATAAAGTCGCTGTAAATAACAGGTTGCGATATATAACCGAAGAGCAGCTGGCAATTTCCAATTACCACAAGATGGCTGCACTCATACAACTGCTACATTCAAGAAACCTCAGATGCACCAACCGGATCAGCCCGACGCAACGAGGTAAATATCACCAATCCGCTCTGCATATGTGAAGCGTTCGGTAAATATTTCGCTACTTCACTCATTAATGAGTAAGATCTTGCTCATATCAATCAGATAAGTGACACAGACTGCATACTGTCGGCGATAACTGTAACACTTCCAGAGGTTGACTTTGCCGTAAAATCAATTCGACCCTCTACTCATGCAGGGCAGGATGGCATTCCCCCAATGGTATTCACACATGGCGGCGAAGACATCCCTCTTTTACATTTTAGCATATTCAGCCTTTCTCTAAAACTTGGCCGATTTCCGCCCCAGTAGACACATTCATTATCCCATGATACAAAAGCGCTGCAAGAGGCAAAGTGGGAAACTATCGCCCCGGTAACCACACTTCGTCATATTTAGTGTTTGAAAAAAAATGCAATAAATTTTGCCACATGAAATCCTGTATGGTAAGCAACATATGTAACACCTGCCAATTCGATTTTCTAGTATACGTCACTTCGGTTGTAGATGCCAAAACATCGGTACTGTGGATCTTCCTTGATATTCACAAAGCCTTCAATTGTACCACATTAGCGGCTTTTGTTGAAACGTAAAAATCATTCGATGTAAGCGGTTTACTTCAGGCTTAACTTATTTCCGTCGGCACTCATAATAACCACGTTCAATAACGAATGGAGTTCTGCAAAAAACAGCGTTCTTGCTCCCACTCTGTTCTTTATCTATATCAATGATGAAAACTCATTTCTTTGTGTTTATGATATCTAGATTTATACCTTTCCACCTGAACTACTGTGGATAATTATGAAAACTATCCAAACTGATCTGGATTCCCTTGAACTCTGTATTAGGTTTCTTCCCTCGGTTTGTTACTTTTCGCTCCATTCTAATTAGTCTAACGCATTTCCTTCTTGTTTCCATTTTGGTTGCATCCTACCTCATTTGACGTTGGCATTCATTAATATTCTTGCGATGCGAGTCGTGCCACCTGAATCGACCGCCCTTCGGTGCTCGCATCATTATTGTTCAACGGAACTGAACTGAGCTCTGATCAAATAAATTGTTACTTGCATTTTCCGTGCACAAACAGAGTTCTCTGTCACCGATATAGCATCCCGTCAGGCAGCCAGATGAGGATCCGATCCATCCATGACAGAAGTGAGCTATACTGATCTACAAAACTTCCCAACTCATGCTGACCAACAGTTATGGAAGGCAAGGCTCGCTTTGAACCTAATCAATAACCCAACTCAATAATCTTACCTAAAGCCAGACTTACTCTTTATTTGATTAGCGTACGCCCACATTTGGAGTATAGCCCGATCGTATATAGTCACCTGTGCAAGAGTGATCTCCTATCGCTGGAGCGTTTGCAGCGGTCATTCACTGAAAGCCTTATGAGTTCATCCTCACTAGCAGCATCTCACGATAGATTTAAGTTACTGAGCACCGATCCTCAGCTTCTTCTCAAGTCGCCAGTTGTAGTTTTGGGAGGGTGATTACGTTTTGCAGAAGGAAAAATTTCTTCCTCTATACATGTTTACGTAGCAAATTTGCACGAACTTTTTCGTAGATCGATACTCAGTATGTGGATCCGATTGCCACATTCAATCAATTCAATAATACGCCAAATCACCTTCTTTGAAAAAAGCACGCAACCTGTTAGTCACCCCGTTAGACCCATTCTTGCATTTAAAATTTATTTCCTTTTGTTTATCACTTCAACGCCCATTTGGCGACGGTTTTAGACGAATTTGAGTCAGCATCCGTGGGAACAATATTCGTGTCACACTGCGTCCATTCCGACCAAAGTTGAAATTTGCCTTAAAGGTTTCTCCTCATTCTTTACGCTTGCTCTGCATCGCTAACTGTTTTCTCTTCTTCTCTGGAGCCAATAACTCCGGTGCCCGCAACAGTTCTCAGTGCCCTGCAGAGTGAACTTGCACTATCATTCTCTCTCCTTTTCTGTCGCCTGCAACTGTCGTTGCTATCTCAATATTCCTTTGAGACCTACCTATTCGATGAATACATCGTGAGGTTATTTGTTTTCTATGATTTTATGTACAATTTGGATTGGTCAACCGTCGGATATAAGTCATTTATCGTTATTGGTCTTTTATCCTAATTCTATTTATATTTCTCTCTCCTACCATTGTTGGTTATGATTTGACCGATCTTCTGAGATGACGAATTGATGCTTCCAAGCTAATTAGTACACCCACGCACGCCGATTTGTCACATACTAACTGGTGAATACTAGGAATGCAGGACTCAAAACAGCTGAGAGGTGGAATGGGCTGTATGGCGAGAGTGCCCAGTATGGAACAGCGACCCATAATAAGTCGATGTGATTACAGCTCACTTGCTTATAACAACAGGCATGAAAAAATCAGTGAACATGATGACGATTTACTTCTTTTAACTCACATCAACATATGGCCAGATGATGCGTGCACGTGGGGATGAAACCTTTCGAGGGACTAATCCGCATGGAAGCAAGTCCCCAGAAGATGGTTGCACGAATGACCGCATTACTTTGCTTGAAATGTCGACTATACCTACTACTATCCCTACACTCAACTTTTGTCTTTTATTACTTTTAAATGATTTATACCCTAAACACTCCTTTTTGAACTACATCGAAAAACCCGAAAACTTTCTCCAATATCTCATTGTGATGTACAAAATGATCAGATCAGGCAATCGGTCTGTGTCTCGTACTGCCTTATTTATTTATTTATCTGTAGAGGGAGGCGGATTCTGGCTGGAAGCAGCCAGAGGCGCAGAGAACCCGTATCAATGATGCCACTTTATCTTCGTCAATAGACAGTTGTTTGGAATTGTGTGTTGTTCACAAAGTGTGCGTGCCTTACTTCTGCTTATCTTCTTTTGTCTTTCTGGTTTCACACTGCACACCGCTTCTCACTTACTCCTTAAACAGCGATCACCATTTCGGATAGCTTAGCCGAGAACATGCAAAATGTTGTCGCTTATTTCGTCACCGGCCTAGTTGCGTTCCCAAACTACCACGGGAGCAGGCCAAAAATTTTGAGTTTACCTTGGCTACACCCGAGATGGTAACAATTGCAATCCAAGCGTAGCATGACAACAAGAAGCTTGGGCCTCCTGAGGTACGCTTAAGACCATTCCTTCAAGCAGTACAGACCCCAATTGCAGATGAGCCATCCTCGGTTGTTCCTACCTCAGATCAGCGAACCGTAAATACACACGTTTCAAAAAATGCCAGCAGACCGGCGCTAATTGTGTCGGTCGCTCACGGCGAACCGAGCTCCTAATTCGTCAACAAGTACAATGCTACTATACCAACACTCAAGACGTCTACTCTAAACTGCCAGAAGTGCGCAATCGATACGAAACAATAAATCGGGACATCATAGCATTGACTGAAACTTGGCTCTCAAAATACATACTGGATCCGGAGATTGAACTCAGTGAGATTTCAGTCATACGAAATGATTGTTCACCTCGCGATGGTGGTGTTACCATTTACTATCGAGATTACATTAAATGTGCGGCCCTTCCCCAACATTCGCTTGTTATTTCCAGCGCATTATTTCGCCGACTGCAGCTAACAGGTCAAGTTAGTAGATCACGGAGGACGACGTGTGCTTCTTACTTCTTAGCAGTTGTCTACAGACTACCGTACTCCGCAGACAATGATGACATTCCGTTAAACGCACTCTACTATGCTGTTTTAAGAAGTACTCTCATTACCTTATAATGGGCGATTTTCAACGTATCTTCAATAGTCTCAGTGCCCCCTAATAGGTCATCATTTAAATCAAAACTCCTTCAATTCATGGAGTATTTTGTATAACTATATACAACGATCAAGCAGACACCGCGGTTCAAACAAATGATCATTACTGGACCTAATTCTGACAAATGAAGAGCTGATGATTGATTCCGTCACGCATGACCCTCTACTAAGCAATAGCGACCATTCAGTTATAACATTTGGTTATGTGCGTTATGCCAGTATGGTTGATAAAGAACACGAAACCCAACGAACTATCACTGACTATTCCAAGCTTCACAACCTAGCGACAATTGTTGACTGGGACCTACAGACTGACAGTTCGGCGAACGACGCATGGAATGAATTGAAAGTTAAAGCTAATCGAGTCATGCGAGCAGCCTTAAAAGTTGTAGCATTACGGGTATCACGCCGGACCAACAGTTGGACCTGAAGCAAAACACGTAAGTGGGTCAACAGAAGGGGTAAGATTTTGTGGCAGCATACGCTTAGCCCATGTGATTTCACAACGCAGAATTACAAAACAATAAAAAATTACTGCACGTCACTTATTATAGCAGACAAGTACGAATGGCAGGAGACCATAGTACTCAAGTTTGCGAGTAACAACAAACTGCTACACAGGTATCTGAACGACAAAAGAGAGATTAAACCTGGAATACCACCACTCAAGACGACCACTGGCTTAACGACTACTGCTGTGGATACCGCGAACGCTCTACTCCTGCATTTTGGCTCCGTGGCTACAAATACCATGGAACGTTTGCTCTATCAACTGCCGTCAAATGTCATCGGCTTATCCAATGTCGCCTTTATTCCAGAGGTTCTCGTGAACAAATTTCAGTCTCCGAGAAAACAGTGCCCCGAGAATCGGCAAGACCTGCCCAAAGGTATTTAGAACTCTTACTCCCACCATAGCAGTACATCTTGCAGCATATTTTCCAGGGTCTGCTTAACTCCTCTAAACTCTCATCTGAGTGGAAAGGTGGAATCATCACTCCGATATACAAAGGAGGTGAGAGATCGGATCCTGCCAACTACCGACCTATTACTCTGTTCCCTGTTTTATCAAAAGTAATGGAATCGGTATTCGCAAATGAACTGATGCGATATTTTAAAGTCTGCAAATAATTTCCAATGTACAACATGGTTCCAGACGCAGACGATCTTGACTCACCAATCTGCTCCTTGCTCGGGATACATGAATCAGGACGGCTGCTGAAGGAGACCCCATAGATTTGGTTTACTTAAATTTTTCTAAGGTATTCGTCAGGGTCAATCACTTCGTTCTCCTTCAAAAACTTACTGCCTGTGGTATCAAATGTTCCCTGCTCACCTGATTAAAAGATTACCTGTAAGGCAGAACCATCAAGTTATGAATAGCCAATACACATCGAAAGCCTGTGCGTCTCCAGTGGTGTACAGCAAGGATCTGTACTCGGCCCACTACTGTTTTTAGTTTACATAAATGACCTTCCAGAAAATATCTTATCTTTGATGCATATAATTGCAGATGATGCTAAGAAATGGAGAGCTATTCGCTCAGCATCCGACCGTGCCTATCTCTAGGGCGATCTGGACCAGATTAACGGATGGGCAGAAAGAAACCAGCTCCTACTGAACCTGCATTCGTGAGATCAACAGAATCCTGCAAAGTGCCATCTGCCGACGTTGTTTAACAGCTTCAGCAACACCTATATTTTGGGACAGCCCGTTTTTGCAACAGGCGGCTAGTGAATGAGACTTAGATATCATCGTTCAAGAAAGTCTTGGCAATTCGCTCCAATATTCGGAAGCAGCGAACTTGGCAAATTTGAATTTGAAACCTTTGAGGCGAGCTCTCGACACCTTTGAGCGACGGATAGTACCACGGTTGATCAACACATATCGTCCTCACGTTCAATATGCGGTTCATGCTTGGTGTCCATGCTTAAAACGAGATATTCGTCATTTGGAGCAGGTTCAAAGTAGAGTCACCAAGGCAACAGGTGGACTATCCGGTCTCAGTTACGAACAGCGCCCTCGTTTATTCGGTGTGTTCACCTCAGAATACCGACAGCTTCGCGGAGATCTCGTTCTCACTTACCGGATACTAACTGAAACTGAGCACACATGTACCTTGCTGCTGACCATAGCCCCTTACAAACAATGTCGAGGCCATCACCTGAAACTAGTAATGCAACACTCCCGTCTAGACTGAAGGACATATTTTCACTCTCTTAGAATCTGTTCCCGCTGGAATGCACTGCCAACACATATGGTGAACGCATCAGACACTCGAAAGATTTGCAGACTTTCATCTTAGTGCTAAACGTTGCACGACTGTGATAAAGTTCGATGTCTTATCTACTGATGATGCACGTTCCACGTTGGAACATTTTTGATCTTGATTTTCTTGTGCATTTTCGGTCCTGTGAGTCTTGTTAAGTTATGGTTTTTGTCCTAACATATATTCTTGAATTGCACTATTGTATAGCCTTGTAATGCGGTTGTTTCTCTCTTGACACAAGAGCCCCAGACTCTTCCATTACGTAACCTCCACCCCGCTCCTTATCATCGTTGTGCGGCTGTGAAACAACATCACTGATTTTTGAGTGTTTACTGACAGTTGCATGAATATCGGGGCACATACTTGTAATTTCCTAGGTAGCGTCTGTAAAAGGCATGCGACTCAAAGTTAATCCCAGTTCTCGAGTTGGTCATACATGGAAATCCTTAGCTTGTCTTGGTGTGGTTTTCGTTCGGCTTTTTTCCCGCGCTGTTGTCCACCTGTCTTGGAAATGCTCATCATCAATCTCTTACTGCCCTTATCAAGATACAATTAGGGAACAAACGAACATTTCCGTTCTGCTTATCTTGCCGGTGGCTTAGTGTCACATTTGCGAGTATCCATGTTTTGCTCCTTTTTCATTCCTACTGTCCGTGTTGTTCTTTTGTTGGTTAGGCGCGATTTTCTGACTGATAGCAGAGTGCGCAATTTTTGCCTCCGTACATTTCATCTGATGCCACTTTTTCGGTTCTCCATGTTACGTTTTCCTTGTGCGCGATCGGTTTGCATACTTTATAATATCGTTAGTTTATGTTCATCGACTCTTATGGACTTTATCTTTTGCCCTCTTAGGTTGAGCAGATTCAAGGACTAACTGAATTTATTACAGCACAGGTGGATTATCACCGTCAGGCAACTGATATATTGGAGCAGCTGCAGAAATTCTTAATAGATAAGTAAGTTTCACTAATCTTCTGTCTGCAAGCCATATTCAGCTTGGCTTAAATGCTTGTTGCATACTTGTTGCAATCCATAGTCGCGACTGGCATCATACAAGTGCCACATCAGTATATCCGGAACCATTTGTACTGTGCATACTCTTGCTTACCCACTACTTCTGTCTAGAAATCGTTACTGGATGAGAAAAGCTAAGCGATTTCATTTTACTGTTGCAGAAAAGATGATGCAGTGACCAAGCCGAAAATCACCTACGAGCCGCACTTACCCGCGTCCCTTCAGAATAATCAGGTTGAGGGACGATCACCGTGCAGCAGCGTTTTAAGCACCCCGATCAAGAAAGGTCCCGATGCAACGACGAAAGAACCTGCCTCCGGTAGATTGTGCTTTATTATTTTAACTTCATGCCTTTGCCACTTGCTAAACGTTTCTGTACTGCGGTTGCTAAGTGCCCAACAAACCACCACTCTTCACCCCTTCATACTGCACGCACGCTTCATACTTCCATACTTTCGCAACGATGATGGCATCTTGCCTCATTTGTCACTTTTAGTCCACAGTCTCAGTTTCTTTTGTTTTCATTTATTATAACTTTACCGTCTTACAATCTGACAACATGTGCCTCCTTTTGGTATGGTAGACATCCCTTCCGCGAGTCCATACATGCTGCCGCTGCTCTCTATGAGGTCGCTTCCGCAACTGTCCGATGCATTCGACAGGATTGTATGCTTACGATATTATCCAAGCTTTCCTAAGAAATTGTATTTTTGGGACTGAGAGTTTTGATCTAACTGTTTGCGGTATCCCCGATTCGTTGAAATGCCAATAATACCCCTACTTCATAGACTGCCTTGGCGATCAGGTTGACCAGTCCCCATTGCGATTGAGTACCACGGTACAAACGCACCTTGTAACCGAAGCCAAACAGATATTTTTACTCTTCCCAGTGTGTACCTAAGGTCGTTATCAGTTCACTGCAGCTCCCATTGTCAGTGGAGCGAATTTGTTGGATTACTGAGCATCAGTACAGTGAATTTACATTCGTATTCCTGTTGGAGATTCTAGTACGAATAGGTTACACTGTGAAATCTTTTTAACTGAAGTTCGTCGACCCAAGAGCTTGTGGAACTACTCTATACGAACGACACGCAATGTTGGCGCTTCTGGCCGTTCCGTTTATTATTCCACATTATTTTCGACTATGACTTTGTGTGCTTGACGACCACTGTTCTTACGGTTTTTTTATTTCAGCAACAAACGTCACATTTTAGCTAATTCATCATCTTCACTCCCAATCAGCAGGCTTAGGCTAGTCTGGAAAAGCACCGGACGCCGGCCTTTCGACCTTCTGGGGCTCCTCAATGGAGCGCCTTCCAGCGGACCCCTGCCGGGTTCCGCTCCCATGACTTCAGGGTGCCAGCAGCTAGTGCTACTTCGCCATGTGTGACAGCCGCGGACCTGGGTAATTGACATTTGAATGTGATATAGCCCGGCTCATCTTCCACTGCCATGCCAGTTACGAAATGTGCAGATGACAATGGCTAGCCTCACGAGCTAGGACTCCGCATAGCGGCTTTGTACCACATAGGACTTAGAAGCTATACGGACACATTTTATAGTCCATTTGTTATCATGTCTTTGGGCTGGGTCCGCTTATTATGGGTAACATGATTCGTACCTGGCTCTCTTCTCTCTCCATACGCATACCAGGTTACCGGCTCAGATACTGATAGGTATTAATTGCCTGTCTGTTTCCCTTTTGTTCGGTGTTATCAGCGGTTCATCTGGATTCCAACGAGTCCATCCACATGTGCCATCTAAAATCCACGCCTTCTACGGCAGGAGGGATAATAATCCGTTGGGTATCCATGGGAATTTGCCTAGTCATGATTATGTGCAACTTACAGTCATCAGTCACTGCGTTTCCCACCATAGTTAAGGAATATCGCTAGTTTTATAGACCATGCTCATAATCGTGACCAAAGTGTGAATACACTACTCGAGGATTGGGCGAGGATGTCGAGTGACACACCGGCTTTAAATCATTGCAGTTTAGGAACAGCCGATGTATGACACCATGTGCGGCCTATCCTTCCATTTGACTGAGCATGTGAAGAGCTCATGCGACTTGTGCATTCCTATTCTCATTGACTAGAACCCTGCGTTATCTTGCTCTATTGCGAAATCTGGTCGTTGAAGGCATATTTAGCAGCAAGAGCGAACTGGCGGCTGCCTGTGGTTAATTTGATCGTCTTTGTGAACCAGCTCTCAAGTAGGCCGGGGCCTACATGTGCCCAAACATCCAACGACTAACTCGCTTTTATCTTAGAACGATGCCTATTCGCTCGGAGGACACGAAGCGGTTGTCAGTCTTCGATAATCGCTGTCTAAAATTGCACAACGTGGACTTCCCTCTGACTAACGAATTGGCTACTAAAACTCTTGTAGCCAGTTATGCAATCAATGGTTAGACATATTTTGAGGGATACGATCGTTTTAGCGAAACTTCTGAACGGTATCAATCTGTGCGAAGAGTGCGCCGGAGAGTGACTTGGCGCCCACCATCCTCGAACCAGCTATGGACGCAAATCGATCACATTGCGATAAGTTACCGTCCAGAACTGTCGCTCGATTTGAAGCACATGTGTGGACACCAACCATGCATTTGTATGTGCTGACCTGCGGATGCTTTTTGGCGGACGCCCACGACGACGTTGTGAGCGCATTGACACCAGCCAACTGACGAAGCCAGCGGTTCTGAATGCCTATCAAAGTACGCTGTCATCCGAGTTGGATAAACGCTCACTGGACGCAATTGAAGCTCACTGATCTCATATTCACCAGACCTTACTAGCAGCAGGCAAATCCTCATGTGGTATGTCTAATCGCCAACATGGACATTAGGTCTCTTCACAGTCTCTGGAACTTATAGATGCTCGCCGGCACATTCCGGCTGGAAGCGAACACAATGAAACTCGCAAAGAGCTCCGGGCAAAACTCCGTACTAGCCTGAAGAGAGACCGCGAATCCTGGTGGTCTCATCGTGCAACAGAGATGGAAATGGCCGCTGCCCTTGGTAACCATCGTAAGTTATTCCGTCTGATACGGGAAACGGGCAGCAGGAGACCTGGTGTTAGTGAAAATATACGTGACTAGAGTGGATAGCCTATCCACAACTTATCACAACGCTTGGAGCGTCGGGCTGAGCACTTTAAACGGCAATTTAATCGGTCGGAATGGTTAGATTTCTCGCCGGCCACTGATCGCCCCGCTCCCTGGGCTATCCCTTTGGATCCACCCTCTCGCTCAGAAGTCGAACGTGAGATCGCACTGTCAAAGTTAAATAAAGCCGCGGGACCTGATGACCTTCCTCCAGTCCTCTTCGAATTCGGGGGACCTGCTCTTGACTATGCATTGACCACATCTTTACTTTGCGTCAGTTGTTTGAGCGCCGTTACATATATTTGCGGCCCACCTTTGTCTTGTTCCTCGATATCAAAGGTGCATTCGATTCGGTAGATAGACATGCACTTTGGGACTGTCTACTCAGGAAAGGTGTACCTGAGAAATATGTGAATATTATCCGAGCATTATATGCGTGTAGCTCGGGCAGAGTGATGGCTTACGGCAAGTTGTCGTCGCCCTCTAATATCTCCAGCGGCTTGAGACAAGGATGCCCGCCGTCACCTTTCCTATTCAACTTCCCTGTTGACGAAGTCATGGAAATCGCGTTTACAGGACACGACTTAGAATGTGTGGATCTGCTCCCAGGAGAACGACTTATTGACTTAGAGTATGCTGATGATATTGCCCTAATCTGTGACAGCTCACAAACGTGCCAAGCGGCACTGGGCAGATTAGCACTAGCTGTGCGTCACTTCTGGCTTTGTTTCGCACCCTCGAAGTGCAAAGCGTTCCTCCAAGATTGGTCTGGACCGCCCCCTACCCTGACCGTTGGTGGGGATCAGCTAGAAGTCGTTTAAAAATTCAACTACCTGGGAAGTTGTATCAGCGCCCGTGGGATTGAAGATGAGATCACGAACCGTATAGCAAAAGCTCGGGGCGCTTTTGCTAACCTTCGCCACTTATGGCGCCGGTGCGACATCACTCTTGCCCTGAAGGGTAGAGTGTACAATGCATCGGTACGTTCGACCCTACTGTACGGTTGTGAAACCTGGCCGCTTAAAGCAGCAGACCTGAAGGGGCTAGTTACGTTCGACCACCGGTGCCTTCGTAATTTAGCTCACATCTGGTGGGAACACCGCGTGAGCAACGAGCGTGTTCGACGCCTTGTTTCTGGCACAGGAAAAGGAACTGAACCGCTCCGCGCCGGGGGTGTGGATGGAAGAAAAGGAGAGGTGGCCAAGCGATGACTTGGTCCAGAGGAAGGAAGGCCCTCACTTCTTGAGCTGGCCTCGGTTGGAGCGTCTCGGTTCCCTGGTTGGGGTCAGAAAGACGATGAACACGTTTGGTTTGACACACTTGCTGACATGGCAAGGAGCCGACCTCAGTGGCGTTCGTTCTGTGAGTTTCTTTGTCCCACTCCATCCCTCTTAGCCTCCTCCTCCAACCACGATGTCATTGTTTAACCTTATATAATTTTGCATAGTAATTTTTTTGATGCATAGTAGCCGGCTGGTAGCTTACCAGAACGATGCCCATCCGTTATTAGTAGCTCAGCCGGCTTGCACCAGTTGCATTTTTTTCCTTTTTTATGTTTTGCGGCACAGTAGCTGAGGTGTTCCCCACCTCTAGCTAACGTGTATGATGATGATGATGTGCGAATAGTGCACGGCCAGTATCGATGTTATCTCAGTTTCCAATGTGCCATTAAACGAGGCGATCCTGATACTCTGGAATCACGTGACCGAGAGCTAGCTGGGACTAGGCATTACAGCCTCTGAATTTGAACGACTTCTTTTGTTATGTTCTTTATTTCATGAATAAGGCTATCGCCAATTGGATGATGTCGCAATGGGCAGTCCACTCGGACCGGTATTAGCAGATATTTTCGTCGCTCATAGTGGGTATCAAGTCATGGAAGAGATCGATGAGACTGTGTTGTTCCACATATATCTGGACGACATTTTGTTACCCTGTGACAGAAACTTTCAGTTGATCCAACTGGTTCCAGGTTGTATGCGTTACATCAAAACAACGGATTGCGAACAACCTGAAACCCTGCCGTTCCTTGACTTCCTAATAGAACGTAGGAGTGACGGTGCAATATGCAGATCAGTTTGCCGCAAGACAACCTGGGTAGGGACACTACCTGCACTTCTATGACTTTGTCCCTAAGCGGTAAAAACAAGGTGTAGTGATGGCAGAAAAATATACACTGCTGACACACTGGAACAAGAGAAGCAGCTGATAACCAGCACCTTCGTAAACAGTAGGTACCCACCGTCTTTCATCGCTCAGTTTAATGCTGAGAAAGCGATACCGAAGCTGAAGGTAACCCTGCAACTGCCATTCAAGGGACGATGTATGCCAGGTAGTTCAGGGTCGATTGAAATCCGCCGTGGCGCACGGGTACACTGCAGCGGATCCATTTCTAATCTGCGCAACGTCGATTAAACCCTCGCCATCACTCTCCAGCTTTTCACATATCCTATACCGTTTTACATGTATTTCGGACGCAGATTACGTGGGTATGGCAGAACGACAATTGAGGGTGCGGGCCGCGGAGCACATGCAGGCGTGGCTAAGTAAGCACGTTTCGCAGATGAGCGCGTGTGCCACCCCGAATACGCAGCCAACAAATCGAAATGGGGTTTTCGAACAAGCAGCTGACGTCATCAATTGACCGCCATGTGCTGGCTGACAACCACTGTGTATACCCCGTGCGTGCGTTCCGTGTTCTCTATACCTAAATGAACCCTCTAACTTTACGGTCTGCTTAGGCCGTACCTGTCAAACAACTTGGTCCACACTCTATGTGTGCAGAAAGACGCATTGGTGACCCTGCTTTTGCCGTATTCGTGAATCGGGAACAGCAGACAATGTGACGTATATGCGTTTGTGTTCAGTTTGGTCAGTTTGCCTTTTTAACCTCCGCATTGTAAATTTTCGGGTAGTTCCCCGGATCCGCCGAACCCGCATTACACCTCGATGACATTTCATGCACGCCCGGCGGTTCCAACCGCGACCTGCGCGTAGTCTTCACAAATAGTTCATCAAATGTGACGATCTATATCACTTCATTGTCTCTCATCGTCCGGACGTACTGGGACTGCCCGAAACCTGGTTAAATCCTGAGGTCAATACCCAGCAATTTCAGATTAGAGGCTACTCTTGCTTCCCGTGCTACAGATTATCAAACGAGCACGACGGCGTGCTGTTATTCATTCGGTCTTCGCTGTGCGGGAGTCTGGACTACACCTACTACAGCGAAGATGATCTGTGTGAGCAACTGTGGTGCTCGATCCGCCTGAGACAGGGTGAATTGTTTAAGACTGCAGCTTATCACATCCCGCGAACTCAATGTCTGGATTGGTTGCCGCATGTAAAAAACTACATTAGTCGGCCTCGCTTCCTACTTAAGGGCGATTTTAATCCGTCGAATGCTGTGGCCTGAGGCCCAACTTCTGCCCGGGCACTGTGAAATCGAGACGCAGTTTGTGGAGATGATATTTAAGACTGGAGCAGCACAACACGTCTGCCGACCGACGCGCGTTACACCGCATTCCGCTCCATCGTGCTTGGACCTACTATTTACTACTTGCGAGCAGCCTGTATGAAATTCACGTTTTGGAGCATCTGGCAACTAGCGACCACTCGGTGGTCTTAACTAACCTAGGGCTGCTGCTTCCCTACTCGCGTCCACTGTTAGACGGACTTCGATAATCTCAGTGAAGTGGACCGGTCGCTACCGCAGGATTTATGTATTGAAGCCTGTTGGTCTTTTATTAAAAAAAAGAGTGTGCAATCGTCAGTCCACGTTTCGTACCCCTCAAATATAGGAAAGTTGGACCGGTGAAACCACATTGGTTCGACAGAGAATATGGCCAGTTGGCTCGTCGGCGACGCGTATTGTGGAATAAATTCCTCGTGTCTGGATCTGTCAACGATTATAAGGCGTACAAAAGGCAGCGGAATCTGTAACAGCGCGATAGCGTTGGCGGTTCGAAGACAGCCCCCAAAAAGATTTTTTCTTACGTGAAGCGGCCTCTGAGGCCCACCAGCGACATAGTTGTGTAAGATTGCACTGACGGAGAGCATCTGACCTCCAGCACTGAATGTGCATCCCGCATTGGCGGAGCATTTCGCTTCCGTATTTACAAGTGGGCATGCGCCTATGCCGAGCTTGAATTGCGCAACCCTTAATGAACTCGATAGCCTGGATTGCGGAGTAGAAGATGTCTGCAGTCTACTCCCCTGTCTTGATGACACGAAACCTGCCGCACCCGATAGACTTCATCCACTTATCTTAAAGTGGTTATCGGCCATCGTCTCACCTGCCGTGGCAGATCTATTCAACACATCGCTGTCTGAGGGTACATTGCCAAGCGACTGGAAATGCTCGGTAGTGAAGTCGATTCCAAATGTCGGTGACCCATTCAATGTGGATAATTACCGGCCGATTTGTCTCACCTCTGTTTTGACTAAGCTGTTCGAGACGATTGTGGAAAAGGGTCTTCTCCAGCTGTTAGAGTCGAAAGATCTAATGCCGTTACAGCACGGCTTCATGAGGGGCCGCTCGTGCATTACCAACCTGCTGTTGACGCAGCAGGATTGATTGCAAGCGTTGATCCGGGGGTAAATCAGTGGATGTTGTCTACATTGATTTCAGTAAAGCTTTTGATAAAGTGAACCATGAGGTCCTGCTCTACAAGCTGAGGACGTGTGATGTTGATGGCTCAGCGCACCAGTGGATCAGTGACTTCCTTATTGGAAGAGGATGGCGAGTACTGGTGAATGACCACCAAACGGACTGGTACTCCACCACTAGCGATGTACCCCAAGACTCAGTACTGGAGCGAATTTTATTGCTGATCCACATAAACGAAGTGTCTCAGCTTCTTCAGTTGCCTGGTGCATTATTTGAAGGGGACTTGGAGGATTTTTGGTTCTACCGACGACTGACGTCCTTCAGCAGGACCTCAACCACCTATATCCCGGTGGTCTGCCGAAATTGACCTTTGGTCAACCCGGCCAAGCCCTCGTTTATGAGCCCGGGAATTGGTGGTAATGGGCGTGCGCACACCCTGGCCGGCAACCTGCTGCTTCCCACCAGTTCCGTAAAGGATCTAGGCGTACTCTCACGCTCTGATCGGAACCAAACTTTTATTCTCGGTTAAGCGAGGCACGCCTGCACAGGCATGATCATGGTAAGAGTGCAACCGGTGATCAAGGAATGTGCAATAAAAATGTCATATATGTTGATTCATGAATGTAGTTATGCGTGCGTGTAGGCATGTGTAGCTGTGCTGCTTGGCTTTGTAAAGGTTTTTTTTGCTTTTGCTTGTGTCTGAATGTGTCGTCAATGCTAAAGAGATGTTTAACGTCCGTGCATTTACAATGATTGTACGGATAAGCATTAGGTTGCTGATATACAATGCTTCGCCATTATGAAGCAAGTCTGTCGATAACACGAACAGACTGTAGGTAAAAGCACTACCCCTGCCTTGGTCACTTAGACACAGCTTTTGCACTTAGTCTAAAGTAATTGTCACCCGTCTTTTCTCTTCCATGATAAGACCGGTGCTTGAGTACGGCTCACCCACTTAAGTCAACACCCTACTTCGGCTTGGGCAATCTGGTAGTACCTCTCCCTCTAACGAAACAATGGACTTTAATGTGTTGTGTTGTCTTTTCTTTTACTATTTCTGTACCTTATTTTGAGTCCCATGGTATCTGATGGCTCTATGTCTATTCGTAGACTATTGCAAATAGATATCGTTGGCGGCATCCGGTTTCGAATTTGTCTGTCACTGTGGCCAGCCACAGGACGCCTTTGCCTACAGACGGACCATGGGTGGCTTGCGCTGCACCACCCACAGCTCCAACCACACACCCCATATCCAGTGTAAACCCGAAGGAATAAGACCGGGAGGCATGTGGATGTGAGCCAGGTTTCATCAACGGAGCCGGCCCACACACTCCTTCACAGGCAGACACAAGCACGCTGTATTTGGGAATCAAGCGCACACAAGGCGGTGGCTGGACCGTAGTCCGTTCCACACTGGGTGCATGGAACCACTCTTCGAGCCTAGCACGGCCACAAGGACCGTGCACCCCGTCCCCTCCAGCAACGACCAACTGTCTCCTGGATCCAGTATGGACGAGGTAGTGGGTAATAGACAGGTAGGCACCTTGTCAACATGCACATCAAGCGCAGCCACACCGGGGATATCAAGCAACAGCCAATCACTTGCGAGAAAGCTAACAAAGAAAATAAATCGAGTAATGCATAAGGAAACGTGACAAATATTTTAAATTAATGAGCATATGAAATAAGTTGTTAACAAAGGATCCGAGATAAGTTCACGAGGTCAGAAAGTATATTTTACGGAAATGACACAAACACGAAAATGTTATCGAAATTAACTACAATTTGCTTAAGCGAGTTGTGCAGGTTTATAGAAGAGCGTACAGGTGGACATTTATTTGAGAAAGAAAAGCATTAAGGCAAAATTGAAAACCCACCACCTGAAATAAAGAGACTTAGCATGCAAGCACGCGGTTAGTAAACCGAATGCAGCGTACGTACAAACGCTGCGCTGGTTCTGCCTACGTTCTCTGCAGGACCCGTCCTCGCTTCGGTAGTGGTCCCGAGTGGCCTCGCTCATGCCTCACTAAGCCTGCCTGACTCAGGCACTCGCGACCGCATGTTCTACAGCACCATGCGCTTGATGTCGATGGCGTACAACCCATCGTTGCTTGCCGCTTCCGCACTTGCCGCCTCTTCTCCGCATGCATGAGGGCTTTCTCCTGCACCTCGGCAGCTACCTTCGTGATCAGATCGCGCCATGCATGCGGATCAAACGCATTCGATTCCCATGATCTGCAATCAAGATTAGAACGTGTGAGGCTCACTTTAATCATGTCCTGGTAACGTAACTTTGGTTTCCTCACATGCCGCTTCCCAATACTCAGCTGACCATATAATAATTGTTTCGGAATCCGCGTCGAATCCATACGGCTCACATGACCGAGCCACCTAAGGTGTCTTAGAAAGAAGATGCAGTCCACTGCATACACTCCACTTTGTCGTAACACTTCCGTGTCTGCAACTCTGTCGCCACAAGTGATGCGCAAAATCCGTCGCAAGCACTGCTGACGGAACCGCTGGAGATATCGCACATCCCGACGGTACATCGTCCACGTTTCACTGCCGTATAGAAGAACGGACAGCACCATGGATTTGTCACCATCAGCTTTGTGCCAACGGTAAGCTGATGGTTGTTCCACACTCGGTACTCTAACTTCCCGAATGCCGCCGCTGCGGCATTCGACACGCCCTTTGACCCGCGGATATGAAGCTCACTGTGTATCTGCTGATCAGTCGACATCACACTCCCAAGGTAGCAGAAGCGGGAGGTGGTTTCCAATACTTCAGCACCAATGCTGTTTCGCTGCAATATTGAAGATTGAACCTCCGGTGAAGGCTGAAAGAGACAGACAGTTTTGCTTGTGTTGCTGATGAACCCGAAGTTGGCCGCTGTCGAAGCCAGAGCACTAGTCATATGTTGCAACCCATCCGCACAGTCGTCAGCAAACAGCAACATACGGATAGTTGTCTCACAGACTAGAGTTCTCGCACCGAAACGACGAATGTTCAGCAACCAACCATCAATATGGTGCTCCACACGAACACCGTAAGCACAAGCGGCATCAAAAGCACAAGACATCATGGCATGAAGATATAAATTAAACAGGGCAGGAGCTAAGGCACAGCCTTGCTTCACACCAGAGACAACTGCAAAGTCATCCAAGGTCTCTCCACTCAGCTGCACCCTCGCTCGCATACCACTGTGCAGACATTCAATTAAACTTACAAACTTACGCGGGCAACCAAACTTACCCAACACCAGCCACAATGCCTCGCGGTTCACCGTATCAAATGCCTTGATGAAATTAACAAAAAGCGAGTACAGTGGCTGGTTTCGTTCTCTGCACTTCTCTTGCAACTGACGAGCCGCAAACACCATATCTATAGTGCTGCGACCCGAGCGGAATTAGCATTGCTCTTCCGCCACGTTTGTTTCCACAACCTGACTGACGAGGTGGTTGAACAGGATTCGGGCAATCACCTTGCTTATACAATTCACCAAGTTGATGCCACGATAATTCGTGCAACATTGCTTGCTCCCTTTGCTCTTGTACAATGGTACCACAAGGGCATCCTTTAGCTCAGGAGGCACCTCCTCTTCAATCCATATACATTGCACCAAGTGGTGCAGCGCAGTCAACAACGCGGGTCCACCGTGTTTGAATACTTCAGGCGGGATCCCGTCGGCTCCAGCACATTTGCGTTTCGCAGCTGAGCAAGTGCTCTCTGTGTCTCGTCCAGTGTCGGCGTATCCGCTAGATTCGTCTTCACATCGCGCTGCTTGTGGCCGTTCAATGTAGGCCAGTCGATCTCTGAACGGTTGTTCAAGAGACAGTCAAAGTGCTTTTTCCAGTCTGTGTGCAAGTAGCGCCTGAACTACCATCGATCAGCATCCTCAACGGCTCCAATCTCGGTCCATACACCGCCTTCAAGGAGTCAAAGAATTCCTTGTGTTGGCGGCGTTCGGCGTAGCATTTCATTTGCTTCGCCTTCTCCGTCCACCATGCGTTTTTTATACGACGGAGCTCTCGGGTCAGTCGCCGTCGAAGTTTGTGAAATTGACTACTCTGCCCCAAGTCACTGGGGTCTGCAACATGTGCAGTAAATGCTGCATTCTTCTCCGACACTAATGCGCCAATCCTCTCATTGTTGTCATCAAACCAATCAGGCCACTTACAGTTTGCGCGCGATGGTCTCATTAGCAGCAGCTGTCGCCTGGTCGCGAATGTAGTGCCACAGGTCACCCACTGTGGCTATTCATTCCTCATCACACAGGCTTGCAGCCATCGCCTTCTCCAGCTCAGTACGTTTCGCCACAGTACCGAGGGAGAGAATGTTAAATTTACGCCGATTCACGGCGGCAGTGCAATACATTGATTTAGGAAAATATATGTACAGTTTTGTCCGTACCAATTTGTGATCATTGCCACACTCAGCTTGACGCAGTACACGTGTCATGCGCACTTCACGCATATCACGCTGACGTACAATGACATAGTCGAGCAGGTGAGCGTGACCACTCCGTGGGTGCGTCCAAGTTGCTATATCACTCGCGCTCAGTGCAAACCGAGTGTTCGTGATCGTCAGGCCGTGAGTGGCACACTGTGAGAGCAGCCTGTCACCGTTCGCATTCGCTGAACCAATGCCATGCGAGCCGATAACATCTGTCCACACTGATGCATCACGCCCAACGCGCGCGTTGAAATCACCCAGCAGAAATAGTCGGTCGCTCCTCGGCACAGACCGTATCACGGAGGGAAGCTGAGTGTAGAATTGATCTCGCATGTCATCAGGATAACACATGATCGGGCCGTACGTGCTTATAAAAGTGGCAAACTTACCTCTTCCGAGTCGTAGGGGAAAGTCATCAGTCGCGCGCTGATGCCTGTTCGTTCACTTACCAGCTGGCCATGGAGGCGATCGGATATTGCAAATCCGATCCCATGATCACTTAGTGCTGAGGCGGCGTTGCCCACCCAGTAGCATGTGTAGCCAGCACCTGGTTCATGCAACTTACCTTGCTCAGCGAGCCGAGTTTCACTGAGCGCCGCAATATCGATGTGATAGCGCGTCAGTTCCTTCGGGACGAGTGCAGTGCGTCGCTCGGGGCGCTCACTTGAGTTCCGGTCCAGTACTGTGCGCACGTTCCAGCACCCGATGCTGAGTGTTTTGCGCGCAGGCATACGGTTGCATTGGTGGACAATCGTGCGCGAGATGGTCGTTGTGCTTCGGAGGTTTGCTTGAGAGACTCCACCCGGAGCCTTTGGCTCAATAGCCTGACCCACAAGGCAGTGGGGAGCAGATCCAGCTCTTGAATATGATTGCATATATATATATATATATATATATATATATATATATATATATATATATATATATATATATATACGGAGTATATCGTACGAGGATCGGTGTAGGAGGCCAGGGCTGTATACCCTGTCATACTGTCGGCTTCGAGTTGATCTCATAATGACGCACCCTGTATTGTACCTGGGCCACTTCCCTATGTTGTGGCCGCTGCTGAACGTTCGCACACCAAGCAGCACACGCGGACACCGATACAAACTATTGGTACCGGATTTAAAGCACATTGCTCACACTTTTCTAGCATCCATTAGTAAAATATTGGAACGCATTCCCGGAGACGCTAGTCGAGGCGAAATCGGTGTCGGAACCTAAGAGATTCATTGACGCCCACTTTGCAGACTACAGGTATAGGTAGGGTATCGCACCCGGGTAAGATGTACTGCAGCTGCGACATGCTGCCACCGCGCAGGAATCGGCGACGTGATTCCGCACGTGTGCCCGATCCACCTACGATGGAGCAACACAGCTTTTTATCTTCTCGCTCTCTATTCTCAGTATTCAACACATTTCCTGGTGCTATACATTCACACGTCCATAGTACCTACTTGAAATATGCAGAGAAAACGTTCCGTTATTAAATCGTGCGACATTCTTTGTTGATATTTCTGCTATATGTTGCCTCGGCAACTAGTTGTTTCAATTATTCAGCTCAAGTTGTTGATCCAAAAGCTTATACACAAACGAAGCGAAGACTTGGAGAAAGCTCATATTATGTGCTGTTCACATAAAAATTTCCATAAACCTAATTCCACTCCCTAACTTCTGTGGACAGAGTGACATCACTGACCAGTCCGGCGGGAGTCGCTTAGGGGATGACAACGAACAAAACCCGTTGTATTTATGGCTTAATATGCTTAGTTACTGAGTCCCTCAGTGCCATTGTCACTTTTCGTTTATTGCGCAGGTATTTTGCGTTCCCTTCCAACTGATCTCTGCGTTTTTGGCAGTTGTGTAGGAAATGATTTGGGTCAGTTCCAAAGGAGATTTTTCACTACTGAAATCTTTCAGCGTGACCGTCTAATTGAGTGTAATCGTAACCATTGCCATCAATCCAACCCCATAAATCCACCGCTCGGTGACATTTGGTCATTGCTCAAACCGGCCCATAATGCTAACTGTCGATGTCGGCCCGAACCGGGACGTTGTGTCTCTGGCGTTCAACTATGAAAGTGCTCATAACGGTGGAGGGCCCAATTCACAACTTGGTCACAGTAGCCTTCGCCATTTTCTATGGTCCACTGATCTTGATCACCATCACGTAGGTAGAGAAATTTGCAGGTATTCGCCCCTCACCGGATAAATGGAATACGGGTTGCTGACGAATTCCCAAGAGACGAAATGCCGATCCTCAGAATGCACACTAGCTGTCTAGTCAAATGCAGCTGTGCCCAATTTCCTCTAGATTTGTAACAAATTGAAACTATGTTTTTCGCTGTCTTCATCTTTGATGAGCCTGAATTTCCGAACTGTTTTTCGATTACTCTTTACTTTCCCATAGCTACGTTCGATCATATTCCTCTCTTTCCCTTAGAGATAGTCAAGTGTATTTTACTAGATATCTACCATGCGCATTCAGCATAAATTCATGGTCCACGAAAGTAACCGGCATTTCGGCTGAACAAGTGCGAATTTAGCTTTTACCTCTTTTACTCCTCTTTGTAAGCCACAGCTATGTGCCTAAGGGAATTCACCTTCCCGCCAAGGGCAGTTTGCCAAGGGTCTACCTATTGTACGCTTTGCAAGAGACTTGTCGCTTCTACATCACTGTTGTCGAAGAACGCTCTTTTAGATCTACTCTTTACTCACGATCTCAGCTGATAGCGTTGTCATTCTACCGAGACGGTGGTCTGTTGCCGCTGACCTTGTTAGACTTGATAACAAATCCCAGGGCTCATTAGTATTGGTATCTTGAAGTTCGAACAATGTGAATTGAGATCCACTCTTAAACCTTTCGATCTAGTCCACTGGTTGATTCTACTGTCATGACAATAACTTTTGAATTCATACCCTCAGTGCTTTACGCTCACTTGTCCCCGTTGCAGTTAACGGACCCTCATGCCGTGGCCTGTTCGATTTCGAAGCTGAGAATGATTCCGAACTGGCCTTCTCCGAAGGAGACGTCATCCGGCTCATACAACAGGTGGATGAAAACTGGTTCGAGGGTGAACTGAACGGCCGCCGCGGTTACTTCCCAATCAACTACGTCGAAGTAATCAATCCACTCCCTTAGGTTCTCTCAGCCACGGAGACTGTCATGTGTGTTATTTGAAGTTACTCTTGCCTGCTTGTTTTTAGACCGAGCTGATGTTCCGCATCGGAAAGTTCATTTACCATGCTATCAAACAAACATTCCCCTCTCCACAGTTCACTGGTGCTTCACATTTTATCATATCTTCAACCCTGGTTAATAGTCGTTATTTTTATTTGTTGTCGTTCCTTTTCTTCCGCAAATGTCATACTCAGAATACAGAACTCCATATCTTTCGTTTACCTAGCCGAGCGTTCGTTTACAACTGGCCATCTTTGTTCCGACTGCATCCGCTGCATTTGTCCACCACTTTAGCGTAATGGTGTAAGAGAACCATTTATTCGACAGTGCAATCTTTTCCTACACTTACTTTAGTTTTTTGACTTATTTTGTTGTTTCCACACACACACACACACACACACACAGGTGTCTCACAGCTTATTTACTGCCGATCTCATGTACTCCAACCGCTTAGCCAACTTTCTTGCTCCGTTGTTTTTCAGACAGTCAATGGTCACCTACTCTTCTATATTCATTCCATCTTCTCAGCTTTAGGAGCATCTCTCCTCTGATTCCACTCTATTTTCTGTTAAAATGTATGTGATATATTGTGATTACTGTCTCTTTCTACATTTGCTGGTCAGCTACATAAGACATCATTAAAGCGGGGACTATGTTACGCATAAATGAAGTTTCGAGACTTCAGCAGCTTCTAAGCATTGCACTCTATGACCGGCTTTCTATTTCGTGATTTCTTTTGATGAAATTTGCAGCTGCAGCGTTTGTTGCCAGTGGCTCAGATTGTAGTGTGATTACTTATGGTTCTGGAAGCTCTCTGTGGTTTACAAGAAAAAGCCAGACGTTTGGGTGTATTACATGGTATCGACGAAGGCACTGGTAGAAGTGTTCTTAAACTGAAGCATCTGGATCATGTTTAAACGACGTGTTGGCATTACACTCAACTCCAAGTGGTACTTGATGCATCCGGACTTAAATAGGCGGAAGCTGAAATATTGCGAAGTGTTCAGTAAGCTTCATTTGTACTTGAGATTCAAGCACTAAAAGGAAATCAAATTAAGGACTTGATAATATGCTTTCTGCGTTCTTCTGGCTCGCTAGAAAAGCTTGGTACATTCATGCGTAACGACCTTCTAAGGGTAGTTGGAGGCTTGAATTGGGCCCCAGTGTTATACCTCATCAAACACCCACTTCCGCTCCTGCACACATATCCTATCCAGATCGACTGCTTAGATTGGGTGTTTTGTCGTCGCACTATGGACGACATAGTGAGGACCTGGTACTGAACTATCGCATCTTCACTGGTCCACTTGGCCCATATTAATGTCATTTTTTCCACTCAACGGGATTACCAACCCTCCGCGTTCATCCAAGGTAGCTGCATAAGGGTCGGTCTGATCGGGTTGTGGTTGACGACTGGTTATAACGTATTGCCCGCTTGAAATGACCTGCCCGAAATACGTTGTGTTGGCACGCACGGGAAAAGAGTTGGAACATCACATTTGCTATAACCTCTCTTGCCGATTTCATCACTCTCCATTTTTACTGCCTAGATTATGTTATGTGTTATTTTTTCCTTCAGTTTCCTTTCGCCTCCTTCCACTACGTTTTGTTTCTACTTCACATGATCGGCTCAGTGTGGACAACTAGTACAGTGCACGTGTGCATCGATCGATTGACTATGGTGTGATGCGCGCGTGTCGATTTGACATTCTTAAATAATAGGTCGATTCGCACAGACCTATCTTGGATCAATGATACTTTTAAATTGGAACATTCGAGGGATTCTCCAGTTGTTCCCATCCCATTGTTAGATGGACTCACGCATGATATTCGCTCAGTCAGTTTGCATTCGTTACTTGTGTCCTTTCACTTGATTGGTTGATTCATCTTTGTGTATTCTGTTTGCTCACGCGCCAGATTTCATGACAGCTAGTCCTCACGCGTTTCGTACTTGTTTCCGTTTTAAGTGGGTTGCGGTTAGCAATACAGGCGTCATAATTAGATTCGCGGCCTAGGTATCACTAAATTCCAATTTGCAAACTGCGGCATTCACTTCGGAAAATTTTCAAGAAATCCTGTCGAGGCAGCAAGAACAGTTCGAGGCATCACAGTTACGTTTTCTTGAAGCATTGACAACACGAATGTCGTCACAGTCTGCACCTATAGTCACAGCGATTTCCACCGCAGACAAGCTGGCGCACAGTATAACAGAATTCGATTACCACCGGGATAATGATCTCACTTTCGAAGCTTGGTTCCGCTGCTCTGGAGACTTGTTGTAAATTGGTGGAAAGGTGCTAGACGACGCAGCTCAGGTACGTCTTCTTTTGAAGAAATTGGACCCACAATAGTATGAAAAGCGCTCTAATTGCCTTCTACCCAGTAACCCGCAAGATGTATCATTAGCGGAAACTGTGAAGCGCTTGACCAGGACTTGCGGCAGAAGTCCATTTATACAAAAACATAAGCAACATACATAACTGCAATTTTGGGGTATGCGTTACAGGGTGGATGGTTGCGAAAAATGCCTAGTTTTAAAAACATTGATGTTTAGATATTTTTGGGCCTTTTTAGAATATCTCATGGAGGGATATTTCACATGTAAATCTAGTGATTATGGTATTCAGCTCAAGATAATTGGGGAGTCTACTCCCAAATGTGGCCACATTATCATATGGCCTAACTGTGATTGGTAGTTTATTCCACAGATTACTATCTCAGACCAGGAAGAAATTTGAGCGAACCTTCATCCAAACCTTCGGTATATTTAGTGTAAAGTCTTTATTGCGAGCTGTCGAGTTGAGCTAAGCTGTAGTTCGAGTGTAAGCAGGTAATTTTGTGTAGCAGGTGGAAAAGCAGCAACAAGTTCTGCTTCTTACATCGAATCTAAAGGTTTCGAGTTGAAGTTCATTGCAACGTTCTCGTTGACTTGTAGCACAGTGCTTACGTTTGGAGGCGACCCACAACAATTTTGTCATATTACCGTATACGATACTGCAGTATTCGAGGATGGGACGGGTGAGTATCTTAAAAAGCTCAACTCTAGCGTGGGTAGTGCCGATTTTGTTTGTTATCTTACACATAGATTGGTTGACACTTGCTACTTGTCATTTGGCCTGTTCGGAGAATTTGAGGGTAGACGCGTACCTATGTGGCACACTACTGATGAGTAGTATGATGAAACGCACGGGCTCGTTGAACTTCATCGTCATCATCAACAGCAGTACATCACCCATTTGAACTGATGCTTCGCTGACATACAACCATGATAATCTATAGAATAAAAAAATAAGAAGGAGAGAAGGGATACTTACCTGGAAACCTTAATGCTCTAAGCAAACATTCTGGGTCAAGGCGCCTACACCTTGTGTAGACACCATATCGTCACAAACAGCTGGCTATCGTGCAATGATAAGGCGGCATCGGCGAGACAGCTTCCTTGCGGCTTTCACTGTCACGCGTCATAATCAGCCATTACCCCGCAGATAACGCAGCACCAAACACACTTTAAACAGGCAATCCGATTAGAAAACGGCAGCAGACGCGCCACTAGTGTCGGTTGCGACCCATGTCCTGTAAAGTCTCGAGCCAAGTACAAGGTGAGTCACGTGGACTCCAGCCCGGAAGGCGAGACGGACCAACGGCACCCAGTTTGGTCGTCAGTGACTTCATTTCCCGCTGCCCAGTCAACTTCTTTCCACCTCGATCCTTGCGCCGCCCTACACCTGGTAGACTGAGCAAGGCCCTCCAAGGTAAGCGGTGACCAGGCATAGGTAGTACGTGCCCGAGCCAACACAACTTATTCAGTGCTATTTGTGGTTCTAGGGTGCTAGCATGAATATCATTATCTAGTACTGGCCCACACACATCATCGTTGCGGACACGCTGGTGTCATCCGACACCAACAATGCTTTGCAGACAACGATGATCAAAGACTTGAAGGCACCTCAGATCTTCAGACCGAAAGGGCCAAGTATCACTACCATAGAGCAGAACGGCCCTCACTGTGGCCTTGTATACCCGACCTTTCAGGCGGAGGGAAACTCGCTTCTGTCGCTAATGATGCCGCAGGTTCAAGAAGGCAGCTCTGGTCTCTGCAATGCGTGAACTGACGTCAATTTCCATGCAGCCATCATTGCTGATGCAGCTGCCAAGATAAGGGAATTGATCAACCACGTCAAGTTCCTCGTTAGCCAGGGGTCAAGGGGTCATAAAGTGGATAATGGTTCTGTAGCAGAACTTTGCACTTTCAAGGTGCGAAGCACATACCAATTAATGTGACCACTCTAGACAGGCTATTCACTGTTGATTGTGCGGCCGCAGCGTCGTCGAAAAGCAAGACGATATCGTCCGCATAATCTAGATCAACTAACCTTTCACCAGGCAGCACTTCTAAGCCTACATCGTGAGATTCCCCAAGTGAACACTCCATGATAGAATCCACGACGAAATTGAACAGAAATGGGGAAATCGGACAACCCTGACGAACGCCACTTGTGGTCGGAAAGCTATCCGATAGAGAACCGTAGACCCTGACGTGGCCTGTAGTGTTCGAGTATAGAGCACGAAGGATGTTCACATATTTCGTGGGAACACCTTTCCGCGCAAGTATTGCGAACAGAATCGATCGATTGACCGAATCAAACGCACTCTTGAAATCGAGGAACACAGCTATTGTCGATCTGCGGTATGCGTGGCGTTGCTCTAACACCTGCCGCAAAATAAATTTATGGTCTGTACAGTCACGTCCTGGGCGGAAACCTGCCTGCACTTCCCTAATCCGAGATTCCCGTTCCACAGTGAGGCGACGAACGAGAATCGAGACCAGTCATTTTGTCACAACTGGCGTTAGACTAATACCCATGTGGTTAGAACAGTCTGTGCGACTGCCCTTCTTGTATACTGCCACTATAATCGATTCCCTCCAACTAGCCAGGTACGTTTGAATTGGGAAGTCAGTGCTTTGCAGAGGACCACACCTACATTCTTAAATAGTGCAAGTGCGAGGAAATCAGGGCCAGCGGCACGAAAACGATTGAGGGCTGTGATCGCTTTTCGGACCTCAGCCTCCGATGGGGGCTCCATGCTTACCGTCCATGGTTCGTGCTGTATCACCTGAGTAGAAAGAGGTCCGGGAGCAGGGGGGCCAGCCGAACTGGTCTTAAAAGTGTTCCGCCCAACGAGCCATACGGCGCTCCTTATTGTGTATCAGTGCACCCGCGCTGTCTCTGCTTATCTCACTGACACCTGGTTTTTGGGCACCAGTGGTGCGGATTAGCTGGAAGACCTCGCGGTAATTGTCTACTGCTCCTGCCTCCTCCATTTCTTGAGCCCTACTGTTCCACTAGACTTCCTTGTCAGCACGTAGGCTCCGTTTTAGTTCGCGCCTAATAGCCCGTCTGGTCACATTGTACTCAGAGCCAGTCGGGAGGTTTCTTCTAGATTCCAACAGGTTCACTAACCTGTCCGATGTCCAGTGACTGGTACGGTGGTGATTGAAAGTGCCGCAAGCAGATGCTCCTGCGTCGTGCATGGCGGCCAAGGTCCTATTCCAATGAAGCTCAGTGTCATTAGAACAAGCCAGCGGAATTTCGGTACGCAGTGCGTGTTGATAGGCTTGCCTGACCGAGGGCTGGGACAGTTTCTCAGTTGACAATCGGAGGAGACGCTTGGTGGGTCTCCCGGCAAAGTTCATGGAGAAACGACAGCGTACCAAGGCATGATCAGAGTCAGCGCAGGTACTCCAGTATGAGCGGCAATCCAGGATGGAACCACGGCGCCTGTAACTTTTGGCAATGTGGTCAATTTGGTTCCATCGCTGGCCAGCTACAGGAGGACGCCAAGTGGCACTTCGGCGGCCACTGTGTCTAAAAGCAGTGCTACTAAGAAACAGCTGGTGCTCCGCACTCCGTTGCAGCAGGCGCTCACCGTTGTCAGTCCGTTCGGAGTTAAGCCCACAATTACCACCCAGCTGAGCTTCTGAAGAGCTCAGGCGCCGTACTTGTGCGTTCATATCCCCTGCAGGTACTATAAATCTGAACTAGTAGCACTGCGTAGTAGCGCGTTCAGTTCATGATAGAATGTGTCCTTGACAGCATTTGAACTGCAGTCGGTGTGAGCATAAGCGGAAATCACGAACAGCGTTTTGTACTACTTCGTGAATCAACCTTAGCTGATGTCATCAAACGGGCTGCACATAAACGGCAGTTCCCCGAAAGCCAATCAACAAACGATGGCTCAGCCTTGGAGCTTAGAATGATACCTACACCAGCTTGACCCGTGAGTGCTGCATTGGCGTCTCCGGATACGTGCAACCAATAACGAGTGGATAACCCGGGTGCAGCGTTGAACTTAGCTAGTCATGGAACACTGCGGACGACGGGCGCGTATTGCAGAATTCAACTAATCCTGAAAGTGGATGGCTCTGAAGCGTTGAACCCATACCGTACCGTCACGCCAAGCTGAATCAAAAGCGCATGACGTAGCATGGAATCAAATGGCATCACGAATGAAATGCGTAGATGAGCGTTTGTTTTATATTAGAAATGTTATGCCATGTATACGTTCGTTATCCAATTCACAACTCGTTCTCACCGCCTCGCCTTTTCTTCACCTAGTTCCAGGCTCGCATGAACAGCTATGTTTGGACGTGTTTATTGTTTAGTGTGATAGATCCTTCGGGGATGGAACAGCCATAAGACATGATGCTTGTTTTCTTTGCCGAGAAGTTCAAGGGAATGTAAGTTATCTTAAATGAGCACTTGCGTTCCATGAAGTTCGTCACAACGAAGCTCATAGTGGGTTTTGATGTCGCCAGCAAATAAAAATGGCCGGCCATGTTTTAGAGATGTTCTGATGTCATTGATGTGGAACCGAGCATACTCTCTCGGATGACCTCACTGGTGATGGAGCGTGGAGAAGAGCGATATACACCTAAAGTTGCTACCTGGAGATGACCACACAGGTGTGATGGCAGCCAACGCACGTTTCCGATGTTTTCAATTTCTGACTTATGCAGCTGTCGTTAACAGACAATGTTAACGTTTTCAGCTTAGCACACTCACAAGTGATCAGTTTAAAGCGCTCATTTTTGTTTGTGGATTACGTTCTCCAAAAGTTGCAGAGATTCGAACATGTTTGTTACCTAGATTGGAGTCTAATGCAGTAGTCTCGCTACAAGAGCTCATACTGGAACGTGAACGTATGTTGACACTGAAGCGGATTGCGCAGAAATGACGCCAGTGGGCCTTGCGTGATTGCTGTTTATACTATCCTTACACGCCCCAGGTCATCGCACAATTCAGTACATCTCTCTGGATTGGCACGCCGATGCCGCCCACCTAGTACTTGTTGGCACTGTGATCAGTGGCATTTCGCTCGATTTTGTGAATTCCGACGATATATTTGCAAGTGCTGTGACAATATAGGACTTGAGGAAACCAGATGTTTGCAAGGAGCGTCTAGGAGACAGTAACGGAGCTTTGCCAAACCCCCTAGTTTTCAACGTTGCCTTTCAAGCACTAGCCCCAATTATCAGTCACTGCGTAAGTCCGTTACGATTATGATAAACGGTGTTTGCGTCCGGCTTCAACTGGACACGGCTTCGGATAGTACAATAATTTGAGTCAACACGGAGCAAGCTGGGTAACCCCACATGTGTTCAGATTGCACACGTCACTCACGACGCGTCCGGTTCGGAATTACCTTCTTTTGGACAGTTCATGCGTGTGTTTGCACTACGCATGGTGTTTGTTATGTTACACATTATGGACATGTGAACTTGTAAGGCTTTGGTTAGGTAGACAAACTTACTTTATGGAACATACCGTTGAACAGTATTTGTGATAACCCAGATAGATTTCACTGTGTCCCACCGATTTCCAGTGTTCGGTTGTACCGTAATGTTTAAAGACAATACCAAAGCTTCTAAGCCTCTAATTACTCCAATGTTTTTGCAGTGTCTTGGAATGTTTTCTATGGTAAAAGCTGTGTTGTATCCGCGTACCAGTGTGCGCCCAGTATTTTCTCCAAAGTGACTAGTACTATATGCTGCTGTTAAGGTAGTCAACTGGGGTCCAACTTTAACTTGAGAGTGCACACAATTAAATAGATAAATAGTTTATTTTCGAATTAATCGAGACACACCATATAATGCATGGTCACAATTTCACAGGCAATTGTATTTCGTAACTGGCACGTTGCTTTGCATAAAATGAGCTGGTGCTTAAAAGCTAAACATGTTGCAGAAATGGGAATTGTACCGGTAAGGAACTAAATCGTTCGTGCTGTGACGATTGTCTGGATATGGTGTATGTGTGTGTAGTGCAGAGATCAACAGTAAAAGCGAAATACGTGAAGTGGTGACGGAATGTTTAGTGTCTTTGTAGTGCACGAAACAGAAAATTGTGGCTCTGGTCAACTTCCCAGTGTGAAGTTGTGCGCTGTGACTTTATTCAGTGGTGAGTCACATCCGGCACGTCGCAATGTTCGTAGACGAATATCTGTGGCTTTTTAGGACATTTGTGGTTTTTTGTTATTGCATGTAATTAATGTTCTGTAGAAAGCGACCCTAGATCTTGGATCCACTCTGTGCTTTGAACTATTTGGGATCGCGTATTATGCCTATAGAAGCATTACGATCCAAAGACAAGACCTGCAATGGTTATTATTGCTAACATTTTTTCCTTCGCGTAATCATTTTTATCACGACACTTTTTGTACACTTTGTTTGAATTGACAAAAATCACTAGGATACACTTCTAAGAACTTCGCTCACTCGTCGTGCAGATTATCACGTATACTGCTGTACACTGCCTTTGAGTCTGTTTGCAAGCTGCATATCTGCTGTGGACTAACGATTGAACGTCTGCTTCCATTGTGTTCCACATGCCCGACAGGTATATCGTTCATCGTGACCGGAACTTAACTGTAATTTGCCGTGTTAGCTTTTTCTTAAACTTTTTGCTTTTCTAAAAGTACTTATGCCTTTCCGTATTTCTTAAAGGGGATTAATGTGCGACATTTTTGGAAAGAAGTAACCAAACTAAGACGGAAGCATATCTCTTTGTTAGCAAAACACCAGTTAGAAACACCCAACAGCGCAGGCATGAGCAGTTAGAGAGATATGATAGTGTGTTTGCCGTTAAATAAGGTCTCATTTAATATATTCGAAACATGATGTAGGTGCAAAATTTCAACTATACTACTCATAACGGGATGGCAAGTTACGTCGAGATTTTGTATCGGACCTCCATATGCTGATGACCTCTCTATATTGATCAATTTGGGCCAGTCCCTTGAGTGGTTAGCTTACGGTCTGTATACGTGCAGACAATTTTGGGTAATAACAACTGCCTTGCGATTTGGCGACTGATGAAGGAATTCAGCGGAGTCACCCAGTATGGCGCTAATTCTGTCGTAGACACAGCTTCTGCTGCACGAGCGGTAACTCATCATCCGCACCTTTGCAGTGGTCTACGGATTCACTGCAGGCTGTCGACGTTGCGTCACTTCGTAAGAAGCTAACTCACCTGCATTCAGGCAAGGCACGCGGATCTGACTGGTTGTCTCCTGTCGTACCCATGCTGTATGCGGATGCCATAGCCTAGCGTCATAATCTTCCGCGCACTCTAGAATTCAGCATCATACAGACTGTAAGTGAGTTCCCCAACCAAGAAGCGACAATGAACATAGCAGTGTTACCGGTTGCGAAACATGTTCCGTAATGTTTCGGATAAAGAGTATTGTTTGTCGCGCAAACCGTAGCCAGGTAGGCGAAACGGACAAGCACCATACAGTCTAGTTGTCAGCGGGTTCAGTTCTTGCAGCAGACTATTGATTTCCACTTCGAACCTTATACTACTCTAATAGAGACGTAAGCGGAGCTAAAGTTGGGTATCGACTGAGAATTGATCGGCCAGCAATTACCAGTCCGCGTAAAACGAATCGAACTATATGGTAAACCCGTGGAGTGGAACTCACTCACACTGGCTGAAAACCGGACGCACAAAAATGAGCGATCTTCACCTCCTAAATTAGCATGTTTCGGCTACCTATAAGTACAGTTAACTTATGGTGTAGATAGACTCCCTGTTTACCGAGCCTTGGTCTTCTGTATTCCGTCGGTTGGTTTGGCGCGTGACTGAGAAGTCAGACAGTCGCAGCCTCATAGGACAGCTAACAACAGTCGTCAGTGGCAGAGAGCAGAGGTATAGTAGAAGCGTTACAACAACCCAATAATCTTTAAGCGAAGCAACACACTCCTCGGTACCTGTGGAGAGAGCACGTGCAGGACACGTCAAAAGTGATTTACTTGTAATGTTATATTGCTCGGAGTACTGAGAAAGGTGCACCTGTGTCAGGACTGGTCGCGGAGATAGTTACCCAGAAGTTTGAGGAGGATGTACTCCCACTCCTCAATCCGAAACTGTGGGTCTGATTTGTCGACGATACTTTTGTGATAAGACAGGTTGCGATATGTTAACATTTCATTTGTTCTCTTCAGTCGTAACCACAATACGAGCAGAAACACACAAATAATTACATACAAGGAATAATAATCAACACTAATCAAGTTGATGGGCCCATTTACCTATGCTATGTGCACATAAACTCTTACGGCAATCAATTCAATTTCCTTGGTCTTGACTGTGACATTTTGATTGGTGTTGCTTATTTTTCCTTGTCGCAAGTTCGGTAGCCAGGGAAGAGGAACACTTCTGCCACTTCAAAATCTGATGTGCCCTTCCGACCTGAGGATGCGACGGTAGAAATCAAGCGTAGTCAAACTACGCAGATGAATAGACACCACGAAACAATACTCCAACCTAGTCCAGAATGTTGCAGAATCACCAGTGCTGCCCAGAACCTCAAGTCAGTCACTAAACCAGTACCCAGAGCAGAGTGCCTTGTGCCAAGCAGGAAAGAAAAGCATTGTGGTTCTCATGCGGGGAAAAGCGGACAGACAGCGTGCCTCATTTCAAAATTTGGAACATGACGTACGCACGAGACTTCCGAGGACGAGGAGGTGGTCGACAGGAACAGTAATCCACAAAAACGGTTGGGTCATCTACGAGCTAATGATAGGAAAGGAGAAATGGGTCAGGCACACCAATCAGCGAAACCGAATCACGACAAGACAGTCCCCCGGAACCGTCATCCCTACAATTGGACATTCTGCTAGACACCTTTTGTTTTGAAAACGAAGCTGAGCGGCTACGTGGATCACAACATAAGATGCAAGCAGCAGATGAGGCACAATACAGGCCGACCCAAAGCCGTGACGACCACCGTGGCCGCAAGTTGATCCCCAAAGAGGAATACTCGGACGCCACACGACCTGTCATGCAGGCTAAGTCGAAGACGAAGGTAACCGCGATGGCTACAAGTGAATCCCACGGTAAAATGTTGCGATCAAGCCCAAGTGTAGGAGCAATCAATTTGAAATAGGTGGTAATAGAGACGTAAGCGGAGATGAATTTGGGAAGCGTCTGCCTCAGTGTGATCTATCGAGTAGGCCATTGCGTTTTTAAAAAACAACTGGTTGTACTTTTCCAGATACTTGTAGATAGAAGGCTTGTGTGCAGAGCCTGTGTGAGTTCTTTCCCTTGACGCGGCTGGGGTGGCAGAGGTCAGAGGTAAACAAGAAGCGTTTACAACAATGTTGACATATCTCTCTGCCTCGACGAAATGGTTGAAGGGGACCCTCTGCTTTACTTTTATGATATTCAAGCGCAGCCAAGTAGCATTCTCACAGAAGCCATTGAACAACGCCATGGAAGGCATCCAATTTAAAATGGAACTGGGGAATAAAAGCCAAATATATTTCCTGGATGTATTGGTAACCAGAATCAAAGACGGGGAGCTGCAAATATCGGTTTCAGGAAATGCACACATGTAGAGCAAATTCTGGATTTTAACTACAGCTACGTGAAATACCACAAAATAAGCTGTGTGCTGACACTGTTTCGCATAGTGCAAACCCTTTGCAGTACCACGGATACAAATCAAAGAGAAGAAAACACTTAATTGAATGTTTCCGACTCAACTGATACGCGCGAGGCTTAATCCGAAGGTGTCCGAATCACAACGCAAACAATCTGCGCCAACGACGGAGAGATGGGTTGTCTCACGTTATACGAAGTTCATATCCGAAATGGCGGCGAGACTATTCAGACACCATTGTCTCATCGTAGCACCGAATCATTGTCACGTTGGGGAAAACCCTGTCGTATCGACAATGGAATGTGATACACAAACTGCGTTGCAGAACTTACAGAAAGGACTGTATCTTAGTCGAACAGGAAGATTGGCAACAAGGATACAAGAACATAAGTCTACGAAAAACATTATGCATCATGTCTAGTTTCACTGCATCTGAATGAAGCTGACAGCTTTTTGTTTGAGTCAAAACAGGAGTTCTGGCACAGAGCAAACAAGAAAGAAAGGATGTTCCTGGATGCTTGGTTCTCCACAAAGAACTTAGTCAACATGCGTATAAATATCGCCTCAGTATTCCAATTGCTCCGACAGAAAGAAATCGTGAGGAAACTAGGACGCTGCCTAATTCAGAATATATATATATATATATATATATATATATATATATATATATATATATATTATTCACAGTCTGTTAACAGACATTGTGCCATCAGAACTGTATTAACGATACGAAGCCTACACTAAGTAAATCGTACGAAACCTAAACTAGAAAATACGAACCAATAAACCTAGTTAACGCACGGTCCGGGCAGAAGAATAAAACGAAGTATCCTGTAACCGTGTTTCTATAAGGCATATTAAATACAGTACATGACTTACGATTATGTTTTGCAACCGTAGTACACGAGGTCAGAAATAGTACAGCGTGCGGCTTCGTGCGATTATTTGGGCGGTGTCACGGTAACAGACTAATATGTATGACCTTGAAACGTCAAAGATATGTCAGTGATCCATTGAGAGGAATATATATATATATATATATATATATATATATATATATATATATGTATGGTCACTGATTGTAGGAAACCGTAAAGCAATGTAAAATGAGCAAAATAATTAGGGAATAGAGATAACGTGCGCTCATGTAAGTAATCCAGGTTGGGGATACATCCAAGTTCCTTTAAACTTTACAAGAACCATGGCAGAAGCAAAAAGCAGAAGATGGAAAAACGAACTGCAATTGGAAAACGGAGAACGACTTGTCTGGTATTTAACACGCGATTTTGATTTTTTGTGTGTATTGAAGGGGGATATAATGGCAGAACAACATTGACCCCACTGATGTCTATTGCGGGCCATGACTTCCAATGTTTCCAACCACTGAGGTTCAGCGTCTCGTGGTCCCCAACTTGGAAGGCGGACTGGTCCGACTGCCGCCAAACTTGAGGTTGCCTTCTTCATGCTCCTTCTCCACGTCCTTGGCTGTCCATCGCGGCACTTTTTCCGATCGCTCCCTGGGAGTGCAAATAGCGCTCGACGTGGAAGGCGATGGGCTGGCATGCGTAGAACGTGCCCGAGCTAACGAATGCGCTGTCGGAGAATAACGTCCTGAAGACTGGCACTACTCACTCCAAGCTCTCGGTCTCGGACCTCTGCGTTGGTTACGTGGTGTTGCCATCACACCCGAGCAATCCTTCGTAGACAGCGATTGTCGAAGACTGACAGCCGCTTCATGTCTTTCGAGCAAATAGGCTAAGTCCCACAGCCGTACAAGAGTATTGCACGGACGGAAGCATTGTACACCCTGCCCTTGAGGTTGAGACTGACATCACGACGACGCCATAGGTGTCTCAGTTTGATGCATACAAGGCGGGCCTTTGCATTCCGTTGTGAGACTTCATCTCCAATACCGCCACCAGCCGTGACGCAACTCCCTAGATAAGTAAAACCAGGGACTTGCTCCACAACATGTCCAGCAATGGTGAGCACCAGTTCAGGCATCTGACATTTCTGGAGCAGCGTTTTACATTTTCCCGAATTGAAGCATAAGGCGTATTTAGACGCCTCCAACGCTAAGCGGTCCAAAACGTTCTGGACGGATTGTGGGTCGTCCCCCAGCAAGGCGATATCATCGGCGTAGTCCAAGTCCGTGAGTCTGTCTCAAGGGAGGAGCTCAACACCGCAGTCCTGGACAACTTCCAGTGCTCTTTGGACAACATCGATGGCAAAATGGAAGAGGAAAGGTGAAATAGAGCAACATTGGTGAAGACCGCTGGTCACGGCAAACAAAGAAGTGAGCGTGCCGTAAGCCCTAACTTTGTCCGACGTGTGACTGCAAAGTTCTTTCAGGATGGTTACAAACTGGTCGGGCACACCTTTCTTCAGTAATCAGTTCCACAACGCAGATCTATCTACCGAATCAAATGCTGCTCGGATGTCCAAGAACACTTGTTGGTCGACGATGGATGTGACGAAATTGGAGAAGTTGGCGACGCGTGAAGATTTGATCGATGCAGCGGCGGCCTGGGCGAAATCCGGCTTGTTCTTCTCGGGAAAAATCCTCTCCAGTCCTTGAAAGCCTGCGAAGTAGGACCGACACGAAGATTTTGGATGCGACAGAGATTAACGAGATTCCACAGCAGTTGCAGCACTCGTCGCGGGATCCCTTCTTGTGAATCACTACAATGACCGATTCTCCCCATGAGTTCGGAACCTACTCCTCAGTGCAAACTTTCGTGAACAGTGATAGAATTTCGATGACAAGTATACTCCGGCCATCTTTGAATGGAGACGGTAGTAGGCTGTCGGGACCCGGAGCCTTGTGGTGTTTCAAAAATTGAATTGCATTTCGTATCTCTGCTTCATTTGGGGCGGGGGCTGTGAAGACAGGCTAAGCATCATCCGTTGGGGCTGGAAGTTAATACAAACGTTGAGCGCGTCAAGGTCATGTGTTTACTGCTCGGTATAAATTCAGCACCATGCGACAACAATCAAATGAGACTGTAAATGAGTTTATCTCTCGTCTCCTTACTGCTCTCCCTGACTGCGCCTATGATCAGATCCTTCCAGCCCAGTTCGAAGAAGCGATGCTGTTACAGGCATTAATCGTGGGTGTTTTCGATGAAAAGGCACGAGAATGTCTGCTCTCCGAAGATGAAACGCTACTGACGTGGGAGAAAGCATGTGATATAGTCCGACAGTGTTCCAACCTCGTCCAGGAACTAGCCACATTTCCCTCTTCAAATCAATCAATCTCACGTGGCGTAAAGAAGGTCTACCAGACTAACCGTAGACATGCCTTACCTCGCCCCGTACAGCGCAAGGAATTCCGTTGTTACCCTTGCGGGGAGAATCACTTGTCCCCGACTGACTGTCCGCACATTCATTCATTGTGCACGTTTTGTGGAAAAATGGGTCATATTCAGAAAGTGTGTCTTTCCAAGCGGAAATCACTCGTCCAGGAACTAAGGCTACAAACTGCATTACTGATGAATTGCACCAGAATTGGATTAACACCACAACCGTTTTTAATCGCATCATTACAGCAGCAAAACCGTTTGTCGTATCCGTCCAAGTGAACGAACAACCGGTAGAGTTTGAAATTGATACCGGATCCGCAGTCACTTTGATCCGACTAGACGCCTTATCCCAACTTCCAAAGCTGTGTCCACCAAACATACAGTTGCGATCTTACACGGGACAGATGGTGAATATGCTTGGTACCTTCAATGCACGCATTTCTTACCGTAATTCAACGAGTCATATGTATGTGTACGTTTCTGGATGACCGGGTCCGAACATCCTGGGCCGCGATGGAATTAAGCGCCTTCCTGGCATAATGTCGAACGTCAACCTGGTGAAAGACAACCCGCAGTTATTCGAGATTTTGCAGGAGTATGCAGTCTTATTTGATCAGTCGAAATCAGGACTTTTAAAGAATTACAGTGCACAGCTGGTATTGAAACCACAGACAAAACCGCGGTTCTGGGAAACTCACACTGCTCCCTATGCCCTCCGTGATAAGGTGGAAAGTGAACTGCGTCGACTCCAGTTGGTAGGTACCGTTGAACCCGTCCAGTCTTCAGACTGGGCAGCCCCATTGTGCCCGTATTAAAGAGCGATGGTACGATAAGAATCTGAGGGGATTACAAAGTTACGATAAACTAAGCGTTAGAATTATACCGATATCCTTTACCAAGAGTTAATGACATTTACGCCTCCCTTTCCTGTGGTGATCTATTTACAAAACTAGATCTGAGTCATGCCTACTAACAAATTGAACTCGGTGAGGAATCACGCACGTACACCACCATTAGTACTCATCTCGGATTATTCCGCTATATACGCATGCCTTTTGGAATAAGCTCGGTTCCATCTATTTTTCAACGTATTATTGACTCACTTGTGAAAGATATACCAAACACATGTGCGTACTTAGATGACATTTTAATTACTGGACGAACTACCGCCGAGCACTTACATACATTGGACGTCGTCCTGAAGCGATTATCGGATGCCGGTTTGGTTCTAAAAAGAGAAAAATGTGAGTTCCTTGTTCCGAGTGTACAGTATCTGGGCTATTGGTTGTCACGTGAAGGATTGTGCCCACTGGAAGAAAAGACAAAGGCGCTACTTGAGGCGCCAGCCCCCAAAATGTTCATGAATTGCGGTCGTTCCTCGGTGTTGTCACTCCGTTTTCCAGGTTTATACCATCGGCAGCAACTCATCTGCATCCGCTTCACCAGTTGCTACGTAAAACCAAAGCTGGAATTGGAACAATACTCATGCAAATGCATTCAAAGCGGTTAAGAAGCTCTTAGCATCTACAGATGTTCTTGTGCATTATGATCCGCAGAAGCCTGTTGTTCTTTCTTGTGACGCCTCACCTTACGGTCTCGGGGCTGTTTTAATGCACAAATCACCGAATGGCTCTCAACGTCCCGTTGCTTATGCTCCAAGAACCCTGACACCAGCAGAACGGAACTAATCCCAACTTGATCGAGAGGCAGCCGCTGTCATCTTCGGCACCACTCGATTTCACCAATATTCACTCGGGCGACCGTTCATGATCCATACGGATCACAGACCTCTTGTTTTCCTCCTCGGCCACGAGAAAGGTATTCAATAAATGGCTTCACCTAGAATGGTACGTTGGTCGCTTATTCTTTCCGCGTATACATACGAAATTCAGTACGTTCCAGGCAAACAGAATACCACCGCTGATGTTCTTAGCCGGCTTCCCTTACCAGAGGCACCATCGAAAGAATTTATCCCACAAGAGCTCGTAAACCTGGTCCAGCATTTAAATGATTCCCCAGTCACATATACAGACACGTCAGGAAACTGACAGACTCTGTTCTATCGTTGGTCAAACGCTATGTCCAAGTTGGGTGGCCGGAAGACACCCGCAAAGAACTCATGCCCTTCCGTAACAGGATGTCTGAACTCAGCCTCCAGAATGGATGCTTGCTGTGGGGCGCACGAGTTATTGTCCCCAAGAAATGTCGGTCACGTATGCTTGACGAACTACATGATGCGCATCCAGATGTCGCAAAGACGAAGTCGTTAGCTCGATTTTATGTGTGGTGGCCTGAATTAGACCGTGATATTGTGGCGAAGGTTGGAAGTTGCAGACCTTGCCAGGAGACCCGAAACGCCGCTCCTCATGCGCCAATGCAGCCTTGGAAGTGGCCAGAAACACCCTGGAAATGAGTCCACGTAGACTATTTCGGTCCCTACGAAGGTCGGATGATTTTACTGATCATCGATGCCCATTCTAAATGGATTGATGCTCATATTCTTGTTTCAGCAAATTCAGCCTGTAGTATAGAGAAACAACGCACAACGTTCGCAACATTTGGCCTTCCCGCGACATTAGTATCTGACAATGGACCAGCTTTCGCCAGTGTTGAGTTTTCTACCTTCCTCAGCTCGAACGGCATTAAACACATAACAACTGCACCCTATCATCCTTCTTCTAATGGGTTTACGGAGAGAGCCGTGTAAAAAGGGAAGCTGCTAATAAAACAACCAAATGCTCCGCTGCGTGTGCGTTTGGATCGTTCCTTGTTCGCATATCGAAACATGTCAAACGAGACCACAGGCAGAAGCCCCGCTGAGTTAATGTTTGGTCGTCGACTTCATACCCGATTGGATTTATTGCATGGTTCTATTGAGCCACAAGTTTCGGTAAAACAACAACGAGTGAAAGAGCGTTTTGATACTTGTAGCAGAGACAAGCAAGTGACAGATTCAGATCCCATCTACATCCGCTTACCTACAGGCTCGGGGAGGGAACCAGCCGTCGTTAAAACAACTAACGGACAGATAATAAAAGCAGAGATTGAGGATGGCAGGATCGTTCGACGCCATTTAGATCATGTGCGACCGAGATTGTCCGACACATAAACAGTTGCCGAGACAGAGCAACCAGCTCAAGCATCGAACGACATGCACGTGCGTGGAGCCGAACCGGTAGCTGAGTCACAACTGCGGCGCTCTGAGCGCCGACGCCAACTATAGGTGGGAGAAGTGATGCAGACGTTGAGCGCGTCAAGGTCATGCTACACTACCTAGCCTGTGAAGCTGCATTGTGCGCGCCAGTGCGTGAGAGTCCATCTCCCGACTAACCAGCGATGCTTATTGATTGGTTCAAAAGCGAGTGCTTAACTAAAACATGTGGACTGCGTAAAACTAAACAGTTGATCTTGTACCCAGTGTGGACTGCCGATGTACTATTGCCATTGCTTTTACTAAACTTCCATTTGCAATACCGATGTTCTGCTTTCGGTTCAGTGTAACAGAAGTGTCACAAGGGGCTGCGTTGGGTGGTTGAACTGAAGAGCGAAATGATCTGCCCAGCGACCAAATCAACTTTGAATCTTGGTGATCTTCATGCCGTCTGATTCGCAAATCGTCTGGTTGATAGCGTGGGAATTGCAACCAGTGGCCCTAATGATGTAAAATAGACGGCGTAAGTTGCCAGCTGAAGCAGTTGCTTCCATCTCATTAACTTGTTTTGACCACTAAGATTCACAATCAGAGCGAAGGCTTGCTTTCACTGTAGCGTAATAGACCGGCGGGGTTCGTTGTACTATGTGCCAGCAGACACTGCCCGTCGGCGATCCAGCAATTCCGAGGATCTTCACGGGATCCAGCTTTTGGGAGTGGTGCGAGCGAGCCCACAGTTGGACAAACCGGCCGACAGCAAGACTTGTTGCAGACTTGACAAGGGTTGCTCAACATCCAGACGGTGAGAGAGAGAGCGAGATTTTCACGAAGCCTTTGTTGATACTCCTTATTTACTATTGGGTCCTCCAACTTGTAGGTGTTCAGTCGGGTGTGTTTTGCCATAGCCGAACCACCGAAACGCATGCAAACGGTCGCGCATACCACTGCATGATCGGTTTCGACGCATGTTGACCAACATGATCGTATTCGCCTACGCTACTGTGCCACCTGCGACTTGTAGCCATGTGGTCAATCTGCGACCAGTGCTGGGTTGATGATGGGGGCGCCAAGTGGCGTACTGGCGTCCAGGATGACGAAAGCTGGTGCTGGAGAGGAATAGCTAAAGATCAGCACACGGACTGAACAGTCTCTCTCTTTTGTCTGAGCGAACATAATTGTTACATGTGTGTCGCCCGCTAAACCGCTGAGCAGATGAGCAAACACAGACACATACAAATCGATTGACTGATAGCTGATTCGTCCACTCTTTTTCCTTGTGCTGATTGGTTCCTTTTCGACTTATTCATCTGGTGTAACCTACAAGCTATCTATTACAGTTTTTGACGCGTCCCATCCGGTGTGTGTTCTTATTCACTTCTTGCGCGGACTAAGGGTCCAGGTGCGATCCAGCAATACTCGAGTAATACGTATCAGAATGGCGACGGTTGCTACGAGCCTTCTTGCGGGACTGTCATGTCTGTGGCCTGATGGTGCAGAAAAACCCTCTCTACAGTCGTGGATACAGTGGAAAACATCTTTCCAACATCAAATGACTCTCTTTCCTCTGTTAAACCCCTCTATCGTTTTATCCGATACCCATTGGATTATGTTATTCCGCCAAGCCCTTGGATCAGAAGGACAGCGTCATTTTGACGCTATGAATTTGATGGCTAAGACCAGTATTGTGCACGTGATCCAGTTGTTTGAGGAATTGTGGGGAATCTAACAAAGTGTTTTCCGCTCGTTATCAGTTTTCAAGCTACAGCAACGATGCGGAGAAAGTGTAAATGATTTCATCGCCCGGATTCATCAAGCTACACCGGAATGCCGGTACAATACCATTCCCCCAAGTCAGTTTAAAGAAGTCATGAAAATCCAGTGCCTAATTGGTGGAGTTACAGACGTTTGTGCGATGGAAAAATTATTGTCCCAGGAGGAAGAAACCATTTCCTGGGAAATGGCGTGTAACCTTGTACGTCAAAGAGAAAACCTAAAATCCCAGCTATCCACCTTCAACACTGCTCAGCCTGTGGAATGTGTAAAAAACTGTCACCACGGTTATTCTCTGAAAACAGGGTACGGAAGTTCGTCTGATACCGATGCGGGGATCAGCACACTTCTCCCACCCACAGTTCTCATACTCGCACAAAGTACAGAAATTGTGGGAAAATTGGCCACTTGGCACGTGTTTGCCGTTCCCCACGGTCACAAGTCTCGATCAAATCATTGAACTCCGACGACGGTGAGTGCCCAGATTCCCAGCTAAATTTTATGAACCATATAATTTCAAACTGCTCAGTTATGACGAAAGTGTCTCCATATAGGATCACGCTTCATGTTAATAACGAACCTGTTTTATTTGAATTGGATACTGGTTCGGCGGTGACATTGATTAGTAAAAACGCGCTCTCATCGTTACCCGACCTGGAACCGACTGATACCGTTTTTAGAACCTATACAAGAGAAGTGATTGATTTACTTGGGAAGTGTCAGATACGAGTGCAGCATCAGGGTAGATCACACAGTCTGGTACTTCATGTCGTGCCTCAGGCTCCAGTCAATTTGCTTGGTCGCGATTGGATGAAAATGTTACCACAAGTATTAAATACTATCCACTCCGTGGGTGAGGATACCTTTGAATCGGTCCTTAAACGATATCCAGAAGTGTTTGACGAGCAGCAATTGGGCAGACTCAATAATTTTAAAGCCAAAATCCATATGTCAGACTCAAGTACACCAAAGTTCTTTAAGGCCAGAACGCTGCCCTATTCCTTACGACCTAGAGTGGAAGACGAGCTGAAAAGGCTTCAAAGAGAAGGTATAATTGTACTAGTCCAACAAGCTGAATGGGCGGCCCCGATAGTGCCTGTACTTAAGCCCGACGGTAACCTACGAATCTGTGGTGATTATAAGCTTACAGTAAATCGAGGTGCCATCATAGACCGTTATCCACTACCGAAAATTGAGGATTTGTATGCCAACTTGTCCGGAGGAGTCAAGTTCACTAAATTGGATTTGAGTCACGTCTTACGACGATCAGTACACATTTAGGGCTATTCGAATACACTAGACTGACTTTCGGGATTAACTCAGCGCCGGCGATCTTCCAAAGGATAATTGACAATATCGTGCGTGACATACCGAACACTTGCGCATATCTCGATGATATCCTTATCACGGGTCGCACAGAAAAGGAGCACTTGTACACGTTGGATTGGGTGTTGCATAAACTCTCTGAACACGGTTTGCGTTTGAAACGCTCCAAATGTGCTTTCCTAGTTGATTCAGTTGACTACCTCGGTTATAGACTGGACAAGCATGGTTTACACGCGCGGAAAGATAAATTACAACCCATTATTTCTGCACCCTCACCTCGTAACGGAGCCCAGTTACGCTCGTTCGTTGGAATGCTTTCACATTATCGTCGGTTCCTACCTAATCTTGCTTCTGTTCTAGCACCACTTCACAACTTGCTGAAAAAGATTCTAAGTGGGCATGGGGCGAGGAAGAGGAACAAGCATTTGACGGGGCAAAAGGTCTCCTTGCTACTTCACCAGTCTTGGTACATTACGACCCCAACAAACCCCTCATCCTACAGTGTGATGCTTCACCTTTTGGAGTCGGGGCAGTGCTGGGACATAAAGTCCACGACGGACCAGTTCGCCCTATTGCTTTCGCGTCCCGCACATTACAACCTGCTGAGAAAAATTACGCACAATTAGACAAGGAAGCACTGGCCGTAGTATTCGGAGTAAAGCGGTTCCATCAGTACTTGTGGGGCAACCAGTTTGAGATACAGACTGACCATAAACCACTGTTATCACTTCTCGGTAAGGAACGAGGCATAGAACAACTTAACGCACCCCGAATGGTACGCTGGGCCCTCCTACTTTCTGCTTACAATTATCAAATCCGATGCATTGCCGGTCCTCACAATAATGTCGCTGATGCGCTCATTAGATTGCCACAGATTGACCAACAGGAGGAAAGAAGTGACGCGCCCTACGAGTTTGTTCAACTTTTGCAACACCTGAATACTACACCCATATCTGGCGACATGGCTAGGAAAGCTACAGACAGAGATCCCGTTCTATCGACTGTGAAACGTATGCTGCTGCGTGGCTGGGGTTCGCGAGCCCCTGGTGATCTGCGTCCGTTTTTCAATTGTAGATTTGAGCTGAGCCTGCATGAAGGATGTATCCTACGTGGATCTCGCATCGTTATTCGATTGACTCTCAGGTCAGCTGTACTGAAAGAATTACATGATGCACATCCAGGTATTGTCTGCATGAAAGCCCTCGCCAGATCCTACTGCTGGTGGCCAGCGATTGACCGAGACATCGAAGTCCTTTTGAGTACTTGTAACACATGCCAAAAATATCAAAGAGATAATCCAACAGGCCCAATTCACCATTGGCAGTTGCCCGACAGCCCATGGGAACGTGTCCATGCCGATTACTTTGGCCCGATCGAAGGAAAAATGTTGCTACTTTTAGTAGATGCGTACCCCAAATGGATTGATGTGCATGTTGTTGCAAACGCTACTGCAGAAGCTACAATCAATGGCGTACGCTCTAGTCTACCTACACATGGCATACCGAAAACATTAGTCACTAACAACGGTCCGTAATTTACGAGTGCCGCGTTCAAAGAATACCTGCAGAGCAACGGCGTTCATCACATGACTTCCGCACCGTACCATCCAGCGTCAAACGGTTTAGCTGAAAAAGCGGTCCAAACCGTGAAAGCTGGTCTTCTAAAGCAGCGTAATGGCTCGTTACGAACCAAACTTGACCGATTCTTGTTCGCATATCGGATCACACCGCTAGAGTCTATCGGAAAGAGCCCTGGGGAGGCAATGTTTGGGCGTCGACTACGTACGAGGCTAGACCTACTTTTTCCAGACTCTCGTCAAACCAGGCGTTGCCAGCAACAACGTATGCATGAAAGTGGACGCGCACCAGTTAAGCCCCAGAAGTCGATAGTGGAACGTGATGTTTACACGAAACTACCACATGAGCAGTTATGGCAGCCTGGCACCGTGCTTACGAGCTCAGAAATGGAGGCCGAAATACAACTAGAGTGTGGATAGACACTACGCAGTCACAATGATTTCATCTGGCTCCGCACCCCAGTCACACCGTACCCTGGGGAAGAGAAAGTGGTTCCAGAAGGTCTGGAGGAGACAGACAAAAACCAAACGGAAGATATCCATCAGCCGATTGCTATTCGGAAACCGCACCGCTCACCTAAGCCGATAGAACGTTACATTTCACAACTGTGATTCCATCTGTCACCTGATGGGATGTTACATATGTGTCGTCCGCTAAACCGCTGAGCAGATGGGCAAACACAGACACATACAAATCGATTGACTGATAGCTGATTCGTCCACTCTTTTTCCTTGTGCTGATTGGTTCCTTTTCGACTTATTCATCTGGTGTAACCTACAAGCTATCTATTACAGTTTTTGACACGTCCCATCCGGTGTGTGTTCTTATGCACTTCTTGCGCGGACTAAGGGTCCAGGTGCGATCCAGCAATACTCGAGTAATACGTATCAATCATCGTATCCATGCGGTCCCCCGGGGTGGCGCTCACATGGCAACAGACGACTGACACGCGCGTTGAAGTCCCCTACCACAACAATGATGTCTGTTTTAGGAGCCCTTAGGAGCAGCTCATGAAGGTTCTGGTAGAACTGGTCTTTGACATTGTCCGAGCTACAGTCAGTGAGCGCCTAGGCAGAGATCACGAAGAGAGCACGCTTTTCGACTCGACGTCTGCTAACTTTACAAGAGCCATGGAGCCTCATCGCACAAAAGCGACTATTGATCGGAATCCGATCAATCAAAGCAGTCTCCGCTCTAGCACTGAAGGCGATTCCAGCACCAACTCGCGCAGATGCAGCAGACTCAGCGACATCAGAGAGGCGGAGATGGAAGCGGGTGCGTGGGTGGAGCGGTGGCACCAGCTGGTAGACCGTTAGATTTCTGGAGTCGTGTTTCATTCAGGTAGCGGATATCAATTCTAAGGGTCTTTAGCGTGCGTGCAAGTCCAGCTTGCTGCCTGATCTGCAGTAATGTGCGTACGTTGAAGGCTGCAAGTTTGAACTGCGTTCCGGTTTGCAGGAGCGTATGTAGAAGACTTTGGGACCGGCAGCTCTCCGTTGAGCACTGTGTGCTTGAGTTGGTAGATGTCACGGGAACAGGTTCATCGGTGTAGGTGGGATTGATCGTCATAGAGGAATCAGGTAAAAATGGGTGTGAATGGTACAAGAGAAGGGTAGGTAAAATGGTGGTGTATGCTTGTGCAGTTGGCATAGTGACATGAGTGAATAGCATCGTAGTAGCAAAACAGCGTGTGAACGGTTGTGATTGTGAGTCCATGATTCGTCAGAACAACTCGAGCTTTGACTTCAATCGCAGGGAAATTAGATGAAGAGAACGGGACGCAAATCGTAGCTGATACTTTCACGGGTTGACGATTTAATTCCCAAGATTTCACCCTGCATATCACGGCACTAAAGACGCCACCTCGCATGGTGGCGAAATATTTACAGCTAAACTGCCAGGCTCGGGGAACAAGTGAACAACTGAATCGTCAAGCCGAGCTACGAGTATTCCGAAACATTTTAAACTGAGAAATCGTGCTTACAAATAGGCGGAGCCTACTTACACTTGAAGCATGATTACGCATTGAGAACTGTTGATGGTTGGAATTTGCGCATAGGTGTAATGCGGACATTTTGGTAAAAAAATCCCGGTTGTTTTGAACGGTGCATACCCCGCGGACTGTGGTTGCCGCAAGTTCATCAAAGGGAAAAATGATTGGGGTCGTCAGCCAAAAATCACACACTACACATTCGTAGATGAGGAGTAGCAGTAAAAGATTAAAGAAGCACGAAACAAGTTATTTTGAGTAGCAAATACCTCTATGTGCTTCGAAAACTGCACAAGATGGATATCCAGCTGAGGCAAATCTTATTCATGAGCAACTCGCCTCCACACCAGCCGGTTAAATGGCTACTGACAGTACTGGAGCCAGTTAGGATGTCATTGGTTAAGTACAGCCTAAAACATGCGTTCGAATTAGTGGAACTGTTGGGTGGTATCCAGCTGAGTGGAAAGTCTATGACCAGTATCGATATAATCTCACTATTCACAAACGTACCGCCGAAACCGACTAGCCAGATCACATGCAACCATGTAACTGAGACCCAATTAGAATTAAATAGAATGGCTTTTGCTGTTATACACCTTGAATGTAAAGCTCTATTTTCAGAAGCAATGGTTTTGGCAAGTGGATGGTGTTGCAGTGGGTGGTCCACCCGGACCGTTGTTAGCGGATATTTTCATTGCTGACATTAAAATCCACCAATCCAAGCTGTTTCCCTGACACACGGACGATACATTGATCACTTGTGATCAAGTGGATCAAGTAACCCAACTGAGCACCAGATTAAACAACCTGCACCAGAACATCAGGGCAACCGTAAATCAAGAGCAGAATGATAGCACACCGTTCCTTGACGTACTGATCGAACGCAGAAATGATGGATCAGTACGTCGATTGGTACATCGTAAGCCGACGTGGAAGGGGCTGTACCTGAACTTCCATAGTTTTGTTTCCAAGCTTTACAAACAAGGATTGGTACAGACTCGGTTTGACAGCAAGCAAAATCCGTGCCAACAGCCTAAACGAAAAAAGCACCCAAATTCTTTCATCGCTCACTTCATTAAAAAGAGACAGAAAGTGATATCCACCTTGCCAAAGCTTAAAGTTACACTGAGGCTACCGTTTACGGAAGATGATGTAAGCCAGTTAATTCAACGTCGTTTGAAATCCGCGGCAGTATGAGTTTACCCCGCAGCGCAACCCGTATTGGTATACGCAACGATGCGCATTCCCACACGTTCGGTTAAGCCGTTGCTACCTCTGTCCAGCTTACAACTTTATATTTAATTGCCAAGTCACTTGCATAAGCATGACAGATCGCCAGTTGCAGGTGTGAAACGCTGAACATATCATCGCGTGCGTTAGGAACCACGTTTCGAACCTAGCGTTGTTCACCACCCCAAGTGTGCAGCCAAGGAACGCAAGCCGTCAGCCGTACAATCGCCCGTCATTTGCCGACAGACAAATACTGTGATGACCCCATGCGTATGTTCGGTGTAACCTACCCATCAAATAAGTCTCATTGGCTGCGATGCGCTAAAGCGGTCGTGATCAAACAGCTTGACCTTAATCTGTGAATGCAGAAGGACACGTTCGTCACACTGCTCTACCCTGGTAGTAGGCCACTAAACGATGGACTGACAAGGACGTGTGTAGGTGTTTGTACAAATATTGGTGAATTTGCCATCTCAACTGTATTAACAATTCATGATGCTATACATTTGAAGTGTTCTATAATACGCACTTGAAAATATGCAGAGAAATCTGTACGGAATAAAATCATGCGGTGCTTTTGTGTTAATGTTTTATTGAAATTTTCATATGGAAAGAATTGCTTCAAACACCTTGTGATAACCGCGGTTGGAATGGGACAAAGAAATGCAGCAAGCTATGGTTGATACATTCAAGTAGCTCTTTACGAGCGTTCAGGTTTCCAGCGACGTTATCTGAGCAATGTGAGAGAGTATGCACGTGGGGAGCGAAATTTTAGACAGGATGTCCTGTTCAAATACTTAGCTTTGTTTTTGCCCTCGATTCGCATTACCGTACTCACACTATCATTTAACACACGTCGGCCAGACACGTTATCGTTCATTCGCTTGGTTGCAATTCAAACGTCTATCGATTTAATTGTAATGGGCGTATGTGCAGATAGTTTTCTCCATACATCCGTTCCGGTGCTGCTCTGGTCTGCTACCTTTTCGAATGTTGCTGACGTCTTCGCATGCTACTGGCCCTTAACCATTCTGGACTGACTCTGCGGCTCGCGCTAAGGTCGCAGTCACGGAACAAAACAAAATTTTCCTCTCTAACACAGGAGCTACTGAAATTGACCGTTTGGATTCTACACGCTCTCTGATGCGATCCTCAGTTATAAAAAAGTATTACCGTTGTGGAAATGTTGAACAACGTGCAAACGATAAGCCAAGTCGAGCAAAGAGTGAAATCTACCGGAAGTGCGGTAAGACTGGTCATTTTGCTCGGGTTTGTCGTACCCGTGCCATATTTTAGTTAGTTCTGCAAAAAAATCTAGAGCTTCTCCGGTCACCACTGAACCATCTATATATAGCGTTAATGAATGCGAACATTCACTTTAGTCTCCAACTCAAGAACACAAACTTACTCTGCCAGATAGTTGTTGTGTTCTTTAAAGTTGGAGAGAAAAACACTCGTCTGAACATGGAACTAGATTCCGCGTCACCAATCACAGTTGTGCCATCTCGTTTTTACAAGTTGTATTTTGATCAGTCAACTGTACATCCTTTCGCTTACACTTTCGAGTTACTCAAATGGTGATGTACACATACTCCGTTTTGTTACGGTTTCAAGATTTCTTATAGACAGCAGGAAGCGCATATTTGAAATTACGTTTCTAAAACTGATAGTAAGGCTCTATTGAGACGTAACGACATCGTCTTTTTGAACGTATCAACATGCGTTAGTCGGATGAATATTGCCAGCACCAATATTCATTCGTTACGGTCCAGTTACCCAAATCTCGTACATCCGGATATTGGTAGAGTCCCAACAGCAATGCACCGCATTCGGTTAAGTGCGGATTGCAAACTGTTCAGCATTTCACAACATACGCATGCACCCTTGACGAATCGAGACACTTTGTCGTAAGCTTTGAAAAACATGACCGAGGAAGACTTGCTAGAACCCATACAGTGTTCTAAATGGGTTCATCAAATAGTTGCCGTTCAAAAGATGTCTGTATTCGTGTATGCACCGACCTTCTAGCGTCTATCGACAAATAATTTTTGAAAAAACCATAGCAAGATCAGAGGTTAGGCACAGCGAATATATGTTTCCCATAATTACTCTTCTGACTTCTACAGTTATATACAAATAATAACAAAGTGGGTAGACAGATATTACCAATCGTTTGTCCAGGAGCGAGTTAAATACTGACAGTGGCTGTCCGTTAGATTATGACAATTGACCTCGCGTGTCATAGGCTGGCAGGCGTTTGTGCCAGGGTAGTTCCAACCCTCTAGTTAGGTCTTCTGGATACACAGCTCAGGATCATACAGTCAAATCGCAATTATTTCAGCAACTTGTACTTATTTTTTACGCGTGTAGTTCGATCGGTTCGCCGGGGCCTGAGATAGATAATTCTGAAAGAGCCAGCTGATTTAGTGGCATTTCCTGTGTCAGCGAGGTGCGCGACTGTTGGGGAGCTGACTGGTTTTCTGCTTCCAGTTCCAAGCCAGGCCGGATGGTGTTCCTTCACTCGCTCGGATAAACGCCTTGCCGTACGACCCATGTATTCTGCTCCAAAGGAGCAGGAAAAAGACTAAATACACATTGAATTGGTGTGGACAGAATTCTCACCTATTGAGATCAGTTTCACTATCGGAGTGCTAGTGAACTGAATCTGCATTCTTGCTGCGAGGTAACTACGTCTGAGTGCACACGAATGACGACGAAATAAAGGTTCCGTCGTAACTGCGCCCTTATATGATAGCTGTAGGAATATCGGCGTACGTGCTACTGTCATTATTACAGGCTGTGTGCGCTTCTCTTGCATGTTCGGGGTAGCCATTCTCCTTCAGCACCAAGCGAATGCACTCCAATTCCTCGGAAAACATGTCTTCTGAGCAATTTTTCTCAGCTCGGCTCACTGGGGTATGGATCGGATCCTTTTATACATTAAAGGCACAAAGCTGTAGAAATTTGTGTACTGTCCAGTCCACGTGCATTTCCCATACACGCGACGTTGCAGCGCACGTCCACCAGGTATTCTCAGAGTGACGTCTAGAAAATGAAAGAAGTTGTTTTCCTTCACTTCTTGGATAAACTTTATTACTGGGTGGCACTGGTTGAAGGTGTTTGTTTGCTCATCAATACTTCGCGAGGCTTGATATAAAACAAAGATGTCATCCACATACCTGCAATATAGACTGAGGACTGCGATTGTTGATTTTAAGTGGCCCTGTTCCAGCATGCCCATGAAAACATCGGTAAGGAAGGGTTCAAGTGGGGAACCCAACGCGACCCAAACGCACTGCCGGTATATTTCGCCATTGAAGAGAAACTGACGTTAAATATGCATCTGAGTAATAATTCCCTTAGGATCACAATGGCTATACCCACACTTATGTGATGTGCATCAACATACTCACAGATGTAATTTATGGTCTCAAGTAATGGCACGTTGGTGAACAGTGAAATAACATACAGTAAACACATGGTTAGCTTGGTGCAGTTTATATCCCGTATGGTATCGAAGAATTCAAAGCTATCTCTCAGACTGTGCACACCAATCCGATTTCGAATAGGTGCAAGAATCGCAACCAGCCACCGAATGAGCGAGTGGTACGGCGAGTTTTCGTGTCCAAGATGGGTCGAAGGGGAACAGTGGGCTTATGCGTTTTTAGTAGTCCATAAAGCATTGGAATAACCGTGCCTATTGGTCGAAGCGGCATCGTTAATATAGCCTATGTTACTACGCTTTTTGAGAGTGTTGCAAAGTTGGGCTACAATCTGCTTCGTTTTATCTTTCTCACCTGTGGTCTATTATGTGATCAATAACCACTCCTTTTATTGTTTTGCGTGCGTACATTCTCATTTCAAACCCTTTATACGACAGCGCAGTTAAATCTGTAAGAATTGAAGGAAAACAACTTCTTTCATTTTCTAGACGTCACTCTGAGAATACCTGGTGGACGTGCGCTGCAACGTCGCGTGTATGGGAAATGCACGTAGACTGGACAGTACACAAATTTCTACAGCTTTGTGCCTTTAATGTATAAAAAGAATCTGATCCATACCCCAGTGAGCCGAGCTGAGAAAAATTGCTCAGAAGACATGTTTTCCGAGGAATTGGAGTGCATTCGCTTGGTGCTGAAGGAGAATGGCTACCCCGAACATGCAAGAGAAGCGCACACAGCCTGTAATAATGACAGTAGCACGTACGCCGATATTCCTACAGCTATCATATAAGGGCGCAGTTACGACGGAACCTTTATTTCGTCGTCATTCGTGTGCACTCAGACGTAGTTACCTCGCAGCAAGAATGCAGATTCAGTTCACTAGCACTCCGATAGTGAAACTGATCTCAATAGGTGAGAATTCTGTCCACACCAATTCAATGTGTATTTAGTCTTTTTCCTGCTCCTTTGGAGCAGAATACATTGGTCGTACGGCAAGGCGTTTATCCGAGCGAGTGAAGGAACACCATCCGGCCTGGCTTGGAACTGGAAGCAGAAAACCAGTCAGCTCCCCAACAGTCGCGCACCTCGCTGACACAGGAAATGCCACTAAATCAGCTGGCTCTTTCAGAATTATCTATCTCAGGCCCCGGCGAACCGATCGAACTACACGCGTAAAAAATAAGTACAAGTTGCTGAAATAATTGCGATTTGACTGTATGATCCTGAGCTGTGTATCCAGAAGACCTAACTAGAGGGTTGGAACTACCCTGGCACAAACGCCTGCCAGCCTATGACACGCGAGGTCAATTGTCATAATCTAACGGACAGCCACTGTCAGTATTTAACTCGCTCCTGGACAAACGATTGGTAATATCTGTCTACCCACTTTGTTATTATTTGTATATAACTGTAGAAGCCAGATGAGTAATTATGAAAATCAGCTGCTCGCTTACACTGACAAATAATAATTGAGTAATTCTCTGCCTTCTCTCGACGAGTTTATGGTTATGACATTTGGCCACTTTCCTCACGCAAGACGGTTTTTTCAATACAAAGTGCTATAATTAATTTTATTAGTGCCCCAGGAGTTTGGCAGAAATTTATTACTCTAGCGTTAGCAGATCTCAAATGTTGTGTTATGTATTTGGATGATATTTGTATCTTTGGTATTAACCCCACCGAAAATCAGGAAAGTCTTCAAAATGTGCTGCATAGACTGAATGAACTAAATCTCAGCCTAAATACCAGGAAACCCCAAATCGTTGTAACAGATATCGGGTTTATTGAACGTGTTATTTCTACCTCGGGTATTAAGCCTAATGTGCAGAACACCAGAGCCATTCTCGATTGTCCAAAACCATGCAATGTTACACAGATGAAACATTTCGTTGGTTTGGGTTCTTATTACCGACACCGAACGAATTTTGTGACTATTGCCGAGCCGTTGTGAAGGTTGACGCGCCTAAGCCAGGAGTTTCTTTGGGAAACTGAACAAGACAATGGTTGCATGACCATACGAGCGATGATTGGATTCACTCCCACCGTAGCGATCGTCAATGAGCACTGTCCAACTTTTGTTTCAATGGATGCTTCAGAGGTTGGCTTGGGTGCAGTTCTATCCTAGCTGCATGATAGCGAGGAAAAAGTGATTGCGTACGCATCGCGTACTTTGTCTGATACTGAAGGAAATTATTCCATTGGCGAGAAGAAGGCCCTCGCATGCGTCTGGACGCGTGAGAAATGACCGTCTTACTTATTCGCACCTCGATTCACTTTGCGCACCGATCATTCTGCTGTTACAACGCTACTAAGTCGAGGTAACAATGGCCAAAAACCGGTACGCTTGAGTCGCTGGTACTCACGTTTATTGAACTATAATTGTAAAATAAAATACGTTCCAGGGTGTTTCAACTAACATGCAGATGCTCTGTCGAGACTCCCACTGTCCAAACGAAGGGGAAAACGAGGACTTAGGGAGGTAAAAATGATATCGCAGCTCTTAGCCGGAACACCTGCAATAACATTTGACCTGACACAAGAGCACACTAACAAAGACCTTGTCCTAGCGATGTTTCGGGAGTAGATATCCACTTCATGTCCCAGTCGTACCAAGATCCAACCTGAGTTACTTCTGTATTATACCCTATGGAACGAGCGTTCTACTGTGAGCTGCTGCATTATTAGAAGCGAGCAGTTTGTGGTCCCTGCAACCCTTATTCCTCTGGTGGTTGCATGTGCGCATGTGCGAACAAAAGCTCGGATACGGCAATACTATTGGTGGCCGAAGTTGGATTCCAGCGTCGATATGGTTATTCGGGAATGTTCCGCCTGCTAACAATCCGATAAGAGTGCGAGGCCTCTGAATGCTCCAGTCTAACGTATCGTGTACCCAATGAAGCCATGGGCAAAATTGCCATCGATATTATGGGCCCGTTTACCAATGCAACCCCGCAGAAGCGAAACGTGCTAGTGGCTACATGTTTCTACAGTAAATGGCCAGAGGTTATTCTATGCGGGGACGTAACTACAGCCGTAATCATAAAGTGGCTCCGTTGTTCGTTTGCAAGGTACGGCTTCTCAGAAGTGATAGTCACTGGTAACGGCCCACAGTTTCGAAATAACGAGTATGCTGAAGTCCTAAGGCACAATGGTATCAGACATACGAGGACGGTAGCTTATAATCCTGCAGCGAATGAACTCGTCGAACGACTTACTCGTACTTTGAAAGAATCTCTACAAGTCCTTCGGCTCTCGGGAGAATCCTGAGATGCGTTGGTATCTGCATTGGAGGTATACAGAACCACTCCACATACTGGAACAGCAACGACTCCCTTGGAGCTAATGCTAGGGCGACAAATTCCAACTCGATTAAATGGAGCCTTTACATCCGAAGATGCCGTCGATCACAGAGAATACGAAAGACGGGCTGTTTTTCAGGCTAAATATATACGCGTTGGGAGAGTGTATCCTCCAGGGACATTTGTTCGTGTGAGACTACCCTATTCCCGGGAAGAAGGTAATGTGGAATCTGTGTGCACGCCATGAAGTTACAAGTTGGCTGATGGGACAAAGGTGAATGCAAAACGGCTGCATACAGCGCTTTTCCAATGTGCTATTGAACAGACGAACACACCTATAACACAGCGCTCGATACAAACTAATGCAAACTTACGACTTTCCGGTCGGATACTCCGCCCTGTCTACGGATACGCTTTAACGGACAACACCATATGACAATCCTTCTGGGTGTTGACATTAAATTAGATTGTTCATGGACATGTAGCGCATAGATTTTTACGAACAGGGGAGGCGACAATGTCTTGTTCAAATACTTAACTTTGTTTTTGCCCTCAATTCGCTTATCCTACTCACAATTCTACTTAGCACTTGTTGGCCAATCATGAGATCTTGCATTTGATTTGTTGCAATTCGAACTTTATCTGCTGCTTTTTCGGGATACAACAGGGTGAAGGGTCTAATCGCTCCTAAAGCTTCATGTTAGTTTAACATGAGTGAAGAAGATGCATTTATATTGCGCGGTGTCCAGAATGATATTTGGGGATAGTCGATTTCTTTTCAGGTTTCGCTCGCAGTTGACGATTCGAAGTTTGATTTGCCCTTAAGGGAAAATATTAGGTTGGCGCAACTCATTAAATTTTCGAATATGTATGAGGTATGTGGGAATTAAAAGTTACACCTAGCAGTCTTTCATTTTGCACCTGCTTTCGAGTTTGCATATTTGGTAGTCCGAGTAGAAAATAATGTAGAGTGGGATGAGTTAAGGCTGCGCCATTTCCCAAATATTATTTGTAAGTACTTGATAACCCAATGTTTTCCTTATATTCTGCGTAGTGAGAAACGTCTCCAAATTGGTTTTAAATGCGATTAGTATGAAGTGATTTTTATTTTCACACCGCGTAGGCTTTGTCTAACCACTATTTCGTGTAGGATGGGTAGTAGAATTTTGCAATCGGGAGGCTGCTGTGCTTACGCATACGTTAGAATGCGTAATGATGAGGTTGTTTCTTAGTCGTCGTAACGCGAGAGGGACTAATTTAAGGTGGCGACAGCGGTGTTTATCGCTCATATCGGTCCAGAATCAAGTGAGCAGTTTCGTGAGTGACCTCCAAATATTAATGGTAATGTGACCTAAGATGTTGTAATGAAAATGTACATGGTGAGACGGTTTACGTACCTCTTCGACCCAATGGTTCGTGGTGTCCCGGGCCCCTTGATAGCTACTCCTACCAGCTCGATCAGTAGTTAAATATCCGAGAAACTCAGTATCCTTGAAGTTAGAAATTAGAGGGCGTCCATTCCTATAAAATCGTATCATTACCACCTCTCCGATGCCTTGAAGACAGGCTTTTGAGTCAAAGGCCTTGGTTGAGGACCGAAATCGTTCTCCTGTCTAGGTCTGGGCACGTTAGCAACACAGCTTTACGAACAGAAGAGGTGATAATGTCTTGTTCAAATACTTAACTTTGTTTTTGCCCTCGATTCGCTTATCCTACTCGCAATTCTATTTAGCACTTGTTGGCCAATCATAAGATCTTGCATTTGATTGGTTGCAATTCGAACTTTATCGATTTAATTGTGACGCGCGTGTGTGCAGATAGTTTTCTCCATACATACGTTCCGGTGTTGCTCTGGTCTGCCGCTTTTTTGAGATACAACAAAGCGCCCACCCAAACTATTTTCACTAGTTGTTCTCGATGAATTACTTAGTGAATTGTTTGAACAGAAGGGAGAACATTTTTAGATGGCTCATAGACCCTTTATATCTTCCTACCATTGCGACAGCACCATCTATTGCACATGCAACTTTGTCCTGCGTTGGAATGGAGGCTACAATCAGATAGCTATTGGCTAACTCAAATTTAGACTGGCCTTTGGTATGAGTTTTAATTTTCCTGGTAAACAGCATCTCTTCCGCTAATTCATTATCATTGAAGAATCGAACATATGTCGCGAGAACGCTTCGTTATCAGGTAAAGTAGATTCATCTAATTTTTAAGGAAATTTTCTGAACTGTATTTAAGTAGCTAAGGTTCTTTCTATGTTCTGAGCCATCTCAGCTATTGTACTCGATGTAGTTGAATTGCTGAGCGGTATGCCTTGAACTGCTTTTTGTGGATTTATATTCATCTGGTAGGAGTATTTTTGATACAGATGGCAAGATATATATTTTCTCCAGCATTGTAGACTGCAAGTTTAGGTAATAAACTTACTGATTTTAGGAGACACAGTAAGTCTATTCACTCTTTTTGCAGTCAGAAATTTGTCGGTTTTCGAAACTACCCCAAAACTATTCGAAAAATCCTAGAAACTTTCCGCTTTCATCCTTATGAACATTAGTTAAACGATATTGCAGTTTATTTGGTGGCATACTACCATTTGAAAGTGTTTTGGTAAATTAAACACGTTGAGTTTGCTTTTGAGGTGATGCGATAAATACAAATGACCCATATTCCACGGAGTACTGTCGACACTTCTTCTTCGCCGAGGGGCTCATCTCTGAAATAACTAAGTAAGATATATATATATATATATATATATATATATATATATATATAATATATATATATATACAGTCGATTCCGGTTAATAGGACCACCGGCTAATAGGACCAGCCGCTTATTCGGGCCAAATTCTGAAGAACCGAAACGAATCCTATTACGCTAGCCTAATTTTAGCCGCTTATTAGGACCGGAATTCCGCTTAATCGGACCAGACGATAAAAGGTGGCAGGTAACAGAGGTGTTAAGATCAAGTTCTGTGCCTGCATGTTTGGACTAAACCCACAGTTCATATGTCGGGCAAGAAAGCGTATCATTCAGTTACGGTAATCCGAGTTGGCCTTCGGATAAACTGAACTGTAGCAACCTTGAGGCACATCTATCTAATTGGCTTCAGAACCGCCCGAAACTGACTGTAGTTCCCAACACTTGTAGGCGGAACGAAGACATACATGCGTGTTCACATGTCGTTAACCGCTCGATCGATGTACTGCACGTCCATTGAGCTGAATGCCCTGAGCCCGCTTTGCGGGCCTACTCTCGAGCACGACAAGAGATCGCGGACACACAGGTCCGGCAAATCATAGGACAGCAGGTGGCTAGGTCAACCATAGGAATACCCGAGAGACAGACTCGAGTTCACCTGTGAACAGTGCGTGTCTTGTTGCAAGTTAAGAAAATGCCACGACGGGACTTGACGTTAGCTGAGAAGATACGTTTTCTAGATCACATCAAGGAACAGGGACCAACCACTACACCATTTCTCGGCCAAGTTGTCCTCTTGGGCAACAGAAATAATCTGAGGGGGCATTCAACATGAGTCTACTCAATTAATTTGTTCCGTGCGTAGGAGCTGAAGCGTCCCACCTGCACCCTTATGACTTAGTGCGTCTGAGGTCCAATTGGCTGAAGGCGACGGGCTATACACGCACACCTACACACCTGCACAAGTGACTGGCGTACGCACGGAACAAATTAATTGAATAGACGCATGTTGAATGCCCCCTCAGATTATTTCTGTTGCCCAAGAGGACAACTTGGCTGGAAAATGGTATAGTCAGCGTCGATTGGTGGAAATTACTTGCTTGGCAAAATCTACAATATCGAGCCTGATAAAACAAGAGAAAGATCTGCGAGAAGAATGGGCACAGTGTGAAGGACGACGAGGTACTTCCCAAAAACGGAAGCGTGAAGGCAAGGATCCAGACGTCGATGAGGCCCTTAAAGATTGGTTTGCCTTTGTTACTGGACGAGCCGTGCGAGTAAGTGGCCCAATGTTAAAGTACAAAGCCAAGAACTCGCTAAAATGCTGGGCCACGAAGATTTTATAGCTACGGACGGTTGGTTGTCTCGATGGAAATCTAGACATGATGTAAAATTTAAGAAAGCACATGGTGAGAACGAAAGTGCCAATAGCGCTCGAGCTGAAGAATGGAAATCAACAAAACTACCAGAGCTTCTTGAAAATTTTCCAGCAGATGACATCCATAATGCTGATGAAACCGGGTTGTACTATAGGGCTACACCGGACGGCTCCTTAAGTTACAAACATGTTACTCTCTCGGGCTACAGAAAAGCAATGGATCGCGTAACTGTCTTGTGCTGCTCAAACATGTCCGGAACAGACAAGAGAAAGTTGCTGGTTATGGGAAAATGTGCCAAGCCTCGCTGCTTTAAGGAACTCAGAATGGACAGTTTACCAGTTGTGTATCGTACGAACAGAAATGCATGGATGAGCTCTACACTTTTTAAAGAATGGGTGAAGGATTGGGACACAGAGCTACAACGCCAGTCGAGAAAGTGTTAATACTTCTCGACAATTGTGCAGCATATTCAAATTTGAATTTCTTGAAGAATATCCAGATGGAATTTCTGCCTCCCAAGACCACATCTTTGATACAGGCAATGGACATGGGCATCATAAAAAAATTTGAAGACCATTTATCGTTCAAGGTTGGTGAATTACATCCTTGAATCAATTGAGGAAGGCTTGCTGACCTCATCCTCGACGGCCAGAGAAATCAGTGCAAAGGTCAACATTTTGCAAGCCGTTACATTCGTGGCCGAAAGTTGGCGAAAAATGAGCAGTGCGACAGTTCGGAACTGTTTTCCTCACTGTGGCTTTAAGCATATTGTCTCGGAGATGGATGTGGAAATGGTGATTGTAAATGAAAATGACGGCGAGAATGTGGAGCTGAAACAAGTTGAAAATTACGAAGGATTTTTGTCAATCAACAACGAACTTTAACTCTATGATGGAAATGAAGAATGCGATGCTGCCATTGTTGCTCGAATAGCAGCGAAACACACGACAGCAACAGAAGACCATGGAAGTGATGAAGAGAACCCTAACTTTTGATGCCAGTCACAAAACAGGATGCAAGGAAATGCATTGAAACATTGCACCGCTATTTCATGCAGGAGGGAAATGAAGGTAGTCCTATTGTAGAGGGGCCGCTTCCACGAATGCTTCGGGGGAGCTCTTCGGAGCTAGCTGAGAGCGGATCGAGAAGGACGGCTAGCGACGAGCCTGGGCCTGGAACTACGGAGCGGGAATATGTGGACAGCGCAATAAATCAGACAAATACGCCGCTAGCGCAGCCCACCGGACCGAGGCCGAGCCGATTGACACAGCCCAGAACAAGCAAGTCGAGAGCTCTCGAACGACTCCTGGCCGATCCAAATCGGGTGCAGAGAAGCGGAGATCGAGGCGAAAACAGGAAGGCGGATCTTCCAAGTCAGAGCTCCCGAGGCGAAAGGACTGGCTCGTCTCCAACATCCGTACCTGTGTTGCGTGGTGGGACGGAAATCTAGTCGATATTCGATGGCGCGCGCGAGACCCTAATGTGCCCATTTTCGGTGTGCAATAAACGTCTACCCCCCTGTCTTGTCGTTCTCGCTACATTGGTGCCGTGACCAATCGCGATGGAGTTGACCCGGTTGGAGCAATTTGCGGCCGGTGACGTGGAGGCGTGGCTCGATGAGTTCGACGGAATTGCGGCTTGCACGGGTGTGAGGGGGGATGCAAATTTGCTAATTGCTTTGGGCACACGGTTGAGTGGACGAGCCAAGGCGGTGTATTTGCTCACACGAAAGGCGAAACCCGGTTGTTCGTTCGCTGAGATGAGGGCTGCCTTGTGTGCAGAATTTGGGAAGGATCTGGAGAGAGAACGAGCACTGCAACGATTTCACGCAGCCAGGTGGGACGAACAGGAGGATGTGATGGTGTTTTTCCAGCAGCTGGACAGACATCTAACGATTGGGCTCCCCGAGTTAGAGGGCAAAGCAAGAGAGCGCCTACTGAAACAGCAGTTTATCCGAAGTCTGCCCGGTCCACTCCATGATCAGGTGAAATTGGCGTCGCTGGTGGGAGACAGCAAAGCGTTGGATCTGGTGACGGTCGCCCAGAATTTGTCGGAACGAGTGACAGTGAGAAGCATCCAGCATGCTGAGTTGGAACAGAAAGTAAATCGCCTATCCGAAATGGTGGAGCAGCTGTTGTCGATAGAGTCTTCAAGCACCACTTCACAACGCAATGTACGGGTAATCCGGAACGGTCGCCGCTGTTTCCGATGCAACCAGAATGGTCATGTGGCGAGATTCTGCACCAACGTCAATGTGCCCCATTGTTTCTCTCTATCCATGCCGAGTCGGTGGCGAGTACCAGTCCTGCAGGTAACTATAGAAGGTGTGTCTGTCCGAGCCATAGTAGACACAGGAGCGGCAGTGTCAATTACAAAGAGGTTCAATGGGGTTCCAGTAAACCCATCTTCAATCACGATGCAGACGGTCGGCGGGCATTCTTTGAAAGTGACGGGCACGCAGCGGTTACGAATCAGGATAGGAGAAACGCTCATCAGCCATGACATGTTCATCGTGGAGGAGACGACCGAAACCATCATCGGAACCGACATCCTGAAACGGCTCGCTGTCACAATTGACCTGAAAAACGATGTGGTGATCGTGGCTAACGAGACGATCGAGATAAACAAGGAGAGAACCGACCGGGTTGGTGCCTTCAAAGCCGTGCCTGATTGTCAGAACCGTGCAATACGCAACGTACTGAGCAGGTATGCCCACTTATTCACAGACGCGGAAGATGATTACGGATTTTGCAATTGGGTTGAACACCGAATACCGTTGATCCCAGGAGGACAATGCAAGCCAATCTTCAGACGAATTCCACAGAACACCCTGGTGGAGATACAGAAGCAGGTGACCGAGATGGAATCGAAAGGAATCATCAGGCGAACGCACAGCCCGTATTCATCACCCGTGCTATTGACGAAGAAGGCCGACGGAACCTATCGATTTTGCATTGATTTCAGAGAACTAAACCGGGTGACGGTGAAGGATGCATTCCCGATGCCTCAGATGGAAGAAATATTCTCAAGCCTCCACAGTGCCAAGCAGATATCTCTGATTGATCTCCGCTCGGGATATTGGCAACTGCCGATCGCAGAAGAAGATCGCCACAAGACGGCTTTCAGTGTCAATGGCCAGCAGTATGAGTTTTTGAGAATGCCGTTTGGATTGTGCAACGCCCCGGCTACATTCAGGCGTTTGTTGCTGATGGTCCTCGCGAACTTGCAAGGCGTGGTTGTGTACGGTGATGACATCATCGTCTTCTCTGAGACGGAACAGGAACATGTGACCAGACTTGGAGCAGTACTGCAGAGGCTAGATGAAGCTGGTCTGAAACTCAGTCGTAAAAAGTCGCAGATTGCCCAAAAGTCAATTGTATGCTTGGGTCACATCGTGGGCAATGGTCAAGTCCATCCACTTCCGGAGAAACGCGAGACGATCAAGTGCTTCGCAAAACCAAAATCCAAGCGTCAGCTCCGTTCGTTCTTGGGAGTGGTGGCATATGATTCAAAGTTTGTGCCCCAGTTCGCAGAGAAGGTCAGCCCGTTGTTAAAGCTGCTTCGCAAGGACGTGCCGTTCGTATGGACAGCGGAAGCGGATCAAGCCTTTGACCATCTAAAGGCAGGCATAGCAGAAGCCCCGACATGTCTACGGCTACCCAATCCTGGTGAGAGGTTCACTGTGGCTGTCGACGCAAGCAACGTGGCCATCGGTGCGGTTTTGTCTCAACCGGCTGGGGTGGTGGAGTACGCGAGCAGAGTGCTGACGGGGGCGGAACAGAAGTATTCAACAACGGAGAAAGAATGCTTGGCCATCGTGTGGGCGTTAGAGAAGTGGAGAAATTACTTACTGGCGAATGAATTCCGGGTCGTCACTGACCACAAACCGCTCTCGTGGTTGATGACGGCGAAAGACCCGCGGGGACGGCTTGCGCGATGGGCCTACCGACTGCAGGAATTCAACTTCACCATTGAGCACGTGGATGGAACACAGAATGTATTGCCAGATATGTTGTCACGCCCGTGTTTGGACGACATCATGCCAGACAATGCCATACCGGTGCGTGCGATCGCGATGGGGGAGAAGAACATGCTGGGAGATCAAAGGACAGATGAATTCGTGAAGGCGTTGTGCTCTCACTTACAGGCTGGCACCAAACCGGAGGCTACATCGGAGGAAGTGGAGGAACTCCTCAAGATCTGGGACAGGTTGAAGGTCGAAAACGATAACGTGGTGGTGGCGATAGACGGACGGAAAGTGCCTTTTGTTCCACCAAATCAGCGAGAACGGGTGATGCGCATAACTCATGATGGCGCCCATATGGGATTCGAGCGGGTCTTTGAATTGCTGCGGAGGCGAGTGTTTTGGCCAACTATGAGGAAGGACGTCGCGGCATACCTTCGGGAGTGCCCAAACTGCCAAACGAGTAAGGAGATGGAGTCCCCGAGACCGCCGATGCGATCGATGGAGGTTGGTGAGCCACTTCAGTGTTGGGGACTGGACGTCTTTGGGCCCTTACCAGTGAGTCGAACAGGAAACAGATACATTCTAGTGATGATTGACCAATTCACTCGATGGGTGGAAGCCATACCAATCAAGGACCAAACAGGCGAGACAGTGTCGCAAGTATTCGAATTCAATGTGCCTGCAAGGTATGGGATCCCACAGTGTATCATCACGGACCAAGGGCCCTGCTTCGAGTCAAGAGCGTTTAAGTCAGTGTTGGACAAGTGGGGCATCCAGAGACGGCGAACTTCACCGTACCACCCACAAACCAACGGGATGACCGAGCGGTTCAACCGGACATTGAAGACGTGGATAAACTGCACGAAGTTGGCATGGGAAGATGCTTTGCCTCAGGTTCTGATCGCGTATCGGACCAGCATGCAATCAACCACCAAGGTCTCGCCATTCGAATTACTGTTCGGCAGAGAACCACGGATTGCGCTCGATACTTGCCTACCGAACCAGAGTGAGTTGAAACATCCAGCTGAGCATCAAGAGCGACTGCGAGGGAAAGCTAGAAGCGAAACCGAAGCTCGACAAGCGCGGAATAAGCGGAATTACGACGCCAGGCATGAGGCTCACAAGTGGAGGCCATTCAGGATTGGAGAACGGGTCAAGTTACGGAACAACGATCGGCCGGATCATGACGGGCCGGGTGCAAGCAAGTTCAGAGAACGCTGGAAAGGCCCCTACACCATTATCGACCAGAAAGCGGGCAACTTCTTAATAGACTGCGGAGGAATGAAACGTTGGGTGAATGCTGCTCTCCTGCGACCATGGTACGAGAGGAAGAAAGGTCCTCGAGGAGGGGCGGGTGTAGAGGGGCCGCTTCCACGAATGCTTCGGGGGAGCTCTTCGGAGCTAGCTGAGAGCGGATCGAGAAGGACGGCTAGCGACGAGCCTGGGCCTGGAACTACGGAGCGGGAATATGTGGACAGCGCAATAAATCAGACAAATACGCCGCTAGCGCAGCCCACCGGACCGAGGCCGAGCCGATTGACACAGCCCAGAACAAGCAAGTCGAGAGCTCTCGAACGACTCCTGGCCGATCCAAATCGGGTGCAGAGAAGCGGAGATCGAGGCGAAAACAGGAAGGCGGATCTTCCAAGTCAGAGCTCCCGAGGCGAAAGGACTGGCTCGTCTCCAACATCCGTACCTGTGTTGCGTGGTGGGACGGAAATCTAGTCGATATTCGATGGCGCGCGCGAGACCCTAATGTGCCCATTTTCGGTGTGCAATAAACGTCTACCCCCTGTCTTGTCGTTCTCGCTACACTATTACTGCGTTACATGTTTGTGGTGATTTTGTGCGAATGCAGTCTGTTAAAAGAATGCGTCAAACCACACTGGATACGGTCTTCAAACGTTGAATGGAATTCGGTCATCCCTTTGTATAAGACTGTACTTCGCATGCTGAATATCTTGTAGGTCGTTACGAAGAATTTGTTTGTATATTTCTTTTTCAGTGAACTAAGTTCGTTATCATAGCAGTTCTTTTTTGTGTGTTTGCTATAAATATATGCCGCTAATACAGGTCATAATAGTAGTTTCCTATGTTATGTATAGCACGTCCCATCTTGTTACATCGGGTAACTTCGGTTAATCGGACCAGCCGCTTAATAGGACCAGAATGGTCTGGTCCCGATGTGGTCCGATTAACCGGAATCGACTGTATATATATATATATATATATATATATATATATATATATATATATATATACTGCGTTTGTTTTAGTTCTCTAACACAGTTACATTATGGGTACTAAATGACGTCAATCGACAAGGCGAAACACGTGGGTAGTGTGAATCATTGGGGGAACCAAATTTATTCTTGCCTAACTGTGAGATTTTAATACATTTGCTAAGCATATTTATAACATCTGCTGGTGGCTACGATGCCAAAATGTAATAGTGTAGAAACACTGTTGGAGGCAACCCAAAGATCATTTCTGTGGATGACTTTGAAAATACCGTGGATAGCTAAAATGAGCGAAGAAAACACCTTAGCAAAAGCCAATAAAGAAAATTACTGGAACTAAGAAAATGACAATGCTCACTTGGCACATATATATTACGGAAGAGTTGTAGCAAACGGACAGGAGAGAAACGCGGAAGAAAATACCGGACAGCTCAAGAAACCTTCACAGGAGAGTCAACATAAAAACTAATGAGGTATATCGGCTATTGCCAAACATGTTGCACAATGCGTGCTGATAAGTCAATTGATAATTATGAGTGTCAGAATAAGTGTACTTATGTACATATTATGTTAGATATACTCACCAGAAACCGAATCCCCACACGTATTATGTAAGTTAACAAAACGGCTCGCTAATTTGAAAACTTCAGCTGAACTGAATGTTAAGAAAACGTCATAACGTGTCCTAACTGTTTTGACTCAGAACTAACGAACGTTCTCCAGCGACATTATGCCAAGTGCACAGAGTAGCCACTCGAATTCGAAATGTTGCGGGTCAACGAAACCAAGGTACTAGACGTATACGCACAGCCTAACACTACCGCACTGATACGTGAACAAGGGCGTTTGATCGGCACATGAGTTGAACACAGTGGTAGTGTTCTGAGAAGTCAGTGTCCGTGCGGCGTTGTGCGGTAACTACCGCAGCGTTCTGACGAGAGTTCGCTTCATCTTGCATAATAGATGCATCAATGTCCTGAGTAAAGATCAGCTGGTTCACTGTGTCAGCTTCGGTCTGGCTTTCACACTGTAAACGGCCAATTGCGCATGCGTAATTCATCTCTCAGACCGGTAGTTACCAGAGTAGATTAGAGCACAAGGAGAAACTACCAGAAACTTGTTTTAAATGAATTCTGTTATTTGTGTTAGCATAACGCACTTTTCACGGCATGGCTCCCCTAAAAATTTTCTCATCCCAGGACCCCCGGGAATTCTCTGTGGCTCTCGTTCAAAATGGCTGTTCTAGGTCACCTGGCCTGAAGAAACTCTTATATCAAGAACAAAACGTAGCCGAATAAATAAAACAACTGAGTGTTCACAAACATCACTGAAACCATGACATTTCAATTCGTTCTATGAGTGTAAGTTCGTTAGTGTTCGCGAAGATGGTGGGAAATAAATCAGGGCGAGTGGAGCGCCAAAACAGCGTTTACCTGGCTTACTTACTACAACTCCCGACACCTCATGAAGTCTAAGTAATACCACATGTGCATTCCACCGTAATCGCGTTAAGGGTTCGGAGCAATCCTTCGTTAAAATCCTGTATTTCCACAGTTCACTGTCGATCAGCTAGATATACCATCCTAGCGCTAATCACTTGCGTCGTCCCTGGTAGTGGTTAAACTGGACAGTTGTTCGCACAGGTGCACAAACTGCGCTTTAATCACTATCCTGTCTGATACATTCGGTGGAATCGAGATACTGAACCCGTAATAACGCCTCAATTTAAAAGAGATACGAGATCGTACACTGACTCAATATGTAACTCTCAGGCTTTACCAGCACCTGGTGACTGAAACATTCCGGTAGCATGCAGCTCGTAATCTGCTCCTTTGCTATCGACCTCGTTAGTAGTAATAAAATGCGGAGGAAGCTGAAGCAGTTTGCACGACATACAGCCTTAAACAAGCCATTATCTGATGAATCCATCTTATTCGCTGAACAGATTCTCCGGTGTGGGATCATTGTAAGGAACTTAGTTAATCCACACAGTTTATGTACACAGCTGAGCGGAACATATTTTAATGTGGTTCTTTCTTGCTTTTTCACATTTGTGAGAGGAAGAACCTGCATGAAATACGCAATGAGTTCCGAGTTCGAATGGTGTTCATGTAGCTGTCTACTGAGATCCATTTAAGAAGCGGACTCTCAACCGACGACCATACAATGAAATCGGTATAACGGGGAAGAAAAACGCATAAACTGCATCCAATAACCGTAGAGGTTCTAGGACATCACTAACTTGTGCTTTCTTTGGAATCGTGGCAAAAACTAACGGTAATGATTTCAGGAAGGTTTGAAAACCACCGGTTATTTTCAAATCTTTCTGAAATCATGAGTTATCGATCGGTTCCAGGTATTTTCCAGGATGTTGAGTAACAGGAATGAGTTGAAGAAAAATAATGACTGTCGCACGACGAGCGATCTGACACTAAGTGTGCTTCAGAATGGAGATCGCGGTTTCTTTGTTTGCGCGGGTGATGGAACCAGGAGTTTTACCTCCATATAAAGAGAAGAGCGGTAAAGAACTAAAAGCGAAATAAAGATATATGACGACGGGATCTCCCGGCAGTATGGCTAATATGCCCACTGTGAGAGAACGGTTTCATCGGAATGCCCATGTGTTTAGCTTCTGATAGACGATGGTGGGTAGCACATCAAGCAAGAGAGTATGACTTGCAGTTTCATTGGTATCCACTTGAAGTGGTTGTAGAAATGTAACATGAAGATTGAAGCAGGAAACATCCCCTTGAAAGCTGGCATGTGCAAGAATATGAGATACATCATTCAGCATAGATGTGCGGTCACCGGATGCAGCTAGCTCAACTGATGACCGGATCAATATCCAATACCAACTTAAGTTCGCCAACCGTGGTAATAAAGAGAAGATACAAACAAGTAACACCAGTAGTGTGAAATATAATAATAATTTCTGATTAAGAAGTGACGGAAACGCTTTACCTCGTCATCTTTACGACGTTTCAATCTCGATCAACGGTTAACCGGAGAATCAACATGAGGATAAGGGCTTCGTATGTATTAGAGCACCAGGAACGGAAAGAGACAACCTTAGTGCAGTCCGCAGAAATAGAGAAGATATAGATGAAGTAGTCTCCCATGATTTATTGTCTGTGGACACTAAAGCAAACTCCCTGTGAAGCAGAAAGCAAGCTCGAGACAGATAAGAACATGCAGCAGGCCTCAAGATTCGGCTTTGGAATGAACAAGTGCGTTAGTCTAAGAACACACTACGACATGATCATCCACTCGAATGCAGGTTTTGTTTTCATCCGTTTGTACAACGATACATTCTGGGACCCACGTGTCTGAAGTAGTCCAACATGAAGAAGAGCAGGAAAATACTAACACGGTCGTTATCTGCAGTAACCAGGACGGATCAACATCTTCACCAACCAAGTCCACATTGGCCGTTAAAACCGAGGAATGAAGTTTATCGACATCGAGTTTCAAACAATTGTTGATAGCGGAGAAAATTTGAAATTCAAATACCCGATGGGAACCACAGCGAGAACAAGTAAGGTGGCGTAGGAGTTCTTTCGGAGGTGACCCATTAAAAATAGGTACTCCACGCCAAGAGTAACGGATATCTTCGCAACCATACTCCCCTCTGCTGGCTAAGTGATCAAACATGGCGCCAGAAAAACCCTCAGCTGGGGCATTATCATCTTCCTCCACAAATGCGAGTTCGACGTTAGCCGTTTCGAACCATTCTGCAAAGTTGGGGGACTCAACAGAAGATGGAGCAGGCGAAGAGTCAGTTGCACGTAAGATGTCAGTCTCGTTTGAGTTTCCAATGTTTTGTTCTTCATAAACATTAATGAAACGACCAGCGAACGGTCCAGTGAGTTGTGGAAGATCGCTCGACGTACACTTTATAGAAACAGAGTATAAAAAGCATGGATAAAGGAGGAATAAATGAGCAGCGGTGGACAGGGCAGCAAAAACAGAGGCATCGAACCGGATGATTTGAAAATCGCTGCAACGGCTTAACTGCATTGCTCAGTAGGACACAAATTAAAGAAGTAAACACGTATATGGCAATACGAATATATAAACACGATAGGAAGCCTGACGAACAATGAACAATGATTTATCACGGGATAAAAGCAAGTGCTTGACACGTCCCGTAGGATGGTTGGGGTGAATATGATGAAATCAAAATAAATCTGGGTCACCTACTAAACGTCTGTCTAGATGAATACTTTGATAAATTACATCAGTGTAAAATTAAAAATAATCGAGCGTAAACGTTCAGAAAGACACTGGGGTGCAGTGGTCGTTGATATAAGGCGTGAGAAAAGTAAAATATGGTCGCACGCTTGGGTCCATTTGATATATAAATCCTGTAGAAAAGCATGCTTGGCATAATCCATAATATAGGAGTTTAGGTAACAAAATGCTGGGAGCTAAGAGCAACATCTAGTCGTTTTTTGGAAACGTCCAAGATAGGAGAGGATACAACTGGGTCTGGGAGTGCGTTCCAGGGTTGGCAAACCCGAAGGGAAAAGTAATTCCGTCGACATTCTAGACGGCAATATTGCTCCTTCAATTTTAAGCAGTTACCCCTAAACTGCGTGTTGTGGCTAAGTTTCAGCAAATGGCGGCATACGTAGTTGGGGTCACTCGGTATCTGATACGCTAATATGAGAACGCCGCGCAGCCTTCGATAGCGCCTGCTGAAAATTCCTAGCAACTTCAGTCTTCGGTGGTAAGAGTGATAGCGCAGGACATATACATTCTTTGTTGCGCTTCGCTGTGGTGCTACTAACGCTTCTAGGTCGCGCAACAACCAACGTGGCAAAGATTGGGTAGCGTATTCAACGTGCAGGCGTACGTAAGAATTGTGCATCATTGTGAAGACTGATGGGTCAAATCTCCCGAATGCCCTTCGCAGCATACTGACATGTTGGTTGCATATTTTCGCACATACCTCAGCTTGTTTTGAACAGTTGAGGTCGCTCTGCAAGAGCACATCAAGGTCACGACCTTGGGAGCTAGTCTGCAATAAGCATGTCACAAGCAAATAGGTGTAATAATGTGCCTCGACGGGGAATCGAACCCCGGTCCACGAATTTCCGGTCCGCTGCTCTACCACTGAGCTACCGTGGGCTGACGATTAGGTGCGTAAACTTTAATACATGACTTCTGCTTGGCGCGCGACGTATTGCCAATGAGGTCACAGTACCTGTCCTGATGTTGCACATTGGCTCACTCATCCGTCACTTCCCAATGGACCGAAGTACCTGTTTTTCAAATGTCCAATGGGTGATGGTAGATTAATTTTTGGATGTTCGTAAGTAGTGAAAAGTTTGTAGAAAGTAGTGGCGGGTGAGTGAGCCAATGTGCAACATCAGAACAGGTACTGTGACCTCATTGGCAATACGTCGCGCGCCAAGCAGAAGTCATGTATAAAAGTTTGCGCACCTAATCGTCAGCCCTCGGTAGCTCAGTGGTAGAGCAGCGGACCGGAAATTCGTGGACCGGGGTTCGATTCCCCGTCGAGGCACAATATTGTGCGTGAATTTTAATCGTGACTTCTACTTTCTACAAACTTTACACTACTCACGAACATCCAAAAATTAATCTACCATCGCCCATTGGACATTTGAAAAACAGGTACTTCGGTCCATTGGGAAGTGACGGGTGAGTGAGCCAATGTGCAACATCAGAACAGGTACTGTGACCTCATTGGCAATACGTCGCGCATCAAGCAGAAGTCATGTAATAAAATTTGCGCACCTAATCGTCAGCCCACGGTAGCTCAGTGGTAGAGCAGCGGACTGGAAATTCGTGGACCGGGGTTCGAATCTCCGTCGAGGCACATTACTGTGCGTGAATTTTAATCGTGACTTCTACTTTCTACAAACTTTACACTACTCACGAACATCGAAAAATCAAATAAGTATAGTTATGTCTATGGCGTAACTGTACAACGCGACATTTGTCTGCGTTGAATGGCAGGGCGTTTGAAACTGACCAGTTCCACACTTTAGGATCGCATTGGAGCCGTTCGTGGTCGTCCGGTCCTCTGATCCTTCGCCATATCTTGATATCATCAGCGAAAGATAGGAAATCGGAAGCAATTGATCTCGCTAAATCGTTAATAAACACCAAGAATAAACGAGGTCCAAGAACCGAGTCTTTGGTATTCCACACACCACATCCATTGCATCAGAGAATGATTCTCGGACTCTCACCACTAGCCATCGCTCGTGTAGACAGGGGCTAACCCAACTCAGAATCGGGTCGCCAGCACCGTAGTTCCGAACCTTCTGAAGATGAATTCGATGGTCTAAGCAAGCAAACGCCTTTGAAAAGTCCAGGTAGGTGACAATGACTCCTGCTCCATCAACAACAGCTTCAGTCCAGCTATTACCTGCAATTAATAGGTTAGTATTATACGAATGCTTTTGACGAAAGCCTTGTTGCACTGTGGACTATTAAGTTGTGGCCTTCCAGATACTGCGTCAGCGAATCTGCGATGATTGATTCCATCACTTTGGATAGCACAGGAAGTAGTGTTATTGGACGGTGGTTGACAGGTTCAGTGCGGAGTGATGACCCCTCGCTTCCTTACTGGTGGAAATGGTTCTCTTCTAGACATCGCTGATAGTAAACAGCCAGTGGTTCTGCTAGATCAATAGCTATCGCTTGCAGAGTCTTTGGTCGGATGTTGTCGACTCCAGGAGAACTGTGGATACGCAAGGATAATAACTTCTTCAACACAGCTTCCGCAGTGAAGGTGATGTTGTCTAAACCCGACGGTGGGGTAATATAAATGAGGAGAATGTTTGGGATCGTTACCTGCTGGAAAGTTTGGGAGTAATGAAGCCGTAGCAGATCAGCTGCTTCCATTGCTGATCACGTGCACCCATCAGCCATGACTAGTGCTGGAATCCCCCGCTTCACCTTTCGAAGACCATTAACGTGCCTGTACAGAAGTTTGCCTTTCGTGCAGAATCGCTTCATTAACACCTGATGATGTGTGACCTTGTCTTCGCGGATCAGTTTCACACAGAAGTTACGATGTGTCACGTATGCAGTCCAGATTTCGGCATTCGAGCAGTCCTGGTGATCTCGCCATGCCAAATCCCTCCGGGACATACATTTACGTGTTCTGCTCCTCAGAAAGGACTTATGCTTGTTTTTGGCTTGGAAGGACTACTGTTCCGATGCTTGCGCAACCAGTGGGCTAAACGTCCTTGTAAAGGTTTCTCAGGCAACATCTGGGGGGAATTCGGTTAAGAAAGTTCAAGATGTATGCTTAACAAGTGTAGATAACGCATTGTAGTGCGTGACAGTATGCACTTTATCATCCTTCTTTTCAGGGTACTCCGCATAGCATATACAGTCAAAGAGTAGAGTAACATGATCACTACGACCCAGTGGTGTGCTTGTAACTATCCCGTTAAACATGAGTTCTTCGTTAGTTAGCACAAGGTCCAGTATCGACGGCTTTTTTGCAGTTCGAAATCTGGTGGGAGAGGTTACGTGGTTGTACAGAGGGTGGCTATCAATTAGCTCTTGCAAGCAGGCTCTAAACTGCGTACCATCAATTGCCAGCGTTTCTATGTCGTGCACGTTAAAGTCTCCAGCGATAAAAATGTGGGTGTAGGACTTGTTCAAAGCAAACTGAAAAGCATGGTTCAGTTTGGCGTCCATTTCCGACGTTGAGTTTGGTGGGCGGTAAATCACGGCTAGTAAACATGTGTCCCTGTTTCGCAACCATAGGCGGCACCAAAGCGAATCAGGAACTCGGATTTCCGGGTGATCGACAACTTCACGTCGGAGGTTTGTATTATGGTAAAGAATCACACCGCCATCCCTTCCGGTTCTATGGGTCTGAAGCATCAACATAGCGGGTAAATTGATCTCAGAATCGGTTATCTCAGGGTTTAACCATGTCTCTGTAATCATGACGTGGTCCCGCGGTTGTGAGGCATGGAGTTCTCTAAGTTCGGCCAACTTGCTTAGAAGGCCCTGGGCGTGTGTGTACATGCAAGATAGAGCTTTTGTTGTTAGGAGTGCGTTGATGGATGTGAGCTTTGTATTAGTTTTTAAGCCGGCTGTTAGGTGGCCGGCCATTAATCGTCTTTGGTTTATGAATTTCAGTCAAGTTGCATGCCATTATTGAGCGTTGCTGAACGGACGTTTCACTCGTGTTGTGCTCTGTCCTGTTGTGTGCCGTGGGCGCTGTTGTGTCCGTCTCTTCGCAGGACTGTGCAGATAAAGAATTTTCAGCGTTTGCAAGTTCCATCGAATTGCTTCCAACCTTTGGCCGTTCGTTTGTTGCCTTTAGCCGGATCTCTGTTGGCAACCTAGGTCGAAACTTTAACCAGCTATCCAGCAGAAGTTCCATCATTCCCTCTGAGTGTAATATTATTTTCATTAGTCTTGGACCGCAGCCCTTGTAGTTAGGTGATGACTGAACTCTTGTCAGGGATTTGGAAATAACATTGTCAACAGAGAGTGCGTCGCGGATGTAGCACCACTGCTCTCTTTCATGTGTTTGCGCATCGTGATCAGAAGAATGTAGAAGCTCGTGAACACCATGAACAAATATTGTTTTCTTACTATCCCTATTAGGAATACCGCGTTGGTCAACTGCTTCTTTTGGGCGATCTTTCCAAGGTAGATCAGGGAATATGCGCACACCGCTCGGTGAGTTGCGAAGACGAACTGCTGAGTGCAGGACAGCCTCTGTCTCATCTGCTGAGTCCAGTATTACTCGAAGAATTCGAGGTTCACCAGAGTGTACTGATGTAGGGTGACGCGCTACGCGTTGCAGCATAGCAGCCTCAACCCGAATACCAATCGCATCGCAGATGGAACTCCTCTGGTTGCGATTGTCTTGCAACTTGCCTTTTGTTGTGCCAGATTTGGATTCGGGAACATTGGTGCACACGAGAGTTAACGCAGCGTGGCTTTGTCTAGCGAGTGTTGGCTTTATAGCTTTTGCCGGCAATTTGGGTTGCTTAGAAGATACCATTGGAGTTGACGGTGAAAGCTGCTTTGCGTCACGCGTGCTCGATACAGAAAATGGGCCTATGTGTGTCGCTCCCGATGTGTTTGTCAAGAAAATCGATGCGTAGGTTACCAGCTTGTTATCTGCACCGGATTTCCTTAGGCTCTAAACTGTCGGTGTCATGGCTGAATCTACAAGTGAAGCGGCTATGGTTGGAGAAGTAGAAGCAGGCATGTTTGAGGCTTGTCCACTTAAGGGAGTGAGGCGGCCCAGTGGATTTAGAGTCACAGACGCTGCAGTGTGGTTGGAGCGTCTAGTTCTCTTCGGCTTAGATTCAGAGCTTACTTTGGCTGGGTGAGGTAGTATCGAGCACGGCTCATTGGTGTAGAGTATGCAGACGCGAATGATGCTACGCAGCGCGCAATCACGGTAACTACTCGAATAAAAGTAGTCACATGTGGATAGGATTGCCTGGTTTGAGCGTATTTCTTAATGGAGTTGTGACTCATCGAGCAATCAACACAAAATCTACCATACAAGAAGAAGTAGCCATCGTAATCTCACTTCAATGCTATACAAGTAAGTTGGCAGTTTTCGGACCAGTGTACAGGTAGCCTACGCGAAAATGTTGCCGGAACACTGTGGAGATGGAAAGAGGAAGATGAAGCAACTCTGTAAGGCGAATCCCCCCCCCACTCTGTTTAAAACCAGGTTATGTCTATGAAGCGGGACCCGCAGACCAACCCTTCCATTCCTATTTAACACCGGCCAGGTGGGCTGAGAACTAGCTTTAATATTATTCAAAATGTTTTGAAATCGAAGGAAAATATTTCGTGTGAGACAGCATTTGGTGTGCTCGAAAAATGAGCACCGTTGTACCAATCAGGCACTGAGTGATACCAAAATTGTATCTAGGTGCGCGGAAGTGAAGAAGGTATGACAGTTTTGTATCAACCTTACTGAGTATCTGCCTGTTCGTAATCGTGAGGTTAGCGGCGAATAATTAAAAGAGAAAAGCATGATAGCTGGTATATTAACAACCAAAACAGAACCAGTAGCGTGGTCTCCGTCATGTACGTATAGCCGAACACCGCTTAGTGACAAGGGTATTGTTCGAATTGTCAGACGTATGATACTGTGAATCTGAAGGAAGACAATCATAAACTTGGCACTGGGATGAAAAGGATGCAGTCCACGCGACTCAGTGCAAATGGCTTGGGACTCCCGTGGAGAGAGCTTGCAAGTAAGAGCTGTGGAGCAGCAGGTTTCTATTAGCAGCTGGTTTGCCAGTTTAAGAGTTTTCTGAAGTTGAGTTCTCAGTGAGATAAATTTAAAAGAAATGGGGCAAACAAAGCCGCACTGAAGCTGTTTCGTCGATGCCGCCTCGTCTTTGCACAACAGCAAGCTGTTTGTGACCGTATAGTCGTCGCGAAGCTGAACACGGCCTCAGAGAAACAATGTTTAACAATAGGTTCAAACTTCACCGCTTTGTAATATCTCTTTAATAGTGACATGATATTGTACGGTGGCGAAGCAGGAGCAACAATTGCAGATATATTGCTACTGGTGGTGTCAATGATGATGATGGTTAGATAACGATGACTCAGCGCCCCACCAGATATGAGCGATATTCAGTAAGCATCGTAGATCAAACACGGTCAGTCGCTTGAGGTCCTCAGCGCGCGGTGACCATGTATCCCACTGCTTCGATATAAGCGGTCGCAATGCCATAATCAACGGTTTCCACTAGCAGAAAAGCCTGTGCCTTGATGAAAGGTTGGTATCATGGAAATTCACACGAGCGATGGAAATGCATGGAGCTACACATTCAGCGGTGCGGCCACTGGGGGTGATATCTATCTGCTGGTTACTGGTTGGAAGCAGCAAGTAGAGATATCTCTATGTAGCTGCATCAAATATCACTCAGGGACAAAGACCCATTATGTTGTGGTGCGCTCGATATAATTTATGTCGCCAAAGTGTTTGTGCAGGAATTTCTTAAATTCCGACACCGAATTTGCCTCAACTACGTGCTGCAGCAGGTTGTTTCATACATTCACCACTCTCCGTGCGAAACAAAGTTGGTTAGCGACCCGCCTCAAATCCGGTACTACAAGTTTGTACCGGTGTCCTCGTGTGCTGCTTGGTGTGTGCAGATGAAGCAGCGACCTCAACAGGGGGTAATCACCCAGATGTTATATCCGGTGCGTCAAGTTGAGGCCAACCCTCAGTCGACAACAACCTAGGGTATACAGCCTTAGTTTCGTACACCGGTCTTCGTACGGTACACCTCGTAAATTGGGAATCAGTCTGGTGGCTACATGATGCACTCGCCCAATCTTTTCTACCTCGTCCCGGGTGATAGGACAATACGCGGGAGAGCCATACTCTAGCATTGGTCGTATTATAGAGATGAAGAAACGAGTGGCAATCTCTTCGGACCAAGCGATGAAGCTGCGCCTGAGCGCCCAAAGCATACGAAGGCTGTTTTGGTCAAGCATATTCGTGCTGTCCATGGACTTTAGGTCGTAGCGTGAGAGTACATCGAGGTCGCGCACGAAAGGTACCGGATACAACGGTTGACAGGCCACCCTGTAGGTTCGACTGTGCTCACACTTACCGTCTCAGGAACTGCGACTTGACCAGGTTGCTCGGAAGGTTGGTCTATGCAGACCACGTGGAGAGGCGGTCGAGGTCCTGCTGAAGCAGGCCACAGTCATTGGGTGCGCGGATTACTTCCCACACCTTTAAGTCATCTGCGAACAACGCACAAGGTGATTGGAGTAGCTGAGACACATCGTTTACATAGACCAGAAACAAAATCGGCCTCAGTACAGCGCCTTGGGGCACACCACTGCTCGATGGATACCAGTCGGTTAAATGGTTGTCCACCATAACCCTCCACTTTCGACCAACAAATCAATTCTTGATCCATCGGTACAGCGAGCCGCCAACACCACACAACCTCAGTCTGTCGAGGAGCACTGCATGATTCACCTTGTCACAAGCCTTAATGAGGTCAATGTAAATGATGTCGACCGACTTGCCTTGGTTCAGCGCTTGCAATCATTCGTGCCTCCTTAACAGTAGATTGGTGATGTACAAGCGACCTTTCACGAAGCCATGTTGTGCGAGCGTCAAGAGACTTCTCGACTAGAGAAGCAGCAGAAGACTCCCGCTCACGATCTTCTCGAGCGTCTTTGCCAAAACAGCGGTCAAGCAGATCGGCAGGTAGTTATGTACTTTGCTTGGGTTACCATCTTTAGGTATTGGCTTTACGACTGAGCATTTCCAATCGCCCCGTAATAGTCCAGTGGATAGTGACCTACTGAACAGCTGTTCACTGATTCGGAGAAATGGAGGTGTAAAGGCCCAGATCGCAACAGGAATTTGCGAGCTGACAATGTGAAGCACATGCGGAATCATGCAGTGTAGCGCGACTTATTGAGCAGAAAACGTAGAGCAAATGGATGCAGTTGGAAGGGTAACTTCGTCCGCGTAACCTAGGTTTAATAGGCCTAACAGAAAATCTACTACCATAGGTGTGGAAAAGTGTAGGTGTGATTCATGGTTATTTCAATCACATATTTGAGGAGAATTACCGATGCAGTGTAGCCAAACAGTACCTCACTTATCGTGTTGAAATAAGGGTACAATGTTCCGTCGTAGTAGTACAGCTATTTTCAGACGGGGAAAAGTCCTCTGGCACACCCTTCATAAATATGTGCTAAAGGCTGTCTGTATGATGCATCAGGTCGGTAATTTTTGCATAAGAAAACACTGAGATGATTTGCAAAGTACAGTCAAATCTGCATAAGGCGACCACTCAAGGGACCGACAAAATGTGGTCGCATTGGACAGGTGGTCACTATTGACAGGTTCATGCATAGAGACATTAAGGCAAAAGTTAGGGATGTCTATGGCTGGTCGCCATAAACAGGTGATCACCTTAGATAAGTGGCCGCCAGAGCGGATTGGACTGTATATGTTTTGGCCATTTTAAAGATAGGAGCTGCTCTTGGCGACCATCAGCGCGAAGAATACTCTCACGGTAACGGCGTTAGAAATTTTTATAAGAAATTAAACACCGCAGCAAATCCTTCAGGTATTTCTGCGAATGACGACACATGGGGAGTAAGTATCCGGAGTGGAGTATAACATGCACCATACTGGTAGTCTAAGCGTCCCGCGCTTCAGTCCCAGCTTATGATTGGACTTGGGGGTTACCGTAGTGGTAGTGTACAAACAGGTGTTGAGTAACAGCAAGGTTTCAGTACAAAGTACCCTTGCAATGCTAGCGTATACCGCCAGACAGAGGTGTTACCACAAAGTGTGTGATCAAATGAAGCAGGGATAGAGATTAAGTCCAACTATACTACTGTGATAGGCATGAAGATGCATTCACGTACGTGCTCAAGCAACTGGTGGAAGGCGTACGTGTGCTCGATGCAACCGCCGCCGGGAAAAAATCCAATGTGGCTAAACAGAATCAGTGAGTCATCCATACTGAAGTATACCGAGGAATTCAACCTTTCTTGCGCAAAACAATCTCGCAAATAATTTTTGATAGATTACGGGAAAAAAATAGTCTCAATGGCTCAAACCATCGAATAACCAAGCTCCCGTTCGTCATCTTCCAGAGCATGCCAGCCACCTGACCGAAATCAATGAAAATCGGGTACCAGACGAGAGCGAGCTGCAAGAAATCGATTTAAACGCAAATCGGTGGCGATCTATCAAACACAACTGGCAGTTCCCAAGTAAACTGTCTCTTCATCCGTGAAATCATTTCGAGGCCACTGCTTGGACGCAACTATTCATTTTAGCATTGCTCTATCGTCCTGTACCAGATTTACTGATTACTTTTGAGAAACATTAGAACATGCACCCAAAGGTTGCCGCCATTAAACACCGTCTGTATAGGTTTAACTGTCAATAACTGACCATCATTCGAATTTTTCTGATCAGCCTATGATCTATGTAATGTGCACTGCTGCGCATCTATGATCATGCCTCTAAGAGCGTGCGTCATATAGTTGAGAATAAAAGTTTATTTAACTATTCATGTACAGTGCAACTGTGTATGCTGGAAAAAAAGCAGGGCCAACAGGATGGTGAATGCGAAAAATATCAAAATCAAAGTGTTCCGGCGTGGAAGGTGAAATATCAGTAGTCTAGACATTGCGCTTTGTCCTGCAGCTGTGTAGTGTTCATCATTCCGATGAAAGTCTAATAGTCTTTCAAATGTCGCGATGTTGGTTGCGTTCACCATAGGTGTTGACAGTGCACTTCAGCGGGAACAGATTCGAAGAGAGCAAAAATACTTCCTGCAATCCAAACGGGAGTGTTGCGTCACTAGATATAGGTGATGGCCTCGACATTGTTTGTAAGGGCCTAGAGGCAGCAGTGATGCACATGGGTGATCACTCTCAATTAATATCCGGTATTTGAGAACGAGATCTCCGCCATCGGTATTCGGACAACACACCTAGTAAAGGAGGGTGCAGTTCGTAACTAAGACCCGATAGTCCACATGTTGCCTTGGTGGCTTTTCTTTGGGGCTGGGCCAACAGACCAATGTCTCGTTGTAACCAAATACGCCAGGCCTGAACCGCAGATTCAACGGGGGGACGAACATGTGTTAATCAACAGTGGTACTAGCCGTTTTTCAAAGGTGCCGAAAGCTCGCCTCAAAATTCTCAAGTTCAAGTTCGCCACATTTATTGCCTTTGAACATTGGGGCGAATTGCCAAGACTTACTTGAACGATGATACTTCAGTCTCGTTCACTAGTCAACTGTTGCAAAACGTGCTGTCCGAGAATATATGTGTTGATGAAGCTGATATGCACCGTCAGCAGGTGACACTGCAGGGTTCAGTGGGAGTTGGTTCGTTTCTGCCTATTCGTTAATCCGGTCCAGATCGGTCTGGAGATGTTGAGCTAATTGCTCTCCATATCATAGCATCATCTGCAAATATAGGCATCGGGGATCGAATGCTTGCTGGGAAGTTATCAATATAAATAAAAACAGTAGCGCATCAAGGAAGGATCTTTGCGGAACACGATTGGAGACGCACAGGCTTTGGGAACGACTGCCGGCTATTCTTACCTTGATTGTTTGCTCTTATATGTAACTTTCCAACCCGATAACCAGGGAACCGGTGATACAGCAGACACCAAGCTTTCAGATGAGAACTAAATGATGGACTCTGTCGAAATCCTTAGAAAAGTGTAATTAAGTCTCATCTAGGGTGACTCCTTCGTTAGCCGCCCTGGTCCATGTGTCCCGAGCAAGAAGCAATTTGGTGATACAAGATCGTTTGCGTCTGAAACCATGTTAGACATTAGAAAGTATTTGCAGACTTTCAAAAATCGCGTCAGTTCACCTGCGATTACCGATTTCATCACTTTTGATAAGACAGGAAGGAGTGTAATATGTCGGTAGCTGGCAACCCCCGATAATGTAGCTCTCTTGTATATTGGAGTGATAATTCCATTTTTTTCACTCGAATGGGAGTGTATGGGAATCAAGTAGACACTGGGAGAAGGCTGCAAGAAAAGTACTGCTATGATGAGGGCAAGGGTTTCGAGAACATTCGGGCAAATATTGTCGATTCCTTTGAACAATTTTTTCTCGAAGAGATTGCAATTTGCTTGCGACAGCTGCTGCGATAGACTGGCACTAGGAAACGGGTATGAACCAAACACCAAGGCGATATTTACAAAACACCAAAAGCGCTGTATAAAAGTGCGTAGGGAACTTGTCAGCCACCAATGCAAATGTGCCACATTTTGCATCAAGCAGCATAAAAGAGACGAATTAGACCGATCGCTGTAGGAATAGTGTTCGCGTTGCGCAAGTTGCTTAACCTTAACAGCGCAAGCTCGCTTGGGATCTCATCGAGCAAGGGAGCGCGAATTCAGCTTCAGGAATGAGTTCAGGAGGTCCAATTATTTTCTTTATCATCCTGACGAAACGATGAAAAAGGATGATAGAACAACGAAGTTTTTAGTTCATATGCTGCTCAATAACTACAACAGGGGATCGAAGTCCAATCGTATTAGGGCAAGTGGTTATTTTAGCTGGGCTTCATGTGGCTTTAGAAAATTGGAAATAGTATTGTCTTTCGGTGCATTAAGTGACATCTCAGCAGTTTTAACCAATTGCAAATTTTTGTGGGTCTACGCCTTGCCGGTTACTTCAGGGCCAACTTGAAGCGGGAGGTAGCAAACCAGTTAACAAAGGGTGTGCGGATCGACATATGATGCACACACTCTACATGCTGGCACACCGACCACACGATGTGGGTTGTTTGTGCGTCCAGGGAGTAGATGGAAAAGTAGGAGGAGAAGCCAAGCGATGACTTAGTCGAGAGGTACGAAAACGTTCACTTCGAAGTTGGCGGCGGTTGGTGCATGCCGACTGCTTGCCTGGGGCTCCAAGGACGATGAACACGTTTGGTCAGATACATTTGCTGATATGCCGAAGATGCGGCTCCAGTGGTATTTGTGTTGGGAGTTTATTTGTTCATCCCCTTCCCTTTAGATTCCCCTCCAATTACGTTCTCATACCCAGTGCATAAAATGATATTTAGCATTATATTACTTGCTTTATGAACATTTTGCAGTCCGTGATTTTTAGTGTCCTATCTTTTTTGGATTCCAATATATTAGCTGAGGTGTGCTTCTCACCCTCAGCTAACAGGTATTGATGATGACTCTACATTAATCGGGCCGAGTTTATAGACCGCAAACTGTTCTCAGTCATCGGTGATTCAGGAGAAAATGAGTATCAGCTTTAACCCAACGGCGGACGAAGGGGATAGTGAGACCGAATTTTCTTGAGCTCTAACCAAAAAAGGCACAGATAAAATGCGACCTACTGTGATTCGGAGGTTATATAGGAGTTCAAGCCACTGCACCATAGTAACAAGCAGCTTTGTAGGTTTCTCAGTGACGAGGTGGATAAATGCAGCTCAGAACGTACACAGTCCGGTTTGCATCCGTTCAAGAGTGTGGGTTGGCGGGAGAATATTCCGAAGATGATTGATGAACGCGCGACTTGCAACCGGACAAGGAGTAGCAGGCAAAGGGACGGCGTAATCCATCGTTAGACACCGAATCGGTACAGATCATCACATCGACCTTTACACAGCGTTTACGGCTGTCTACCGAAACGAAAACGCCACGGTACTGAAGTTTGTCCAAACTGTGACCCTTAATCGGCGCCGTCCCACTGTGCGTAGAGAAATAGCTAAAAGTAGCCATAAAGCTCGACATAGCTCAACCATCGGTTGATTTGTGTCGGTGTACATTTTCTCTGACCAAGTTCAAAAGGATCGTTTTCCACTTTCACGTGATCAATGTGTTGTTAGTTTGCAATTGATCAGATAACACGAAATGGTGCCATCTTGCAATACTCGTGTTCTCATTATCTTGTTCATCCGAAACAAATCTGCTCAGTGAGCTGGTGCACTGATGTTGGCCCCAGCTCGCTCCATCACTCCTTGTTTGTTGTAGCTGCGGTGACTGTCGCAAAACAATAAGAAAACTAAAACTGGAGCTGATCCTCGAGCAAAAGCAATTGGACAAGAAAAGGCACACAATATGCTGCAAAACCTATCTGTTGACACCATCTGTAAATGTTGTTTGTTCGTGCGATGTCTTGGGTACGTAACACAACGTGTCCCACTACTACGTCATTGTATTCCGTGGCCCACCAGAAGAAGACTAGAATGATTCGCACCAATGTGTACGGAAGCATGCAGTGCAAACGGCCCTACGCTTAAGTGTAGCACTGTGAGGAGTTAGTATACTCTTAGTTTTCACCAAAATAACCATATTCGTCTTCCGATTTTGACACATTAGGACATTAGGACTGGTGTCCACTAGGCCTAAGAGCCTGTAGCCAGTGAGTTAAAATGAGGAAGTGAGCTGATGAAGACAATTCAAGTCACTGGGCGTTTGGTTTCTGTCCAGCAAAAATCGATCGGTCTGCGGAACAAAATCTGACGAGGCTGGTATTTTGCCCATGTTACCCGCTATCAGAGATACGGTGAAGGGGGTCTAAAGCGAATTGTTTTAATCAAAGTGAAAAGCAGTATAACCGTTAAACTTTGCTCAAGGAGTACGAGAGCAATTTCAGCCACTCACTTGAACAGATGTGTTTCCAGGCGAAGTTTTCCAGCCTGATGTAGGAGGTTCTTCGGTTTCATCATCGTCGAGAGCCCATTCGGTCTCCGAACGAATTTGCAATCGAGACGATCCACTGTCGATCGATTGAGAGCGCAACACCACCCAGTTTAAACCTTCCGATTGGCACGATTTCCGCAGACAGACAAAAAGAAAAATGTTTCGATGATAGCTCAAGAAGTCTAAAGGGCAATATAGCTGAGCGAAAAAATACATTGAACGCTGACATGATCGGCAAAGCAGAAGTGATTCTGGGGGACATCCCACAGCGTCTGTACTAACCATGGAACCACCAATAAAACTGTCGTAAATAGAGGGTGAAGACCCTGCAAAAGGCTGAGAAGCATATCCGACGAGAATCATGAGACGGAAATGAGTGCTGAAAAACAAATCGAAAAATTGAGCGAAAGGCGTCGGGGTGATATATGAAATCCATTTTGGAAGAGCGCTGAATAGTTAAGATATAGTACTAAGTGAATAAATTTGACTCAGGGTACATTGGCCTAATGTAAACTAAGCCACACTAAATAGAAGTTCGAGCAGCTCGACCTAAGGTTTGTCGACGGTTAGGTTCGATTAGGCAAGGTCAGTTATCATGGACGATCCGGAATTTCCACTGATGTGGTGACAGAACTTAGTGAGGAGCTCACACCGAGGCTTCGTTGCCATGCAGTTAAACGCAGTACCCAGCTGGAAAATATGCACCCTGATATTCAGTCTGATCCACCGATGATTGAGCTTTAGCAAAATCTCGCGGGTTGCTTGATTTGGTTAGCTCAGAGAACAGTAGAGTTAATCCAAAGGGGAACACATGTATCAGGTCACTTCTCGACCCGCGCCGATTATCGCACAACGTTTAACGTTCGCACTCACTAACTGGTATCTAGTCACTGTACCAGTTCGACACATATGACCTCTATATGCAGATAGGGATTAAAGGAATAAGAGTACATCCTGAATGTGACACCCTGCATGTTAGTGCGAAAAATGTTCCCATCTTGCCATAAAGGATAAATGGTCTGATATGGCTGATTCGAGTTCTCCCTAAGGGTTAATCTTTATTGTGATCACATGTTTATAAGTATCAAACGAGAGAACTGTGTTGGGGTTGAAAAATACTTTTCTGACATGCAAACGCAATGTCTATACGGGAACACGATAAAGGGGACTCAGTCATATCTGAAGTAATAATATAGTGAATGAATTTCGCCACCAAAAATATAAAGTAAAACTACGTGTTACGACCCGAGAAAGAAGGAACAAATGAAGGGTTTAAGCTTAATGTTGAACGAGAAAGTTGGTAACTAAGAGAACCAGGGAATATCACAAATGGATTATTGGAAGAGAGAAAATGTAAGAACAAAGGGGATGCAATCAGCAAAAATGGTTTGTAACGAGAGTGGAGCAGTGTTCCCGATCGTGAGTACTAATAGCAAAGATGACACAGAAGCTAGCCGGAATCTTCGATATCTAAGTGTGTCGGACAGTAGATAAGGTAAAAAAAACAAGACGGTTGGACCCAGTGGGCTGTCAAAGGTGGAGGATAGATGAAGGGCAGCAAAAAACGCGCAGCGTACAGCTTGTCTGAAAGATTTGCACGATAAGAAATTGCATGCAGCAATACAGATGAAAGCTGTGCAGTAGTGAGGTAGACACAACCTAATGTTACAAAGTGCTGAAATAGGAGTTGTCTGCAGACCCAATAGCAGCTCCGACGGCAATCCCAAATAATGTAACGTAGGTCATTTAGCCAACAGAGACGGCATGTACAGTCAACGGGGATGGCTGTGTCAACAAATATGAGGATGCGAAAACTGAGATCTGATTAGATCGCAGCGGTGGTGCCAACGAAACTATCCAAATGTGATGTCAGTGTTACAGATGTATAGAACAATGTTGCAACAAGCGTTCGCTTGGACGTCTTGAACCAGCGAATTTTGTTACTAGAGCAAGGTCCAGTACATAGAGTTAGGACCGCTCTTATCTGAAGTGATCCCGAACTAACGAGCACGCCTGGACAGCGCAATACTTAAGAAAAAAACAGTAATAATAGAGCAGCTAAGTTAGCAAATCAAAAAAAACTTCGATTACCGCAAACATACTATACAATTAGTTGGTCCATATAGGGGGCTGTTGTTGGTGGTGTGACCGAGGAATGGCTGGAGATAAGTATGTCGGCTGCGAATCGGACTACAGACCGTTGGACGGGGACAAGCTGCAATAGCTATTGCGGTCGTCTTTCACAACATCCATGTGAAGACAACCGTAGAAGAAGCATAGTCGAAGTACGCACGTTCGATCGCTGAACAATGGTTTTACTACGGATAAAAAAGCAATACGTTTAACAGTTTCCGTAGGCAGTGAGACAAAGAACAAAGGTATCAAGAAAAGAGAACGCGTAGCGGTGGAATTATCGTAAATTTTAAGTGAACACATAGTTTGATTACTTCGTCCCATGTCCCAAATAACTGGGTCAAATCATATAATGCAAGTGGTGTAATGCATCGTCAAGTCGGGTTTTAAATTCCGCTAACGTAGGAACGGAGATGACCGAATGCAGAAGTAAGTTTCACGGCTGACATACAAATAGAGAAAACGTACCGTCGGCATTCCAACCGGCTTTAGCGTGTGGCTACTTCAAACAGTAGCCACTCAGTGAGGTGTTGTGGCTGAGACGCATTAAGGGTCGGCATAGATGGTTAGGAACCTTAAGGATCTGATACACCAATACGTGATCACCTCGCAGAAGACTATATTGTTCGCTGAAAACTACTAGTGTCTTTAGTCTCAACTGGTAAGGGAGGTGGCGCAATCCCTTTTTTGCCTCTCTTTTCGTTGCGGCTTCTCAAGAGCAGTGACGTCACGTTTTTGCCAAGGGTGCAAAACCATGATGGCATACCCTATATGTGACCTCACGTAAGGGTTTAGCCTTTGCAAAAAAAGGTAGGATAAAGCCAACCAGATGCCCTCCGCAATAAACCTAAGTGTTGGCTGGCTTTTTCACTGCTTTCTCAACCTGTCTTGAGTATCCGAAATCGTCTTGCATCATCACTTCAAGATCGGTTTCAGGAGAAGCGCGAGTATTCTCATAGTCGATATTCATAAGTGCTCTGGTAACGTATGCTCGTTATTTTACATATGACAAAGTCACACTCAAGCATGTCCAGAGCAGATTGCTTGTAGGCCCGTTGAAATCGCCTTGCAGTGCTTTGTGATCACCTACTCGCTTGATTGCCCGCCAAATCTTCAGATCGTCCGCAAAGAATCGTTTGACATCAAAACTTCCGCGAGATGGTTTGTGAACACTAGGAATAGTCGTGATCCTAGCACCGAGTCTTGAGGAATACTACAATGCATTTCTATCGGGTCGGACAGAACACTACGAACTCGCACATTCAAGTGGCGCTGGAGCAGGAATGAATGTATCCAGCCCAGCCCAGGACAGAATCACTGATCCTATAGCTCAGAAGCTTGTAAAAAAGTGTACCGTGGTCTAGACGATCAAAAGCTCTAGGGAAATGAAGGTAAGCGGCGTCGACTCATTCTCCAGCATCGTCGGATTCCGTCCAGCTGACACGGGCTAACAGAAGGTTTGTCGTACCTGAGCGGTTCAGTCTGAGCTTTACGACCTCCATCTGCCTCTCCGCTTCCATCGCAATGAGGCTGGACCTTACCGTGGTGTGATGGTTTGTGTGCCTCAGCGATCCACTGAGCTATGCTTTGTGGTGCTTTTGCACCTTCAGAGTCACTCATACCAGATTGGTCAATGGTTAGAGGTCAGACAAACTCAGCCTCCTGGTCCTCCAGGTTAGGGGTTGGAATGAGGGTGGCTCCTTATTCCTTAAAACGGACTCCTTGTAGTCCAGTGCCAAACCCGCTGCCTTGCGGTCAGGGTTTTGAACCAAAGGTTTTGGTTGAGAACCCTAACCCTTCTCCTGTCTAGGCCTGGGCAACCTGACAGTATCCTGCCCACGCAATACTATGAATCATTCGTCAATTTCTTGATGCTCTGGCCACCGCAGAGGATAATCAACGGTGCCCTATCTGCTGCATCGAGCAGGGTGGATAGGGGTTTGGATGCTAATTCTCAAGTCTTCCCATCTTCTTATTCCCCCTCTTACGCATTTTCACTCTCACCGTCCCGTTCGAACTTTACTTATATCCCCGTTTTCAACCCCTCGATTCTTGGCCCTCCTCAACATGCTTTGCTAGGCATTTTTATTCTAATTTCAACACATGTGAACCAGGAGCGTCACTCCACTCCTGTTGACAAGCCTATGTCCAACCAAGCGGTCCATTCTAGTTCATCGGCTTCCATTTGGAGCCCTCGATCCGCCTTCAGATTGGCATGCCTCAATGTCCGCACATTACTACAGATCGGTCAACAGGCAGCACTTGCCCGAACATTGCAGACCCTCTCGATCGATATCTGCTGCTTATCGGAGACCCGCCTGCAAGACTCGAGCTCTGTGCTCACTTTGCGATCCACTTCAGGTGACGCAAGCAGTATTTTCTCATTGCGCCTATCCGGTGACGATACAGCTTCGAGCACCGGCCAAGCTGGTGTTGGCATTGCCCTGAGTCCCCGGGCTGAAGCCGCTATGGTTGATTGGGTTCCAATCAGTAGCCGGATGTGTGCGGTCCGATTGGCTGGCTCGTTTAAAGCTTCGAAGTCGCGCGGGACTAATAGGTGTCTATTCATCATCGCTGCCTATGCGCCCACAAACTGTAGCGATGATTCGGTAAAGAACGACTTCCACCGCCAACTGACGCAGCTCCTTCGCCACAGAAGAAGCACGGACACTGTCGTGCTGGCAGGGGATTTGAATGCGCAAGTTGGAAAGTTGTCCACTGACGAAATGCATCTGGGCGGTCAGCATGGTGTAGGCTCTCGTAATGATAACGGTGAGCGGTTACTTCATTTGTGTGAAGATGCTCGCTTATTTCTTGCGAGCACTAATTTCAGACACAGCACCCGCCGGAGGGTGACTTGGCGCCCACCAGCCTCGAACCAGCCTTGGACGCAGATCGATCGTATTGCTGTCAGTTACCGCTGGAGAGGCTGCATCCAGAACTGTCGCTCGATTTGGAGCACATGTGTGGACATTGATCATGCACTTGTATGTGCTGACATGCGGATGCGTTTTGGCGGACGCCCACGACGACGCTGAGAGTGCACTGACACCAGCTAACTGATAAAGCTAGCTGTTCTGAATGCGTATCGAAGTACGCTGACATGCGAGTTGAGTAAGCGCTCACTGGAGACAAATGATGGTCACTGGTCACATGTGCGCTAGACCTTAATAGCAGCAGGCAAATCATCATGTGGTATGTCTAATAGCCAACATGCATATTGGATCTCTTCGCGGTCTCTCGAACTTATGAGACGCTCCCCGGCATATCCCGGCTGGAAGCGAGCACAATGAAACCCGCAAAAAGCTCCGGGCAAGACTCCGTGCTAGCCTGAAGAGAGACCGCGAATCTTGGTGGTCTCATCGTGCGTCAGAGATGGAAGTGGCCGCTGCCCTTGGCAACCATCGTAAGTCATTCCGGCTGATACGGAAAACGGCAACAGGAGACCTAGAGTTAGTGAAACTATACGTAACGAGAGTGGACAGCCTATCCACAATTTGTCAAAACGTTTGGAGTGTTGGGCTGAGCATTTTGAAAAGCAATTTAATCGGCTAGAATTGTTCGATTCTTCGCCGGCCAGTGATCGTCCTGCTCCGTGGACTGTCCCTTTGGATCCATCCTCTCGCTCAGAAGTCGAACGTGAGATCGGACTGTTGAAGTTGAACAAAGTCGCGGGACCAGATGATCTTCCTCCAGCCCTCTTCAAATTCGGAGGCTCTACTCTAGTTGATGCTTTAGATGAATTACTAGTGAAACTGTGGGAGCAGGAGACTGTCCCAACCGACTGGAGCCGCACCGTTATTGTTCCCACCTTCAAACAAGGATCACGTTCGAAAGGCGGCAAACATAGAGGAATCAGTCTGATCTCCATCGCCTCCAAATTACTTGCCTCCAAACTTCTTCACAGACTGACTGGCGCTCGTGAAAGCCAGATTTGTGAGCAGCAAGCCGGGTTTCGTCGGGGTCGTGGCTGCATCGAGCACATCTTCACCTTGCGTCAGTTGTTGCAGCACCGTCACACATATTGGCGGCCCACCGTTGTCGTGCTCCTCGATATCAAAGGTGCATTCGATTCGGTGGATAGACGTGCACTTTGGGACTGTCTACTCAAGAAAGGTTTACCTGAGAAATATGTACATATTATCCGAGCATTATACGCGCGTAGCTCTAAAAGAGTGAGTGCTTAAGGCAAACTGTCGTCGCCCTTTAATATATCCAGCGGTGTGAGACAAGGATGCTCGCTGTCACGTTTCCTCTTCAACTTCGCTACTGACGAACTCATGAAAATCGCGTTCACAGGACACTGCTTGGAAGGTATGGATCTGCTACCAAGAAAAAGACTTATTGACCTGGAGTATGCTGATGATATTGCCCTAATCTGTGACAGCTCCCAGACGTGCCAAGCGGCAATGAGCAGATTAGCACTGGGTGTCAGCCGCTTCGGGATTTGCTTTGCACCATCGAAATGCAATGCATTTCTCCAAGATTGGCAGAGATCGACTCCTGCGCTGACTCTTGATGGGGATCAGCTAGAAGTTGTTCAAAAATTCTACTATCTGGGAAGTTGTATCAGCGCCCTTGGGAATGAAGACGAGATCACGAACCGTATAGCAAAAGCTCGAAGTGCTTTTGCTAACCTTCGCCACCTATGGCGGTGGCGCGACATCACTCTCGCCCTGAAGGTTAGAGTGTACAATGCAGCGGTACGTTTGACCTTACTGTACGGTTGCGAAACCTGGCCACTAAGATCGGCGGACATGAAGAATCTAGTTACGTTCGACCATCGGTGCCTTCGCAGTTTGGCACACATCTGGTGGGAACACCGCGTGAGTAACGAGCGTGTTCGACGCCTTGTTTACGGCACAGAAAAAGGAACTGAACCGCTCAGCACCGTCATTTCACGCACCAGGCTCCGATGGCTGGGCCACGTGTTGCGCATGCCAGCCCATCGACTTCCACGATGTGCGCTGTCTGCGCACCGTGGATGTGGATAGAAGAAGAGGAGGGGTGGCCAAGCGATGACTTGGTCAAGAGGAATGAAGGCCCTCACTTCTGTGCTGGCCTCGATTGGAGCGTCGCGGCTCCCTGGTTGGGGTCCAAAAGACGGTGAACACGTTTGGTTGGATACACTTGCTGACATGGCAAGGAGCCGACCTCAGTGGCGATTCCTGCTTTGAGTTTCTTTGTCCCTCCCCATCCGTTTTAGCCTTACCCTTCCCCCCCACGATCTCATTTTGTAGCGTAAAAGATAATAATTTTCCTTTTTGCCTAGTAGCAGGCTGGTAGCTTACCGGAACGATGCCTATCCGTTGCTGGTAGCTCAGTTGGCATGCAACTGTCGTATTTCATTTTCTTTTTCATTTATGTATTGCGGCACAGTAGCTGAGGTGTTGCCCACCTCTAACTGAAGTGTATAATGGTGATGTGTGTTCCTGCCTGGAGTATAGGAGAATTATGACAGCATTTACTCACCTGTTGGTCGGTACTCCGAGCTTGACCAAATGGTTGCATACGTTTCGCAACTATGCGAGGTGGCATCGTCAACGCAGTGTACAATCCTGCTCGGCGAACCGTACAACAGATGAGCAACCAAATCGGGCTACCGGTGTTTAAAATTATTTCAAAACCCCATTTGCTGTCTGTTGCGCACTAATGCCATTGTCATATGTTATTTCACGCAGTGTAAATGTGTCAGGGTATCGTCAAGGTGTTTATGGAATAGTGATAAGGTGATCAGTAGAGACGTGGAATTTGTAGCAATTGCATAACTGCTAAACATACATGCGTCTCCAAATATAACCCCTAATAATGCACACTGGCCCGTTCCCTCGTGAGGTAACCCAAGATTCTGGTGCAATAAATTTAAGCGAGACAGGCAATGGAGCGAAAAACGTAGGTTGATAGGCAAAACATTCAAACGATCTGACGTAACCAAGAGAAGCGCTGCCGACTGGAGCCATTTCATGCTCTCCATTCATCGGAAACAGCATCATACTAATGAGCACGTGAAAAAGGCACCCGTTTGAAGGTACGAAACGGAGTTCGTGCAACCATAAAGATAAATGCATACCCGCATAAGCGTGAGCACTTTGTGGTTCCTGACAGAGAAATGAACTTTGCGGATCTATTACCATGGGTTACAAGTCGTAAGATCAGGGCGATAAACAGCAGGTATTGTGTGCATAGGCGGTGACCGGAAGTTCATGACAATACCCAAGAGCTCAGGTTTCTCAGAGACTCGAAAAGTTCTGATTACAAATCAGAATTTTATTGTGGCACGTTTGCTCTTGAAACAAGAGATTCTTCAGGTCAAAAGTTGCTAAAGCAGCTGATGATCAGTCGGACCAGTGGCTGTAACTACAACACGGAGAATATAACATGCGTCAAACGTTGCCAGCCAATAACAGCAACTTCCACGTGCTGCGCTCAAGTCCCAGTTAAGCAAGTACTAACTAGACTGTAAATAGAGACAAAATCGATGTTTGGAGAGTAAAACACAAGTAATCTGCTCCCGATAGCGAAAAGTCAAATCAAGTATGAGTGCCGCAGATAGTTTGAAACAAAAGGTGCAAAAAACAATCAGTTACTAATCGATACCAGAACAGTTCCTGCAGCACTCGGTCGTGCTGTAACGAACGAGTTTACTGACAAACTACACGGTTCGAATTCGAGTGCCAATAGTAAACTTTCCCTGCGTAGCCGAATTAAGCAACAAAGGCGCCACTGAGCGAGGCGCTCGGAAAAGCGAAAAAGTCGAAAACAGCAGCAGTACCAATATGAGCTCAAGGCTATCCAAAGTGCACTCCACACTAGCACAGCGACAGCTCATTCGAGGCCTAAGGGAACTATTAGACGCTATCCAGATGATTTCGGCTAGTCACCCCATGTTCCTCCCATTCACTCATAGTCATGATTCCCAAACAGGGGAGGGGCAGTTACACCCAATGGGATAAAATGGGGTTTCATGAGAGATAAGATTAGCACAGGGATCGGGTCACCGCTGACAAAAAACAAAAATATTGAAAAAATCGTCTATATCAAATCATCCGACTAAATACTTAAACGCCAATTATGTTACTTACAACTAGTCATTAGCGCTAAAAAAAAGTTGGTGCATGGCTTCAGCAATTAGTTGAAGCTGGCCTTGAAGCTACGTACTGTACCGGCTTTGAACCGTCGAGGACAAGAAACCTCAAACATTGAGAGAGGATCCAATCAAGTTTGTTTGCGATATGCGGTTAGCCTTGTTCTTGGAGAGCAACATAAGGAAAAGATGAATAAGATGTCGCTTCCGAACAACATCGAAAGTCATATTGAGGACATGAGCAAAAATAGTTTACACACGGTGCTGAAATAAGATCAATTCCATAATTCGCACATCGTAACGTCCACAACTCCAGCTCTGCGTTGATAAAGCTGAAATTTGCGAAGAAAACTGAGTCGGTACAATATTCAGCAAACTTCCTTGGAAGCTACGGTTAGGCGCGTTTATTTCTCAGAGTAAATCTGCAAGATAAGTCAGTTGGGCAACAAATACATTTCTTCCTTATCGTGTTCCGACTCTTTCCTTTCTTGAAACAAAACAACTTCTTTTCGAACGTTGAACCTACAGAACAATACCTTCCGCGTAATAATCAACGCACTCTGTGTGCAACAACAGCACATCGAATTTGCCTTTTGTATTTTTCACACTACCGCGAAGTGATTTACAATTTTTATTACGTGGGGAAATGCATGTAGCAAATCATGTGGAGGCATTGTCACTGCCGAAGTATAGCAATGTATAATGCAGTGGCTGAACGTGGCGTGCGGAGCGACTTCGTTGATAAAGGTTTGGAATCTGGAACAAACGCCCAACATGGATAGTGCTCGGTCAGCGCAGACACGGACCAAAATCGACTACTGCAGATCCTTTTCTTAGGCAAACTTCTTCACTGTTCGAGAGACATTGCCACTTGCAGTGGTGCTGAGTGGTTTTGAGAGCGAGTAATCTTGCAAGTCGTTGCGATTTAGGTACCGAACACAGATAAGTATCTCGGAATAAGATACAAGGTCGGTCGACTAGTCTAACCGCAGTGAGAAGTAAGCACAAGACCTTATTGCATTGGGCACCGTGTCTAAACTATTCTTGCTCATGTCCTCAGTGCGACTTTCCATTGTGTTGTTCGAAAGTGATATATTTTTTTAACTTTTCTGCATGTCGCTCTCTAAGAACGAGGTTAACCGCACATAGCGAACAAGGCCTGATTAGATTCTCTCTCATTGTATGAGGTTTCTCGTCCTGGCGATCGGAAGAGTGGTGCAGTACGAAACTTCAGATGACTGGAAAATGTAGCCTGATGAATCCATAAGCGAACATTACTGTGCACCTTCTTTACGTTTGAAGAACTCAATATGCCTTTCTACGAACTGAGAGTGATTTCTTTCAAAGTAGGCTTTTGATTTGTTGGGCTTCATACCTTCCATCGTGAGCACTTCGTTCCACAAAACATATTGGATGAGGTGTCTCGACAGTATCTAAAGAAATGAGTTAACTACCATTTCAGGAAAGCTTCTATGTAGTATTGTTACTTCCGGTAGACATAAATCCTAAAGCAAGTAGAATTGTGCAAATGGGCATGTATCATATATTGATATAAGCATAACAATTAGTTCGTTAAAAAATTCACCCCACACTTTTGCTACATTGCCCCTTTTACGCGAGTTCATGCAAGTCACTGTAGTGTAGGTGACATTTCCATGAAAATAAGCTTATTATTATCCATAATAAAAATATCGCTAACTCAATCTCGTGATTTTGCTTCATATCCACACAAACCACATTATCTTCAGAAGTTGGCGAAATCAGCAACAACAATCTCACATGCAGGACTTGGGCGGCGAAGGATTGCCTGACTCAAACGAATAACCAGTGAGTCGATAAACGCGCCAACTAGCGCGCTACATTGTAGGCTTGCATTTGTACTTCAGGATGTGATTCACTAATAAATCACTAATGATTAGTCATTATGAACAAATCATTAATAATAATGTGATAAGTCTGATGATTAGATAGAGATGGATTGTACGATTCATTGCAATTAGATTACAAGCCACAAAGGTCAACCACCAATCCGGGGAAGTATAAGATGATGTTTTCGCCCCAATAGAGCTCGTCAGTGGTGCGCATTTCCTCAGTCATTTGCACGGTAGCGAACTCATGACCGTTAGTGGCTCGTCCTAACCTGGACATTGGGTCTCCACACAGTCTCTAGAGCTTCTGGATGGTCGCTGAGGTATTCCGGCTGAGAGAAAACATCGCAAAAATCTCAGGGCTAAACTGCTTGGTAGCCTGAAGAAAGCGCGAAGCCTGGTGGTCTCCTCGTGCATCGGAACTCGAAACAGGCGCTGATGTTGGTAATCATCGGAAGTTATTCCATCTGATCGGGAAACCGGAAATAGGGGACGTGATGTTAGCGAGACCACACGTAACGAGACTGGACAGCAGAAGCACCCCTTGTCAAAACGCATTGGAGCGCTGGGCCAAACGCTTTGAGATGCAGTTCAATCAGTAAGAGTTGTCGCCTTCTCTACCAGTCATAGTTCGCCTACATCCTGGCCCGTCTCCTTGGATCCAGCCTCACGCACGGAAATGGAACGTGAGATCAGACTCTTAAAACTGAATAAGACCACAGGGGCAGATAGAATTCTCCCAACACTCTTCAAATTCGGCGGAGCCGCTATAGTAGATCATTTACACGAGTTATTGGTGAAATTATGGGGGCAGAATAGTGTCACAACTGAGTGTAGCCACATCGTCATAGTCCCAATTTTCAAGGGAGGTTCCCGTTCGGAACGAGACAATCGTAGAAGGATTGGTCTGATCACAATTGTCTCTAAATTGCTTGCCTCTCCACAAAATGGCTGGAACTAGTGAAAGTCAGATTCGCGAACAGCAAGCCTGGATCCGTAGAAATCGAGGATGAATCGACCACATCTTCAAGGTATGTCAACCGTTGGAGCACCGACATATTTATTGGCGACGCATCTTAGTCGTGTTCCTCGACATCAAAGGTGCCTTCGATTCGTTGGATCACTATGCCCTTTGGTGATCAGAGAGAGGTTGTTCAGGAATGCAAGTACCTGGGCAGCTATATTATCGTCCGTGGGATTGAAGCTGAGATTACAAACCGTATAGCAAAAACTCGAAGTGCTTTTGCCGATCTCCGCCACCTGTGGCGTCGACGCGATATCGCTCTCCCCCTGAATGACAGCGTTTATAACACAGTGGTCCGTTCAACCCTCTGTGGTTGTGAAACCTGGCCCATCACGTCGATAGACATACAGAGACTTTCTACGTGCGACCATCGCTGCCTTCGTAGCCTAGCTCATGTCTGGTGGGATCACCGCGTGAGCAAATTGCATGTGCTCTACGTGGTGTATTTGGTACAGAAAGAGCGAGTGGCCCACTCAGCACCACTAAATCACTTTGTCCCTCCCCATCCCTCTTAGCCTCCCCCTCATAATAAACCTTTATGCTGCATAGTAACCGGTTGGTAGCTTTCCGGAACAATGTCCATCTGTTATTGGTAGCTCAGCTGGCATGAATTTGTCACATGTATTTTTCTTTTGTGTATTGTGGCACAGTACCTGAGGTGTTTTCCACCTCTAGCTAACGTATATAATGAATGACCAGGCTTCGATGACTGGGCCACGTGTTGCGTATGTCAACACACCGACTACCAGATCGTGGGTTGTTTACGCGCCCGGAGTGTGGATGAAGAAAGAGGAGGGCAAACCAAGCGAAGACCTGGTCAAGAGCAGTGAAGACCCCGACTTCGAAATAGGTTTCGGTTGGTGCGTCTCGACAATCAGCCTGGGGTCCCAAGGACGATACGCACGTTTGGCTGGACACATGTTAACACGGCGAAGGATCGACCTCGGTGGCGTTTGTGTTGCGTGCTTCGTTGTCCATCCCACTTCCTTTAGATCACTCCAATTACGTTCGCATTCCCAGTGCATAATAGGATAATTAACATTATATTACTTGCTTTTGAATTTGTTGCAGTGTAATTTTTAGTATTTTATATTTTTTGTACTGCGGCAGATTAGTTGAGGCGTGTTTTTCATCCTCAGCTAACATGTATTGATGATGAGTGGCTTGTTTTGTAATTGAGCGATGACCCAATGCTTGTACCAATCTTCACCTCTCGTGAAACCTCGTTTTATCCCATTGGCGGGAATTATCTGCGGGCTGGGAAACATTGCTTTAGGGGAGGCAATATCAATCCGATACCCCTGCGGTTAGTATAACCATTGCAAGCAACTTCCTCAAAGATTGATTTGAGATCAACACATACCAGTTAACTGGGAAGGTCCTATCCATAGATATCTGTTGGAACAGTTGGGTCCACTATTTTCGGGGAACGAAATTGCCATCCGTAGATAGCGAGAGCAAGAGAGAATCCGGATCAGGAAAGCGGACACAGTTGGTAGCTGTGACCGCTTTCCGGAACTCAGATTCAGGGGAGGCGACCAATCTAACTAAATTCGCCAAACGGACATGAATCGATCCGAAGGCCAAGTAAACTGTTTCTAAAGTGTGGCCCCACAGAAGAGAGTTAAGACCTCAGTGCTGCCTCTGATCGCTTCAACAACGGTTAAGTCAGTTGGAGCGGTGGCACGGACCAGGTGAACAAACATAACTTTTGCTCGCTTCTCTTCGTGCCCACATTCATCGCGCCATTCGGATTCCTGGGGTTTCCTTATCTGCTCGTGGTTGATTGAACGGTTGGTCGGACTGTGTTCGCTGACAAGAAAGATGCTCATCCTGAACTCCAGCATGTTCGATGATGTTTCCGATATCCAGTGTTCATTGGTAGGACCACTGATAGTGCCACAATTAGTAGATCCGAGGTAAGAATTGTGTGAAGATCGTAGTAATTCTGCACAAACATGGTTTGCAATAGCATCGCGGCTGCGAACTGGGAATCACTTACTGCGCTTCTCGGTAAGTCCAAGTGGGCTGAGTTATCCAGAGCAAAGCTAAGTATTCCGAAACTAGTGGCTGGTAAAGATGGAACTGGGACCTAGAAAGGTTGCAGAGTAAGCCTGTTCGTCTATCCACTGCCAGTAAAGTGAGGATGCGCTTGAAGATAGTGTTGCTTAGAAGCAGCCGGCGATCAGTGCAAAGCTGCAAAATACTTCTGCTATTGTCCATTTTGCTCGCGCGGTCCCGGACCGCCCGAGCAAAATGGACAATAGCAGAAGTATTTTGCAGCTTTGCACTGATCGCCGGCTGCTTCTAAGCAACACTATCTTCAAGCGCATCCTCCCGTTACTGGCAGTGGATAGACGAACAGGCTTACTCTGCAACCTTTCTAGGTCCCAGTTCCATCTTTACCAGCCACTAGTTTCGGAATACTTAGCTTTGCTCTGGATAACTCAGCCCACTTGGACTTACCGAGAAGCGCAGTAAGTGATCCCCACTTCGCAGCCGCGATGCTATTGCAAACCATATTTGTGCAAAAGTACTACGATCTTCGCACAATTCTTTCTCCGGATATACTAGTTGTGGCACTATCAGTGGCCGTACCACTGGACACTGGATATCGGAGACATCATCGAACATGCTGGAATTCAGTTAGAGCATCCCTGTTGTCACCGAACGCAGTCCGACCAACCGTTCAATCAACCACGAGCAGATAAGGAAACCCCATTAATCCGAATGGCGCGATGAATGTGGGCACGAAGAGCAGCGAGCAGAAAGTTTTGTTTGTTCACCTGGTCCATGCCACCGCTCCAACTGTGTCAACCGTTGTTGAGGCGATCAGAGGCAGCACTGAGGTCTTAAATCTCTTCTGTGGGGCCACACTTTAGAAACAGTTCAGTTGGCCTTAGAATCGATTCATGTCTATTTGGCGAATTTAGTTAGATTGGTCGCCTCCCTTGAATCTGAGTCCCGGAACGCGGCCACAGCTACCAACTGTGTCCGCTTTCCTGATCCGGATTCTCTCTTGCTCTCGCTATCTACGGGTGGCAATTTCGTTCCCCGAAAATAGTGGACCTAACTGTTCCAACAGATATCTATGGATGGGACCTTCCCAGTTAACTGGTGTGTGTCGATCTCAAATCAATCTTTAAGAAAATTGGTTGCAATGGTTATACTAACCGCAGGGGTATCAGACTAATATTGCCTAACCTAAAGCAATGTTTCCCAGCCCGCAGATAATTCCCGCCAATGGGATAAAACGAGGTTTCACGAAAGGTAAAAATTGGTACAAGCATTGGGTCATCGTTCATTCGCAAAACAAGCCACTCATCATCAATACATGTTAGCTGAGGGTGAAAAACACGCCTCCACTAATCTGCCGCAATACAAAATATATAAAATACTAAAAATTACGCTGCAACAAATTCAAAAGCAAGTAATATAATGTTAATTATCCTATTATGCACTGGGAATGCGAACGTAATTGTAGTAATCTAAAGGAAGTGGGATGGACAACGAAACACGCAACACAAACGCCACCGAGGTCGACTCTTCGCCGTGTTAACATGTGTCCAGCCAAACGTGCGTATCGTCCTTGGGACCCCAGGTTGACTGTCGGGACGCACCAACCGAAACCTATTTCGAAGTCGGGGTCTTCACTGCTCTTGACCAGATCGTCGCTTGGTTTCCCCTACTCTTTCTCCTTCCACACCCCGGGCGCGCAAACAACCCACGACCTGGTAGTCGGTGTGCTGACATACGCAACACGTGGCCCAGTCATCGAAGCCTGGTCATTCATTATATACGTTAGCTAGAGGTGGAAAACACCTCAGGTACTGTGCCACAATACACAAAAGAAAAATACATGTGACAAATTCATGCCAGCTGAGCTACCAATAACAGATGGACATTGTTCCGGAAAGCTACCAACCGGTTACTATGCAGCATAAAGGTTTATTATGAGGGGAGGCGAAGAGGGATGGGGAGGGACAAAGTGATTTAGTGGTGCTGAGTGGGTCAATCGCTCTTCCTGCACCAAATACACCACGTAGAGCACATGCAATTTGCTCACGCGGTGATCCCACCAGACATGAGCTAGGCTACGAAGGCAGCGATGGTCGCACGTAGAAAGTCTCTGTATGTCTATCGACGTGATGGGCCAGGTTTCACAACCACAGAGGGTTGAACGGACCACTGTGTTATAAACGCTGCCCTTCAGGGCGAGAGCGATATCGCGTCGACGCCACATATGGCGGAGATCGGCAAAAGCACTTCGAGTTTTTGCTATACGGTTTGTAATCTCAGCTTCGATCCCACGGGCGATAATATAGCTGCCCAGATACTTGCATTCCTGAACGACCTCTAGCTGCTCATCAAAGGGCATAATGATCCACCGAATCGAAGGCACCTTTGATGTCGAGGAACACGACTAAAGTGCGTCACCAATAAATATGTCGGTGCTCCAACAGTTGACGTACAATAAAGATGTGGTCGATTCAGCCTCGATTTCTACGGATCCAGGCTTGCTGTTCGCGAATCTGACTTTCACTAGTTCCAGCCATTTTGTGGAGAGGCAAGCAATTTAGAGACAATTGTGATCAGACCAATCCTTCTATGATTGTCTCATTCCGAACGGGAACCCTTGAAAATTGGGACTATGACGATGTGGCTACACTCAGTTGTGACACTATTCTGTCTCCATAGTTTCACTAATAACTCGTGTAAATGATCTACTATAGCGGTTCCGCCGAATTTGAGGAGGGTTGGGGGAATTCTACCTCCCACTGTGGTCTTATTCAATTTTAAGAGTCTGATCTCACGTTCCATTTCCGTGCGTGAGGCTGGATCCAAGGAGACGGGCCAGGGTGTAGGCGAACTATGACGGGTAGAGAAGGCGACAACTCTTACTGATTGGACTGCATCTCAAAGCGTTTGGCCCAGCGCTCCAATGCGTTTTGACAAGGTGTGCTTCTGCTGTCCAGTCTCGTCACGTGTGGTCTCGCTAACACCACGTCTCTTGTTCCCGGTTTCCCGTATCAGATAGAATAACTTCCAATGGTTACCAACATCAGCGGCTGTTTCGAGTTCCGATGCACGAGGAGACCACCAGGCTTCGCCGTCTCTCTTCAGGCTATCAAGCAGTTTAGCCCTGAGATTTTTGCGATGTTTGCTTCCAGCCGGAATACGTCAGCGAGCATCCAGAAGCTCTAGAGATTGTGTAGAGACCCAATGTCCAGGTTAGGACGAGCCACTAACGGTCATGAGTTCGCTACCCTGCAAATGACTGGGGAAATGCGCACCACTGACGGGCCCTATTGGGGCGAAAACATCATCTTATACTTCCCCGGATTGGTGGTTGACCTTTGTGGCTTGTAATCTAATTGCAATGAATCCTACAATTCATCTGTATCTAATCATCAGACTTATCACATTATCATTAATGAGTTGTTCATAATGACTAATCATTAGTGATTTATTAGTGAATCACACCCTGAAGTACAAATGCAAGCCTACAATGTAGCGCGCTAGTTGGCGCGTTTATCGACTCACTGGTTGTTCGTTTGAGTCCAGCAATCCTTCGCCGCCCAAGTCCTGCATGTGAGATTGTTGTCGCTGATTTCGCTAACTTCTGAAGATAATGTGGTTTGTGTGGATATGAAGCAAAATCACGAGAATGAGTTAGCGATATTTTTATTATGGATAATAATAAGTTTATTTTCATGGAAATGTCACCTGCACTACAGTGACTTGCAAGAAATCGCGTAAAAGGAGCAATGTAGCAAAAGTGTGGGGTGAATATTTTAGCGATTTAATTGTTATGCTTATATCAATATATGATACATGCCCATTTGCACAATTCTACTTGCTTTAGGATTTATGTCTACCGGAAGTAACAATACTACATAGAAGCTTTCCTGAAATGGTAGTTAACTCATTTTTTTGGAAACTGTTGAGACACCTCACCCAATATGTTTTATGGAACGAAGTGCTCACGACAAGTTACGAAGCCCTACAAATTAAAAGCCTACTTTGAAAGAAATCACTCTCAGTTCGTAGAAAGCGATATTGAGTTCTTCAAACGTAAAGAAGGTGCACAGTATTGCTCGCTTATGGATTCATCAGGCTACATTTTCCAGTCATTTGAAGTTTCGTACTGCACCACTCTTCCGATCGCTAGGACAAGAAACCTCATACAATGAGAGAGAATCTAATCAGCCCTTGTTTGCTATGTGCGGTTAACCTCGTTCTTAGAGGGCAACATGCAGAAAAGATAAAAAAAATATATCACTTTCGAACAACAATGGAAAGTCGCACTGAGGACATGAGCAAGAATAGTTTAGACACGGTTCTAAATGCAATAAGGTCTTGTGCTTACTTCTCACTGCGTTTAGACTAGTCGACCGACCTTGTATCTTATTCCGAGATACTTATCTTTGTTCGGTACCTAAAAGGCAACGACTTGAGAGATTACTCGCTCTCAACATCAGTCATTGCAAGTGGCAATGTCTTTCGAAGAGTGAAGAAGTTTGCCTGAGAAATGGATCTGCAGTAGTCGAATTTGGTCCGTGTCTGCACTGACCGAGCACCATCCATGTTGGGCGTTTGTTCCGGTTTCCAAACCTTTATCAACGAAGTCGCTCCGCACTCCACGTTCAGCCACTGCGTTGCACATTGTTATGCTTCGGCAGTGACAATGCCTCTACCTAAAAATTGTAAATCACTTCGCGGTAGTGCGAAAAATACAAAAGGCAAATTCGACGTGCTATTGTTGCACACAGAGTGCGTTGGTTATTACGGGGAAGATATTGCTCTGTAGGTTCAACGTTCGAAAAGAAGTTGTTTTGTTTCAAGAAAGGAAAGAGTCGGAACACGATAGGGAGGAAATGTATTAGTTGCCCAACTGACTTATCTTGCAGATTTATTCTGAGAAATAAACGAGCCTAACCGCAGCTTGCAAGGAAGTATGCTGAATATTGTACCGACTCAGTTTTCTTCGCAAATTTCAGCTTTATCAACGCAGAGCTGGAGTTGTGGACATTAAGATGTGCGAAGTATGGTCTTGATCTTATTTCATTGAGCACCGTGTGTAAACTATTCTTGCTCATGTCCTCAATACGACTTTCGATGTTGTTCGGAAGCGACATCTTATTCATCTTTTCCGTATGTTGCTCTCAAAGAACGAGGTTAACCGCATATCGAAAACAAGCTTGATTGGATCCTTTCTCAATGTATGAGGTTTCTTGTCCTCGACGGTTCAAAGCGCGGTGCTGTACGAAGCTTTAAGACCAGCTTCAACCAATTGCTGCAGCCATGCACGAATTTTTCAGCGCTAATGACTAGTTGTAAGTGACATAATTGGCGTTTAGGTAGTTAGTTGGATGGTTTGATATAGGTGATTTTTTAATATTTTTGTTTTTTGACAGCGGTGACCCGATCCCTGCGCTAATCTTATCTCTAATGAAACCCCATTTTATCCCATTGGGTGTAACTGCCCCTCCCCTGTTTGGGAGTAATGACTATAAGTGAATGAGAGGAACATGGGGTGACTCTAGCCGAAATCATCTATATAACGTCTAACAATTCCTTTAGGCCTCGAATGGGCTGTCGCAGTGCTATTGTGGAGTACATTTTTGATAGCCACGAGCTCATATTTATACTGCCGCTGTTTTCGACTTTCTCGCTTTTCCGAGCGCCTCGCTCAGTGACGGCTTTGTTGCTTGTTTCGGCTACTCAGGAAAAGTTTACTATTGGAACTCGAATTCGAACCGTGTAGTTTGTCAGTGAATTCGTCCGTTACAACACGACCGAGTGCTACAGGAACTGTTCTGGCATCGATTAGTGACTGATTGTTTTTTGCACCTTTTGTTTCCAACTATCTGCAGCACTTATAGTTGATTTGACTTCTCGCTGTCGATAGCAGATTACTTGTGTTTTACTCTCCAAACATCGATTTTGTCTCTATTTACAGTCTAGTTAGTACTTGCTGAACTGGGACTTGAGTGTGGCACGTGGAAGTTGCTGTTATTGGCTGGCAACGTTTGACGTATGTTATGTTCTCCGTGTTGTAGTTACAGGCACCGGTCTGACTGATCACCAGCTGCTTTAGCAACTTTTGACCTGAAGAATCTCTTGTTTCAAGAGCAAATGTGCCACAATAAATTTCAGATTTGTAATCAGAACTTTTCGAGTCCCCGAAAAACCTGAGCTCTTGGGTATTGTCATGAACTTCCGGTCACCACCTATGCACACAATACCTTCCCTTTTATCGCAATGATCTTACGAATTTTGACCTATGCTAATAGATCCGCAAAGTGCATTTCTCTGTCAGGAACCACAAAGTGCTCACGCTTACGCGGGTATGCGTTTATCTTTATGGTTGCACGAACTCCGTTTCGTACCTTCAAACGGGTGCCTTTTTTACGTGCTCATTAGTATGATGCTGTTTCAGATGAATGGAGAGCATGAAATGGCTCCTGTCGGCAACGCTTCTCTTGGTTACGTCAGGTCATTTGAATGTTTTGCCTATCAACCTACGTTTTTCGCTCCATTTCCTGTCTTGCTTAAATTTATTGCACCAGAATCTTGGGTTACCTCACGAGGGAACGGGCCAGTGTGCATTATTAGGGGTTTTATTTGGAGACGCATATATGTTTAGCAGTTATGCAATTGCTACAAATTCCACATCTCTACTGATCACCTTATCACTATTCCATAAACGCCTTGACGATACCCTGACACATTTACACTACGTGAAATAGCATATGACTATGGCATTAGTGCGGAACAAACAGTAAATGGGGTTTTGAAATAATTTTAAACACCGGTAGCCCAATTTGGTTGCTCATCTCTTGTACGGTTCGCCGAGCAGGATTGTACACTGCGCTCACGATGCCACCTCGCATGGTGGCGAAACGTATGCAACCATTTGGTCAGGCTCGGAGAACCGACCAACAGGTGAGTAAATACTGTCATAATCTTCCTATACTCGGGGCAGGAACACACATCATCATTATACACGTCAGTTAGAGGTGGGAAACACCTCAGCTACTGTGCCGCAATACATAAATGAAAAAGAAAAATAATTACGACAGTTGCATGCCAGCTGAGCTACCAGCAACGGATAGGCATCGTTCCGGTAAGCTACCAGCCGGCTACTAGACAAAAAGAAAAATTATT